>OZ007512.1:4703542-5062748 GCA_963931865.1 Axinella damicornis
GATGGGCAGCTGCCTGACCAGTCTAGCCGCTAGCCCCTCTCCGCCCGGCCGGTCAAGCGGGCGCGCGGCGAAGCCGCGCGCCCGCTTGACCGGCCGGGCGGAGAGGGGCTAGTGGCTAGACTACTGCCTGACCTACCACAACTACTTTTCCCATGAAGTTCTCTCCCTGAGTCAGCCTCTCAGGGGCTGTCTTCGCGAGGAAGGACAGACAGAGACCTGGGCCTATGATGAAATCCCAGCGTCTATCCAGAACCCTGTGTATATGGATGTGTGTATTGTGTGGGTATAATGTGAGCATGCATAAATGCATCGTCATAATGGTACACTCCCACATAACTCCATGTGGTTATTAAGTGCATGGACAAACAGTGGATAACAGGCTCTCTCTCCTCCCCTCTATGAGCCTGGGAACCAGGTCATAACAGGCTCTCTCTCCTCCCCTCTACGAGCCTGGGAACCTGGTCATAAGAGGCTCTCTCCCCTCCCTTCTACGATCCTGGGAACCAGGTCATAACAGGCTCTCTCTCCTTCCCTCTACGAGCCTGGGAACCTGGTCATAACAGGCTCTCTCCCCTCCCCTCTACGATCCTGGGAACCAGGTCACAACAGGCTCTCTCTCCTCACCTCTACGAGCCTGGGAACCAGGTCATACATGTAACAGGCTCTATATCCTCTCCTCTACGAGCCTGGGAACCAGGTCATAACAGGCTCTCTCTCCTTCACTCTACGAGCCTGGGAATCAGGTCATAACAGGCTCTCTCTCCTCCCCTCTACGAGCCTGGGAACCAGGTCATAACAGGCTCTCTCTCCTCCCCTCTACGAGCCTGGGAACCTGGTCATAAGAGGCTCTCTCCCCTCCCTTCTACGATCCTGGGAACCAGGTCATAACAGGCTCTCTCTCCTTCCCTCTACGAGCCTGGGAACCTGGTCATAACAGGCTCTCTCCCCTCCCCTCTACGATCCTGGGAACCAGGTCACAACAGGCTCTCTCTCCTCACCTCTACGAGCCTGGGAACCAGGTCATACATGTAACAGGCTCTATATCCTCTCCTCTACGAGCCTGGGAACCAGGTCATAACAGGCTCTCTCTCCTTCACTCTACGAGCCTGGGAATCAGGTCATAACAGGCTCTCTCTCCTCCCCTCTACGAGCCTGGGAACCAGGTCATAACAGGCTCTCTCTCCTCCCCTCTACGAGCCTGGGAATCAGGTCATAACAGGCTCTCTCTCCTCCCCTCTACGAGCCTGGGAACCCGGTCATAACAGGCTCTCTCCCCTCCCCTCTAAGATAATGGGAACCTGGTCATAACAGGCTCTCTCCCCTCCCCTCTACGATCCTGGGAACCTGGTCATAACAGGCTCTCTCCCCTCCCCTCTACGATCCTGGGAACCTGGTCATAACAGGCTCTCTCCCCTCGCCTCTACGAGCCTGGGAACCAGTTCATAACAGGCTCTATCTCCTCCCCTCTACGAGCCTGGGAACCAGGTCATAACAGGCTCTCTCTCCTTCCCTCTACGAGCCTGGGAACCTGGTCATAACAGTCTCTCTCCCCTCCCCTCTACGATCCTGGGAACCAGGTCATAACAGGCTCTCTCTCCTCCCTTCTACGAGCCTAGGAAGCTGGTCATAACAGGCTCTCTCCCCTCCCCTCTACGATCCTGGGAACCTGTCACAACAGGCTCTCTCTCCTCACCTCTACGAGCCTGGGAACCAGGTCATACATGTAACAGGCTCTATATCCTCCCCTCTACCAGCCTGGGAACCAGGTCATAACAGGCTCTCTCTCCTCCACTCTACGAGCCTGGGAATCAGGTCATAACAGGCTCTCTCTACTCCCCTCTACGAGCCTGGGAACCAGGTCATAACAGGCTCTCTCTCCTCCCATCTACGAGCCTGGGAACCAGGTCATAACAGGCTCTCTCTCCTTCCCTCTACGAGCCTGGGAACCAGGTCATAACAGGCTCTCTCTCCTCCACTCTAGAAGCCTGGGAACCAGGTCATAACAGGCTCTCTCTCCTCCCCTCTACGAGCCTGGGAACCAGGTCATAACAGGCTCTCTCCCCTCCCCTCTACAAACCTGGGAACCTGGTCACAACAGGCTCTCTCCCCTCGCCTTTACGAGCCTGGGAACCAGGTCATAACAGGCTCTCTCCCCTCCCCTCTACGATCCTGGGAACCCGGTCATAACAGGCTCTCTCCCCTCCCCTCTACGATCCTGGGAACCCGGTCATAACAGGCTCTCTCCCCTCCCCTCTACGATCCTGGGAACCTGGTCATAACAGGCTCTCTCCCCTCGCCTCTACGAGCCTGGGAACCAGGTCATAACAGGCTCTCTCCCCTCCCCTCTACGATCCTGGGAACCTGGTCATAACAGGCTCTCTCCCCTCCCCTCTACGATCCTGGGAACCTGGTCATAACAGGCTCTCTCCCCTCCCCTCTACGATCCTGGGAACCTGGTCATAACAGGCTCTCTCCCCTTCGCCTTTACGAGCCTGGGAACCAGGTCATAACAGGCTCTCTCCCCTCCCCTCTACGATCCTGGGAACCTGGTCACAACAGCCTCTCTCCCCTCGCCTTTACGAGCCTGGGAACCAGGTCATAACAGGCTCTCTCCCCTCCCCTCTACGATCCTGGGAACCTGGGAACTTGGTCACAACAGGCTCTCTCTCCTCGCCTCTACGATCCTGGGAACCAGGTCATAACAGGCTCTCTCTCCTCCACTCTATGAGCCTGGGAACCAGGTCATAACAGGCTCTCTCTCCTCCCTTCTATGAGCCTGGGAACCAGGTCATAACAGGCTCTCTCTCCTCCCCTCTACGAGCCTGGGAACCAGGTTAATGATATTGCCTCCAAAAAGCTAACAAATGTAGGAGTATGTTAACTGTCATCGCACATGACCAGATCTCCCAGGCCTCCCCTTGCCGTATTAGCATACGGCAAGTGATCAAATACTGGTGGTGGGAATGGCCTGGGAACGAGGCTAGGAGTATGTCATCCTACAGTGTCCAATGATTCAAGTACTGCACATTATACAAATAGCACTAGATTTTGCAAACTTGCTTTCAAGGTCAAAGGCAACAGTTCCCCCATCCTGTGCCATGAAGGGCTTCTCGAGGGACATGAACCTCTCCTGGAGGGAAGAGGAGCAGCAACTGGGGATGGGACGGTGACAGCAACTCCATGGACACCAACTGTACCCTGACCTCATACCCAGACCACTCGGGAACACCAACAGTACCCTGCAGTGTCAACCCAGGCCATTTGGGCAGAACAGCAGACATAATTTAATACCTGAGCCAATTGGACACCAGGTAGGTAGGGCCTGAAAGATTATCTGTTCACCAACTAAGGCTGTTGGATGTCATTCTTTCATTACAACCCAATTAGTCAACTAGGGAAATTCCCTAGTCTTTGAGCCTGTTGGTTCAGGTACTCCATAGCATGTAGAAATTCTAGAGTGCTTGAACAAAAATATTTTCTGATGTCAGTGGTGTGACTAATGTCAGTTCAATTACATAGTCGCTTAGGGAAATTCCCTAGTTGTTGAGCCTGGTTCAGGTATTGGTTCAGGTATTGGTTCAGGTAGCTAAACTCTTATTTTCTGATGTCAGTGGTGTGACTAATGTCAGTTCCTAAACTAACACTGAATTCATCAAAAACAACCCAAGCGGTGGTCACTCCGATATGCGCAATACTTAGAGCTGCGACCGAGGTCACAGTACAGTTACCGGGTCACCGAGGTTTTTCTGTGCGGTCACAGGGTCACGACGGTTTGGTCACAGGGTCACAGGGTCACAATGGTTTTGTCACAGGGTCACAGGGTCACGATGGGTTTGTCACAGGGTCACGATGGTTTTGTCACAGGGTCACGATGGTTTTGTCACAGGGTCACAAGGTCACGATGGTTTGTCACAGGGTCACGATGGTTTTGTCACAGGGTCACGATGGTTTTCCCAAGCGGTCACAGGCAAAAATTTTTACGGAAAGTGGAATGCAAACCTACACACTTACAATGTAGCTAGCTATACACATGCAGAGTTAGCTAGTAGCGATGGCAAGAGGTAAACAGTAGCCTCGTTCCCAGGCCTTCCACACCTCCAGTTTTTGATCGCTTGCAGTATGCATAGTGCAAGCGATCAAAAACTGGAGGTGCGGAAGGCCTGGGAACGAGGCTAGGTAAACAGCGCTTGGTACTATACTGTAGCTAGTACTACCAGCCTTTGCACGTGGTCCTTTGAAGGGTGTGGTTACAGATTTTTTACTAACTAAACGTTAAAATTACCAGTTTGAGTGACATGATGTGCCAGAGAAGAATCTGTTTGTTGAGGGAGCCTGTGGCCCAACGGTTTGGCGATATGATGAAGAGGCTATTGAGGAATACAGCAGTGACCGCATAGTAGCAGAATTACTTTTGCTTAGCCTCGCGTTCCCAGGCCATTTCCCCCGCCAGTATTTGATCGCTTGCAGTATGCAGTAATAGTATAATACTACAAGTGATCAAATACTGGTGGTGGGAACGAGGCTAACTTTTGCTGTTTCCTGCCGTAAAAAGCGAGTGGTCTGAGGCTCGAGATGTGTTACAAAGGCACAATATGCTTGCCATGCCTCCAAGGAACAGAGTGTACATGTGTTGCTGAATACTCTGCTGTGTCACGTCTGAGCTCAGTCTCCTTCGCTGAATAACCTCATGGCTGCTGCATGCTTCGCTGCTTTTCACCAGCGTGGCAGTATAGTTGGGAGGTCACAGGGTCATGAATAATTTTACAGTGCAGTCATGGGGTCACAAACGATTTTGAGGGCTGGTGACCAATTACATAGTCGATTAGGGAAATTCCCTAGTTGTTGAGCCTGCATGGTTCAGGTACGTACTCCACAGCATGTAGAAACTCTTATTTTCTGATGTCAGTGGTGTGACTAATGTCAGTTCAATTACATAGTCGATTAGGGAAATTCCCTAGTTGTTGAGCCTGGTTCAGGTATTGGTTCAGGTACGTACTCCACGGCATGTAGAAACTCTTATTTTCTGATGTCAGTGGTGTGGCAGATGTGGTTCCTAAACGACGTAGTACTGAATTTACAATCCAATTAGTCAGCTAGGGAAATTGATGCAATGACATGCTGTGACATGCAGAAATCATGTTTGTTTACGAGGGGCAACCGCACTCCTGGTAGCCGCGTTGCAACCGGTTGCAACTCCACGGTAGCGCAAGCTAGCTAGGTATTATTGCAACACATTCCAATTAACGCACATGCCACGTGAGACCGGATGCTCGGTCGTCGACTGATGGCCTGGTAGAGAAATTGGAGAAGTTTCAGGCAGAGCTGGCGAAGAGGATCCTGAAGTGGCCCAGGCATTTCTCCAACACGGCAGCAATTACAGCAGTGGAATTGAGGACAATGAGGTGTAGGGTGCTGGAGAGGAAGCTGGGAATCTTGCAGCGGGTGATGGGAAGTCAAGCCGGAGGCCTCAGTGTTAGGGTGAGGGAGGCACTCAGCGATGATGTCTCTTCTCTGTGTCTGGTGAGGGAATGTCAGGAATTGGAGGATGCCTTAATGACTGGGTACACAGACAGAATCTTGAGAGGTGAAATTGTTGGGTCGAGAGAGATGGCGGAGGATATCAGGAAGAATGACAGACACCAGTTGCTGGGTCGGTGTGAGGTGAAGTCTCCCCTGATTGCTCAAGTGGCAGTGGAGGTTGGTTGGAGCAGGCTGTGGGATGCCTGTCTTAGTCTC
The DNA here is from genome assembly GCA_963931865.1 of Axinella damicornis. Lineage (NCBI taxonomy): Eukaryota > Metazoa > Porifera > Demospongiae > Axinellida > Axinellidae > Axinella > Axinella damicornis. Next base: position 4,709,279 of record OZ007512.1, read on the forward strand.
GGCAGGCAGCACACAGCTGGGTTGCAGAAGCTGAGCAGGTTGATGGGTCACCACGGCAGAGGACAGCACCCATGCCCATTGTGTGACTTGGAAGGCCCTCAACTCCAAGCGGCATCAGTTTTAAGGCACATGGTGGACCACCATAGGAGTGAGATCAATCTGGACCGAGACTGTACTGAGGGAGTTTTGATGGGAAGACTTATAGACTTGAACATCTCTTTTCTACCCAAGTTTAGAAATTTGTATGTCCTCTGTTAGCTAACAGCTATTGTTCTTTATGTACACTCCGTGCTCCCTGTGGGCGATATCGATATTCATTCACATAAACCACATGGATTTATGCAGATGACGTCGCAAAACTTTCCGAGTGTGAACAATGACGTCTATACCACACAACGAAACCACGAAGACATGATCGCAGCTTTCACTGTCACGTTTGGAACTTGGTCTGTCATCAATACCATGAGGGATGAGACTACAATGACTACGCTGTCATCTCGGGCAAGCTTCACATCAAACACGAACGGTATAACACAAGGACTTAACCAAAACCAGTGCGTAGACAGTCTCTTTGTATACTCACTTCAAAGATGCCCTCTGCTCGGGTTCGAGCATCATCGCTGCACACCCAAGTTGCTGAAGGCACGAAACAGCCTTGTCTAAGTCTTGAATAAAGTCGCCGTTATTGACAAAATACGGTTCCACGAACACGTATCTGATGTCAACAAGCCACGGGAATGACGCGTCTTATCCGGGATTCCCAGAATGTCGGGAAATTAAGCGCATGCGCAAACAGTGGATATCAGGCGCTCTTTCCCCCCTCCTCCGCGCCTGGGTTCGAGGCTAGTGGGGCAATACACTCTGTTCACCAGACCCTCCCCTTTTCATGGTGGGGCTGGCTCACGAGACTAAGCACGACACTGATACTGTGGACACAGGTATGACTTACCACATCAGCTTGCAGCAGTACCCACACAGGGCGTCATGGCACCGGCCTGCAGTAGAATTATCCACAGACCTGGAGGGTGTACATTGACGTCATTGTACGCAAGTGTTGATTGATCGCTCAAACTAGACTATGCGATATTCAGAGGCCTACGCAAGTTAAGATCTAGGGTCTTACCGCATCCAGGGAATCCTAGACACGGCTAGGACAGTACAGCTTCTCCACTCACACGAGCGAGGAAAGTTCGCTCGGGTCAAAGGTCAAGTATGCGGTTAAAGCAGAGCTCGGTTCCAATCTCTCTCACCGTCTGGGAACGAGGCAGCAGACGATTGTAAATAATAATATTATTGTTGATGCGAACAGGTAGTTTCCCGCCCCGCCCTCCCCGGAACCGAAACGCAGAAGGGTCTGGGAACCAAACTAACGAACAGGTTCAATGGCTGAGAAAACCACCGCAGGTTAGCTCGAAGTCTACCTCTACAGTGTATTTTTATACTTGAAGTAATTGGATTAGCAGAGACCATGGAATCACTTGATAATACTCTGGAGTAGCTATAATGAGGTCTCAGGTCAGTGAGCCCAAGTCTCGCGGGGCCAGACCTAGTCTCGCGTGGCCCAGACCCTTCCCGGCCGATCCCGCGGCGATTAGTGGGCGGGCGGGAGGAGGGAGATTATTACATTCCATTTTGCAACGGCATCTTGTTCAGAGTCACCAGACCCTTCTTCCCTCCTCCCTTCCTCCCGCCCCGCCCACTAATCGCCGCGGGAAGGGTCTGGGCCACGCGAGACTAGGCCAGACCCACACGGAAGCCGCGAGACTAAGTGAGCCCCGCCTGAAAAACCAGAGACTGTTCCACAGGAGGGGAGGTCTGAAGGGGCTGGGAACTTACCGTGGAATGCAGTGTCCTGTCACAGCCCCACCCCAGAACATGCCATTAACAACAGTAACTTAGTATAGTACACTATAGCATTTATACAGACCCTGACTGGCTCTAGGAACTCCCCAGCCCACTGTATAGCGTACGGATGCCAATGTACTGAACCCTCCAGCCCACCAGATTTTTCTTATCCTAGAAGTTTAAATGTGGACCCCAGAGCTAACCCTAGTCTCGCAGGCCAGATGTTTGCGGTGCGCAGGAGAGGGGAAAGGAACGTCTGGTCACTATAGACAGGTTTCTGTGACATGGAGGTAGTAACGTTGTATCAAAATTTAATGTCACGAGGGAGGAAGTGTCTGCACTGCCATTCTGCAACGTCGGTGACAGCAATAAATGATTGCGTGTTGTTTGTGCTGTTCGCTTGCAACTCTAAAGGCGATCTAACTTGCACTCTTGTTCTCGTTTGAATCTGTGCGGATCATGTGGAAGGTGAATGTAATTATTGAATGCTCTCCAATCTGACTGGTGCTGCCAACAGTCTAGTGACGTCCACGAAAACCTGTCTAAAGTGACCAGACAATCACCATGAATGTCTGGCCCACGAGACTAAGCTAACTAACCCCTATAGCTAAGGACTTGGTTTGGCAATAATATGGTAAAATGTAATGCAATTTCCTGTAATCTGATTGAGTCACACTCCACCGTGTAGCAGGACAAACTGCTGTGTAGCAGGACAAGCTGCTCCCCAGAACCATTATCTCCTTGTGGAATGGGGTCTGGCCCACTAGACCAGAGAGTCTGAGGTCACATTCCTCTACCCCCCTCCCCCAAATTCACCCTTTAGACACAAGATGCTGAACATCTAATTTTGCCACATCTTCATGGCTATACATGATTATGATTCAGACCTTGAGATCTTGCTCTGAGCCAGCCATGCATACAGTCCTATGGTGTGTACTTGTCCCCCCCCCCCCCCCCCCCCCCCCCCCCCCCCCCCCCTCCTCAGACGTTACTATTCTCAATAATGCCCCTCCTGCCAAGTGTGTTATGTGTAGACAGTGTTATCCAGTGAATAATGTCCCCTTCGTCCAAGTTATGATGATGGGAGTAAAATATGCCTGATTCAAGCTCTGCAAGCAAGGGGTGGCCACTCCAGTAATTGTCATGCTTACACCTGATATTCCCTATTGCTAAAGTACTGCCACAAGTTGAGCAGTAATGTGTGACTAGCCTCGGTCCCCGGCTCTCTCCTCAAGGAGAAAGCTGGGGAATGAGGCTACATTGTGACATGCTCACAGGTGGCCAGTCACCAATTGTGACCACGATTGCAGCCATAAAATTGTTGTGGCTATTGGAGAGTTTCCCCTAAGCTGCTGCCTCTGAGGTCAGGGTGGTGGTGGCTCCATGACGTATGGTGAACACTAGAGTACAATGTAAAGATCTTGTGACAGGACACTGCATTCCACGGTATCCAATGAATATTGAACTGACTAGCACAGCTGCAGCAATGGCAGCAGTGAGGGAGAACAGCTGCAGCAATGGCAGCAGTGAGGGAGAACAGCTGCAGCAATGGCAGCAGTGAGGGAGAACAGCTGCAGCAATGGCAGCAGTGAGGGAGAACAGCTGCAGCAATGGCGGCAGTGAGGGAGGACAGCATGCTGAACAGCAATTTCAATCAAAGGGTGCAGTGTGTGTGTATCGGCCAGCAGCCTAGAGCTTAGATCCTGGGATCTGGATCCTGTGATCTGGATCCTGGGATCTGGATCCTAGCCCCACCCCCAATACTTGCCGTTAGCAACCGTACCTCAATATATGAATAATAGCAAGGCGTGCAGACCCTTAGCCCTCTGTGTATAGCCTGAGGATGATATTATGTACTGCAACTCCCCCCCCCCCCCCAACAACCAGACAAGCATTAGTGACATTATGTTAGTATCCGTGTGCTATACGGTATTACGTAGACCCAACCCAAAACATGGTGTAGGTAGATAGATAAATTTAACTTTAGACAGGAAATGTCCTTCAGCCACTTCGCTAATCTTCCAGGGAGTCCTGTGTATAGCGTACGGATGCTAGTGTACCATCACTGTTACACATGTAGATAATCTCAATCAGCTCCTCTCAGTTTTAATGTGGACCCCCTAGCTATGAAGTCCCTGACGTTGATCAATCCCTCAAAATTAATGGGAAGATGTCCAAATATACAACAGCTGCATCCTGTCTACACAATGATATTCATGAGGTGTATAGTTATGTTATTCCAACTGGTTAAGCAGTTCAGCCGTTGCTCCACCTCACCCTTGTCAAAGCTCTGGTCACACGTGATGCACCCACTAGCAGGAGCAATCACTCAGCTCAGTTTCCTGTGGGTTAGTAGCCTCGTCTCCGTGCAAAGTGGCCTGGGGAACGAGCCCAGTGGAGTGGAGATTGTACTACTACATGTATGTTGACGCTAGATGGAGTGTGCATTCTGACTTTTGGCTCCCATAGCTGTGTAGAGACCCTGTGCAGGGTTTCACATGGGGGACTGCCCCCCCCCCCCCCCCTCCATCACAGAATTTAAGATTCACTATATATTGCTAAAGTGCTATCATGAGTTTAGCAGCATTAACTGTGACATGCTCAAGGGCGGCCGGTCACCAATGGTGACCTCAGTCACAGCCTATTGTTGAGGCTATGGGAGGGTTTCACCTGAGGTCAAGACTAGGGGCTCTAACCAATGAATGTTCCAATGCACAATACAGTTATAAGCTCCTCGTCCTAGGATCCTATGCTCTAGGCTCCTGGCTGATACACACACACTGCACTGTGAAACCCTTGGCTTGCTACTAATGAAGTTACTGTTTAGTATGTTGCTTTCCCTCACTGGCCTCACTAGTGCTGCAGCTGTTCAGTGGAGTAGTCATGGATACCCAGAGTGGAGTAGAGCATTCACTCAGCATGGTACAATATTCATGTGTTGTTCACCTAACCAGGCTACGATGATCACATGCTGAGTATTGTTTGATTCAAGCATTTGAATTGTGGAACCAGGAGCCCATAACGAGAAGGAGCGTCCAACTACGAGAACAAGGGAATCCATATTGCAGTGTTACATTGTTATTCACGGGGGGGGGGGGGGGGGGCCCTCGCTGGCTCTTGCTACGTAGAGAAGTTCCAAATAAGGGCACGGTTAGGTTGCTGCAGATTGAATGAACATGTTCTGTGGCTATAATGCTAATTGGACGTTCCTTCACGTCATGATCTCCTGCATCATCAAATGAAGCCTCACTGGTTCACACTTAGTTGATTAGTGGGCGTGGTGGCTAATGTGTCACACAAGCCTGTGTGTGGGAGTCTGGCCTCGCTAGTTCACACTGTGTTGTTGATGAGTGGGCGTGGTGGCTATTGTGTCACACAAGTCTGTTTGTGGGAGTCTGACCTCACTAGTTCACACTGTGTTGTTAATGAGTGGGCGTGGTGGCTATTGTGTCACACAAGCCTGTGTGTGGGAGTCTGACCTCACTAGTTCACACTGTGTTGTTGATGAGTGGGCGTGGTGGCTATTGTGTCACACAAGTCTGTTTGTGGGAGTCTGACCTCACTAGTTCACACTGTGTTGTTGATGAGTGGGCGTGGTGGCTATTGTGTCACACAAGCCTGTGTGTGGGAGTCTGGCCTCACTAGTTCACACTTAGTTGATGAGTGGGCGTGGTGGCTAATGTGTCACACAAGTCTGTGTGTGGGAGTCTGACCTCACTAGTTCACACTGTGTTGTTGATGAGTGGGCGTGGTGGCTATAGTGTGTCACACAAGCCTGTGTGTGGGAGTCTGGCCTCACTAGTTCACACTGTGTTGTTGATGAGTGGGCGTGGTGGCTAATATGTCACACAAGCCTGTGTGTGGGAGTCTGGCCTCACTAGTTCACACTGTGTTGTTGATGAGTGGGCGTGGTGGCTAATGTGTTACACAAGCCTGTGTGTGGGAGTCTGACCTCACTAGTTCACACTGTGTTGTTGATGAGTGGGCGTGGTGACTAATGTGTCACACAAGCCTGTGCGTGTGAGTCTGGCCTCACTAGTTCACACTGTGTTGTTGATGAGTGGGCGTGGTGGCTAATGTGTAACACAAGTCTGTGTGTGGGAGTCTGACCTCACTAGTTCACACTGTGTTGTTGATGAGTGGGCGTGGTGGCTAATGTGTCACACAAGCCTGTGTGTGGGAGTCTGACCTCACTAGTTCACACTGTGTTGTTGATGAGTGGGTGTGGTCATAGTCTGGCCTGCGACGCTAAGTCAGAAGGTGCAAGCTAGACTGAACTTGGATCACAGGAGATTTGTACTGTGGAAGTAATCTGTGTTGGGTTGGTTGGGTCTGGGTTGTCAGAATAGAGAGGTGGAGTTTTGTAACATTCTGCTTGTTTCATGGTGTTCTCCCTCCCTCTCCACTTCAGCTCCACCACTGACGGTTGAGAGTGTCTGTGAGGCTGTGCAGGGAGTGGAGTGGACAGCTCTGGGTCGACGTCTCATTAGAGCTGGCAAGTATGATGAAATCGAGCAACTGCAGGACATTAGTAATGAGGAAAGTCTCCGGGCAGTGGTGGAGTGTTGGCTTGGTGGTGAGGCAGCTGTTGGTTATGAACCATCTTGGAGGAGCCTTGTTTGGGCACTGGATTGTGGAAACCAAACCAGCGTTGCCGACACGATCCGCCATTTCACTGAACCTGTCCTAGGTAAGTCATGTGACTCCACCACTGTATCCACATTCTTGTATAAGTCCACATGTTTCATGAGGGGGGGGGGGGGGGGGGGGGGGGGGGGGGGGGGTCTTTGCTTGACTTTGTAAGCCTTGTACCCAGGCCTTGAAGGCGAGGCTAGATTTTTCTTTGCTGCCCCTCCCCAAGAACTATGATTGTGATGTAAGACAACTCATGCTTACTTTGCTGTGCTATAATTTCTCCCCCTCTTGAACTAAATGAAACACTGAAAACTCATGCAATCTTGTCCCATATCGAAATGTGCATGACCACTCATACATGTATTGAGATCATTGTAAGGATATTCTCCCACTTCATCTACTCTCAATTCATCTACTAGCAATTAGTTCGCTGAAACGCTTCATCATTTCAGTAGAATCCACCTGCAGATAAATACGCACCCATTGAGGGAGTAATCCCAGTGTTTCCTTCAGGATATATTTCCAGGCTGTGGAGACGTTTAGCACCTGAATCACCTAATGCAGATGGCATGCATATAGCACGTCTGTTCTAGGAGGGTCCCCCCCCCCCCCCCCCCCATCCTCTGTCTGAGTCACCCACTCTACAATCCACTTTGTCTAGCCACCAGTTGAGTTTGTTGTGCCATCCTTCCACATGGTTGTTTGTGAGGGGGCCCTCAACTTTGTGGTACTTCTGAATGTCGACCTGTTGAGCTAGTGACTACTATGTCTGACACAACCAGCTTCAGAATGAGACATGTTGGGACAGTAAAGTTTTCCAAATCCACACTTGGTAAACAACGTCATGAAGGTTGGTGGAGGGTCTCACCAATTCTATACACAAACAGGAGTGCCCATTAGAGCACTTACCACGTGCACTACTTGCAAGTGGTTGCCTGTTTGCAGCAACAATCAGATTGCACATGCCTATCATAAACAATAATGTTGAAGTGAGGTTTTGTTCAATAATTTGGATAGAGAACGCTTTCAACTTTCACCCAGCTTTTTCAAGTGGATCTCTGGTCTGTGAGATGTTTAGACGCTAATGTTTCCTCAATTCAGCTCTCTAACTGCAGCTGATTTTGTGTAATAAACAAACAGACAGACTGACAGACACGGCAATCGCTTTACCCCTGCTGCGCATGCGCACACGGAGTAACAAGATAGGCATGTGCATGTGTAGTAGTCTAATCCCCAGACTATAGTACATGCATGTAATCTGGGAAGGAGACCAAGATCAGGTCTAAACTGGTGCAGTCCTGAGCATACGGCCCGTACCACTTCCTATGGCCCTGCTGTTAATGCACAAGGCAGTGTTTATGTTTGTAGGGTTGTATGTGTACCCTCCACCATTGCGATACTGCCTCAGTATACGTACTACAGCACGTGTGTATTTCCATGACTACACTCTAGTTTTTTTCTGTTTCTGTCACTCCTGAGGTGGTTACCATGGCCACAGAAGATCTAAAATAAAGTTCCAGTTTTCCGTTGCTATGGCAATGACAATACCTTGTACTGTGCAATGTCTGTGGTGTAATGGATGCACACCAATACTCACTGGCCTACTTGTGTAGTAATTGTATACTCCATGCATGGCTATTGTACCTTAGTGTACTTCACATTGTGTTATGAATTCAGGATTACTGCCACACTTCTTTGCCCTCATATCCACCATGAGAATCAGCGTGTTTTGCTCATCAGTACCATCAGTGTGTATGTAAACTACACAGTGTTTCCGTACTACGTGGGTGACTGTTACCAATTCTCTTATGTTGCATGTCCAATTCACTGTAGTACAATCCAACCATGTGCTACAAGCTATCCCCAACTCACGTACAACATAGATCGCTCCAACTGTGTTCTGTGAGCCAATTGCCATTGTGAATGGTCATTCTAGTGCACATTACTGATACTACCGTAGATCGGGAAATTTTCGTTGTTAAAATATTTTCGTAGTTGCCTGCAACCACGAAAATTTAACGCACGAAAATTTATTTACAACGGATAATTTTTACGATCAGCCACTTGTAAACTAGTAGTAGTACTGAATTCACCTGTGCTGCGCTCACGGTCCTTCAAGTTCTGCGATTCTTCAAGGCCGCAGATGGACTCCCCGATCTCAAAAGATCTCTGTCGCTCTCCGTTCTTTCGTGAGGTACTTGCCTCAGAGAATCGGGAGGTGCTCGATTTGACAAATGGCGGGCCGAAGCGGAAGGGAAGAAGCGTGGGGCGTGCAGGAGATACCGTACAGCCCAGAACAACGCTTTGTCGGTACCTCAGTGACGATGGCATAGCAGCAGCTCGTTCGTACGTCTCCATTCTTGACAAAATGATCGTTAAATAATTTTCGTTGATGAGCTAAACTACGAAAATTTAACGCCACGAACAATTTACACACGAAATATTTTTAACACGAAAATTTCCCGATCTACGGCATATATGGAGGTATAGTGTACAATCATGCCATCGCCTGATTGAATGTTATCAGATGCTTCCAGGTGTTTCTGCTGACTTTGCATGGAGTGGATTAACTGATGGTGACCACAACTATTACATTGTTTATTTGCTGTTCTCCTCACTGTCCTCCCCTTCTACTGGTGTCTCTCCCTCAGACCCCACCTTCACTGTGGACAATGTGACGGAGGTGATGGGGGAGGTGGGAGACTGGGAGAGGGTGGCCCAAGGACATTATCCATTCACATCTGGACTTAATATCCCAGACTCCAAGCTATGGGAAATCAAGCAGCAGTCATCCTCAGGGAAGGAGAAGATCCATGCTGTGGGAGGGTACTGGGTCAACACTCACCCAGATCCCTCCTGGAAGCAACTGGCTCAAGTACTGTACAAGGAAGTAGAGGAGAGAGCACTGGCAAAGACGAAACGATACTTGCCAAACGGTATGTGCATTTCTTGACTACCTGTAATCGGACTTGTGTTGTGCAGTGTGCACACTAATAGAGGGTCTACTCACTGGCTTACTTGTGTATACTCCATGCATGGCTAGTATACATGTACCTATGGTTGCCATGCAAGAGACATGATTTACTACAACACACTTGTAAAATACTCACTGTGAGAAGTAACTGAAGATACAGACGTATGGTACATTCATGTCCCATTACAGTCAGTTTCCACAGAATTCCCATAATACATGATTGCTTTGCATTACCCAGCCTTTTTGTTTCCCCTGTGTGTGGATTCATCATTATAGTGCTATACTATGGATACTTGGTCGGACTGTCACCAGTAGAGTTGTGCATTACTGACTAAAGAGGACTACCAAAGAGTAGTCCGTAATTTCAGAGTTGAAGTTCTCTACTGGTGACAGTCTGACCAAGCATTGATAGTAGCTATAGTTTGTTAGCACACCAGTACCATGACCCTCTCCAAGTACATTATTATAGTGCACTGCACTAATACAAGGGACATACTCAATCATGGCCTTCCTGTTTTATCAACAACGTCCATCCAGGAGAGTCAGGTTCACATGCAGAATCCAAACACAAGCAGACACAATGCATGGGTACCTACAGTGACTAAGTGGGCAGGTGGCAGGTGGGGGCACAGTAATTATTGGTGACTTTGAATCCCAATATCAGACAACACACTATTGCACTGGTCTTTGTTGAATAATTACAACGTGTGTACATGATATCTCCCCCATGTTGTCTCCCCACCCAGCTGACCCCACCCTCACCACTGACAACCTCATGGAGGTGGTGAAGGAGGTAGAGCACCGCTGGTGGGACCTAGGTTATAGGCTTCATGTGCCACTCTCTAAGCTCAAAAGCCTCTACCAGAGTGATCATCACGGAATGGAGGCTGTGGTAGACTACTACGTCAGACACCACCCCACCCCCTCCTGGAAGCAGGTTGCTAGAGCTCTACAGTTGATGGACCTCGACGAACAGGCACAGTTGGTCACTACCAGATATGTCAAAGGTACAGATGTGATTCATGTGAGCTTCTCTCCTAAGCAGTTCTTTTCCCATGATGTCACACTCACTAAGTGGCAATTACAAGCTGCAAACTATTCTTGTTAGGTGCATAAGCACTAATTACCTGTGAATAACAGAGTGTGTGTGAAGTTTTAGCAACTTTCAGGCAGTATGTGACATTACAAGTGCTTGATCGGGGCGAACCATAAGCTAGCTGCCTACCATACAAGCAGCCTGGGTCGCATCGGCACTGTATAGTATTCGTAATAATGGTACCCACAATCAATTTGCTAAAATTAATACCCGCATATAATAGTGACGTTAAGGTGTTTCCTTGTGCACATTGTTCCTGTACAGTCATCCCCACTGTTAGCCCCATCTATATCAGGGTCAGTAAGCTTGAGCTAGTCCTTGTTCACTGGTGAAGATTGGTGGCATATTCATGGTGTGTAAACACCTTCCCAATCAGGATGGGAAACCTGTAATCAGTTTGAGCATGAAGTGTCTTTACATGCCAGGATGTCTGCCTGTGTAACTCTGTTGCTGGAGCTGTTGGTCAGCTCGGTGCTTAACTGTCCTGACATGACCCTGACAAACTTTATCTGGAACGAAAGTTCATTTGTGCCGCATTGAGCTTTGGGTAAAGCTTGGAATTTGAACCCAGCCAGTTGTTTGAACCCAGATAAAGTTGGCGGTGATTGTGTTCGTGTATGATGTGATCATTGTGATATGTCAGTAATGTGTGTGATTAGTACCCATGTGGGCATGTTGTGTCTGTGTGTGTACACTGTAGCCTCGTTCCCAGGCTCCTCCCCCAGCTTTTTGTCGCATTCTGTACAGTATGCGACAAAAAGCTGGGGAGGAGCCTGGGAACGAGGCTATGTACACTGTGGGATATTCACATGACATTGTGTGCAGTGTAAGTGTGATTGTGTGTGCTGCACTTGTGTGCAGTTGTGTGTGTGCAGTGGTGTATGTAGGTATGTGTGTGTATAATATCGGACCAAGGGAATTAGAAAAATGAGGGCTCTTGACTGTAGTATCCTGAGCACTGCGATGTAGATGTACTGTGTCTCCCAGCTCTCATTATGCATTGTTACAGGGATGTTTTACGAGGCCCGATGGCTTTAGTTTGTTACACCCACACTACAGTTTGGTACATTCAGTTAGTGTTTGCAGTCCAAACTAGTAATTAATTAAGTCCTCGTTTGTTCTGTGTACATGTATTGTGTGTACGTATGTTCCATATGTGTTGTGTTAGTACAGAATTACTTGACTGCATGCTACTTCTCTGTTTGCGTGTGCTTATGTAAGTGTGTTCAGTCTAACCCTCTGTGTTAGATGTACACCACTTTACTTGCATTCTCTGCTCCTGTTGCTTTGGTAGTGAAGTGTGAGCAACTGCATATTACCATATAAAATGTAGTGCACACAGTGCAATTACCAAAATGCATTATACTTGCACTGTGTCTCTGTGTTGCATGTGCTTATGTATGTGTTAGACTTACTCCTTTTTTGTCTCGGCACCGAAGTGCCGAGACACAGTGCTGGATGCGTAGGTACGTGGTACGTACGTACGTACGTACGTACGTACGTGGTACGTACGTCGCTTTTCGCAATGCGCCCGCGCAAGGTGCTGCATGCTCTACACTCTTATCAAACGTATTTACTAGACGAATGCAGAACATTGTGGGGCGAGCCTGAGCGAGTACAGTTGTCGAATGTGCATGGAGCAGTTGCATGAGCATGTGTTCCTACATGGAGCAGATGCATGTGCATGTCTGTCAGTGCATGTTATCTGAATGTGACAGAGAGCATAGCACGACTTAAGGACACAGAAGTTATGACACTAAAATACACCCATGCACTTCACAGCAACTGCGAATCAGGTTAGCCGAAGCAGTCTGGTAGGTAGCTAGGTCCAGGAGAGCTCTCTGTCTTTGTTATCACCACCGGAGGGCGACTTTCTCATTCTCTGCTGATGCCAGATCTGTGTCTTGACTGCATGTCACAGTGAGGTAAGTGTTACGGAGCGCAGACCAGTCAAGTTCCCATCCTCTGGCAATAGCTGAAGCAGCAGTCCAACACACTGTCACAGTGATGGTTTATAGCTATTAAAGCCTGCATGCATGCTAGCTAGCTAGCTAATGCACACCATGATGTGCTCTGCACGCAGGACATGAGATCGCTTGAAGCACTCTCCCCGTCTTCATGAAATGCTTTAGCCCCTCACCGCGCGCTCCATCCTTGTTGAGGTAGACCGTTCATGGTTCGTGTCTATGTCGTTGACGTTGCAATGGTGACTTGAGTTCGTTTGTGGTTTGAATTAACGCATGACGCAATGACACGCAAAATACGAGCAGGAAGTGATTTACGGCACGACGTACGATAGATAGATATATTATACGGAAAATTCACAGCAAACTCGTCTATGTGGGGCTCGCTCAGGCTCGCCCCAATTACCTGTAAGTAGATCTTCTAAAGTGATTATGGGTTTGCATGGCTGCTCATGAATCCTCTTACCAAGACTGCTGCTACCTACATAGCAATAATACTTCAATGAATACTCACTCATCCAGTGTGCTGCACTCAGCCATCCCAAGTGCATACTAACTCACTCAGCTCTAGCTAGCTAGCTAGCTATATAGATAAGTGCTGAAAGAATTGGCCAAGGTGTTGACTAAACATCAAGCCCAGACACGACCATACTGCTTTCACCCTTTGGTGAACATTCTTGACCCACCCCTTGCTCACACAGAACCTCCAAGGATATTGACGCTCACTAAGCTGAAAGTCTCATAGCTAACAGGTTTTGCAGTCATAATAAAGAGTTAAGCAGCTGCCATGTCCTCTGCATGATTCTAGCTGATACCAAGTCGTGCCGAGACACATCAAGTCTTTTAAAGACTCACTTGTTAGTTGTATTCTCTGCTCAATTTGGTAGTGAAGTGTGTTTACTGTCAGCAGCCACACATTACCATATTGAATGTAGTGAACACATGACTCTATACCACCCAGTGCAATGTATGAAGTTGGTAAATACTTCCTATCTTGTAGCGAGGTCCAAGGAGGTATTCGATGAGGCAATGAAGGATGGATACGTGGAGGCAAGGGACATCAAAGCGCTCATCTTCGGTGCAGCCGGCACAGGGAAAAGTCATACTGTAGCACTCATCATGGACGAGGAGCCACCCTCTGTGCGCCGTAGCACACCGTGTGCTACACGACCGGTGAGAGCGACTAGGGCAGAAATGAGAGATGAGCAGTGGGTTAAAGTAACGCGTGACAACTTATCGCAGACCATCGCAGACACGGCCACAATGCTTCCATCGAAGCTTTCCCATTCCAGGTATGCTAAAACCTCTGCAGGTTCTTCCTCATCATCCACAGTACCAGCTGCAGGAACCTCCCAGCCACAAACTGGTGGTCCTCACACTACAGCAAACTCACCTTCTGCCAGAGAGGGTCCAAGTGCATCTTCCACGACACATGAAGAAGCATCCTCAGTCCCCACTTCTGCAGAGGAGGAACTACTTCGACGTATTGAGACATCACCACACTGGGGAAAGAAGAGCTTTAGACCCGATCGAATCCTTCTCATTGACACTGGGGGACAACCCCAGTTTCACGAGGTACTCCCCATCTTCATGCGTGGTACTTCAGCCTCCATGTTCACCATCAAGCTCAGCGAGAGTCTTAGCGACCACCCACTTATCGAGTACTACGACGACAATGGTAACCTCGTGGGCACACCTTATCACTCAGCCTACACCAACCAACAAATTCTGAGTCACTGCATGCGAGTGATACAGGCTCAGGCATCCCAGTCTGATGAAGGCCTCTGTCCCAACACAATCTTCATAGGGACCCACAAAGATCTCGAGAACCAGAGCCCAGAATCAAGAGAGGAGAAAAATCTCAAGATTTGTGAAATTTTGCTTCCTGCAATTCGGGAGGATGCCATCTTCTGCAGTGAAGAGTTCAAAGAGCTCATTTTCCACTTGAATGTGAAAAACCCAGGGTCACAGGAGAAGGAGTTTGCTGCCAAGCTAAGGAGATTGATAGTCGAGAGATCACATGTCAAACCAAAGCAGATCCCACTTCGATGGAATGCCCTGGAGCTTGCACTTCAAGAGCTGATGCTGGAGCTTGGACGAGGTATGCTTACCAAAGCTGAGTGCTTCGCTGTAGCTCAAAGATATCACTTCAAAGAAGAATCATTCGAGGAAGCTTTGGAGTATCTTCACAACCTCAACATCCTCTTCTACTACAAGGACGTGCTTCCTGAGGTCGTGTTTTGTGATCCCATGGTGCTCCTTGCCAAGATAACGGAGTTAGTGGAGCACTGCCACAGGTCACCAACTGATCCGAGTCAGCTTACACCAACCGTTGGTAAGCTGCGGAAGTTTCACAATCAGGGAATTGTAACCCTAGAATTGCTTAGCAAGAAGGAGTTTGCATCCCACTACGTTCCAGGTGTTTTTGGTCCAGAGCAACTGCTGAAGCTTTTCAAAAAGCTCCTGATTGTGTCCCAGATCTCTGAGGAGGAATACCTGATGCCGTGTCTTCTACCGGTAGCAGACGATCCGGCTCTTCTCTCTCCTAGTGGCAGTGTTCCTTCTCTGCTGCTCTACTTCCCCCACAGTCCTTTAGTCGGAGTCTTCTGCGCTCTAGCATCCTACCTTCTGTCCGAGGCCAAGTGGAAGTTACTCCTGAATTCTGACCTATCCCCAGTGAAAGTTGACCGAAACACAATCGAGTTCCAGGTTCCAGGAGGTCTTCCTGGGAAGATTGTCTTGACCGACTCCTTTTCAACCTATTTCCAGGTCAGTCTCCAGCTTCCCAGAGATGCACCGTCAGCGCTCTGTTCGAAAGTGTTTTCAAAGTGTCCTCGGATTCGAGAAACCATCTTGGCGGGGTTACGCAAGGCATCCACCACACTGAATTATAATAATTCAGTCCCACAGGACGCTTTCCTTTGCTGTGAGCATTCTGACACCACTACTCCCCCACACGCTACCGTAGTTGATAGCAGCCGCACACTGATGACGTGCTCCAGGAATCCTGCCGAGGTTTACACCATGCTCACAGAGAAGCACCTGGTGTGGTTTGGTTCCAGTGAGACTTTAGGTGAGTAGCTAACACCACCGGTGATCATTCTGTAGGAGTAGTGGCGGTGAATTGCATGATTCTTTGTGGGTGCCCCAGGTTGCTACTGGTAAAAATTGTTCTTTCATGATTTCCTCAGTTGCAACTACCTCTGCTGCAGCAACCCAGACATCATCCAGTCCCAGTGCATCCCAAGTCATCACGGGTAGGCATGATTGTATCAAAGTAATTTGTGCTGTAATACATGCACTATAGACTGTAGACATCATGTATTGTTCCCATCTGCACATGCAGTATCAAGAGGAGCAGTGTGTACTCCACCTTCTCTGCAGACCTCCACACTTGACCCACTTGGTAAGTGTTGAACACAAACCACATGGTGCACTGTCATTGCACTAACATGTATACAGGTTTCACTGTAACATAATATCTTGGAGTATCCTGTGGCTATTATTAACTTCATCATGTGCAAGATTGTGGTAATGATAATGGTTTCCTGATGATTGTGGTTATCATTCCTCAGATGCAACTACCTCTGGTGCAGCAACCCAGTCACCTCCCAGCGTGTGCGGTCACCATGGATCACAAGCCATCACAGGTAAGCATCATCAAAGTATCTGATGCCCTAACAGTAATACACTACACTGCAGGTATTAGTGTGTATATTGTGTTTAGTGTGTATCATGTGTTTATATACTAGTATAAAACACTATATTGCAGGTATCGTGTGTTTATTATTACTCCTGGGACGTATCTCTTCACTGTTTTGTAGACACCAAGCCCAGGATGGACCAGCTGATGATGCTGAAAAGTACTGAAGGGGTTAAAGTCAAGATTATTGGGAACGTCGCTCCAGACTGGAAGAACATTGGAATTCTTATGAACCTCGATCCAAACGTACGAAAAGTCAAATGCATTGAAACAGACCATGCACACAAACTGAATGGTTCCGTCATCTGCTGTCAAGAAATCTTCAGACTCTGGTTGGACAGTCCGGACGCCACCTGGGGAAACCTGATTGAACTGTTGATTGATGCAGAACACACGTCACTTGCTGAACAGGTTAAGAATACACTATAGGTTTGTAGATGCCATTCATTTCTTTTACGTCTTTATTGTCGATAATTATTTGGTTATGACTGCAATGATTATTATTGTAGTATGACAATTGCTCTATAGTATCATTATTGTTGATGTTTTTATAATTTTGTGTACAAGTTGTTTGTGCTACTGGATCTTCAGCACCTCACAATTACACTGTTTTACAAACTTTACTTTGTTGAACTTCATGTGGATAAGTACATGCGTACATTAATTCAGTACCCATTTGAATACGGGATGCGCTTTTTTCACAGCAGTTCATGTGGTCACGTGCGAACATTAACCCGTTAAGTTGACGTGTATTGAAAAACAAACTGTGACGAAGACATTGAAAAGGACAGGACTGGTGGCAATGCCAATGGTAAGATGTAAGCTGAGTAACATAAAAAAAGTGTGTAAGATTATAAAACACTGTAATAATGAATTCTTCGCTGAGGGGGGGGGGGGGGGGGGGGGGGGGGGGGGGGGGGGGGGGCTCATCCAGTGGATAGTCTCCATCCTGGGACAGAATGCAGTCATAGTGGCATTGTCTGACATTGATAAGCTCAATGTGGTTCAGCCTGGACAGCTGTTTAGGTGGTGGATCTTGGGTTGGGAAGGCAAGCCTATCGACACAGAGAGGCTTATAACGGAACCATTTGTAGGTATTCACATGGGGAAAGAGTGTGAACACCGGTATCTGAAGGAGTGCTGCTACTGCTAGTAGCCCCACTGCTGTGCCCCACACTCTTGTATATTTCATCTTAGCCAAGTAAGTTTCAATGTCACCATCAATGTATGGTCGGAAGCTTCCTCGGTTCTCTGAGACAAACTGGACCAGCAGCTCACGTACTTTCTCATGAGCCATTTCGGTGCCGTACAGCACAAAACCGATGGCACAGAATAAACAGTTGCCATCTCCAATGATGGGCTTAACTTGGCGGTCCCTTGCAGTGAGAGAAGCCAATGCTTGCTGAAGGGGATCCTGTTGAAGAATTCTGTATAATATTATGATACACCTTATGTATGTACTTGTCAACAGAACTGTGTGCCTTATGCTATCTATCACCTGCTGTGTAGCTGGAGCGGCACCTGATGTACGTGAGGTAGTGGCTGCTGGCTTCATCTGATGGGATCCTAGGGAAGAGGATGTATGAATAGAAGTGGTTCAGTCAGGTACGGTTTAACTTTATAGCTTACCTTGTGGTCCTCCCACAGTTGTTAATCCAAAACATCTGCGCTTAGCGCAGCCCTGTTTCAGTTTGCCTTGTCCCCTGAACTTTGGCTTGTCAAGGCAATACTTGCATTTGCCGCAGTCTGTACAAATGCATGTTTCACAGACCCCACATCGCTTCCTCTTCATCCCTATGTGATTACAATAGAAGTGCAGTATGTGTCTATGTGCATGCTTGGTCATACTTTGAATGTTGTAGAGCTTGTTTTGCTCTGTAGATGTGATTCTTCAAGTCATCTTGAGTAGGGAAGTATGCCCGATCATTTGGGTCTGGTGGGGAATCTTTGCAGAGGTAGTGGGTGATGCGATGTCAAAGTGCCTTTTTCACATCGTTAACTACCATCTGAAACTCACCAATCATTTGAGCTACAACTGGATTAACCTTCTGTGAAAATACTGCAGCCTGTTTCACTGGGTGTGTTTTCTCGTGTGCCTCCAGTGTTGGCAAAGATAACCAGTATCTTGTGGTCTGCTTGATACTTCCAGATTCCATTTCATTCTGCAATTTCAGTAGTGTTTGTTCCTTTTGGAGTCGTATTTGGTGTTTGCTCTTTCCATGGACCTCATCTGGGAGAGCATATTGTGGGAATAGAATGTACTGTTTGACAACAATGTGGGCAGGGCATCCAATTTTACGTGTGCTTTGCAAACGTAATTGCTTCCCTGTCTTCGGCTTGGATTTGTAGTATTGAGGGCCGTACTGGCATTGCAGGTGCTGGATGTCTCCTACAATGAAGGGTGTATTTCCAAACTCTACGGTGGTGTTACCTTGTTTGCAGCTCCAATATACTCTGGGCTGAGGTTTCTGTAAAGTTAAGATGATGATGAATCTCAACACAGGGACTACGGGCCACTATTTCATCTATACATGTACAGCTGTACCTTTTTGCCATCTTGAGCTCTGGTTTCATCAGTGTTCTCCTTGCACTGCTCCAGGATTGAATGGGATCTTCTGCAGGAGTCGCGCACACCGAAAGATGTGACTGTCTCCTTGTAGTACTCCTCCAGCACAGCTGGTGCATTGTGGACGAATCCCTCGAAGTACAGTCCCACTCGATGCAGGCCTGTGGTCCATCCTGGCGCTGCCTCTGTACTCATGGCACTGCATACCAACAATTGAATTTATGCTCAGATGTACATACATGTTCTTGATGCAATATTAATTTTCTGCTGATTCAACACATGCAAGAGAGTGATCAGTGGTCTGTTGCTCGATCCATCCATACCTTGTGGGTCAACTGCAACTGTCCCAGGGCTAGGGACAAGGAATCTTGGAGCTAGCTGAGCTGCTGGAGCCGGCTCTGACGATCAGCCCGGCCCGCGCGCGCACAATCCAGTGAATATAGCGGGTTAAAGTTGGCATATGCGCACGTGACCACATGAACTGCTGTGAAAAAAGCGCATCCCATTTGAATACTGTGCACACAACTATTATATAATTGAACCTCTCAAGAACCAATCAAGGCCCCTCGTTACTTAAGGCAACGAGTCTTCAAATTGTGCTTCTCATGATCAGGAGCTTCATGCTGAATTTTGGGTCATGCATGTTCAAACTATACATAATTAGCCAGACCTGCCTTCTGGGCGTCTTTGAACCCAGCATACATAATATTATGAGAATTAACATGAGCTATAATATAAATCAAATGCTGGAATCCACACAAATCGCAAATCAAAATGAATGTGCCCACCATCATTTTTTGAACAAGAATGGCCCAAAATTCAGCAGCTCGATCAATTCCGCATGAGACATAATGTGAATAATTTGAAGACTCTTGCCAAGTTATGAGGGGCAATGATGTAAAAACTGAATAATCACAACAGATCGTAATAATTTCTTACACCAGACAAACTAAATCACTTCATGGGCTCTAGCGATATATAGCATGATTATGTTATCCCCTCCCCAAAATATTGTCTTCGTGCAGGCCTCTGTTCTCCCAGGGTGATTAACTACCTTAATTATTTGCTCAAAATTGTCATTGCAGCTGAAAATAAGAGAAACATAGCCGCATTCCCTGCAGGCCCACGCTGCACCGAAAATGGTATGGGCCTGGGAATGGGGCTAAGGGAATCGTGCAACCAAGACAATAAAAGTTGGCAAACTGACTCATTCCTTACCCAGGAACATGGTTCACAATCTGCGGCCTAACACACAAATCAATGAATGCTGAAATCACATGAACCGCACAAAAATGCATACCCTTCCATCATATCATTTGCCCCAGAAATTTTCAAGCAGTATCTGACATTTTAATATTAAGTTTGGGGGGCAAACTCATTTGTGGGTTAGGCCACTTTGAATTTGATTCCCATGCAGACCTATTCATTATCACAGAATGAAGATCATAATTATGTACGCATGCTCGGGTAAGTGACATGGTTGGAGTGCTACGTCACTATGTGTCATGATCATGGGACTGTAGTTTCCAATTGCATGGAGGGCAGCTTCCTGCAGGGGCATCTCCGGTGAGAGTAGCGGCCAGTAGGCTTGCCTCCAATGTCAGAAGAAACTCCTCACATCACAGGATGATTCACCGTGAGGCTCAATGTCAGAAGAAACTCCTCACATCACAGGATGATTCACCGTGAGGCTCAAGGTCAGAAGAAACTCCTCACATCACAGGATGATTCACCGTGAGGCTCAATGTCAGAAGAAACTCCTCATATCACGGATGATTTTCTTCTGACATTCAGCTCACGGTGAATCATCCTATGATGTGAGGAGTTCTGACATTAGCCTCACGGTGAATCATTCTATGATGTGAGGAGTTCTGACATTGAGCCTCACGGTGAATCATCCTATGATGTGAGACATTGAGCCTCATGGTGAAGAAACTCCTCATATCACAGGATGATTCACCATCATTTCATCAAAACTGAAAGTGTGGTTTCTCTTTGGAAGAGTGGAACCAACTTTAGGCCTGTATCATTGTTACTTATTCTTAGGGAACCATTTCCAGTTGATGTCCAGCACCCACTTGCATGCATGCAGGCCTGTAGCAATGCAGAAATGGTCTGTGTGGATCATGGTATCACTTACACACCCACTCTATGTGCTTTCTGTATGACTGTTTTGTTTCTGGAACGACTTTCATTATTACCCTAGATCGCCAGAGCTAGCTATCTGTGAATAATTATGCTGCATTAAAGCTGCATTAAGGTAGGAAGCACGGCATCGGCGAAATCGCGCAATTTTGCTCATGAATAATTAATGAGATGACATCACTCGCATACGGTTATTTAGAGTTATTCATCTGTTTACGTTTTCCCATGGCGGCAACCGGAATAAACAAGGGGGGCTTCTCTCTTTGATGCGGCTAGCGGCCCTTTCAAGTTTCAAATCGGTACTCTGATGTGGCCGTGCGGTACCTTGAAGATTTGTTTGAACACTTTTTTTTTTTTTTTTTTTTTTTTTTTTTTAAGTAAAGAGCTATTCTGGCTTATTGAATGTAGCGATTGGCTATCTGAGTGTGAATAGCTAGGTGGAGTGAGCAGGAATGTTTGTGGGTCTGCTGAAGTGGCCGAAGAACTGCCTGGAAAGTGAACAGCCTCCGACAGCTCCCTGGCCAAGGTACTCTAGAGAGTTGACCTTTCGGCATTACAGGCCCCGCCCATTTTCGTGTTAGGGCGAATTTGGCTGGTTTGGTAGCTGGACTGGGCTGGTGAGAGGGAGTAGATGCGTGGCCAAAACTCTGTAACCGAGAGGTGAACGTGGAAAAGCATCCCTAGTTTTGCAGGGGGTAGGTTGACCTTTTGGAAACTGGCCTTGGCTTGAGTCGGTTTTAGTTGGTGTGCGTGGAATTTTTTTGGAAAGCCTAGGGTAGCCAAACCTCTGTTTTTGAGGGTGGCAGTGAGTTTTGGGCTGTAGCCTGCAAGTGAGGAGAGCAGGTGGTAAATCCATCCGTAGTTTTTGGGCCTGTTTTGTGTGTGTATTGATGATGGGGTCAGAGTGTGGGTGGGGCCTTGGAGAGGGTCCAAATTTTCAGTTTCGTAGAGGGCCTTAAAATTGAGTTTTAGGGCATTTTCAAGCAGAGGGAGCAGTTTGATGCAAAGTATTGCTGAAACTTGTGTATGCTTTGATGCTGCCCATTTATCCATCAACTTGGTTTCGGAGATCGTGGTACCCATGTTTACTACCTTAAAGCTGGTCAGGTGTCTGAGGGAATGTAGCTAGCTCTCTTAAACTTAAATTGCTGATGGGGTGTTTTTAGTCAACCACGCTGAGATTAAGGCACATCTTTTGCATGATCTGGATATAATTAATTATGACTATATATGCAGATTTCAGAAAGGCCAGTGCATTGAGTTATAGAAGATGAATGATCTTCAAGATAGCAAGTGGAGTTATGGCTGAGGAAAGAAAGATCAGTATTGACCCATTAGGGCTGACATGCGTGTAGGATGATACTACCTGGATGAGTGATAAATGCAATTGTGACTCAGGGGGTAATGGGTCTTGAGAAATAGATAAAAATCTTGAACCCCCCGTGAGTGCATGACCTTAAATGAAGAAAGGTGATCAGAAATCTGAGTAATAATAATCTAGTTGACAGCAGCCGCACACTGATGACGTGCTCCAGGAATCCTGCCGAGGTCTGCACCATGCTGACAGAGCAGCACCTGGTGTGGTAGTGAAACATCAGGTGAGTAGCTCACACCACCAGAGATCATTCTTCCTGAAGTTAGGGTAACATTGCAGAAACAATAAGTTTTATCCTGTGGCTATAACTGGCTGAAATGTTATCTGGTCCATTAGCTTTGCTAGTGTCCAGTGCGAGCAGAAGTTGTAGAACCTCATCCTCGATCTGTGCATGCAGAGGAGTTCAGGGGGACAGGCACTTGGGTCTATAATCACTCCAAGCCACTGCTTCAAATACTGTGACTTGAGAAAAATTGTTCAGCATGTTAGCTTTTTCACTGTCAGAGTTAGCAGTTTTTCCTGAGTATATTTGAGTGTGGGTATTGAACATTGCCTTCCATTAAGGTTTTTAACTGCCTTCCAGAATTCCTTGGAACTAGCTGACTTGAGGTTATCCAGGTAATCACTTTTGCCTCTCTTGACCATACCCATGACTTTATTCCTAAGGTGCTTGTAGCTACATGTACCTGGATAAGAGTTCAGGACTCCGGCTCAGTCAGCTTGGCTCTGCGGTAACAAGTGTTACGCTTACAAATTGCACTCAACATTCGATTGGAAATCCAGGAAGGACATTTCCTTTTTGGCAATAATCCTTTCGGAATGCACTGTTTCGTGATGTCAAGAAACGTCTGATGCCAGAGGATCCTTGCTTGATCTACATCTGGCATAATTGAATCCCAGTTTGTAGCATCAAGCAGTTCGCTGGCCCTTGGAGAGTCTGCCAAGGCATACCTCCAAATGCGTTTTTAGGCCCATTGTCTCCGGCAGTTTTTTCCATTTCATTGTGACTGAAATCCCATTATGATCAGAGTGTGGAAGCTCCGGGATGACTGAGCATTCATGGAGAGTAGACAGTATATAGGACTAAGTCAATCGGTGATGCACCTCCATTTGCAGCAACATGGGTTGGTTTGTGATACCACCTGGGTAAGGTTACAACAGCACAAAATATTAGAAAGTTAATTGGTGATACAAAAAATAATGGGTAGCTAGCTATTTGAACATCACATTAAATCTCCAATTAGTACAAGATACATTAGAAAAGAAGGATCCAATTGCTCTAAAACAAACTTAAGTTATCAATAATAGATGTGGAACTAGGCGGTCTGTAAAATAATCCTATACAATACCTAAGATCGACATTGTTCACAGAACTAGCTAAGCCAAAGCTCTAGATCAGATCTTGAAAGGGCCAGAAGACAATACTTGAGTCAGTAGTGAACACGTTTCCTTCAACGGAGCATGTCCCATCTGATGAGGTGGGTGGGAGAGGCTGTTTTTGCAAGCACGTTCTGTTTTCTTAGGTACAGCCTGGCACTTTAGTTGCAGCTGTTGTAGAATAACATCACCATGGGAAAACTACCTGTGCGCATGCGTACTTGGCCGCCCACCCCTCTCCATGTTCATCATCATTCCTCAGATGCAACTACAACCAAGTAATTCTCCCAACGTATGCAGTTCACGGGTTGGCATGCTTACATATAAGGATGGCACAGCTGATGATCCTAAAGGGATGAAGTTGAGACCATTGCTCCAGACTCGAAGAAGGTTGGATTTCTGATGGATCTCGATCCAATGTGGCAAAGGTACTGAAGGAGAGCATGTATACACATTATTACACAAGTTGCATGGTCCATGCAGTCAACTGCTACCAGGCACTGTCTAGACGCCACCTGGGAAATCTGATTGAACGGCTGAATGGCTCAGAATACAAAGAGCTCGCTGAACAGATTAAGAATGCACTAGGTCTGTAGACGCCACTGCTTTCTTGTTTGTATCGTTATGGCATCCTTTATTAATTTGGATATATACTATGAAAGTAGCTATCATTAGAATTGTTAAGACAGTGCTGTGTCGTTATTACTGCTGTTTCACTGTTAATTTTTGTTATCAGGCACACGGCCGCATCCATTGCCCCTTCCCCCAAATTATATTTTTGCAAAATCTTAATTGCGACTTTGTTGCAGTAAGCGGGATGGCTATACATGAAGCATAATGATTATACAACAGCCCCCAGAAATCACAGCTGACAGTAATAAGATGGAGAGCACTGCATGCACACATCATTCATATTACATTGTTGGACCACCTTCTCCATGCATATATGCAGCAGAAGAGAAGTGCATGACACGTGTAAACCAAAGACAGGCTACGGAATATTGATTATGCATACTTAGGGACACGATGGATCTTCAGGCTTTCTGTGAGTCCCGTCCCACAATCCAGTCCCGATCTAGTCCAGTCCAGAGTCCAGGACAGGATGGACTCTTATCTTCAGCTAGGGTTTGTTGTACTGATGCAAGTCTTCTACAGAAGCCATTATTACTATATTTAGTCTCATTCCAGCCCTGTTGCTTGCAGTAGGTATTCTTTGCGCAACTGAAAACAGAGTGGGTCTGGGAATGAGGCAATTACACACCATGAATCTTGTGTAATATGGAGGGGAAGAAGTGGTTGACGCTGCTGTGTATGAATACTGAAGTGGACACACAACGTGAATGGTGAGGGAGTGAACTTGATAATCACATGCACAGAGCATAGCAGACTGCAATTGAAAACATTGATGACAGCACAGCCTAGTGCTTACAATGGCCACTGATCAGTCATGTCATCACATAGTTGCTAAGTGTGTAGAAGTTCTGGATCCACTTCACTCTTCAGAGTCTCGTGTACAGCGTGTTTGAAGCCATTCCGCCAGTAGTTCCTCAGGTGAAACAAGACAGGTAGCTCTAGACGGCCATGCTGTAATGATTGTCCATAGCAGAATAATCTGTCCCCTTGAACACAAACAGTGTGATCTTCTTCTCTATGGCAGCCTATGTGTGTGCATGTGTTGGAATCTGACGCTAGAGTCACCAGAGCTGATAGATTATTGTCTGTAGCTTAATGGGTTGGGCCTAAGCATGCACATGGTGGCACAATGTGGCTCTAATTAAATTGACTTCTACACAGCAAATACCACAATAACTGCCACTGTACCAAACTGGGGAACATCCCCCCCCCACCCCAACAAGCGAGAGGTGGGTCTGAACAAGAGCGCATAAGTAGATCGCCCGCCCGGAGTAAGAGCGTGTAACTTCAATAGGCGCCCGTGGTGCAGGCGGAATACATGAGTTGTACTAAGAATAGAACATCCGGTTGCACCTGAAGCCATACGGCGCGGCGGTGAACGCGTTAGCCAAGTGTGAAAATCTAAGTGGCTAGCAATTCGGCTCCGGCTGAGCTTATTTGACCACCGTGGCGATCGTTGCTGATCATCAGATGTCGACGTCCTCCACCTCCAGCCTCAGGTAAGCACATCCACACAATTAATAACCGTTGTTGTGACTGTGTTCGAGTATAGACTAGGTTATAGCCTCGTACAGCCTGGTATACGAGGCTAACTAGGTTAGCCTTCAGCACAGCCGTAGAGCAGAGCGTTCTCTGGTAGCTGTCGCTGTCGCTTCCTGCCGTCACTTGGCTCAGAACTACACAGCTGTGCACAACAACACAGAATAATGACCACAGTGTCGCCGCTCCAGTCAATTATCACGTGGCGGAAAGAATCTCTACAAGAGTGTTTAGACATGCTATAGCTATTTTTAGTACAACTCATGTATTTTGCCCGGTTTGAATATCCCGGAAGTTACACGCTCTTACTCCGGGCGGGCGATCTACTTATGCGCTCTTGGTCTGAAGCAACCTTCATTTGGGTCTACATACTGAGGGAGTCTGTCAGTGATGACAACAACCAAGTCACACATGCAGAACTCAAACTGGTCACTAAGGGACCTTTTGACCTTAGCAACCCTTGCTAATCTACTGCAAGTTTACACAGGAACACACCGTCCAGGCAAACAGCACTAGACATGAGGAGGGACATGCTTGACCTTTTGTGTTCAGGTTCATGGATTAAAACTGCCTGCTTAGCAACAACTATCCTCCCTGCTCACAATACATCAGGCAGACCCTAGCATTCTCTTCTCCGGAGGGGGAGGGGGGAGCAGCAAGGTTAGAAAGAGACTGGGAATGGGACACTGAGACACAACCACTGAAACCTCTCACCTGAGGCTTGCTGGGAGTACTCTCGTGCCGGTATTCTTTCTCCTGGAATACCTTCAAACTTCATCACTGTCGTCTCACCTGGTGAGGGAGTCACATCAATAAAGTGAAAGAACAGTGACACCACTTCAAGTGCACACGTGATTGTACTGACAGCAATTCACATGTACACATCATTCAAGGGGTGGCCATTCCAAGGTTATTCAGGCAATAATCTCCTGTCCACTGCCCGCCCCTTCGTGGGGAGACAAAGTCACATTCACACTATTGTCAGCAGATGAACCAAGTGACAGAAATTTAATTTCGTACGGAGTGCAGGGAAAACTGCAGTTCTGAATGTTAAGCTGAGGTGCTAGATGTCGTTTCCACTGCCAGTACATGATCACTTCCAGCATGAAATGCGGCGGGGGAAGGCCTGGGAGATGCGGTCACGTGCGATGACATCAGGTAGACAGAAGGTAGATACAAGGCGGGTGGTACCCAACCATTGATCCATCCCCAGCATTGTGAACAGCGAATGGTATCGATCGTTTGCCTTGTGAATGTTCCGACATCCAGCCATTGGACAGTACAACACAGAATATTCGTTGGGCACTGCCCTCCGCGTGTCTACCATGAGTCTGTACCTGATGGCACTGCACATGATCAGATCTCCCAGGCAACACCCAGACACACCCACATACACAGGGAAAGTACCACCCACCTTCCGATTAATCCCATTCAAAGGTTTCTCACAGCGGAAAATGATCAAACCATGCTTCAAAAAACTATGTGAAGCCTGTGGAAAATGCAACAACACCAGCAAAGAGCAGGGTACACAAAAGGTGGTATCCAACATGATAAGTGTCAGGAGGACAAACCACACAAACTCCTCACCCAGAACCACCACATCCATGCAAAAAAAAAATATGGTGTCCTAATGTGGTGCAATATTTCAACAAGAACCTGCTAGAGTGATCCCGCTCCAACATCCACTGCTTGTGCATGCACAAGCAGTTCCATCACATTCTCCGTATAATCATTAAGATACGCAAGCTGAAAATAACATGGAGAAATTAAATACACCACGGCAGCTACACCATGCAGAGCAATTGTTCAAGTCTGTGATGGTGATATGCCGCTTCTGCCTCTCCAGAGTAGATGAGAGAGAAATCATAGGACACAATAGTAAATTCGTCTTGGGAATATCCCATCGGCACACATACTGGGCTTATTTGCTTTCATATGCTGCAGGCCCTCACGTCGCTCTCCTCAGCTGTCAGCTTGCACATCACTCCATCTGCCGCAAAAATGACAGTGGGTTTTGTGATCCAGACCATACCGTGTGATGTGCACTGCAGGGGGGGGGGGGGGGGGGGGGGGGGGGGGGAAGGGGGATCTTAGAGGTTAACTGGATTCACACTTCACAAATTCAGATATTAAGCACCTTTCCTGTAAAAGGGGTGCTGTAGAGGGCTCAATTATTACCACACCAGCGACAACTTAATTAGCAAAAGGATATACCAGTTTACATATGAACAAGAAGGCACAAAGGTGGGGACTTGACCTTTTGTATTCCCAGTGACTCCTTTACCACCCACAGGTTATGGAGGTCCGTTTTTTAGCTTGTAATCTACTTAAACATACCTTAGATAAGGTTCCCATCGGTTTTCATGCTCAAAACTTCACACAGAACTGCACATAGCCATACTTTCCACATTCGTGATTCTGACTACACCCACTCGTTAACGTGTACGCAATCAAGATGGTCGGGCGACAGTAACTCGCTCTAGCAGAAAAATCAGCCTTGAACACTGGAATTCGAGGTTCTGCAAGGTGAGACTACTGCTTTCTAGGCCCATTCAAGCTTAAAACCCGAGAAATGGCCTACCTGGTTCCAACTAAGGGCTGTTCAAATCTGAGCCCAGACGCGGCCATGCTGTTTGCACCCACCCACCCACCTCCCCTTGCCCCGCCCTTTCTGCTGACGCAGAGCCTATCTCCCAAGGACATTGCCGGATGTGAAAGTCTCATGACGCCATATGGTGTCATTGGGTGGGAAAGGGTTAAAGTGGAGGAAACACAGCACTATGTAGCATGCCGCTATACGGACCTCACCCTTTCCTCCTGCTCTTTTATCTCCTTCTCCAGCATCTCCACCCGGACGATCATGCGCTGCAAGGATCACATGCTTCACTCCGACCTACAGAGGGAGGAGCATCTCTACCCGGACGATCACTGCGAGGATCACATGCTTCACTCCGGCCTACAGAGGGAGGAAAAATACACAGAGTTAACCATTAGCCGTAGCAAGCAAGAGATTGTACGTCATGTCATTAAACATGTGTTCTCGGAGTACGGTCAGGTAAAGTGTTCTTCACCCCTCCTTCCCTGTCCTCAGACCATAGGAGAAATGGTTCACCCCTCCTTCCCTGTCCTCAGACCATAGGAGAAATGGTTCACCCCTCCTTCCCTGTCCTCAGACCATAGGAGAAATGGTTCACCCCTCCTTCCCTGTCCTCAGACCATAGGAGAAATGGTTCACCCCTCCTTCCTTGTCCTCAGACCGTAGGAGAAATGGTTCACCCCTCCTTCCCTGTCCTCAGACCATAGGAGAAATGGTTCACCCCTCCTTCCTTGTCCTCAGACCATAGGAGAAATGGTTCACCCCTCCTTCCCTGTCCTCACACCATAGGAGAAATGGTTCACCCCTCCTTCCCTGTCCTCAGACCATAGGAGAAATTGTTCACCACTCCTTCCCTGTCCTCAGACCAGAGGAGAAATGGTTCACCCCTCCTTCCCTGTCCTCAGACCATAGGAGAAATGGTTCACCCCTCCTTCCCTGTCCTCAGACCATAGGAGAAATGGTTCACCCCTCCTTCCCTGTCCTCAGACCATAGGAGAAATGGTTCACACCTCCTTCCCTGTCCTCAGACCATAGGAGAAATGGTTCACCCCTCCTTCCCTGTCCTCAGACCATAGGAGAAATGGTTCACCCCTCCTTCCCTGTCCTCAGACCATAGGAGAAATGGTTCACCCCTCCTTCCCTGTCCTCAGACCAGAGGAGAAATGGTTCACCCCTCCTTCCCTGTCCTCAGACCATAGGAGAAATGGTTCACCCCTCCTTCCCTGTCCTCAGACCATAGGAGAAATGGTGTGATTGCACAATCTCATTGAAGCAGTGAATAAGCAAGTGATAGGTTTTTCCACTGTGTGAGAATGGAAGCAACAGTTACTGTTTGCCGCAGGTTCTACAATGTACAGAAGTCAAGCAGAAGTTGTTCAAACAAAATACCATCACGCAGAACGCATTTCTATGTGTGAGTTCAAATAACCCATCTGACATGCCTGTGGTGACTATCCTGTAACCTCAGACCTACGTATTCCCCCCACTCCCTGTCTCCCACTGTGCAGGTGATGCGGTGGTGCTGTCCCTAAGATCTCAGTACAATCACATGTCAATATCAGAAAGGTCACATGGTTTCCAAAGGTTGAAGCCAACTAACTGATAACAATAAGTAGCTGAAATGCGTAACTGTAGTCTCACGCCCAGACCCTCTCTGGGAATGAGACTGCAGAAAACTGAAGGACATGTCTCATTGGGATGTTTCTGGCAGTTCTTGGCAACACCTTAGCAACAGGATGCACCTGTGCTGTAAGTTTACATATGAACAAGAAGGCACTTGGACTTGAACTCCTTTTGTATTCGGCCGTGGTGAAAACCCGGACCGAACCGGAACGGACGGGACCGGACCGACCGGAAGTGAAATAGCAATAATTTATTGTACAGCGACTTAGCGCTAGCTAAACGACTTGGATGTTTGGTCAACTATTACATGTAGCACTTGCAGACAACTGCCGGAGGAGTTCCGAAGAGCTTCAGCAAAGGTACTGTCTGTACTGCTACTGCATTTGTAGTTAGCGTTGCGTTTATGTCAAGCTTATAGCTAGCAGAGGAGGGGTGAGTCTCACGGACAGTAGAATAACTAGTACTCGATGCTTTTGTAGTATAGATTATTCACACTAGCACCGTGAAATGCCAACAAATGCCTGGTTGCCTCCTTCAAGTCATCCTCGAGTTCGGGGGTCGTCGCTACCGGCAGACTTGGACCCGCGCGGCTACCTCGCTATTAAACGCTTCGTGGCTTCATTGCCTTCAAAATTCTGTGCAAATCAGCCAACTCGCGAGACTAAACTGTTCTCTGACTTCCCTGCACGAGGCAATGCCGCAATGGCTACTCGCAATGGCTACTTCACGATCCAAGTAAGCTATTTTCTCTACTGGCACGTGGAGACACTAATTACTACTTCCGGTCGGTCCGGTCCGGGTTTTCACCACGGCCTTTGTATTCACAGTGACTCTAATTAACCACCTGCTAGACATTGGTCCTCATGCACTGACTGGTGGTATATACACACCTGGACTGGAATGCTCACATCACCACACAAGGCAGACCCTATAGTCCTACCATGAAAGCATTCTTCTCTAGCACATCAGCTAACAGACTTGCCACATGACAACATCTCATCACACTCTTAGCAGAGTGTAAATTGTTCACAATAACACCAAACAGATCGAGCTCCTACCCAGACCCGAGGAAGGGGAACAACATTCTTGTACCTCCAAGAGGTAGAACCTTGCTGCTCCATCTAAAAGTCATCCCACATACTGGGCTCCTCACAACAAAGTACTGTAATCTCTCAAGCCAGTGAACAAGGGAAGTGGCTACTCTAAAGAGGGTGGATGTATTTCCGCGTGTATTGCCAAGAGCGAAGGAAGGACTATGTTTATCCCATCTGACTCTCCCTTGCTATAAATTTCTATTTCTGTCATGCTTCTTAGCACCATGCACGGTGTTGTGCATATCCTCATTCCCAGTTCTCCATATCCTCGTTCCCAGTTCTCCATTGTTGCTTGCAGTGCAGAATGCAAGAGAGTGTGGTAAATTTACGCTCCTCTGGGGTAGAGCTACTCATAAACACTATTGCATCTCGGTCATGAACTTTGACTCCTACCTACTATGCACTATTGACCTAGTAGTTGAGCCTAGCAAGCTAGTCGTTGTTCGACACCCTCCCCCTAGCCTCATACCTAGGCCCTCACGCGGAACGCGGAAGAGGGCCTGGTGACACATGGTAAAATTCCCGTATGTGCTCAGTCAGCATAATTGCATAATCAATTACATTCCTTACTTGAATGCATTCGAAATCATGTGGAAGGCAGCGGTTGGTCATGGCTAAGTAGCAAGTCCTTGCCAAGCAGCGACCAGAGGTGAGTCTTGAAGGCTAGAACAGCGGTTTTATCAAACGGCTACACTTTTCACAGGGTGAAGAATGTTATTACTTCGCAGTAATTGGCAATGGACGAACGTGATCTGCCTACCCAAAATCAAGACTGCTGAGCTCAACACATACGGGAATTTTGCCAAGTGTCACCAGGCCCTCTTCTGCTTTCCGCATGAGGGCCTGGGTACGAGGCTACCCTCCCCCTTACTTTTACTCATTTATTGTGCATCATTACACAAGTTGGCACTTGAATGGCTGACATGGAGGCTTCCAATTAACCCCAGCTGCATTACAAATTGGCAGTAGGCTATAATAAAAGTAGCGCATGGGGTGTAGCACCTCCAACATTATCCCGATCCCGATTGCGTCCGCTTCAGCTGCTGCTCCCGGGCCCGATTGCGGCACTGCAGCTCCCCGTTTGCCTCCGCCTCCAGCTGCTGCTCCCCGATTGCACCTGCTTCAGCTGCTGCTCCCGATCCGTCCACTTCGACTGCTGCTCCCCGATTGCGTCCGCTTCAACTGCTGCTCGCCCGATTGCGACCGCTTCTGCTGCTGCTCCCCGATTGCATACTGGATTCCAGCCCATGCCCGGCGCCCGGGCCCAATGTTCTCGAACATTCTTCGTGGAGTTCGAGGTTCAGTAAATATATTAAAGTACAAAGGTCGCGCGTCACTATAGTCTAGTACGATACTACCGCTCACGAACATCCCACTTCCATCACTCACAGACACACACACAGACACGTAAAATCTTAATGTATTGATAGCCCCCCCCCCCCCCCCCCCCCCCCCCCCTCGTGTTATAGTTCCTGTTGGGGAGGGGGAGGAAGTGCTCCATGCCTACTGCACACACGGGGAGGGGAGTGAGGTTTGGAGACTGGGAATGGGACAATGAAACAACAAATGAACCTCTCACCTGAGGCTTGCTGGGAGTACTCTCGGGCAGGCGTTCTCGTCTCCTTGAACATCTTTTGCAAACTTCAATAAAGTGAAAGAACAACGACACCACTTCAAGTGCATAAATGTCATTGCACTGACATCTACACAGATTTCAAGGAGTGGTTGAAGAAAGGGGTGTGGAGCTAATTAAATTTTCAACAACTCCAGCTTCTTTTGAAGCATTGATGTAATAGCATGATTTGGAGTGCAATTTGGGAATTAATTGCACGAGTAAGGTTTGTAATTTCACGAGGCGAAGCCGAGTGAAATTACTGACCTTACGAGTGCAATTACTTCCCAAAATTGCACTCCAAATCATGCTATCACATATTAATCATATAGAAACTGAGTTATCAATCAGTTGCACAACAAAGAATCTTTGATACAGCAATAACTGTACACAGAAAGTATATGCAACGACATGGATGCAGCTATCAGTCAGGTATCAGTCCCTATTATGTAGGCAGGAGGTCCTTGACGCTGTGTAGTAGCGTACTGCATGCTTGAATTGATTGTCACCAGCACTAGCCTCACACAGTGGTAGCTACTGTGATGCCACGCTGTTTTTGCCACCGTCTCAAGCCGCCGTACGGGCCCAGTTGTTGGTTGTCGGTATCCTTCAGGCCGCGTGGCACAACTCTTGGGCGCTGCTGGGACCTGGTAAGCATTGCTCGTAGGCGGAGCAGTGGGTGTGGCAGCATCGCCTTGCTGTTTATTGTCCATGGTTCGGCGACCGTCCAGTACGAGTTTCGGTGTCAGTCGCGGGTCGAGTACGAGTTCCAGTGTCAGTCGCGTCGTGTACAAGTTCTCCCGCCCCAGCGACATCTTCGGTATTTTCGCACATGCTCTCATGAAGAAACGCAGCAATAGTGGGACAGGAAAATTCATTTGACCAGTAGCCACCCTCTGCCATGACGCTTAGCTACCTTTATGCACTCGATAATCGTTTGTTTGCTTTTCTGTTCGAACCTAGAAACCACGTAGAAACCGCTGCGGCATTAACCAATCAGCTCGCGATTACACTTTTTTGCACTCGTACCAGTGCAAAAAAGTGTAATCAGCAACTGATTGGCTGAAAGCAGTGCAGATTACAGAAATAATTGCACTCTCACGGTATAGGCGTTTTATACAGAAACTTGTTATCACTATATGATTAATAACATAATCATCTATGACAATACATTGAAGCTCAAGGTTGAAGCTCATGGTTGAATATTCAAGTGAAACTTGACCTCATGGAAAGATAGATGCCTCAACAAGCTGTATAGCAACTGTACACATGTAGCCACTGTAGTGACGTAGCTTAGAGAGTAATTAAGTATTTGTCTTATACTGAGTGAGGCATTTTGTAGCAGGTTAGGCTGTTCCAGCACATGTGTTCCATTCCAGTATTCCACTCCAGTGGAGCAGTCCAGTGATTCATAATGACTGATTTGGAACTCAGACTGAGAATACCTGGCCTGCACCACTTGGATTGAAAGTCGTAGCCAGAACAATGATTTACACTGCGTTCCCGGTGGCCTAGCTAAAGGGGGTGGCCCAGTGCCGGACGTTGCCCAGGAGACCTGTTTAGTGGTCAGTAGTCTCATTCCCATCCATTCAAGGAGGGTGGGAACGAGGCCAGGGGGCACATTGAGACCAGAGTCAATGTCATCGGACATGACCCTCCGAAGGTGCATGGACACCTCGGAATCTTCTGGCAGAATGAAGGCAGCAGGTCCAACACACTCAGGGGGCAATTGCAGAGGAAGACCAACCACCCGTGTGTTTCCTTGTGCGACCGCGAGAGTGTGAAACTAGCACTATAATCAGTTAATCTGTGAGAGGTGCAACCAGTCACGCGTGATGCACACCCCAGAGCAGACCATACCGCAAGGCACCATCGTTTTAGCTCACCATGAAAACACCACCTCAAGACAGTTTTGTCCTTGAGCAGCTAAAGCCAACAGCCAACTGAGCTGCATGCACGCCCTGTTATAGTCTGGTCCTCGGACCCTCCCTCCACGCGTACTCCAACCACGCATGCATGGAGGGTCTGGGTTCTGCCAGCTTACCTGACAAGGGTTCAAAGGTCACGTATGCGAATAATAACGAAGCGGCAGACGCCTGGGAACGAGGCTAGGTCTGGTCAGGCCAGGGGGCCGGGGGGTGGGACAAGGTCTGTGCGCACGTGGTACAATTAAAATTCCACAGGGATAGTGCACAATAATATACAAGAAGTATGCGGAACTAGCAGACTAGTAACAGCCAGACTAGCGCTGACTTATCGCTGGGGTTCGATGGGGTTAATGATATTCATGACCCCCACAAGCCCAGCAATCGGAGGTCAAAGGTGGATGTCAGCCGGATTTTCGCCCAGCATTTCCCTAAACTTGGGCCAGATCTGACTGATGGCTAGTCTCGGTCCCAGACCCAACCAACCCCAGCACGGATCGCTTTTAGTATCTCGCGCGGGGAAGGAAGGGTCTGGTAGATATAGTGCACATTCCTAAGGTCTCATTACCGTTAATTGAGACTTGTTGAAATTATCAGGACACATCAAAATTTCACACGTGGTCATCAAGCGTCAAGCTGCCTTTGAAGACCTAGAGCTAGAGGCGGCAAGTACTGTACCGACACACGATCGCTGTGCTTGGCTCGGTTTGGAAATGCCCTTTTTACAGCAGCATTGCGAGTGACTCGCGCAATCGTCGGCATCTCGGCACTTCACCATCTGTGGATGCTGGGATCAAATGCAACGAGCTGTGTCAGTGTTGGATGCAGCAAAGGAGAGATTCTACCTTCTCACCGCGTGTCCAAGGCGTGCTTCCAGACCATAGAGATGCTGTTGAGATTGGAGAGTAGCGCTGGCAATATTTTAAACACGCTGAAATCCAGAAGTTTGACAACACCTTTGTTATTGCACGCTGCGGCGAATCTGTACTTAATTCCGGCATCAATATTCGTATACGTCATTGAGATTACTTGTTCTACGATCTGATTGGATCCGCCCGGATTCTGGCGGAGTTTAAGGAATGTTGGCTATACCTACCAGACCGTCTTTCCGTGCGTTATACACGCGCTGGATAAACGGTCTGGGAACGAGACTAACTGATGGCACACTTTACCACCAATTTGCATGTTTTCTTGAGGCCCTGGGTGGGGTCTATGAATATCATTAGAATCAAAAATCCTCAGGTCAATGAATCTCATTAAAATATAAAAAAAAACGCCCACGAAATGCGAAGGGGGGGCTTCCGCCCCCCCTTTCGATACCCCCCCCCCCCCCCCCGCTACATGCATGTAACAGTGCAGTGTAGCTAGTACGGACGGTATGTCAGTGAAATGGATACGACACTGTCGACAGGCCTACCGAAGAGCGAGCTGAGGCAGTAAGCCAAATCGATTATCTTGCCGGTGTCACAGCGGATCCGACCCCCCCGAAAATCTGATCCGGGCCGGATCCGATCTACTAGCGAATCCGATCCTACCTTAGCGGATTCGATCCGGGCTAGAAGCTGTGCTTAGCTGCTGGTTTCTCTAGCTTCTTGTTGACCCGCTGGCATTTTTTGCATGTTTTGACATATGAGTCGATGCCACCAGTCATGTTGCTCCAATAGTATCTGCATGGTCCATTGGGTTGGGGTGGGAGAGAGAAGAATAAATTTGAAGAAGCTTTCTGTGACACAAAAGAAGATTGGAGGGTGCATGGGAGAGAGTAGAGTAACAAGCTGTAACCAACCTTGATGCAATCTTCTCGCGGGTCTTGTCCCTCCCAAAGTGCCCTCCTAACTTGTCAGCATGGCAAGCCCCGATTATCTTCAGCTGCTGTTCTGCCTCAGTAATCCACTGCCTGGGTCCGCTTTTGGACATGTAATTCAGAACACCATCCTGAATAGTAAACTTCTTTGCCTTGTTGCGAGTCGCTCGCTTCTGGTTATCGCTGCTGCCGCACTGATACCTTCCGAAGCGAAGGTAGTCGTAGATCGTCTGGTAGTTGATTTCCATGAGTCTTTCCGAGTCCGTTTGTGAAATGGACTGAAAGTGTTGAAGTATTTATACACCTCCATGACAGGCAATGCTTCGTTAGTAACGGTACGCCTGGCCAAAGTCGGACGTTAGTAACGGTACACCTGTACCAAAGTCGGATCGGTTTCGCGGCGAAGGATTGAATCCGCTAGTAAAATTAAACCGGGGACGGATCGATTTTACTAGCGGATTCATTCCGACGGATTCGTTCCGCTAGCGGATACGTTCCGTCCGGATCGGTATAGGCCCGGATCGGATTTCCTGTGACACCGGCTGGTTTTGGGAAATCTCTGTGTTTCGTGACACTTCCACTCATCTTTGACAACCTCAGATAGAATTCTGTACAAGCGCAGGGCAACTGTACGTTGTTGTTGGCCCTTTGGTGTCACTCGTGAAGGACCAAATGCGCTGCTATAAGCTTATAAGAATAGTGATAGGTGCGCTTTCATTGGAGAGGACATACAGAATGCAGGTAATTACATTCCTTACGCCGTATAGCCCCGCCCCATGCGCCAAGAAATATCGCTCAGAAAACCAGACCCTGATCTTTCCGCTTTTCGGGAGGGTCTGGGCACGAGACTATTCACCGTATGGTTGTTGATCGCTGGGTGTGTCGGAATTATGGAATAGCTGCGCGGTCTTCGCTATGGCTGAGAAAGCAACCACAGGTTAGTGCGAGACTAATCTACATGAAATAACTGCAGGACTCCCTGGAGGACCAGCCAGGGGGCTGAAGGGACATTTCCTGTCTAAAATTTATCTATCCATCTATCTAACTGCCTGACCAGACTCTCAGGTTCCAAGACCTAATGGGGCTGGGGACTTACCTCAGAATGCAGTGTCCTTGGAAAATTTTGCCCCACCCAAAATTGGTGCCTCCCAGAAAATTCCCAAAGCCCCCAACGAATGCTCAGGATATATAAAGTGGATATTGGTCTGGCAGGTAGTGCTGGGCGATACCACATTTTGAAACCGATACCAAGTAAATACTGTTGTACTGGTATTGGCCGATACCGATACCAATCTCAATACAACCCCCTTTCATTAATGATGATCTCAACATTTTCGTCAAAGAAGAGTAGCACGTACACATTAGTGGGTTGAAGACAGAATCTTCTCTTCTACAAGGCCTAGGGCTATAGGTATAGAGCGGCTGCGTTTGACGTCACCGGCAACCGAAACGTCCTCCGTTATATTCCGTTTCTCTCATAAGACTGCATGGCAAGAAAGCAGTAATTTCTACAGTGATCTTAGAAACGCAAGCCGCTCGGAACTTACGAAGTACTACTGTGTCAACTATCACTGTAGCGCAGTTACCATGCCGATTAGATCGAGCAGCTACGCGACCTCGAGTACAAGTGAGCTACTAGTTTCCGTCCAGCTGCCATTGAACTCCATGTTCTTTTGCCATGCGGAAGTACTCAGTCACGTGGTTTTGTTACGTCAATGCAGCCGCTCTATAGGTCAGACTCGGAGTCAGACTTTGCTTCTAGGACGTGCCCTGGCCACACATGTACAGTACTCAGTATCGACCGATACCAGTCTCAGTACTCGATACCACAATCCTGGAACCTGGTATCGGTAGTAACGATACCTGGTACTGGGTATCGCCCAGCACTACTGGCAGGAAGTAGGGCGATAGGTTAGGGTACATCAAGACCATGGCTGGTTCTACGATTATGGCATGCTGTGCACAAAATGGTATACCTTTTACCCCGCGCGTGCATGCGCGAAGCGGGGTTAAGCAATCGGTTTTGTCTGTCTGTCGTCTGTCTGTCAGGCGAAAAAAATTGAAATCTCGCCACATAAACCATCTAAATGGGGTCAAACAATAGCAAATAGCAAAAAACTGCTCTATGTGTACCTGACTGAAGTCAAGGCGCTCCATTTCGCTGTATTTCGGCTATTTCCTACTTTCATAACTATTCATAACATTGGCTCCACCTCTTCGTGACCTCAGAGTCCCATCAAGAACAGGACACGCAGTGCATTTGGAAACTTCATGATTCAAGATGACCGCTAGGAAACAGTGTTTTCTCACGAGCTATGTACTTCACAGACATCATGGCTATTGTTTCGGCTGTTTTTTCCAGCTATTTCCTATTATTCGTAACATTTGGCCCCACCTGTCCAGCTTCACAATATGTTGTATATACGGTAAGCGGTCACTCCCACACCTTGGATATGGGCATACACTGTATACACGATCGCCGCCTTGTTCGATGCGCATCGGCCGGCAGAGATGTCACGTCGATTGTAGCTGCACTGCATGCATCCTGGCCTGTGGACGTTCAGCGCAGGGTATGTGTTCTATGAACACCTCTATTTACTGTAAGTGAGTTCAATCGTTGTACTGATCATTGTCATCACTTGCTCCACCTCACCTTGTCAAGCTCTTGTCACACGTGGTGCAGGAGCAATCACTCTCAGGTTAAATCTCCTGTTGGCCTCATTCCCTCACCAAACAGTCTGGGAACGAGGCTAGAGATCGTACCACAACGTACGTTGTCACAACATGGGGTGTGCACTCTAATGCATGCCATGCTTGTGCAGAGCTCCCTTCGAGGGCCATGTTTTCATGGACAGAGGGACTGGCAACACATAGGCATTAATTCGGGCATTAATTCGTTCTAGGATTTTGATGGACGCCAGATTCAAGGCAACCATGAAATACCACAATTATGAACATAGGTATCCTTTTATCCAAGAGCGCATGATGACATCATTGTTTTTTTTCGTGGAGAAACACAAAGCATTCGACTGCTAATCGAAAGGTTGCTGGTTCGAGTCCCACTATTGCCATAGGAGACTTTCTTTCTCTCCTAGGAGTTGACACAGCTCTACCCCCATAAATGAGTAGGTGTGTTCTTGAAGGTGTTTCTCCTGAAATAGTTCACACTGTATCCTTCGGAGGGGATGTAAAGCCGTCGGTCCCGGGGGACCTGGTTCAATAGGGTCTGCCTTCTCCTGGCCCTCATTAGCCACCATCATGGTAAACCCCTCAAGGGTAGTCAAGTCAAGTCAAGTCAAGTCAGATGTCATCATGCTCTCATGTTTTGCCCCATGCAAAATCTAATACTATGCATACTATACTAATGAATATTAACACCAAATAACATTGTGAACAGTGTACCCAGATCAGTGTGTTGGCACCAAAAATGTAAATGATTGTCACTGCACTCTGCACTCTGGGTTCGTGCAGCACTGGGTCCAGCAAGAGGTTAATGTGTGCAACTTGTAGAATTGCAACTCGAGGCAACCCAACCTTCTACTGGTACCCTGTAAAATTTCTGCACGCACTTTTGGTACCGTATACTTATGTCTGTTACTGGCAAGATTCAGGATTGCAAAAGTGCTATCAGCGTTAATTGTGACATGCTCAGGAGCAGACAGTCACCAATGGTGACCCAGTCACAGTCTGTTATGGAAGGGTTTCACCTGAGGTCAAGACTAGGGGCTCTAGCCAATCAATGTTCCAATGCACAATACATTAGAGTCTACAACACAAAGTCTTAAGCTCCTCGTCCCAGGATCTATATAATCATACTCTAGGCTCCTGGCTGATACACACACACTGCACCAGCTGTGAAACTAGCCTCTTTCCCAGGCCATCGCCCAGCTTTTCGTCGCTTGCAGTACCGTACTGCAAGCGACGAAAACCCTTGTATTGCTACTAATGAAGTTGCTGTTTAGTATGTTGCACTGGCCCCACTAGTGCTGCAGCTGTTCAGTGGAGTAGTCATGGATACCCAGAGTGGAGTAGAGCATTCACTCAGCATGGTACAATATTCATGTGTTATTCACCTAATCAGGCTACAATGATCACATGCTGAGGTATCATGTTTGAATAGCATTCATTCACTCAAGCGTTTGAATTGTGGAGCCAGGAGCCCATAACGAGAAGGAGCTTGCATCCAACTACGAGAACAAGGGAATCAATATTGCAGTCATACATTGTTATTCACGGGGGGAGCCCCCTCGCTGGCTCTTGTTACGTAAAGAAGTGCACGGTTAGGTTGATGCAGACTGAATGAACATGTTCTGTGGCTAAAATGCTAAGTTGGACGTCATGATCTCCTGCATCATCAAATGAAGCCTCACTAGTTCACACTTAGTTGATTAGTGGGTGTGGTTGCTATTGTGTCAGACAAGCCTGTGTGTGGGAGTCTGTGTTGTTGATGAGTGGGCGTGGTGGCTAATGTGTCACACAAGCCTGTGTGTGGGAGTCTGGCTTCACTAGTTCACACTGTGTTGTTGATGAGTGGGCGTGGTGGCTAATGTGTCACACAAGCCTGTGTGTGGGAGTCTGACCTCACTAGTTCACACTGTGTTGTTGATGAGTGGGTGTGGTGGCTAATGTGTCACACAAGCCTGTGTGTGGGAGTCTGGCCTCACTAGTTCACACTGTGTTGTTGATGAGTAGGCGTGGTGGCTAATGTGTCACACAAGCCTGTGTGTGGGAGTCTGGCTTCATTAGTTCACACTGTGTTGTTGATGAGTGGGCGTGGTGGCTAATGTGTCACACAAGCCTGTGTGTTGGGAGTCTGACCTCACTAGTTCACACTGTGTTGTTGATGAGTGGGCGTGGTGGCTAATGTGTCACACAAGCCTGTGTGTGGGAGTCTGGCCTCACTAGTTCACACTGTGTTGTTGATGAGGGCGTGGTGGCTAATGTGTCACACAAGCCTGTGTGTGGGAGTCTGACCTCACTAGTTCACACTGTGTTGTTGATGAGTGGGCGTGGTGGCTAATGTGTCACACAAGCCTGTGTGTGGGAGTCTGGCCTCAATAGTTCACACTGTGTTGTTGATGAGTGGGCGTGGTGGCTAATGTGTCACACAAGCCTGTGTGTGGGAGTCTGGCCTCACTAGTTCACACTGTGTTGTTGATGAGTGGGCGTGGTGGCTAATGTGTCACACAAGCCTGTGTGTGGGTCTGGCCTCAATAGTTCACACTGTGTTGTTGATGAGTGGGTGTGGTGGCTAATGTGTCACACAAGCCGGAGTCTGTTTATTTTATTTATTTTTATTTTATGAGAAACCACCATGTAGAGTGGCTAACGAGGTAACCGGAATAGCATGAATGCTAATATTAACCAGTACCCCGGGACCAACGGCTTTACATCCCCTCCGAAGGATGCGGTGTGAACTGTAACAGGTGAAAACACCTTCAAGAACACACCTACTCATTTTTAAGGGTAGAGCTGAGTCAACTCCTAGGAGAGAAAGAAAATCTCTCCTATGGCAATGGTGGGATTCGAACCTGCAACCTTTAGATTAGCAGTCGGATGCTTTAACCGCTAGGCCACCAGCCACCCCAGTCTGTCTGTCCTCACTAGTTCACACTGTGTTGTTGATGAGTGGGCGTGGTGACTAATGTGTCACACAAGCCGGAGTCTGTCCTCACTAGTTCACACTGTGTTGTTGATGAGTGGGCGTGGTGACTAATGTGTCACACAAGCCGGAGTCTGTCCTCACTAGTTCACACTGTGTTGTTGATGAGTGGGCGTGGTGGCTAATGTGTCACACAAGCCCGTGTGTGGGAGTCTGACCTCACTAGTTCACACTGTGTTGTTGATGAGTGGTCGTGGTGGCTAATATCCACCTCACCTTGTCAACGCTGTGAGCCACGTCCCCACACCAAACAGTCTGGGAATGAGGCTAGTGGCACAAGATGTGGTAGCTATGACATGTACTCCATCCGTCTCAAACTTAAGTTGTGCAGAGCTCCCTTCGAGGGTCATGTTTTTCACCGTCTGGGATGGACAGTGGGACTGGTAATGCAAGCATGAATAGGCATTAATGTAATAACTAAGTTGGCAATAGTTCGTGATTTTGACAGACAGACAACATCGATTCACCAATACTAGCCTCGTACCCAGGCCCACACGCGGAACGCGGAAGTGGGCCTGGTGACACATG
The DNA here is from genome assembly GCA_963931865.1 of Axinella damicornis. Taxonomy (NCBI): domain Eukaryota; kingdom Metazoa; phylum Porifera; class Demospongiae; order Axinellida; family Axinellidae; genus Axinella; species Axinella damicornis. Next base: position 4,751,975 of record OZ007512.1, read on the forward strand.
GCAAAATTCCCGTATGTGCTGAGCTCAGCAGTCTTGATTTTGGGTAGGCGAATCACGTTCGTCCATTGCCAATTACTGCGTAGTAATTACATTCTTCACCCCGTGAAAAGTGTAGCTGTTTGATAAAACCGCTGTTCTAGCCTTCAAGACTCACCTCTGGTTGCTCCTTGGCAAGGACTTGCTACTTAGCCATCACCAACAGCTACCTTCCGGGTGATTTCGAATGCATCCAAGTAAGGAATGTAATTGATTATGCAATTATGCTGACTGAGCACATACGGGAATTTTGCCATGTGTCACCAGGCCCTCTTCCGCGTTCCGCGTGAGGGCCTGGGTACGAGGCTACACCAATACCACATTATGAACATAGTTACCTTTTCCCCAAATGGGAAGCACTGCACATGAATATTGTAACTAGGTTCCAATTACATAATGAATATTCACATCACATTGTGAATTGTTTACCCTGATCAGTATGTTGGCACCAAATGCAATAACAAGTGACTGTCACTGCACTCTGCACTCTGGGTTCGTGCACAGCTGCAGCACTGCATAGATCCAGCAAGGGGTTAATTGGTGCAGAATTGCAACTCAGTGGTTGTAACCCAACCTGCTGGTACCCTATAAAATTCCTGCATAAGTGCCGTCCGTACTTGTGTCTGCCATACTGGCAAAAGTCACTATTATACTACCACGTGTTTAGCAGCACTGCGACATACCCACTAGTGCTGCAGCTGTTCAGTGGAGTAGTCATGGATACCCAGAGTGGAGTAGAGCATTCACTCAGCATGGTACAATATGTATAGGTTATATCCCTGGCCAGCGGGATGTATGACCCGTTATATCCCGCGGGAAAGGTCAGTGCTTGAGTGCAGCCGAGGAAGTGCCGAGGGCGAAGCCCGAGGCACTTCCGAGGCGGAACGAAAGCACTGACCTTTCCCAAGGGATATAGGGTCATACATCCCGCTGGCCAGGGATACAACTAACTTATACCATGCTTAGGCTATTCTAAACTGAGTACGCTGTGTAAACATGGATACTATGGTGTAGACACTCACCGATCAGTGGCAGAGGCATCCGTGATGCTTGACTGAGGCAGCGGTAAAGGCCCAAGTCTCCTTGGCTAGATTAACAGAGCTTAGCCTTCGCTTTCTCTAGCACGCGATCACTTACGGTATGCGCGCGCGGCCGGCCGCGGGATATATGACCCGTTATTTCCCGCAAATACTGTAACGTGATTGGTTAGAATAGCCTAAGTATGGTATAATCATGTGTTATTTACCTAATCAGGCCACAATGATCACATGCTGAGGTATCCATGTTATGATGAATAGCGTTCACCTTTAGCTCAAGTGAAGCTGAATTCACCTGACTAGAGTCACACTTTGTTTCAACCATTGACCATTTGACGGCACACACAATTTGCCCTTGACCCGATAATACACAGAAGAATATATAGCGACTCCACCCCTTCCTTAGTATACCGAGTCAAGATGCCCAGTCACTGCTGTGACTACAGCAAATATGGGAGTGTCACCCCCTTGTACAGACCCTGTAGCTAACTGACTCTAGCCCACCGTATAGCCTAGCTATATGAATGCTGAAGTACTGTAACTCGCCTTACTCGCCTCCTCTCAGAGTGGCCCCCCAGAGCTATAAATTCCCTGAAGGAGATCCCTCAAATAGAAATACGTCTGAATATACAACAGCTGCATCCTGGGTGGAAAATGATATTCATGAGGTGTAGTTATGTTATTGCAACTTAAGCAGTTCAGCCGTTGCCCCACCTCACCCTTGTCAAGCTCTGGTCACACGTGATGCACCCACCAGCAGGAGCAATCACTCGGCTCAGTTTCCTGTGGGTCAGTAGCCTCGTCTCCGTGCAAAGTGGCCTGGGAAGGAACCCAGTGGGTTGGACTGTATTATGTTCACGCTAGATGGAGTGTGCACTCTGACCCTGGCTCCCACAGCTGTGTAGGGCTGCCTGCATTGGTCATCTTTACCCTGTGCACGTATGGGTCTGTCAGTTTGTCAGTGGACACAAAAACGAGCAGTTTACGTGAAAAAGGGACGCTTGCAACCTCTCGTTGTGTAAGTTACAAATGAAAAAGAAACACTTCACAAATGAGAGAGCTGTGAAAAATAAGGCTTTCACTCTCTGTCCAATTTTTGAACAAAACTGCACTTCTATTTCGATATCGCACACCGTCACCACTATATTGGTGTTACAGAACATGGTGTAGTTATGTTTGAAAAGGTACACAGAGAGATTATAGTTACAGGACATTCGTTTTATTTCACCTGTTCCCCCTCCCTCTCCACATCAGCCCCACCCTTCACAGTGGACAACATCCTGACTGCTATACAGGGAGTGAACTGGAGGACACTGGATGAGGTGCTTCGCTACATATACTCTGTTGATGACGATTACACTAATGTGTGTGATGATGACCTACATCACGCAGTGGCGACAGCCTTGTTCCAGTCTGAAGAGATGTACATGTATAAGGAACGATCATGGAGGCACCTCATTTGGAGATTAGATCATCACGATATGATCGGTGTGGCTGACAACATACGCCAGTATGCTGAAACTGTCCTAGGTTAGTCATGTGACTCCATCAGTGTATCCACACTCTTGTACAGTGTATAAGTCCTTCCTAACATGAGATGACATTCCTGCAAGCATGCCCCATATCAACATGTGCACGACCACACATATGGAGATGATCGTAAGGATGTACTCCCATTTGATCTACTCTCGTTTCGTCTACTCCCAGTGTGTCTACTACTATTTTATTGACCTTACGCCGCAGGAGCTTATGAGCGCCACAAAGCGGCGCTCATAAGCTCTCCTGTACGCCGGTACTGACAGAAATAACCCCTCATCATTTTAGTATCTGTACACATACAATGCACTTGCTAGTACCAGGAACCCACAATGAGAAGGAGTGTCCAACTACGGCTGCGGTTTGAAGGACATGTTCTGTGGCTTTAATGCTAAGTTGGACCCTCCTTCTCGTCCCAGTCATACTTCCCTACAATCCAATTTTTTCCAGTCACCAGTTGAGTTTTTTGTGCCATCCTTCCACATGGTTGCTTGTGAGGGTGCCCTCACCTTTGTGGTAGCTCTGAATGTTGAGTTGTTGAGCCATAGACTTCTTATTAGAATGATTGGTACCGTATATCTGGAAATTTTCGTTGTAAAAATATTTTCGTGGTTGCCTAAAACCACGAAACTTTTATACACGAAATTATTTTTACACGTGTGAATAGTTATTACAGTCAGAATCTTTTCGCGATACTACGTAGCTAGTTACTTCGCGAGATGGCCCTCGTTAGACAGCTACCTGCAACCGAGGGACGGTCTCCTTGGGAATAGCGAGCAAACATGCGACACCTTTCGCGGCGGTGGTAAGTGTCCGATAACTAATCGTTTCGTTCTTTACGGCCATAGCGTACGCGGGTACCTGTCTGTGGTGTTCCTAGGTTTTCATTCACCAGTTCTTGGCCAACAGCTGCTTCCCAAGGTTCCGGATAAATGCGGTAAGCCTAGCGCCTCGCAGCAAGCCCTTCGTACTTTTCTTTTCCCCGCGTGTCAGAGAAGTTGCCGTAAAAAATTTTTCGTGGGTAACCCAATCCACGAAAATATTATGACACGAAATAATAAAACACGAAAATTTTACTACACGAAAATTTCCAGATATACGGTATGTCTGACACGACTATACTTTGGCATGAATATTTCATGCTCAGAATCTAATTTTGGCGAGCTGAATGGAGCACAACTTGAAAGGAATAGGATGAGACATGTTGGGAGAGTAAAGCTTTCCAAATCCACACTGCGTATACAACGTCATGCAGTTGGTGGAGGGCCTCACCAATTCTATACACAAGCAAGAGTGCCACTTACCCTGTGCGCTGCTTGCAGGGGGTCGCCAACGATCGAATTGCATGGACTGTATGCTCTAACTACCGGATTGCGCACTGTATGAACATCGACAGGCATTAAGCCTACCATGAAATCGAGGTCTGGTTTTGTTCGATAATCTAGATAGAGAACGCTTTCAACATTCACCCCGCTTTTTCAGCCACTTGAGTGGATCTCTGGTCTGTGAATTGACGAAAATTAATAAGAATGCATTCACCTCTCAAAATGCAGCTGTTTTTGTGTAATAAACAAACAGACAGACTGACAGACACGGCAATCACTTTACCCCTGCTGTGCATACACACACGGAGTAGCAAGATAGGCATGTGCATGTGTAGTAGTCTAATCCCCAGACTATAGTACATGCATGTAATCTGGGAAGGAGACCAGATCAGGTCTAAACTGGTGCAGCCATGAGCATACGGCCCGTACCACTTCCTATGGCCCTGCTGTTAATGCACAAGGCAGTGTTTATGTTTGTAGGGTTTGTATGTGTACCCTTCACCATTGCGATACTGCCTCAGTATACGTACTACCTAAAGTAAAGTTTTGAGGTTACACAGAACAATGTTGATAGTCACTGTAATCTGGTGATCACCTGTGTATGCAAGTCCGTGTGTATTTGTTTTGTGAGAATGTGTTATTGCTCATGTGTAAGTATTTCCATGAATACACTCTAGTTTTTTCTGTTTCTGTCACTCCTGAGGTGGTTACCATGGCCACAGAAGACCTAAAACAAAGTTCCAGGTTTCCGTTGCTATGGCAATGACAATCCTTGTACTGTGCAATTTCTGTGGTGTAATGATGCACACCAATACTCACTGGCCTACTTGTGTAGTAATTGTATACTCCATGCATGGCTATTGTACCTTACTCTGCGCACTTAAGGACAGCACAAGCCATGGCCATAAAATCTACCTACACTATAGTGTTTGTTGATCTATATCTGCATTGGAATTGGATGAAACTGAAAACAAATAGCATATTCTTGTTACTGAATGATTGGAGATTCTTGTGAGTATCATTTTGGCCACACCCCTCCCTCACATGAGACACAGGATCCGCTTTGTCCCATGAATTAAGGGAGATTCTCGACTCGGAAAGGAAAACGTCCTTGACAGCGAAAGTTTTAACGTTAAGGACGCTCTTTAGGTTGATTATTAGCTTTCTATCCCGTGGAATTTTTTCCTTACCTCGCATAAGCGGAGTAATCGGTGGTTATCCTTCGCTTCACCCCGCCCACAAGGAGAATTCTGAACTGCCACGGGAAGGCACGAGGCATTTTCAACAAAACCACGGGCTGAATCGATAGGCGAGGATGCACCTTCAAACAGTGAGACGGTCTTGAAGCATAGGGAGGAGGTTTTCCTTTCCGAGTCAAGCCGTTTTGTGTGCTCATCAGTCGTCCGCCATTACCTATATTGTCTGGTCAGACTCGTAATGAAATTAAGTCACATGCAAGTCACACATGTGCATGTGTAGTAGTCTAATCCCCAGACTATAAATACAGTATTTTGAACCAAAAAATGTGTTTCAGAAGATTTTCAAGAATTGAGTTTCTCCAATTTTCAGGCAATTCTTCGAAGGGGGTGCACAAGTTTTAATGCATTTTTAAGCAATTTGGACAATTCCCCACATCTGACTGTGTTTTATTCCCGATTTTTACCCCGCGCGCGCATGCGCGAAGCGGGGTTAAGCAATCGGTTTTGTCCGTCTGTCAGTCTGTGCCGTCCAAAAAATTGAAATCTCGCCACATAGACCCTCATAAACCATCGAAAGGGAGTCAAACAATAGCAAATAGCAAAAAACTGCTCTATGTGTACCTGACTGAAGTCAAAGGCGCTTCGTTTCGCTGTATTTTGGCTATTTCCTACTTTTCATAACTATTCATAACATTGGCTCCACCTCTTCGTGACTTGAAGAACAGGACACGCAGTGCATTTGGAAACTTCATGCTTCGAGATGACCGCTAGGAAACAGTGCTTTCTCATGATCTATGTACTTCACAGACATCATGGCTATTGTTTCGGCTGTTTTTTCCAGCTATTTCCTATTATTCGTAACATTTGGCCCCACCTCTCCAGCTTCACAATATAGTATAAAGTAATAAAAAAACATTAAAAATATATCAGGATGTAGGGATACCAGAACGGCAAAAAGTAAGGAAACAAGAGGGATGAACCAGTACCATGACCCTCTCCAAGTACATTATTATAGTACACTGCACTAATACAAGGGACATACTCAATGCAATAGTGTGTTGTCCGACGTTGGGATTCAAAGTCACCAATAATTACTGTACCTCCACCTACCACCTAGCCTCGTTCCCAGGCTCTGGAGAGAGCCTGGGACCGAGGCTACCTGCCACCTGCCCACTTAGTCACTGTACGTATACCCATGCATTGTGTCTGCTTGTGTTTGGATTCTGCATGTGAACCTGACTCTTCCTGGATGGACTTTGTTTATAAAACAGGAAGGCCACGACTGGCCTTTGTTGAATAATTACAACATGTACATTATATCTCCCCCATGTTGTCTCCCCACCCAGCTGACCCCACCCTCACCACTGACAACCTCATGGAGGTGGTGAAGGAGGTAGAGGGAGACTGGAGTGCCCTAGGTGTCTATCTTGATGTGCCACACTCTAAGAGTGAGGAGATCAGAAGGCTCTACCAGAGTGATCATCACAGAATGGAGGCTGTGGTAGACTACTACCTCAGATACCACCCCACCCCCTCCTGGAAGGACGTTGCCGGGGCGCTATATGAGATGATTCTAGGCAAGCAGTCCGAATACGTCATGACCCAATATGTCAAAGGTGAATCATGTGACGTGTTTGATACTGATGAATCACTTAAGCAGTTGATGGTCAACTATTGGTACTTGCTAATCCAGGCCATATTGATCAACGGCGACAGTAAAGATGCTAAGCCATTCCCTCTTGCCAGTTGACATCTCAGGTAAAACATTTATAGCCATATTATTTTTTTTCCATTCATGCATCCTAATGTAACAGCTCTCTTGCTTAAGCAATCCCACCATATTCTTCACCTTTCTGTTTAGCGAGCTTCCTTCCTAAGCAGTTACAATTTCAGTGGTATTTACAAGCTGTAAACTATTCTTGTTATGCCATGCTGTGAATAACAGAGTGTGTGTGAATGCCTGCAGACTAGTCCACCAGTAGCCCAGTGTTAGCCTCGTTCCCAGGCCTACCCCGTTTTTTCTGTTCTGTTCTTCGGTTTCCGTTGACAATAATACACGGATGGCCCTTCCCCATCCGTGTATTATTGTCAATCAGAAACTGAAGAAGAAAAAACGGGGTGGGAACGAGGCTAGCCCAGTGTTTCTGCATGGCTCAGTGGTAGGAGTGTTAATCTGGTAGTAATGAGGTCTAATCCCAGTGGGTGACCAGTTTACCTTTGGTGACACTTCACAGAATAAACTCCCTAGAGTATCTAAAGGTCACTATTATTTGTGGTACTAATTTTATGTTTCAAACCCGCAAACAATAGTATTAGCAGTATGTGACATAACCTCGTTCCCAGGCGCTCGGTAATTGGGGAGAAGAGTGCCTGGTATCCACTGTTCGCGCATAAGCGGCTCCCCGGGTTTTTGTTGGGAACTTGGAAACTACTGTAATACTAGTCCGTGTTGCACGACCGTACATTACTGAAACACGGGAGTCGTTTACATCTACAAGACGCAGCTCTGTTCAATCAAGCCGCCCTCAGTAAGGTCGGAAAGCCAGGAATGGTGCTGAGGACGAACAACTGACAGCGATACAGCACCTACATAATGGCAAGAAAGTGTTTGTATGGGGGGGGGGGTCTGGGGGCATGCCCCCAGAAAATTTTGGAATTTGGAAATGCTATGCAGTGTAACATGAGACGGTACAAAGCACACAGATGTAGCTGCATGCTGCAGTTCCTGACACTACTTTTAATTGTCAGAAATTTTGGGGGGGGGAATCTCCCCCCCCCCCCCCCCCCCCCCCCCCCCCCCCCCCCCCCCAAGTAGATAGAACCCTGACAGACTTCGAAAACATGGCCTCGCATGATGCTGGAGCCGGATATTTCACCGAATTTGTCCGTGTAATTTCAGCTTACGTATCTCTATGAATTATATGGAGAATGTAACAGAAATGCTCGTCCATGCATGAACAGTGGATACCAGGCGCTCTTCTCCCCAATTACCGAGCGCCGAGCTCAAGGTTATATGTGACATAACAAGTGGCTAATTGGGGTGAACCATAAGCTAGCCGCCTACCGTACAAAGCAGCCTGGGTCGTATGGGAATGACGCTAGCTGTATAGTATGAGCTGGTGGGTGCATATCCACGAGGTGAGAGGAAGACCTGAGGCATCATTAGTTTGCCCTACCTGTTGCACTAGCCACCAGCAGTGCGGTTGCCATTTGAACTGATTCAGAGTATCGGTAATAATAGTACCCGTGATAAGTTATGATCAATTCACTAAAACTAGTACCCGCATATAATAGTGACGTTGGTATTTCCTTGTGCACATTGTTCCTGTACAGTCATCCTACCCAGGCCCACTGTTAGCCCCATCTGTATCAGGGTCAGTAAGCTTGAGCAAGTTTGTTGCTCACTGGTGAAGATTGGTGGCATATTCATGGTGTGTAAACACCTTCCCAATCAGGATGGGAAACCTGTAATCATTTTGAGCATGAGGTGTCTTTACATGCCAGGATGTCTGCCTGTGTAACTCTGTTGCTGGAGCTGTTGGTCAGCTCGGTGCTTCACTGTCCTGACATGACCCTGACAAACATTCCCTGGAACCAGAGTTAATTTGCTCATTTAGCAATGGGTAAAGCTTGGAATCTGAACCAGCCGGCTATGCTGCTTTGGACAATGGTTCAGCTGTATGTTATTTACATGTATAATTGTGTCTCGGTGATGTTTGCATATAGATATTAGGTATGATTAGTACACGTGTATAGCTACTGTACTTTGTGCGGGTACGTGTCTGTGTGTGTACTCTCAGTGAGCAGTGTAGGCGACAAGTGTACATTGTGAGCAGTTTTCTGTGTACATGTGCATTTACACAAAATGTTGGACAAGGGAACTTCAAACGTGTGGGCTCTTGGCTGTAGTATCATGAGCTCTGTGACGGTGCTTCTGATGTCGATCCCAATCGTAATGTGTCTATGCGGCTAGGTACATACGTACGTAGCTCCCAGCTCTCATGATGCATTGTTACAGAGATGTTCCGGATGGCTGTTTGTTATACCCACACTACAGTTTGGTACATTGTGGGAGGTTTCAGTTAGTAGTGATGCGGCACCGATAATTAGTGTAATCCGATATTATACCAGCAGATAATCTGCCGATACGGATAACTGACCCAATATTATAAGTTCTCGTGTTTGCCTCGCCTTGTCAAATCTTTTGGCCTCATGCACTGCAAACCGCAAACTTTAGACCCTCTCTGACTGAATAAAACTCCCAAATAGGCGATGTCTCTTCTTCCCTCCACTCGCCATTCTATACTCTGCAACAAACATTGCGCTGACAACACTTGCACCTGGTTACGCAATGCGCATGCACCATTTATCGGCTGAGTTATCGGTGAATCTACCGACCCTGATACTCCCCAGGAGGTCATTATCGGCCCAATACCGATGACCAACCCGATTATATTAAGTGCATCATTATCAGTTAGTGTTTGCAGTCCAAGCTAATTAAGTACTCGCTCATTCTGTGTACATGTACTGTGTACCGGTAGTAGCTATGTTGTGTATGTGCTGTGTTGGTACACAATTACTTGAGGGATCTTGGTCGTTTGCTACACAACTGAAAGAAATCCATGTTGAGAATGAACTCAGTGCTGTTATGTGTGTGTTCACCAATCACCCTTCAGTTATGAAAGTATGGAGCGCAAGATTTATTGCCATTGAAAGAATGCAATAGCATTCCGTGGCTTGTTACAGTCTGCAATGACCCTTCTGTCTTTCTCTGTCAGGACCAGAAGAGGGGAAGAAGAAGCACCTAGCTGCCTGTGAGCGAGCCATTCAGGAGAGAGGGTCCCTTAACCAGACGGCTATTCACTGTGTATTCATAGGGATGCCTCGGTCAGGAAAGAGTTCATTGATGCGTCGTCTGCTTGGAAAGCGTCTGTCTTCGTCTGCTAGTACTGGCGTGGCTGAAAAGGTTGTGCGTGTGGAGATCAGGAAGTCCACGGTACATGTGTCAGGGCTGCTCTGGTGTGAACTGGAGGATCTTGACGATGAAGCCACCTTGCTGATGTGCGATGTGTCGAAGATTGCACCTGAAGATATCGCTCAGTCTGTTTCAATCACCGCAAATCTTTCAGTCGAGACACAGCCAGGTGAGCCATTCTCTCTATCGAAGTTTCTTCGAAAATTCTTTAAGCGGACCCCACGTACCAAGCAACGCCAGCAACCACCCAGTCCACAGTCTTCCTCACAGCCACAGGTACCAGAGGAACAAGGTACCAAACATCCACTCGAAGTATTCGGTGATTCTTTCCAAAAGAAATGGTACAAATTGAAGGATCTGCTCGATGACCACTGGACAGTGTACCTCACTGATACAGGAGGTCAGCCAGAGTTTCAGGAGCTGCTTCCGATTCTTGTCTGTGGTCCTTCCGTCTTCTTCCTGGTGTTCCGTCTTGATCTTGAGCTCAATAGCAGGTATCAGGTGGAGTACATCACCTCTAGTGGGGAGTCCATTGTACCGTACGAGGCTGGCCTCACAGTACAGGAGACTCTTCTTCAGAGTCTTGCTACCATTGCGTCCACCAGTATAACCCGAATGGTAGGCAGTGAAACCGTTGACATCTTGCCCAGAGCTTTCTTTGTCGGCACACACAAAGACCGTGTGTCAGACCAACACCTCTTTCAGATAGACAACGCTCTCCAGGCAGTAGTTAAAAGGACCGAAGCTTATCGGGAGGGGATGGTCCAGTTTGCTTCCGAATCTCGCTTGATCCTTGCAGTCAACAACCTGTCAGAAGGCGATGAGGATGTGCAGCAGATCCGAGCTGCTGTGGAGCGTATTGGAAAGCACGGAGACAACTATAGAGTGAATACTCCTGTCTCGTGGCTCATGTTTAGTAATATCTTGCAGCAGCTGAAGGCGCCTGTTCTCGAATACGAGCGATGCTTCGGAGTTGCTCAGAAGTGTGGAATTAGAACACGTGATGAGATGAGTGATGCTCTGCAATTCCTCCATGAGAATGTCGGAGTGATTCGCTACTACCGTGACGTACCAGAACTCAGAGAGTTCATTATCAAAGACCTTCGGTACCTCTTCGATGTGATCACCGACCTTCTTGTTGCCACTTTTACATTTGACCGCACTGATCCATCCCTTCATGAGCTGTTCACACGCAAAGGTATCTTCCCACTTGATGTCTTCGAAAAGCTAGCCAAGTCGACCGAATTTTTCCCTCCTTCAAAGCTTGTCGCACTCCTGCAGCACCTCAACATCGTAGCAGAGCTCAGGAAAGATGGTGCTTCCTCTCAGTATTTCATCCCGTGTGTTCTTACACACTCCGAGAGCAGCCAGTCCGCAATGTCCGCCACGACTCCCTCTCCTGCCTGCCCTCTACTGGTGACGTTCGAGAGTGGATATTGTCCTAAGGGACTGTTTGGGTCAATGGCGGTTCACCTACTCGAGAATAAAATGAAGTCAAGTCTGGAGTGGGGCTTGGAGCACGACAAAATCTTTCGAGACCAAATCTGCCTCTCTGCTGGCCCATACGATTTCTTTCAGCTGAAGGTGCTACCCGGTTTCCTATCCATCGAGCTTTGTTCTTTCTCAGGAGCTTCAAATCGCAGGATTCCTCTTGCAAGCGTATGTAGTGAGGTTCGCCAGTGCATCAGCAGCAGTATAAGCGAGGTTTGTGAAGTGTTACACTGCTCTCGAAGGGCTGCACATTCCTTTGCCTTCTTCTGTCCAGAAGAGCTAGGTTCCGACCAGTCACCCCATCCCGCCACACTCACGCTGCTTCATGGAAAACCGTGTATCCTGAAGTGTCCCATCACCCAGAAACGGTTTGACCTCCCTGATGGCTGCCTGGTGTGGTTCAATGAGGTATGTTATGTTTCCAGCTTTTGTGTAATCTATGCATTAATTTCCCCATTTGCATTGTGTCTGAACATTTTCTTCAGGGTGTATATTCTTGCTCTTCTCTGTTCAGGATAGTTCATCTGTGGACAGCAGAGCAGACTCTTTCGCAGCAGCTGGACCTCACCCTTCCCTGGGTATGCATAGCTAGCTACTTGCACCAGCAGAGTACTTATGGTGCATGCTTCTCTGTGACCTAGCTACATGCATCCAGTTAACAATAAGTTTGTCTGTCTATACTTTTCAAAGTAGACTGATTTGTTTGCACCTATTGCATGTTGAATGGTTTCTTCCTCAGATGCAACCACCTCTGGTACAGCAACCCAGTCATCTCCCACTCCCAGTGGATCCCACGTCATCACAGGTATGCCTGAGTATATAAAGTATTTTGTGCTGTAATACAGACTGTGCACATCATGTATTGTTCCCATCTGCACATGCAGTATCATCTCCACAGAGAGGAGCAGTCTGTCCTCCACCTTCTCTCCCAACTCTGCAGACCTCCGCACTTGACCCACTTGGTAAGTGTTGAACACAACCACATGGTGCACTGTCATCGCACTAACATGTATACAGGTTTCACTGTAACATAATATCTTGGAGTATCCAGTGGCTATTATTATAATAAAATTACTTCATCATGTGCAAGATTGTGGTAATGATAATGGTTTCCTGATGATTGTGGTTCCTATGGTTATCATTCCTCAGATGCAACAGCAACCCAGTCACCTCCCAACTTGTGCAGTCGCCATGGATCACAAGCCATCACAGGTAAGCATCATCAAAGTATCTGATGCCCTAACAGTAATACACTACACTGCAGGTATTAGTGTGTAACGTGTTTACTATTACTATTACTACACCATTAGTTTATCTACTATAATTACTATTACTGCAGGTACGTACAATGTATTAGTGGGTATCATGTGTTTACCATTACTCCTGGATGTATCTCTGCTCTGTTTTGTAGACACCAAGCCCAGGATGGACCAGCTGATGATGCTGAAAAGTTCTGAAGGGGTTAAAGTCAAGATTATTGGGAACGTCGCTCCAGACTGGAAGAACATTGGAATTCTGATGAACCTCGATCCAAACGCACGAAAAGTCGAATGCATTGAAACAGACCATGCACACAAACGGAATGGTTCCGTCATCTGCTGTCAAGAAATCTTCAGACTCTGGTTGGACAGTCCGGACGCCACCTGGGGAAACCTCATTGAACTGTTGATTGATGCAGAACACACGTCACTTGCTGAACAGGTTAAGAATACGCTAAGTTTGTAGATGCCATTCATTTCTTTTACGTCTTTAATATTCGTAGTGTCAATCATAGACTCGGTAGAGTCTATATGTAGGGATACGACGTACACCCAATACATGCCAATACAAAAAAATCTCTCCAAATCTCAGAAACGGTACACTTATAAGCCTTTATAACCACATACCGTTCATGTTCGAGTGTTTTCATGACCAACAAGACTCCTCGCGTCGCGAAAAACCGTCGTGAAAGTACCTCACCAGGTACTCGCAAAACGGGCAAATTGTTTTTCTTTCTTTCTTTCTTTCTTTCTTCTTCTTCAGACAACTTAGCTCAACGTTGCCTCAATCTGTCACGATGGTTTTCGCACGAAACAGCACCATTTTCAACCGAGCAGTGCAACGTCCCATCGCTTTTTCGCTACCTCCAAGTCTTCACCAGGCGGCTGCAGCTGCCCACTCAATAACTATGGCTTCGTTTGTCACGCCATTTTCACGTTTGTACGCATGCGCGCTTAAACGATCACTTAGCAACGATACGTAATTATTTCTCAAGATCGCTGAATTAGAAACAGTGGGGAAGATGCGTTGACCGATGTGTTGTCAAACGAGGCACTCTTTATAAGACTGAGGTTAGTCCCTATACGCATGATTTAGCTAAGCTTTTATTGCTACCTATACTGTATTCTGTGAGCAGGGTGAATGCCTATCTCAACTCTCAACACCCATATGAATGCCCCTACTATAAACTGCCTATGCCATGGTCTTCAGACAGGGAGAACTCAGTGGCTTTGTCATCCATCTAGGGAACAGTTGACTTGAGATGCCTGGGCCTGATTCTTCAGCCAATGCTGGAAGTGTAATACTTGAGTAATATTGTCCATATACCAAGGCAAGGACACCTACTGCCCAGGTGCCTGTGAGGTCACTGACTTCTGCAGCAAACTTCAGCTCAAACATGCGCCTGCTGCCAAAAAAATGACATAAACAAGTAATAAAAAACATTAAAAATGTAGCAGGATGCAGGGATACCAGAACGGCAAAAAGTAAGGAAACAAGAGGGATGATCGAACATAACAGTGAAGTATACAATCACCCCTACATATCTTTTTTCATTGTACAATCATGTATATATGGAAGAAGATCTCTGTAGGGGTGATTGTATACTTCACTGTTATGTTCGATCATCCCTCTTGTTTCCTTACTTTTTGCCGTTCTGGTATCCCTGCATCCTGCTACATTTTTAATGTTTTTTATTACTTGTAATTATTGTAGTATGACAATTATTGCTCTATAGTATCATTATTGTTGATGTATTTATAATTTTGTGTTCATGTTTGTGCTACTGGATCTTCAGCACCTCACAATTACACTGTTTTACAAACTTTACTTTGTTGAACTTCATGTGGATAAGGGACGTCATGCGTACATTTAGTACACATTTGAATACTGTGCACACAACTATAATATAATTGAACCCCTCAAGAACCAAATCAAGGCCCCTCATAACTTAAGGCAACGAGTCTTCAAATTGTGCTTCAGGAGCTGCATGCTGAATTTTGGGTCATGCATGTTCAAACTATACAATGACATTGTCATAATATAATTAGCCAGACCTACCTTCTGCATGCCATGGGCGTCTTTGAACCCCTGCAGCATATGAGAATTAGCCATGCAGTGCTTTATAAATCAGATGCTTGAATCCACACAAATTGCAAATCAAAATGCAATATAAAAATAATAATTAATGTGCCCACCATCATTTTTTAAACAAGAATGGCCCAAAATTCAGCAGCTCGATCAATTCTACATGAAACACGTTTGAAGACTCTTGCCAAGTTATGAGGGGCACGCAATATTTGACTCGATCTGGTTCTGGAAGGGCCGGGTTCAAATTCATAGTGTGCACGGTATTATCTTGCAGTGTGCATGTACATTCAGTGCACAACAATAGTACCATTGTTGTGCACTGAATGTACGTATGTATCCATGCACATGAAGTTCAATAACGTAAATGCACATGATAATGTGCACTGAATGTACGCTGCATGGACCAGCATTGCATGAGAGGATATGTGGCATCATCTAATGAGCTGGCGAACAACTGAGGATATCACACAAAGTGCACTGTGAAAATGCAATAATGTGCCTGCCAATATTATATTGTACAACTGAGGATATCACACAAAGTGCACTGTGAAAATGCAATAATGTGCCTGCCAATATTATATTGTACAACTGAGGATATCACACAAAGTGCACTGTGAAAATGCAATAATGTGCCTGCATTGTACAACTGGGGATAATGATTAACACTAACGTATTCTGCTCTGGCAAGATCACCTGCTGAAATTAATATGAAAGCCTTTCTGCATGCAATACTATGCACTAGTACTAACTTCAAATTTGTGGACAGTTGCGGATTAATTGGCCTATCTTCAATCAGGGGATGACGTATTACTATGGGATAAACGACGGATAAGTACTGCAAAATGGTTGTGAACAAGTCAAACCTGCTAACACATTAGTTTGTCTGACTCCAGCTGACTACAGCTCTGCAATCAGCCAGGTAGTGTTGTATATCAATCCACAATCAAAGATATACGACTGAATAATCACAACAGATCATAATAATTTCTTACACCAGACAAACTAAATCACTTCATGGGATCTAGCGATATATATAGCATGATTATGTTATCCCCAATGTTGTTTTAGTTAACTAAAACTAAAACTATAATGCATTTTAGTATGGCATATTTCACTTTAGTAATTAAAACTAAAACTAAAATGAGGACTGTCTCAGCCTGTTAATTAAAACTACAGCTAAACTAATATTAAAATCACCCAAAAGTGGTGGTTACTAAAACTAAAAGAGCCTTTACTAACCCTTTTGAGATTTAAACTAACACTAAACTAATCGATGCGACTTCTACCTAATTAAAACCAAAAACTAAACTATTTCAGTTTTAGATAACTAAAACAACATTGGTTATCCCCTCCCCAAAATATTGTCTTCGTGCAGGCCTCTGTTCTCCCAGGGTGATTAGCTACCTTAATTAATTGCTCAAAATTGTCCTTGGAGCTGAAAGTAAGAGAAACATAGCCGCATTCCCAGGCCCACGCTGCACCGAAAATGGTATGGGCCTGGGAATGAGGCTAAGGGAATCGTGCAACCAAGACAATAACTACAAAGTTGGCAAACTGCCTCTTTCCTTGGTTCACAATCTGCGGCCTAACACACAAATCAATGAATGCCGAAATCACATGAATCGCACAAAAATGCATACCCTTCCATCATTTCATTTGCCCCAGAATTTTTCAAGCAGTATCTGACATTTTAGTATTAAATTTGGGAGGCAAACTCATTCGTGGGTTAGGCCACTTTGATTCCCAGACCTATTCATTATCACAGAATGAAGAACATAATTATGTACGCATGCTCAGGTAAGTGACATGGTTGGAGTGCTACGTCACTGTGTGTCATGGGACTGTGGTTTCCAATTGCATGGAGGGCAGCTTCCTGCAGGGTGCCGGCACATCTCCGGTGAGAGTAGCGGCCAGTAGGCTTGCCTCTAATATCAGAAGAAACTCCTCACATCACAGGATGATTCACCGTGAGGCTCAATGTCAGAAGAAACTCCTCACATCACAGGATGATTCACCATGAGACTCAATGTCAGAAGAAACTCCTCATATCACAGGATGATTCACCATGAGGCTCAATGTCAGAAGAAACTCCTCATATCACAGGATGATTTTCTTCTGACATTGAGCCTCACGGTGAACCATCCTGTGATGTGAGGAGTTCTGACAAGGAGCCTCACGGTGAATCATCCTGTGATGTGAGGAGTTCTGACATTGAGCCTCATCAGAGGATGATTCACCATCTTTTCATCAAAACTGAAAGTGGCTTCTCTTTGGAAGAATGGAACCAACTACAGGCCTGTATCGTTGTTACTTATTCTTAGAGAA
The DNA here is from genome assembly GCA_963931865.1 of Axinella damicornis. Taxonomy (NCBI): domain Eukaryota; kingdom Metazoa; phylum Porifera; class Demospongiae; order Axinellida; family Axinellidae; genus Axinella; species Axinella damicornis. Next base: position 4,769,247 of record OZ007512.1, read on the forward strand.
CCATTTCCAGGTGATGTCCAGCACCCACATACATGCATGCATGCAGGCCTGTAGCAAAGCAGAAATGGTCTGTGTGGATGGTATCACTTACACACCCACTCTATGTGCTTTCCGTATGACTGTTTTACCCTAGATCGCAAGAGCTAGCTATCTGTGCATAATTATGTTTGCTGCATTAAAGCTGCATTAAAGCTGGTCAGGTGTCTGAGGGAATGTAGCTAGCTCTCTTAAACATAAATTGCTGATGGGGTGTTTTATATAGTCAACCACGCTGAGATTATGGCACATCTTTTGCATGATCTGGATATAAATAATTATGACTATGCAGATTTCAGAAAGGCCAGTGCATTAAGGTAGCAGATACCCCTTTACGTTAGGTTACCTTTAAACGTCGGGGGCCCCCGACGTTTAAAGGTAACCTAACGTAAAGGGGTATCTGCTACCTTAAGTCATAGAAGAAGAATGATCTTCAAGTTAGCATGGCTGAGGAAAGCAAGATCAGTATTGACCCATTACGGCTCACATGCGTGTAGGATGATACTACCTGGATGAGTGATAAATGCAATTGTACATGACTCAGGGGGTAATGGGTCTTGAGAAATAAATATATTATATCAAAATCTTGAACCCCCCCCAAAAAACAGTGAGCCTTAAATGAAGAAAGGTGATCAGAAATCTGAGTAATAATAATCTAGTTGACAGCAGCCGCACACTGATGACGTGCTGCAGGAATCCTGCCGAGGTCTGCACCATGCTGACAGAGCAGCACCTGGTGTGGTAGTGAAACATCAGGTGAGTAGCTCACATCACCAGAGATCATTCTTCCTGAAGTTAGGGTGACATTGCAGAAACAATATTATGTTTTATCCTGTGGCTAGAAATGTTATCTGGTCCATTAGCTTTGCTAGTGTCCAGTGCAAGCAGAAGTTGCAGGACCTCATCCTCGATCTGTGCAGAGGAGTTCAGGAGGACAGCCACTTGGGTCTAATCAATCCAAGCCACTGCTTCAGATGATGGGAGGTGCACATTTGTTGAAATAACTTGAGAAAAATTGTTCAGCATGTTGGCTTTTTTACTGTCAGAGTTAGCAGTTTTTCCTGAATATATTTGAGTGTGGGTATTGAACATTGCCTTCCGTTAAGGTTTTTAACTGCCGTCCAGAATTCCTTGGAACTAGCTGACTTGAGGTTATCCAGGTGATCACTTTTGCCTCTCTTGACCATACCCACGACTTTATTCCTAAGGTGCTTGTAGCTCAGTGGACAAGAGTTCAGGACTCCGGCCCAGTCAGCTTGGCTCTGCGATAACAAGTGTTACGCTTACGAATTGCACTCAACATTCGCTTGGAAATTCAGGGAGGACATTTCCTTTTTGGCAATGATCCTTTCGGAATGCACTGTTTCATGATGTCAAGAAATGTCTGATGCCAGAGGATCCTTGCTTGATCTACATCTGGCATAATTGAATCCCAGTTTGTAGCATCAAGCAGTTTGCAGGCCCTTGGAAAGTCTGCCAAGGCATAGCTACCTCCAAATGCGTTTTTAGGCCCATTGTCTCTGGCAGTTTTTTCCATTTCATTGTGACTGAAATCCCATTATGATCAGAGTGTGGAAGCTCCGGGATGACTGAGCATTCATGGAGATTAGACAGTAGGACTAAGTCAATCAGTGATGCACCTCCATTTGCAGCAACATGGGTTGGTTTGTCATACCACCTGGGTAAGGTTACAACTGCACAAAAGTTGGTGATACAAAAAAAATTAAATTAATGGCAAAATTCATAAAAAGAGAAGGATCCAATTGCTCTAAAACAAACTTAAGTTATCAAAAATAATAGATGTGGAACTAGGCGGTCTGTAAAATAATCCTATACAATACCTGAGATTGACATCGTTCATAGAACTAAGCAGATCTTCGAAGGGCCAGAAGACAATACTTGAGTCTGTAGTGAACACCTTTCCTTCGACGGAGCATGTCTCATCTGATGAGGTGGGTGGGAGGGGCTGTTTTTGCAAGCTCATTCTGTTTTTTTAGGTACAGCCTGGCACTTTTAGTTGCAGCTGTTGTAGAACAACATCACCATGGGAAAACTACTTGTGCGCGTGCGTACTTGGCCAATGGGCGCGTCTTACCTGCTGCCCCACCCCTCTCCATGTTAACCTGCTTTAACTGTCAATGTTGATAGAATCATTATCATTCCTCAGATGCAACTACAACCAAGTAATCTCCCAACGTATGCAGTTCACGGGTAGGCATGCTTACTTAATAATAATATCTGTGCATGCACTGTGGACTGTTGATAATGTGTTTCTGCGTTCTGTTTGTAGACACCAGTCCAGGATGGCACAGCTGATGATCCTAAAGGGATAATTATATAAAGTGGAGACCATTGCTCCAGACTTGGATTTCTGATGGATCTCGATCCAATGTGGCAAACGTATTCAAGGAGAGCATGTATATACACATTATTACACAAGTTGCGTGGTCCATGCAGTCAACTGCTACCAGGCACTGTCCAGACGCCACCTGGGAAATCTGATTGAATGGCTGAATGGCTCAGAATACAAAGAGCTCGCTGAACAGATTAAGAATGCACTAGGTCTGTAGACGCCACTGCTTTCTTGTTTGTATCGTTATAGCATCCTTTATTAATTAATTTGGATATTACTATGAAAAGTAGCTATCATTAGAATTGTTAACAGTGCTGTGTCATTGTTATTGCTGTTTCACTGTTAATTTTAAATTTGTTAGCAGGCAAACGGCCGCATCGATCCATTGCGCATGCCCCTTCCCCCCAAATCATTCTATTTTCTTAATTGCGACCTTGTTCCAGTAAGATGGCTATACATGAAGCATAATAATTATACATGCATGTCAACCTCCGAACAAAGGACACTTTGGAACAATATAAAGAGGTTGTCCTCTTCACGGAGGTTCAAAATGTATTATATAGAACTATAGGCAAACCAATATTATTTGGGACCATGAAAAGCGTCCTTTGTAGAGAGGTTTATTATATTGTGTCCCTATCTCGGAGGGTCCACTATCAGAGGTTTGACCGTAATTATACAACAGCCCCCAGAAATCATAGCTGATAGTAATAAGATGGAGAGCACTGCACGCACACATCATTCATTACATTGTTGGACCACCTTCTCCATGCATACGCAGCAGAAGAGAAGTGACACGTGCAAACCAAAGACAGGCTACGGAGTATTGATTATGCATACTTAGGGACAGGATGGATCTTCAGGCTTTCTGTGAGTCCCGTCCCACAGTCCAGTCCCGAGTCCAGGACAGGATGGACTCTATCTTCAGGCTGGTTTGTTGTACTGATGCATGCTCAGCCGCATTAAGGAATGGTTAGCCTATTAGCAATGCTATCATACACTGTATTTGTAACTGTGTACATCCAGGTGTCTTGGTTCAGTTCCAATATACTTATGTTTATTGAACAGGTGCACCTTTTGTTGTTGTTTACCAGTAAGTCCCGCCCCCTGGCTCCGCCCACATCCGGTTCTAGAGGCGTGTCAGCGAACACCCTTCAGGGACATATACTGCCTGAGGCGGAGACTAAGACGCCAGAGCTCGGGCCTCAAATTTCGTACGTAGGTTAGGCCTGTGGGGGTTGTTCATAAACCGGCGGGGGACGCGGGTAAGCCTTACCAAACAGCGAAAAAAAACGAAAGTCTGCCTCCACGTCAGCCCCGAGCCATTGTAAACAAAGTGTTTTGACCGTTATTTCAGTAATGACAATAGACTGACAAGTCCCCCGTCGAATTCTAACTCAGTGTTCCTTGGAGCTTCTCTTGCGCCACATAACGCTACAATGCAGGCGCGTTTTCATCTCCGCCTTCGCTCCAACACTTTCCATGTACACGATCGGCAGCATACAGTCTGAAGGTCAAGCATATACTGCCATTCGAAATCCACACAGGAGCGGCACCACGGAGTCACACAAGCAACTACCAAAGGTATAGGCTACAACTAGCACAAAGCGAAGCTACAACTATCTACCAGAGAGACACACTAGTAGACTATACTCTGCTTGTTTTGTTAGACCGCCATTATCTTTCTCCGTACACTAAATGATTATTTCCGCACACTAGCAATTATTTCCGCACATTCTCTGTGTAACGTGCATTAGATTGATCCACGACTTAATACACCCGAGTGTCTTCTACAGAGGCCAATTACTAGCCTCATTGCAAGGCCTCGCCCAGCGTTAATTCATCACTTGCAGTATGGAAAAGTGTGTTCTTTGTGCAACTGAAAACAGGGTGGGTCTGGGAATGAGGCAATTACACACCATGAATCTTGTGTAATATGGAGGGGAAGAAGTGGTTGACGCTGCTGTGTATGACCACAGCAGAGGACACATAACGTGAATGGTGAGGGAGTGAACTTGATAATCACATGCACAAAGCATAGCAGACTGCAGTTGAAAACATTAACGACAGCACAGCCTAGTGCCCACTGCTTACAGTGGCTACTGATTGAAAATCAGTCATGTCATAGTTGTAAGTGTGCAGAAGATCCGAATCCACTTCACTCTTCAGAGTCTCTTGCACCGCGTGTTTGAAGCCATTCCGCTGGTAGTTCCTCAGGTGAAAGAAGACAGCTCTAGGCGGCCATGCTGTGATGATTGTCCATAGCAGAATAATCTGTCCCCCTGAACACAAACAGCGTGATCTTCTTCTCTATGGCAGCCTGTGTGAGTGTGTGTGTGTGTGTGTGTATGTGTGTGTTGGAATCTGACGGTAGAGTCACCAGAGCTGATCGATATTGTTTGTAGCTTAATGGGTTGGGCTAAGCATGCACATGGTGGCACAATGTGGCTCTAATTAAATTGGCTTCTACACAGCATATATCACAATGACTGCCACTGTACCAAACTGGAGAACACCCCCCCCCCCCCCCCCCCCCCCCCCCCCCCCCCCCCCCCCCCCCCCCCAACAGGCAAGAGGTGGGTCTGAAGTAACCTTCATTTGGCCTACATACGGAGGGAGTCTGTCAGTGATGGCAACAACCACGACACACGGGCAGAGCTCAAACTGGTCGCTAAGGGATCTGTTGTCCTTAGCAACCTTGCTAATCTACTGCAAGTTTACACAGGGACATTGTCCAGGCAAACAGCACTTGCCATGAAGAGGGGACATGCTTGACCTTTTGTGTTCAGGTTCATGAATTATAACTGCCTGCTTAGCAACAACCATCCTCCATGCACTGGTATACACTTGGACTGGAGTGCTCACATCACATGAGACAGACTCTAATCCCCTTCCACTTCCATGAAAGCATTCTTCTCCGGGGGGGGGGGGGGGGGGGGGGGGGGGATCCGGAGAGACTGGGAATGGGACACTGGGCAATGAGTTCTCTCACCTGAGGCTTGCCAAGAGTACACTCAGGTGGGCATTCTGTCTCTTGTATATTTTGATCACTGTCTCCTCACCTGGTGAGGGAGTCACATCAATAAAGTGTAAGAACAGTGACACCACTTCAAGTACACACGTGATTGTACTGACAACAATTCACATGTACACAGCATTCAAGGGGTGGCCAATCCAAGGTCATTCAGACAATAACCCCCTGTCCACCGCCCACCCATTCCTGGGGAGACCAAGTCACGTTCCCACTATTCTCACCATATGCCCAATATTTGCCAAGTGACAGAAATCCATGCACTAATTTCGTACGCAGTGCAGGGAAAACTGCAGCTATAACTGTTACACACACTGGACTGTAAGACGTCCTTACCTAACTTGAACGATAAGTTTGCAACTCACACCCCCACATCCAGTGCTACAGAAATGCTTGGCAGTGAAAGCACACCATAGCTGATACTTCACTGCAAATCGGCCTTTTCTGAACGAAAAACCTTGCCCAAAGGTGCTAAGGTGCTCAAGACTATTGTGATGGGTGGGCCCTTTAGGTTACGGGTACCCGCGTATCATGCAATAACTGGAGCAATAGTCATGCAAGCCGTGATGAATTCCCACAGCGCCTAGCACAAAGTGCGGTGCTGGACTCGAACCTATTCAGACCCGCCTACTTCTCAACAGACGAACTTTCTGCAGAGGCGTGGCTACATGGACGCCTTGACCCCTCCCATACATATTTATAAATTCTGAGCGCACTGATTCTACAAACTGTACTCGTTACACGCAGAATTGCACCTTCAGCTTCAGGAAGCAGCTAGAAGACATGAACTTCGAGTGCGAGAGCTATAAATGAACAAGTCATTCGCCGAACATCTCCTGCTAGCAGCCAAAGTACACAGAAAAAATGGCGTCCAACGAAGGGTGTGGCGACAATTCACTTCGCTAGCAGTGGACAACAGCCTACACAGACTCCCAAACATAGCTCTCGTCCTAGATATATGATAGTAGCAGTTATATAAATGCCTATTTCCATCTCAATTACCTTTTCCGTGACAAAAGTTGTAGAATGCGTAGATAAGTAAATTCGCACGGGAATCGCTGAAATAACATGCAGCTGCCAGTAAACAGGCAAATTAAATTTTACTTCCGGTCAACGGGTACCCGTAACCTTAAGGTTACGGGTACCCGCGTATCATGCAATAACTGGAGCAATATTTATGCAAGTCATGCCGAATTCTTACAGCGCCTAGCACAAAGTGCGGTGCTGGACTCTAACCTATTCAGACCCGCCTACTTCTCAACAGACGAACTTCCTGCAGAGGCGTGGCTACATGGACGCCTTGACCCCTCCCATACACATTTATAAATTCTGAGCGCATTCTACAAACTGTACTCGTTACACGCAGAATTGCACCTTCAGCTTCAGGAAACAGCTAGAAGACATAAACTTCGAGTGCGAGAGCTATAAATGAACAAGTCATTCGCCGAACATCTCCCGTTAGCAGCCAAAGCACACAGAAAAAATGGCGTCCAACGAAGGGTGTGGCGACAATTCACTTCGCTAGCAGTGGACAACAGCCTACACAGACTCCCAAACATAGCTCTCGCACTAGATATATGATAGTAGCAGTTATATAAATGCCTATTTCCATCTCAATTACCTTTTCTGTGACAAAAGTTGTAGAATGCGTAGATAAGTAAATTCGCACGGGAATCGCTGAAATAACATGCAGCTGCCCGTAAACAGGCAAATTAAATTTTACTTCCGGTCAACGGGTACCCGTAACCTTAATACAACTAGAGGTGTTCATAGAACACATACCCCGCGCTGTCATGAACGTCTACAGGCCAGGATGCATGCAGTGCATGCAGCTACAATCGACGTGACATCTCTGCCGATGCGCATCGAACAGGGCGGCTATCGCGTATACTGTGTTCGTGTATGGCCATATACTTAGTAGAGGCAATGCCCTGCAGACAAACTCTTCCCCCCCCCCCCCCCCCCCAATCCCATTATGTGTTTTCATATTAACTCAGTTTGTACTGTGGTCCCATGGGTCAAAGTTTATGGCCTGCCGTCATGTGATGAGACCGAAAAATAAAATTCATTCATTCATTCATTCATATCCAAAGGTGTGGGAGTGATCGCTTACCGTATACATGCCGTATATACTGGAGAGGTGGAGCCAAATGTTACGAATAATAGGAAATAGCTGGAAAAAACAGCCGAAACAATAGCCACGATGCCTGTGAAGTACATAGATCGTGAGAAAACACTGTTTCCTAGCGGTCATCTCGAAGCATGAAGTTTCCAAATCCACCGTGTGTCCTGTTCTTGATGGGACTCTGAGGTCACGAAGAGGTGGAGCCAATGTTGTGAATAGTTATGAAAAGTAGGAAATAGCCGAAATACAGCGAAACGGAGCGACTTGTCTTCAGTCAGGTACACATAGAGCAGTTTTTTGCTATTTGCTATTGTTTGACTCCATTTCGATGGTTTATGAGGGTCTATGTGGCGAGATTTCAATTTTCTTCGAGTCACTGACAGACTGACAGACAAAACCGATTGCTTAACCCCGCTTCGCGCATGCGCGCGCGGGGTAATAAAAATATATGATAATATTATGCTTTTGAACCCTTTGCAAGAACTTTGACGTGGATAGGTGCATGGGTATAGGGATAATTATCTCACCATGAAACTATGGCCTCAATTGAGCTGGACTGTTACTTTGAGCAGCTAAAACAGATGTAATTGGTACACATTGTAGCCAGCTATAGGTGACCATACTCTGCATGCTCACTAGTAAAACAGAACTGATGGTATTGTAGCTAGCTATAGGTGACCATACCCTGCATGCTCACTAGTAAAACAGAACTGATGGTATTGTAGCTAGTTATAGGTGACCATACCCTGCATGCTCACTAGTAAAACAGAACTGATGGTATTGTAGTTAGCTATAGGTGACCATACCCTGCACGCTCACTAGTAAAACAGAACTGATGGTATTGTAGCTAGCTATAGGCGACCATACCCTGCATGCTCACTGGTAAAACAGAACTGATTGTATTGTAGCTAGCTGTAGGTGACCATACCCTGCATGCTCACTAGTAAAACAGAACTGATGGTATTGTAGCTAGCTATAGGTGACCAGCTGCATGCTCACTAGTAAAACAGAACTGATGGTATTGTAGCTAGCTGTAGGTGACCATACCCTGCATGCTCACTAGTAAAACAGAACTGGTAACCCACGCCAAGTTAACGTGGGAACGAGGCAGTTGAGGTAAAACACTCAATTATTTCCACTCAATCGAGTGCATGCAGTGCATTATCACATGCACAGAGAATGTGTCCAACCTCCTCTGGGTCAAATTCGAATGGAGTAAGTGTAGTCACACTGCAGCACATGCCATTACTGGTACATGTTCACTATGTACACTTAATGCAGGGTTAACCTCAAAGGTGACAGGAAAGGACGGCGGAGGAGCCAAAATATGACCACATCAGTTTCAAATGAAATGAAATTAGGCTTGGAAAGGTAGGGGAGCACCTGGTATCCTCCTCTGGGGGAAACACTGCATCATGTGAGCTTATGCAAACACTTTCACGTCGTAGCTAGTCACCTCACCCAATTGTGAGTATGGGGGGATGTAGGAGGTACACACCAGCGCTGATCCTGTTGGGCTTCCCTACAAAGCACTGGATTTGGTCCTGTCCTCATTGCAAACTACCACTCTGTACTGTCATGGCCTGAGTGAATGTGTACCCGTGTGAGAGGGAGTGAAGATGGAATGGGGGGGGGGGGGGGGGGGGAGGGGGGAGAGAGAAATAGAAGGAAAGGAGAAGGGGGAGGGAGGAAGGAGTGAAGGACCAAGGAGGTCACAGATATACATACATGCATGATCTCTTCACAATAACTGTGCGGTCAAGTTTGACCAGTGATGCACCGTAATAGACAAGACTACAATGCAGTGAGACAAACGTTCTCTGCCCTGCAGTGATCATCTACCCCAAGAGACTAGTCCGGGGGTAGTGTTGCTGGCCAGACGTTCTCTGCCCTGCAGTGATCGTCTACCCCACAAGACTAGTCCGGGGGTAGTGTTGCTGGCCAGACGTTCTCTGTCCTGCAATGATCGTCTACCCCACGAGACTAGTCTGGGGGTAGTGTTGCTGGCCAGATGTTCCCTGCCCTGCAGTGATCGTCTACCCCACGAGACTAGTCCGGGGGTAGTGTTGCTGGCCAGACGTTCTCTGCCCTGCAGTGATCGTCTACCTCACGAGACTAGTCCGGGGGTAGTGTTGCTGGCCAGACGTTCCCTGCCCTGCAGTGATCGTCTACCCCACGAGACTAGTCCGGGGGTAGTGTTGCTGGCCAGACGTTCCCTGCCCTGCAGTGATCGTCTACCCCACGAGACTAGTCCGGGGGTAGTGTTGCTGGCCAGACGTTCCCTGCCCTGCAGTGATCGTCTACCCCACGAGACTAGTCCGGGGGTAGTGTTGCTGGCCAGACGTTCCCTGCCCTGCAGTGATCGTCTACCCCACGAGACTAGTCCGGGGGTAGTGTTGCTGGCCAGACGTTCCCTGCCCTGCAGTGATCGTCTACCCCACGAGACTAGTCCGGGGGTAGTGTTGCTGGCCAGACGTTCTCTGCCCTGCAGTGATCGTCTACCCCACGAGACTAGTCCGGGGGTAGTGTTGCTGGCCAGATGTTCTCTGCCCTGCAGTGATCATCTACCCCACGAGACTAGTCTGGGGGCAGTGTTGCTGGCCAGATGTTCTCTGCCCTGCAGTGATCGTCTAGCCCACGAGACTAGTCCGGGGGTAGTGTTGCTGGCCAGACGTTCTCTGCCCTGCAGTGATCGTCTACCCCACGAGACTAGTCCGGGGGTAGTGTTGCTGGCCAGACGTTCCCTGCCCTGCAGTGATCGTCTACCCCACGAGACTAGTTCGGGGGTAGTGTTGCTGGCCAGACGTTCCTTGCTCTGCAGTGATCGTCTACCCCACGAGACTAGTCCGGGGGTAGTGTTGCTGGCCAGACGTTCCCTGCCCTGCAGTGATCGTCTACCCCACGAGACTAGTCCGGGGGTAGTGTTGCTGGCCAGACGTTCTCTGCCCTGCAGTGATCGTCTACCCCACGAGACTAGTCCGGGGGTAGTGTTGCTGGCCAGACGTTCCCTGCCCTGCAGTGATCGTCTACCCCACGAGACTAGTCCGGGGGTAGTGTGCTGGCCAGACGTTCCCTGCCCTGCAGTGATCGTCTACCCCACGAGACTAGTCCGGGGGTAGTGTTGCTGGCCAGACGTTCCCTGCCCTGCAGTGATCGTTTACCCCACGAGACTAGTCCGGGGGTAGTGTTGCTGGCCAGACGTTCTCTGCCCTGCAGTGATCATCTACCCCACGAGACTAGTCCGGGGGTAGTGTTGCTGGCCAGATGTTCTCTGCCCTGCAGTGATCATCTACCCCACGAGACTAGTCTGGGGGCAGTGTTGCTGGCCAGATGTTCTCTGCCCTGCAGTGATCGTCTACCCCATGAGACTAGTCCGGGGGTAGTGTTGCTGGCCAGACGTTCCCTGCCCTGCAGTGATCGTCTACCCCATGAGACTAGTCCGGGGGTAGTGTTGCTGGCCAGACGTTCCCTGCCCTGCAGTGATCATCTACCCCATGAGACTAGTCTGGGGGTAGTGTTGCTGGCCAGATGTTCTCTGCCCTGCAGTGATCGTCTACCCCATGAGACTAATCCGGGGAGAGGGACATTTAGTCGGTACAGTCGGTCTGGCAAGTGAGTCTCCTACCGCGTAAACCAAGAGAGAGTCTGGTACATACTACACAAAGTATACAAGCCTTTCCCCACTGGAATGCAGGGGGGGGGGAGAGTGTGGCAACTCTGGGCCATATTCCGTTACAATGTGGAATGCAATATTCGGTGAAATCACACGGTAATAATGCTGGATTTGAATTACAAGGCGTGCTATAAATGGAAAAGAAACCTAATCAGCAGTGTTTGTTATGGCAAGTTAGTAAGTAGTCTTTTCCGCACGCATAGCTTTTGCACACTAAACCATTGCTAGATCCTGGAATTGAAGTGAAACGCTGACAGATATTTTTGGTGGAGTCATGTGACAGCTACAATTGGCTCCGCCTACATTGTTACAGATGCCACGGAATATGGCCCAGAGATACCTGACCCCCCCCCCCCCCCCCCCCCCCCCCCCCCACCTCCAAAACAGGAAATGTATCTGGCCACAAGACTCAAGGGGGTGACACTCCCATACACACTGTAGTCAGAGCTGCGACCAGGCTTATCAGCGAATCTTGACCCCGTATACTAAGGAAAGGCTGCAGTCGCTACGCATTCTTCTGTATACTATAGGCGGTCAAGCGCTGAAATACAGCGCAGTCAAACGGTCAAGAGTCTTTTCGCGATGCGGTCAAGCAGCAAAAATAACGGTCAACATTTCTTGACCCCGGTCGCAGCTCTGACTACGGCGTCAATGGGAGTGTCACCACCTTGAGACTACGTATAGGATAGATCCCTCCCTACAGGGAACTAACCGACTTAAGCGCCCGCGGGAAACCGAGGAAGTGCTAATTGGGTCGAGGGCGCAGCCCGAGACACAATTAGCACTTCCGAGGTTTCCCAAGGGCGCTTAAGTCGGTTAGTTTTCTGTAGGGAGGGGTCTATCTATCTTAGACCATACCGCTAATTGAATAAGGTGACGATAATTGATGATACTAATTGAATAAGGCACCTGCAGAGCAGGGTGGCTGTGACCATATATGGGCTTTGCTGAACGGTCGCATAGCTACAGCCAATGATATTCGAGAACATCGTCATTTTGCGTCATAATGCAGCAAAAAAAGCGCGATACGCTCAGTGGTGAGTAGGCTAGTGGTGAGGTAGCTAGCTAGCTAGCTGGTGCCAGTTTGATTGTGTTATCGAGTAACATCCCTGCCGCGCCATGGAAGGAGAAGCGTGGGGGGTTAATGCGATCGACTTTGAATCTAACATCGAGGACTCGATGTCAGTAGCAGCGAAAACAGCAAACTGTACTATTTGGATCTCCCTTACCTGAGAAAGCATTGCATTGGACCAGGCTATCAGCGATCGCTTACCTACAAATCCACGAAAGGCAACACAATGGGCAGTCAGTGTGTTTCGTGCGTGGTGTGATGCTCACGGCGTCAAGGATGCCCCTGAAAAGCTGCGGATCTGCTAGCTACCTAGATTCGTAATGGAAGCTCGTTGCCAAGACAAAACCCCATGCCCCCTAGCCTCGAACCCAGGCGCGGAGGGGGGAGAAAAGCGCATGCGCTTAATTTCCCGACATTCCGGGAAACCCGGATAATACCGCGTCATTCCCGTGGCTTGTTGACGTCAGATACGTGTACGTACCGTATCACGATCGTATTGTCACAATGGCGATTTTATGGAAGACCTAGACCAGGCTGTTTTCGTACCTCCAGCGACTTGGATTTGCAGCGATGACGCTCGAACCGGCATCTTCGAAGTGAGTATGCGAAGAGACTCCGGCTACGCACTGGTTTTGGTAAGTCATGTGTTATTAGCTAGCTAGTACCGTTCATGTTTGATATGAAGCTTGCCCGAGATCACAGCGTAGTCATTGTAGTCTCATCCCTCATGGCATTGATGACAGACCTAGTTCCAAGCGTGAGAGCGATCAAGTCTTCGTGAATTCGTTGTGTGGTATAGACGTCATTGTTTACGCTTTGACAATTTTGCGACGTCATCTGCATAAATCCACGTGGTTTTATGTTATAATTAAGCGCATGCGCAAACAGTGGATACCAGGCGCTCTTTTCTCCCCCCTCCGCGCCTGGGTTCGAGGCTACATGCCCCCCAGCCATCCTGATGCAGTTTGTTGCGGGAATACAACGTCACTTTAGAGAGAACGACCCTCGGTCCTCTGAATCGTAGAAACCGCCCCTGCTGATCGGAGTTGACTTCGAACAGCTCACGAACTAGGGATCTGTGCTCATCTTCACCTCTAAGGCCAAAGAGTTTGCAGTTGTACCAAAAGACGGTATTGCATGGCGAAGCTCCAAGCAGTACACAGCGAAAATGCGTAAGGCACCACAGTTTCTCTTCTTGTCCCGGTGTCAATGGTTGAGCTTGCATAGTCTCTACACCTACACCCTCCTTCGTCAGCTGCTTCATTTGCGCACCACGAGTCAGTGAAAAGCGAATGCAACTCCCAAGGCGGTGTAAGGCGGCATTGAACAGCGAAAAGTGCAGTTTAAAGATCTGAAGATTTATGCTCGTCCAGACCTTGGGGAGAGGTGCGTTGTTGATGTGGACTCGTTGAAAGAGATGTGTAGTCAGCTGGATTTGCTGGCCGCAATACCTACCATTCTGGCAAAGTCCCTTGTGCTACTGAATTGTTCTCATGTCATATTTTGTCCTGTTTCAATAACACTCTACTATGTTCAGTTCATTTGATGTCAGTCTTTATATCACCTCAAACATACTGGTATGTTGCTTGATTAAAACTTTGATTTGATTCTACTAAACTACCTGAACTAACCGGCGACTTCAAAGCGCAAGCAGGTGACTAACCTACTTAAATGCCCTGAACTAACCGGCAAACCTCAAAGGAAAAAGCTCATTAATTATTCATGTATGGTCTAATTGTGGGATAATACACTCTCTTCACCAGACCCTCTCCTGATTTGTCATGGTCCGCCGAGTGACTTCCGGTATACTTTTCCGCGGCCGCCGACTTGAAACTTTGCTCAAGAACCCCGCATGAAGTGCTTCTTTTGGAGTACACAGGATCGGAGCAAAAAAAAACCTGCATGCAGCATTGCTGGCCTGGATAACTGTAAGTTAAGTTAAGATCCGTCAACTATGCTATGAAGTATCAGTGCCAAAATTCATAAACTGAGGCACTATTTTGTACAAGGAGTATCACTGTTTTTTTTGTCTCTACCCAAAATCTCACCCTTTCTGCTGTCTGAGGGTGACGTTAGTGTCAAACTGAATGTCCAACTCTAGTCTTTAGCTGCATGTAAATGACCCGATTGGTTCATGCTTGCATACTGTCAGGTACATTAATTACCATTGATAGTTTCAGACTCTCGAGGGTAGGGTACCGACTAGTCTTGGCCCGCAAGACGGAGAGGGCTGTCCAGGTATGCAGTATGTGTGAAACTGAACTGCATGCATTGTGTAAAACATTAATGATATGATAACGGATATCAGACCGGTATCTACTGTGAACTGTGTGCAGCAAGCTTCACAACCAGGGTTTCATCTACTGGGGGGGGCAGGGGGGAAGCTTCCCCCCCAAACAGTCTAGCTTCCCCCCCAAAGAAGAGATTGACTATATCATTACATCATAGGTAACACCATATTAGGACTCAGATACTGCTGTAGGCCACACCTCTTCCGGGGAATTAATTAACCTCAAAACATTTTGCATGGCACTTGCCACTACTTCCCCCCCCAAACATTTTTTTCTAGATGAAACCCTGACAACCAACTAGTTGGAGATGCTGAGGTCTAAACAAAAGGAAGTGGATACTGGTCCAACAGGAAGTAGACACACATGCTCATTCAGCGCTAGCTATGGACCTAACCTACCCTAACCATTGCCCTACTTAAATCCCTGCGGGACTAATAACCAGAAAAGGATAGCAAAGCCACTGAATTAGCTAGCTAAACTATTAACTTTGGCTGTGTTCCCAGGCCGTTCCCACCGCCAGCATTTGATTGCTTGCAGTATGAATTATGCATGGTGGGGTGGAGGCCCGGGAGATCCGGTCGCGGTGCCATCAGGTAGACACACAGAGGGCAGCTCAGTGCCCAACGAAGATTCTCGATGTCCTTTCTTGTACCGTCCATTCAATGGTTGGATATCAGCAAGGCAGACGATTGATACAGGTATTATAACGGTCGGTCACCACCCCCCATGTGTCTACTGTCTGTCTACCTGATGACATTGCATGTGACCAGCTCTCCCAGGCTTTCCTTCCCCCACCTTATTTGCATACAGCAAGTAGTCAGATACTGGCGTGGCAAGTGGGGTGACGCTCCCATAATTTTATTCGCTGTAGTCACAGTTGCAACCGGGCATTTTGACCCTATGTACTAAGGAAGGGGTGGAGTCGCTACACATTCTTCCATATATTATAGGATCAAGTGTAATTAATGTGCACGCGGTCAAACGGTCAATGGCTGAAATACAGTGCAGTCAAACGGTCAAGAATCTCTCTGCAATGCAGTCAAGTAGCACAAAATAAATTCTTGCCCCCGGTCGCATGCAGCTGTGACTATCACGTCTATGGAAGTGTCACGCCCTTGATAATACAAGTCATGTATAATGGTTGCCGTAGTGAAACATATTGGGGTTGCAATGCCTACCAGGAGTGTGGTTGCCCCTCGATATATACATGTATAATGGTTGCTGTAGTGAAACGTATTGAAATGGCTAATAAGCCATTAGAAATAGCTACTGTATTTTAACTACAGCAAGGTATATAGCTTCAAACATCTTGTAGCTGTACTGCTGTTCCATCCATATAGGTGTATATGTTGCTGATTGGAGCTGATCAAGTTCGACGTACTTTCTACAAGTGACACTTTACAAGTATATTCTCTGTACCTTTTTGCCGAGTTGTATACGCTGGATTGATTTTTTGTTCTGTTCTCTGAATAATAATTATGAAGTTGAAGTCAATAATACAAAATCATGAGTTACAATGTTGTGCATTCCAAGAAGACCAAACTTGTGCATACATCCATGGCATGCATGTATTAGGTCGAGAGATAATAAAACACTGCTGAACTATATCTATATGCCCTATATGCTAGGCCATAGCTGATGAGCTTCTGACAGTCACAGTTGGCAAGCAACAATGAGCGATCATATTCGTCTTGGTGTAAGTGTTCATCTTGAATTGTGCAGGTAGTGATCAGTAAAGACTAACATTCATCAGGGAGGGATCGAGGAGGGGAGACAGAGGGGTGGGGGGGACATAGAGGGTTGGAAGGGGGGAGGAAGAAGGGGCAGGTACTCAATTCGAAGTATAGATAATCATTTAAACAGGGAATAACTCAACCAAAGAATCAACAGTATCACGCAGAGTATCTAGCTATACCAGGCCAACTCACAGTCCATACGTACCTTGTGACCTGTAGCACTAGCTCCTGTCATCTTGCCTCTCCTGTCCAGGGCACCCTGCTGCAGTTGCTACATGAGGTACCGGGTGAGAGTGGGAGGGTAGGGAGAACGGGGAGGAGGAGGAGGAGAAACTACATCACCTGCACAATCATGCTAAATGTGTACCAGAGAATATGCCCATTGAGTGGCTACTCAAAGAGGTGGTGGGTGTATTTACTCTAAAGTATGGCCGCCATGGGTATAACTGAATGTAAAGGTCTTACTGCCAGAGCATCCAGTTTCCTAGTGCTAGCACAAGCTGCAGTGATTGATGCAGTACCAGCCATTTTAACAGAAATTGTCCCCCTCCTTCCTCCCTCTATTCCCCCCCCCCCCCCCCCCCCCCCCCCCCCCCCCCCCCCCGACCATCCCTCCATTGATATCCTCCCTTCCTAACTTTCTTTCTGATTCTTCAGAGACACTCCCGCTGGGTGTTATGCTCATACTGGACTCCGCAGACATGTCTCCATCCGTCTGTGTCCCTCCTCCCTGGTCATGGCAAAGGGTGTGGGTGTGCCTTCACTTGATACCATGCCCTCCTTCAACACGTTCAGGTCTGGGAGGGATCACACAGGGGTACGGCCATAATCACATAACCTAGCTGTTCAGAACCAAATCATAACACGTACGCACCCTCGAGTGAGTTCATCATTGTACATCACATTAATATGTCTGCATAGCCTTGTTTTAGGGCCAAGATGATACCCAAAACTGGCTTTGCAAAATGCACCTAGCTCCAAAGGATCTCATGATGGGAACTCTGTAATGAGTCTCCCAACAATCTTTGGCAGTCAGCCAATGCATCATGGAAAGACAATGATACACTTGTGCGCTAAAATAGTAACACACTACTGGGAATTGCTTAATCTTTTGCGTGGTCGTTTCACGCTACTTCCCTTCTTCTGCTCTTCATGTCGACCATTATGCGCTCCTGGTACCATGCATATTGGAACATGTACCATGCATATTGGTACCCTACAGAACATGGGAATTCACCTTTTGGCATAACTGTGATTAACCCAGGAGTCTACTTGAGAGAGCATCCTTCAAGTGGGCGTGGTTGTGAATACCAACTGCTGATTGGGACAGGAATACATCCTTGCATGTGTACATGTGATGACCGATGGTTAATCCACACCACATAATGGACCTTTTTCATTGAACTACAAAGTTCACAACATTTGGGGGGCAAGACGTTAACCCCCCAATGACTAGTGTACTGATGTCCATTGGGCTAAAGACTGCACGACCAAGAAACCAAGCTTCCTGAAAGTAGCAAACTCTACAATGAAAACTATTGTTATGGACCTGTCCAGCATTCCTATAGTCCAGCTCACCTGTTTGCTGGCTTCTCCTCCGGACCATTACCCTGTCAACCCCCTCTCCCCTTGTCAACTTGCTCTATACGGACGATGATCGACTTTGCCCCAGCGTCCTCCACCACCTTGGTCTCATCAAACGAACCTTTCTTAACGGGGTCCTCATGCAAGAATCTCCAGGTTAGGAGGTCAGTTAGTCACGCCCCCAATACAATGACATCAATGGATTCACTATGTGGGGGGACAGGATCCAGAGTCTGTGGGTGGAAAGACGGAGGGTGAGGGAGGTGTGGAGAGAGGAGAGGAGGGAGGGGCAGAGGGAGGAGAGGAAGGAGGCGGACGGTGAGGGGTGAAAAGAGGGAGGAGAGGATGGGGAGATGGAGGGAGGGGGAGGGAGGGGTGGAGGGAGAAGAGGAGGGAGGAGATGACGAGGGGAGGAGAGGATACGTAAGAACCATATGCATGCATGTACAA
The DNA here is from genome assembly GCA_963931865.1 of Axinella damicornis. NCBI lineage: Eukaryota > Metazoa > Porifera > Demospongiae > Axinellida > Axinellidae > Axinella > Axinella damicornis. The sequence continues at coordinate 4,787,598 of OZ007512.1, forward strand.
CTCAGAGCTGAATATACAATGCACTACTAAAACAAAATTAATGTACACAATAATCTCTACACACAGTACAGAATATCAGCTGTCCAAGTACACGCACACACAGAGACAGAGCCATTGGCAGTGGCAGCGTGTGGCTGAATATAAAGGGGGTCCTACGATAGCACTACATGCACTCTCCTGAATGCACATGGTCTGCGGTGCCACAATACCACTGTGGGCCACAGTCATAACAGACAACATCTTAAAGACACTCACACAGCATGACATCACACACATGATAAGGGAGAGTCCCATCGCTACAGCCACTAACAGTGAGACCTACCTGCAGCCTAGCCTCATTCCCAGGCTTCTCACCCCAGCGTTTGTCGCTTGCAGTACTGCAAGCGACAAACGCTGGGATGAGAAGGCCTGGGAACGAGGCTACCTGCAGCCAGTACCACAGTGCACCAACACCAACACCAAATTCTGGCTACGGGAAACGCTCATAGGGCTGGTTCATTGCACGAATAACGTTGTGCACCTGATAATCACATGACCATTGATCAATACATATCCAGCACCACTAGCGAATGGCTCCACTCCTCCCTCCCCCTCACACCCCCTCCCTTGTCAAACCACCTCCTCCTCCCCTCACCTGTGATATCACCTGTGGTTGAAAAGGGCCCTTGCCACCCTCCTCCTCCCTCCTTCCATTGGTGGAGGTGAGGGGAGAGGGATAAGACTTGACTGGGATAAGACTTGACTGGGACTCCCAAAGGTTCACACACTTTAGCATGTGTGGTGACATGCCAGGTTTCCTTTTGGCTGTGTGTGTGTACATGTATGTGTGTGTGTGTGTGTGTGTGTGTGTGTGTGTGTGTGTGTGTGTGTGTGTGAAAGTTCATCATGATTTAAAACACTCATTTCACTACAACTGGATACTATAGTCACTGAACCTTCATTGACCCCATCAGACCATCACTACACAACATAATATTATACCATGGTGGTGTGCTATTAAGGTGGCGGGCAAGTGATTTTGGAATTAATAATTATGTCATCTAAAATATGTCGTAACCTGCAAGTCCTGCCATGAATGGAAACCAAATGTGAAAACCAAACACTTCATGGTAAGTGCTACTTATGTACCAAGCCAGGATGTTCTGGAGCAGCAAACAACGGAGACAGCAAATTATTCAGTATGATGGAATAAAATAATTTTTCTGTACGTCTCAGTTTCATTGCACGCAAGCTACTGCTACTGTTCTTTCTCAGGATCAAGACAGGCCCAGTCCGGAGGGGGCTACGTTGAGTTTATGTGTAAGTACGCTTCCGAACTAGCCGGATACGGAGTTAACAGTGTTATCGCGAGGTCAATTTTCCTGTTTTTGTACATCTTGCAGGGGAGAAACCACGATGAGACGTTCGTTCGACGCCATATGACAACGTAGCCCCCTCGAGTAACCAGTGGAAGAGCTGCCTGCGAAGAGCATTTTAGCTAAACACGGTCAGCTGATTTTTGAGACGTACAGAAAAAACAGTGCTGTATTTCGCCGAGATTTGCAGCTGGCGTTGTCACGGTACGAAGTACGTATAACGTAGCGCTCAACTAGACACGCTGTCAATGGATGCCCAACAGCCTTGGAAGAAGAAAGGTGGCACAGCATCTTGGATGGCTGCTGATGGAGCGCTCGAGAGCGGTGATTAGGAACTCGAACCACGCCTCCAATTATTGCGCGGTCACGCGCGCGTAATCATTGCTTGCCCGCCACCTTAAGCACAGCTCACATAATCACTTTTACGCACAGGTCCAACTCTCATACGAGCGATTACAGTACCACACTCCCCCACATACGCACATGATTTTCAGGGGATGGAGGCTTGAAACCTTTGTGGCGAGTCTTGGGACTGCTGTCCAGATATTCATCTGAGCTCCCCCCTCCTCAGCCCCCTGCCCCTACCACCATCTGGCCAGCATGTCATATAGCTGTACATGCTTGATCACAGCTGGTACCTTCAGCATCATACTGCCTCAGTAGAAAATAGTCTCTGTCTATACCCTTGGAACTAATTTTTTGTGCATTCTCTGAAGAGGAAACCCTACTGTCTATGCCCTAGCTCCGGTGTTACAGTAAATCCGATCGCTCGGAAATATGATCGCGGCGTTAAAATTTTCTAGGAAATGTTAACGCCGGGCGTGCATATTTCCTAGGAAATATCATCGCGGACAGGAAATTCGATCGCTCACGGTACAGTATATGGGAAAGCAGTGTGTACGGTTACTTGCAAATATATTCGGGAGAGCAGCACAACAATTATTATCATACAGAAGAACAGAAATGCTACAACAAAGTTGACTCCTAGACTATACATGCTCTACAGTGCCATGGATCAGTATCTGGAGGTGGGGCTTTCAGTCCAACGCAACTCAGGTGGAACCACTGAATGCGCTGTACTCAGGTAAAATGCGCTGTACTTAGCTTCAAAGCAACAATAACTTATAGCTATCTGAAGTGCAGCGCAAACAGTATCAGAGACGTACCTGCCTTTCCCCGCGGTTCTGGTCACAATAATACAACAGACCATCTCGAACCACGAACTTGTTGGACTTATTGCGCAAGGCATCCTTCTTATTCTTGGTAATCCCCTGAGGATAGCGCTGGTGCGCTACTACGTTGTAGAGTTCTTCATATTCGTTGGTATCCATGACTGTAAAGATGTTAGAGTGCGGAGACATGCATTGATCTGCACTTTCAAGCACCTTTCTTCCGTTTACAGAACAACCGTACCGTGAGCGATCGAATTTCCTGTCCGCGATGATATTTCCTAGGAAATATGCACGCCCGGCGTTAACATTTCCTAGGAAATTTTAACGCCGCGATCATATTTCCGAGCGATGGGATTTACTGTACCGGATCCGCTTCATACAGTTTCATGGTTCAAATGTGCCTGACAGTATGCCATTTCATGCTGTGTGTACATGTAACGGTGATCGAAAGTAGTTAGACATGAGGCCATAGCATCAACAAATTGGGTCATTTACATGCAGCTAGAGAGTTGGGCATTGAATCACTAACGTCACCCTCAGACAGCACAAAAGGGTGAGATTCTGGGTAGAGTCAAAAATCAGGGATACTCCAAATAGTGCTTCAGTTTATGAAATTTGGTAGTGAGACTGCATAGCATAGTTGACGGAGACTTAACTTACAGTTATCCAGCCTGCAGGCTTATACTCCCCATGGCCCATGCATGCTCCTCCTGTACTCCAAAAGAAGCACTTCATGCGGGGTTCTTGAGCAAAGTTTCGAGTCGGCGGCCGCGGAAAAGTATACCGGAAGTCACTCGGCGGATGACTCGGCGGATAACTTGAAGCTGGTCTGACACTGTGGACACAGGTATGACTTACCATATCAGCTTGCAGCAGTACCCACACAGGGCGTCATGGAGTAGAATTAACCACAGATCTGGAGGGTGTACATTGGTATGGTGTGATATCAGTGTCAAAAACCGATATCCCGGATGCAAGCGTTCGAAACTTCATGCAAGCGTTCATAACTTCATGCAAGCGTTCGTAACTTCATGCAAGCGCGCGGTTCATAAATTTCATGCAAGCGGTCCAAAACTTTATGCAAGCGGTCCAAAACTTTATGCAAGCGGTCCAAAACTTTATGCAAGCCTTCGTAACTTCATGCAAGCGGTCGATGATACAATGATCGAAGACCACTAAGATAAGTAATTACTAGTAGTAATTACTTATCTTAGTGGTCTTCGATCATTGTATCATCAGTTTTGAACCGATCATCAAGTCATTATAATCTCTGCCAATCAAAATCAGTATCATTCCTTATTATCCTATAGCTTTGATCATTAGGGCTGCAACAAGGAATGTTAATCTAATTTCCTGCTAACAAACTGTAGAGTTCTAGTATACAAATCAACTCCATACTCAGTGCTTGATGCGAGAGGTAATACAACAGATTGTAATTCTTGCATGTCGCAGGTTGTCAAAGGGCAGTTTAATTGTTTTCTGGAACAATTACTGTCTCCAAGTCTCCACAAGGCACTGGTCCCCCCCAGTCAATGCCATAGTGCTCAGTTTCACTCTATGCAATGATATTATATACATGTACATGAAGGAAGCAAAAATCACTGGTCTCATGCCCATGGAGATGCCCACATGCATCGGTGGAGAATGTCTGGTGGGTTGAGTTGCATTTCTTGTCACAGAGGTGTGTCCAGCGTAGGTGTAATGAAGTGCTGATTGCACTAAGAAAGCAATTTATGAGAGAAATTTCCATTCTGTACTATATGTCGCGTAGCCCTACCTTCAAGTAGTCAGCGATGTCCACTAACCCCCAAAACATCGGCTGCGAACCCAAAGTGCGGTGGACTTCTTCGTTATCCTGGTATTGCTGTAAAACCGTTCTTTTTCGGCGTTGGAGATGGCTGAACCATCAACGAAATAAAATCCTTTGTTTATGAGCTGTTTAAACTGATTCCTGGATCGATCGATCGTCCCACAATAATTATTACGTGTGACCTCTTTGATTTCATTGGCAATCTCAAATTCCATAATATTATGTTATAGTGACAAGAATGCTCACTCAAAACACCAGACCTCTGTGGGGGTGTGCGTGACTAGCAAATCACAAGTATAACATTATGCATGCATGCACCATTCCCACTGAATGGTTTTCTAGGCTATATGGGTATTACCCAGAGACACGCATAACATGCGCAATGCCTCGAGCTCATGGTCTACTTGTAAACTGTGATGTCGCATGTAGGGCCAAATCACACATAAAAAATATGGTACTTCTTACCTCTGACATATTCTCAAATACTTCACTAGCAATGCGTGAGGAAGAGCCTGCCATGCTGTTAAGGCCTGCTGTCCATAACTGTTCTGGAGACAGATTATGCTCAGACCTCAGGGGATGTTTGATCCATGCAACCTTCCAAGCGTCTAGGTGAGCGTTGATGCGGGGGATGAATACGTAATGAAGGCAGAACAGGTGAAGATCATTGTTGGGATCCAGCATCCTACTGGACTCAAGGTGAGAGAACAGATCACGATAGAGGCCAAGTACACCCTGATAGACATCCCTCCACAGTCTTTCAATTCGCTGGTTGTGTACACTCTTGCCTACTATCACTGATCCACGCCCTGAACTAGTTCATGCGTTAACATAAACAGGGATACATCCACATTTTCTCCACCCTGATCACATCTCACTCGTGATGGAAGGCCATACCACCTAACTGCTTCTATGAAATCTTGAAAGACCGTACTTGCACGGTTGTTGTCTGAACACTTAAGAAAAACATCCGGGAGAATCCATCTACTCCACCATGCACCACCAGTCTCCACCTGAAAAACAAAACGAAATCGATCAAAGAGATGTGCACAGTTAAGCAATATTTACATTAATACTTTGCTAACCTGATTAATTTATGGTTGCCATCAATATGCCAAAGGGATAGAGGTGAAGGTACGGTGTATTTCCGTCTCTGAGCGGTTGTAGCCCATCTAATTGCAACACCGTCAGGATCAATTCTATGAAGACAGTTCCTGATGCGGGCATGTGGGATCCTATGGCCTTGACGCAACAAGTGTCCTTGCATCATGCGATATCCACAGTTGGGAAAATCCTGTTTTATTTGCTCAGCGAGGTCATCCAATTCCCTGTCACTGATAGTAGAATATAAGGCATGCACTGTGAGTCCATACTCTGTCATCCTCCTCATTGTGCTCAAGCTCACTAATCACATCAGCCACCTTAGGCAACTAAACCCAATATGCAGTAGGTATTCAATCTGCTCCTTGGTTATACACAATCTTGGACGACCCCTGCCATTCCCAGAAGATAGTTGTGGTACATAGCCCTCCACACTAGTTAGGGAGGATGAACTTTGAAGTTCTTCAAGTAAAGTCAAACTTTGCCCAACACTTGCGGCATCCAGGACTTGGTCACTGCAGTATGTGACTGCTATCAAGATTCCTAGCAGTTTAGAAACCTGGTAGATAAGGAGATCTAAATTGCAAGGGTCTCTGCTTACTTGGTAGCCGGAACGAACAATGCGCTGAATCACTACACAAAGGCCAGCAATTGCTTCATGTAACTCGGCCATACTTGTTACCTACTGCCTAGATCCCAATTCCAATCCGATTGGGAACGAGACAGAAGTCCGACACCACTGCTTTCAAGCCGCTTGTATTTCTTTACGAACGCTTGCATGAAGTTACGAACGCTTGCATAAAGTTTTCGACCGTACCGCTTGCATGAAGTTACGAAGGCTTGCATAAAGTTTTGGACCGCTTGCATAAAGTTTTGGACCGCTTGCATAAAGTTTTGAAACCGCTTGCATAAAGTTTTGGACCGCTTGCATGAAATTTATGAACCGCTTGCATGAAGTTACGGACGCTTGCATCCGGGATATCGGTTTTTGACACTGATATCACACCATACATTGGTACATTGTACGCGGTACGCAAGTGTTGATAGATCGCACATAAGCTTACACTATGTGATATTCAGAGGCCTATATGCAAGTTCAGATCTAGGGTCTTACCGCATCCAGGGAATCCTAGACACTGCTAAGGAGCCTGGACAGCTAGCTTCGTCTCTCCGTCTCTAGTTCTCCACCCATTTAAATCCCCGCCCCCCAAATTCCAATCTCCATAACAGTTCGGGAACGAGGCTGCAGATTGTTTATACAGAAGAGCGTTGGTAAGCAAGCCAGTGTAGAAGTGCGTGTCGTGTACAGTGCAATGGCTGAGAAAACCACCGCAGGTTAGCACGAAGTCTACCTCTACAGTGTGTTGTTATACATTGGAATAGCAGAGAGCAGGGAAAATACCCAGTTTTAGGTCTCAGGTCACTGACACCTAAAATGATTCTGTCACCTAAAATGATTCTGTCACTGACCAGACTCTGTTCCACAAGAGGGAAGGTCTGAAGGGACTGGGAACTTACCGTAGAAATTATGCAGTGTCCTGTCACAGCCCCACCCCAGAACATGCCATTAACAACAGTACCTTAGCATACTTGAATATCCTGTAGAACTTATACGTTCACAGGCGTGGGAACGAGGCTAATACAGATCCTAACTGACTGTAGGGACTCCCTGACTGTATAGCGTACAGTGACTAATGTACTGAAACCCTAGCCCACCAGATTTCTCCTCCCAGAATTTAAATGTAGACCCCCTGAGCTAACCCAGCAATATGCTATAGCAGTTATACAGACCCTGACTGACTCTATAGCGTACGGATGCTAACGTACTGAACCCCCCAGTACATCAGATTTTCTCCTCCCAGAAATTTAAATGTGGACCCCCACAGCTAACCCCTGAACACCTGGTTTGGGCGATATGGTAAAATGATGATGTAATGGTGTATAGTGTAGCAATGTTGTTTTAGTTATCTAAAACTGAAATAGTTTAGTTTTTGGTTTTAATTAGGTAGAAGTCGCATTGTTTAGTTTAGTTTTAGTTTTAATTACTAAATCTCAAAAGGGTTAGTAAAGGCTCTTTTAGTTTTAGTAACCACCATTTTTGGGTGATTTTCATTCTAGTTTAGTTGTAGTTTTAATTAACAGGCTGAGACAGTCCTCATTTTAGTTTTAGTTTTAATTACTGAAGTTAAATATGCCATACTAAAATGCATTATAGTTTTAGTTTTAGTTAACTAAAACAGCATTGTAGTGTAGCAGGCTGCACAATATTCTACTCCGGAGTTTGGCTCAGAGGCTAAGGAGGGCAGAGGTCACATGCCTATACACAACTCTTCAAACAGTGTTTCAGAAGATGCTGAACATCTAATTTTGCTGTATACATATTTTATCACATGATTTGGGGTAGGCCTATACGGTTCTCAGACCGTGATCTTGCAGTCTTATGGTGTGTACTTAAACCCCCCCCCCCCCCCCCCCCCCCCCCCCCAAGATGTTATTCAGTAGTCAATCTCCCGCCAGTGTGTTATGGGCAGACAGTGTTATCCAGTGAGTAGAATGTCCCCTCCGTCCAAGCTGTGATGATGGGGAGTAAATTATGCCCTGATTCAAGCTCTGCAAGTAAGGGGTGGCCACTCAAGTAATTGTCATGCTTACACCTGATGTTCACTATTGCTAAAGTACTGCCACAAGTTGAGCAGCATTGTGACTAGCCTCGGTCCCAGGCTCTCTCCTCGAGGAGGATCGAGAGAGCGGGCAGACTGTGCTCTCCTCAAGGTGAGAGCTGGGGAATGAGGCTACATTGTAACATGCATGGCCAGTCACCAGTTGTGACCACGATTGCAGCCATATAATCATTGTGGCTATGGGTGAGTTTCCCCTAAGCTGCTGCCTCTGAGGTCAAGGGTGGAGGCTCCATGACGTCTGGTGAACACTACAGTTACAAAGTAAAGTCTTGGCTGCAGAATCCAGATCCCAGGATCTAAGCTCTAGGCTGTTGGCCAATACACACACACTGCACTGTGAAACCCTTGGATTGAAGTGGAGTAGAGCATTCACTCAGCATGGTAGTACAATATTCATGTGTTATTCACCTAATCAGGCTACAATGATCACATGCTGAGGTATCATGTTATGAATGCTTTGAATAGCATTCACCGTTTGATTTTGTAGCTCAGCATTATCAAATAAAGTCGCTCTGTGTTTCAGCCATTGTCCATTTGACTGCACGCACATTTTTTGCCCTTGATCCGATAATATGTATACAGCAGAATGTATAGCGACTCCACCCCTTCCTTAGTATACCGGGTCAAGATGCCCGGTCACAGCTGTCAATGCAGCAAGTATGGGAGTGTCACCCTCCCTAGCTAACTAACTCCAGCCCACCATATACAATGTAGCCTGGATAATATGTACTGTAACTCCCCCCAACCAGCTCCTCTCAGAACTTTTAATGTGGCCCCCCAGAGCTCAAACCTTCATGAAGGTGACCCCTCGAATGGAAAGTCATCCGAATGTACAACAGCTGCATCCTGGTTTGGAAAATGATATTCATGAGGTGTAGTTATCTTATTGCAACTGTTTAAGCAGTTCAGCCATTGCTCCACCTCACCCTTGTCAAAGCTCTGATCGCACGTGATGCACTCACTGGCAGGAGCAATCACTCGGCTCAGTTTCCTGTGGGTCAGTAGCCTCGTCTCCGTGCAAAATGGCCTAGGAACGAACCCAGTGGTTGGATATTGTACTGAATCATGTGGATGCTAGACGGAGTGTGCACTCAGCTCCTGGTCCCACAGCTGTGTGTAGAGCTGTCTTTGTTGGTCATCTCTACCCCTGCACTGCAAGGTGCAGAGTGATTGCTCTGTCTGTCAGTTTGTCAGTGGACGCAAAAACAAGCAGTTTGGGTGAAAAAGGAATGCTTGCAGCCTGTCATTACAATGTATAAGTTACAAATGAAAAAACGAAATGCAACTTGTACTTCACAAATGAGAGAGCTGTGAAACCAAGGTTTTTCGTTTTCTGTCCAAATTTTACAAATTTGCACCTCAAATTCTATATTGCACACTCATCACTTCATTGGTATGTGTTGCAGCACGTAATGCAGTTATGTATGAAAGGGTACACAGAGGGATTAGTGTGTCGTGTTACAGGACATTGGTTTTATTTCACACTGTTCCCCCTCCCTCTCCACTTCAGCCCCACCCCCCACAGTTGACAATGTCCTGACTGTTGTGCAGGGAGTGCACTGGAGGAGACTGGGGGAGGCACTTCTCACCTTTAGCTCCAAAGTAGATGTGATTGGGGAACAACACCAATCTGATGATGACCGACTTCATGCTGTGGTGGGGGCTTGGTTCCGTGACTGCATACTTGAGGAACCATCATGGAGGTGGCTCATTTGGACATTAGATGAATCCAATATGACTGATGTTGCAGATGCCATCCGACATTATGCTGAACCTGTCCTAGGTAAGTCATGTGACTCCATCAGTGTATCCACATTCTTGTACAGTACGTGTATAAGTCCTTCCTGAGATGAGATGACATTCCTGCAAGCATGCCCGTATCAGCATGTGCACAACCGCACATATGTGACCCTCTAAGCATAAACCACCCATTCACCGCATTTTGTCAAAACTGAGATAATCATACCATCAGAGAGCACATTTATTGCTGATCACAATGGTAGTTTAATCTTTCCAATCGGACGTACACGAGCAAAGTTATGGGCGCTTGAACGTTCTCGATACGCAAGGTCATTTCGATCGTACGCGGTACTTATAATGACTTCTGCACATGTGACTAGTTTGAGCTCATGTCTGCCAGACCTTGTTGTAGCCTGTATTCAGGCTGCTACACACTCTGGAAAAGACCTCTCCTGGACCCTTAAGGAGAATGCTCATGGAACTATGGTACAACTTGTCTGGAAACACAGGCAGTGTCAGTACCAGGATTCAACTGGCCATAAGTTGGTGAGTATTAATAAGAATTCTGTACCTCGAAAGCGCAAGAAGTACTCTCCTTCGAGACAGAGGAGGAGTCAAGAGCGTCTTCTGAGATTTATATCTTGTAAGCAGCAGGAATCTCATAAACAGGAGTCTAGTGAATCAGTCAGTGACAGGAAAACGGTAACTGCTGCTGTTGTGTCAGGTTGTCCTGACACGCTGATATCCACCGTGGCTCCTGAAACTCTGCTGCGGAAGGATCAGTCTGTTGATGTTACACCTGTCTCTCAGTTGACTGTTCAGCCACCATGTACTGCATCAATTACAGATGACCAACCAGATGTTGAAATCCTACCTGGTGTGGAAGACCAAGTGAATGACTCTATTGCAATGCAGCAAGTAGACCTTGGTTCCATCACAAAGCCACCTGATAAACCTGGATGTTTTATTCGCTCTGAAGGTAGAGATGGTCAGACCATAAATTGGCACTCCAGTTACCATGATGTTTTGATTCCAGTTCTCCACCATGGAGCAATTGCTAGTGGAGTTGATAAATGTGATCTGTGTCGGTTCCATCTGGAGGGCAGCTGCCGGCGTGGACAACGGTGTACCTATGCTCACAGCTGGAGTGAAAGATCTGAATGGATCTGCCCAGTGTGCTCCAAGCATGATAAACAGGTTCCGATGCTGAGGTTCCGTTTATGATTCTACCTAGATTTTGCTGAATATACAAGAAATATGGTTGCTTTATGACAAAGCTGCTTTTTTTGGACACAGATTCTGTGTTTATGAGTCACTGTAAAAATATCATAGCTGTAAGGTCACTAAATTGAACACCTGATACAAACACTACATAAAAATTACACGATAATAGTCACTGTTCCATTTCTTCTTGAAGTTCTGAGGTAAACTTGGCAGTGCCGAGTTTAACTTGGATGCAACAGAAGAATCTTTGTATAGATGAAGCAGCAGCTGCTAGCAGACCTGCAGAAGTAATATAAAATTCAAGGTGAACTCTGCTGACATTGAAATGGCATAAAAAAGCTGTATATATCTACAGACATTTCCATTGGCATACAAATTTGTACACCTTTAGGCATTGCCTGATTCGTCACAGAATGTTGCAGCAGTTGCAGGTGTACAAATTTGTACACCTTCAGGCATTGCCTGATTCGTCACAGAATGTTGCAGCAGTTGCAGGTGTACAAATTTGTACACCTTCAGGCATTGCCTGATTCATCACAGAATGTTGCAGCAGTTTACAAATGTTTGTACCATGGCAGCCATACAAATCAAAGGCACTGAGTGGTTTATATAGTGCAGACTGTGTTCTAACTCCCAGGTGTGTTCAATTAGAGGCAGTTAGAACATGGCAATTAGGAGGTGTGTGTAAAAGCCGGACTACCGGATCACCAAAAATGCAGTCCAAAAAAAGAATGGTCAATTAATTAAGTATGCACGCTGGCGCGGTGTTAAGCGCTTGCGTGTACAGCCGGCCACATGCATGCAGCTAAACAGTCGCCTCCTGATATTGACGACTCACTGCTGTGCTGGGGAGTACAAACACATTCTGTATGCCGCCAGTACCCCAGTTAGCAGCTGCACCAAATCAGGGAGTCTTTAATAGACTTGACCAAGTATAGTTAGCTACTATAGCTACACAGTACACACTGCGCGCGCAGAGCGGTCTAGCCCCACAAGCCTGGGACTCTCGATCGTAGGCCTGCCAAGTTTAGCGAGTCAGTGGACGGTTGAGCAGGCGGAAATAGTACAACGTATGCCGTACATGATCGCTACTAACCTGTGGTTATTGTGCCAGTGCTGTGTCTAGTCTCAGATCAGAGCGTGACAGAGGCGTCGACGGTCTATCCAGCAACCAACGATGACGGCAAGTCCGGGCCACGCTGCCGGTGACGCTCCCACTCAGTAGCTTGTAGTGAAACACCAAGTTATCTAGCAACTCGGACTACCGTACTAACGACACACGCTGACACGTTAAAGCAAGCAATGGCGACTGTTTTCCGATACCGGAAGTGCATTCAACATGCAATTACTGTAATTGTCCATTCTTCTTTTTTTGGCTCGAATTTTTGGTGATCCGGGTGATCCGGCAGTCCGGCTTTTACACACGCCCGTAATTAGGGCAGTCAGAACACACCTGTCAAAAGCACTTACATGTAGCAGGTGCCTTTGATTTGTATGGTTTCCATGGTACAAGCCAGCTAAACCACCCCCTAGACTTTCGGTAAACCCCACGGGCTTCGCCTTGGGGGGGGGGGGGGGGGGGGGGGGGTTACCCCGAAACTGTCCCGTGTATTACTGGTAAACGCGTCTAGGGGGTGGTTTAACTATAGCGTACACCTATAGGATTGCCTGGTCCTTCACAGAATATTGCAGTTTAAGGCATGCAAATTACACCTACGCTGGACACGCCTCTGTGACAAGAAATGTAACTCAAACCACAGCACCAGACATTCTCCACAGGTGGGCGTGGACGTCTGGGCACGAGACTACACTTTACCTTTACCTGTGAAGAGTTTGTAGACAAGGCATTCTAATTAGAGCTGACTGAAGCAGGGCAAACTTTTCTTTGCTATATATGAACATGCTGGAGTTGCAAGTGGGTTCCAGGATATCAGCACCAAACTACTTGTACACATTTTAGTTACATCTACATGGGCTATATGCATCAAATATGGGAGGTTTCCCACCAATGCACTGCACCCCCTTCCTTCGTCCTCAGGCTCCCCAACCTGGTCGGTCCCATACATCACACTCCCCCTTCGTCATTTCCCACTAGCACAATGTGCCCTATTTGGAGTTACGAATCTCCCACATAATTTGAAGCTAGGATTTTGAGAGTGCAGCTGTAGTAAATCCATTTGAGAAGAGTTATCGTGTAATCAGACCGCACTAGACATGCAGCAATATCGAACTTAGTAAGGGGGGAAAATGTATTCTTACCACTGATAACGGCTTGATCTTCCACTGCTCCTCGAGGTCTCCTTTCCCTAAACAGGGGTTCCGTTCCTCCTTGCCTTCACGTAGCTACCATCGTCTCGACTATGGAAGGGATTCGCATTCGGTGTCCTGGTGGCATACCGACCGACCAAAGAGTTTGCTGTCACAGCTGTATAAACGACAGTGCCACGTGTCAAAGTAAAATTAAAAATTAGAAACCGCAGCATGAACACGTGACACCGAGCTAATCACCTGGCCGCTAGGCTATCTAGCTAGCTAGCTTATCGAGCCAGTCTGTTCCTATCCCCGTACGAGATCGAGCTCTATACACGCACAGCGAAGGTCCAGGACCATGTATCTCGTTTCGGAAAGTCGCCACTCTGAACCCGCTGATGAATGACCACTGCAGAGGCTGGTTGCTGAGCAAAGAGTCACCCTGACCGCACGGATGCATCTCTGTTGACCGGAGAGAGACATGCAAGAGTGTAAGTTCATGTAGTAAGTATAGTCTCTACAGCTTTCTGATGAGCAAAATGATCATCATTGGTAGCTTTCCCAGTGTTGATTGATCCCATAGTAAGCTGCCAGTAATTATTGACCACCGTTTCAAGCTTGCCTTTCATATCTCAGTGCAAGACCAAATCTTTGTGATGCCTATTCCGAATCAATTATTGCGTACATAATATCGGCTGCCCAGGAGTTGACTATACTGCACGATTAGTTACCTATAGATGTGCAAATTTGCCACCAAGGTGGAAGACTACACTTTTGTATATACACCCTTGGGGAGGGGCAAATGGAAAACATGGACGTGCGGGAACAGAAACAGGAATGGAAATGGAAACAAGTTACGAGTCAAGTTACAAGCGCTCGAGCCTGGCGCTGCTCAGTGAGTCTGAACACGCCTACTGAGTGCTAGAGAGTGATTTCGTGTGGGCTTTCATATGTGACTTTGTCCATGCCACCGATGGTTACGTATCCCACGCAGCAGAGATGCTTCACTGAGGCTTTGCCAGAGGGAGTTCTATCGAGTGTCCAGGCAGTAGCTGTTACAGCCTATAGACATCTGTCCTGTATCTGTTGTGATGTAGATCAGATTACAGTGTATCTATGACGCCACGGGTCTGCTTCATCTGGTGACCGGGTCTGCTTCATCTGGTGACCGGGTCTGCTTCATCTGGTGACCGAGTTTTGTGTTATATGATCTTTGGTTAATAGGTTAATTAGTTTAACTCTGTTTCCATTCCCGTTTCTGTTCCCGTGTGTCCATGTTTTCGTGTTTTGTGTTATACATATAATGATCCCTTTACCACCCACAGACTATGGAGGTCAGTTTTTTAGCTTGTAATCTACTTAACTCTTTACCAACCATAAGAAACAGCTTAAGGAAGCAAAATTCTGTATTAAAGTATAACGCCTAGTAATGAATTCCCTATATAAATTCTTATGGCTTATGGGAGCTCATGACGGCTTTTGCAGTCATTGGTTGGTAAAGAGTTAAACATACCCTAGATAAGGTTCCCATCGGTTTTCACGCTCAAAACTTCACACAGAACTGCGCAAGGCCATGCTTTCCACATTCATGATTCTGACCACACCCACTCGTTAATGTGTACGCAATCAAGATGCTCGGGTGACGGTCGGTGACTCGCTCTAGCAGAAAAATCAGCCTTGAACACTGGAATTTGAGGCTCTGCAAGGTGAGACCACTGTTTTCTAGGCCCATTTATGCTTAAAACCCGAGAAATGGCCTACCCGGCTCCAACCAAGGGCTGTTCAAAGCTGAGCCCAGACGCGGCCATGCTGTTTGCACCCTTCGGGTGCACCTCCCCCTGCCCCGCACTTTGTGCTGGCGCAGAGCCTATCTCCCAAGGACATTGCCGGATGTGACATCATGAAGCTGAGTGTCATTACGCCATATGACGTCATTGGGTGGGAAGGGGTTAATAAGTTTTAATAGGTTAATGATTTAGTTTAACTCTATTTCTGTTCCCGCGTGTCTGTGTTTTCCTGTTGCCGATTGCACCAGGATTACAAATTTGTACACCTTCACAGAGGTGTACAAATTTGTACACCTTCACAGAGGTGTACAAATTTGTACACCTTCACAGAAGGTGTACAAATTTGTACACCTTCACAGAGGTTTATTGATGCATGTTCCTTGATAGTCACACACTCATTCATTGACAGGTGTACACTGGATCCCTGACTGTCCCAGAATACCACTGCAACTATCGAAGACACCTCAAGAGGCTTACAGAACTCAAGATCTTAGACAAGGACATTGAAATGGCATGGATGGAGGTTACGTTTACAACAACTTCGAAACATCGGAAGATCGGAGACCCTCAAAATCACCACAGAGACAGATCGTGATCCAAAATTTACAAGTATTGTTTTGAACTAGACATATACCACTGCAAACCACCTTTGAAAGACAGCAATACAGCACCTAATAAAGAGTGTACTAAACTGAAGCACGACTAACTTTGTCTCTTTATTGGTTTGATGTTAAATTTGCATCCAGTGTGTTTTTTCCTGCATACATGTCAAGATCTATGTAAAATTTGTTCCCTTTCACAAGATCCTCCGTAGATTTGTCTTGCTTAGGCTAGTGCTACTTTGTTAGCTCTCAAAGCGTTTGCTGTTCTGCGCTTCATAAATACATGTATTCTGGCACATGTATGCAGGATCCACCAAGTAAATCCTTAAAGAAGTGCAAATCATAAACGGAACCTCAGCATTGGAACCTGTTGATAAAATCGAGTGTGATCAGAAGTGGGAACACATCCTGCAGTACAATCGTGTTGGCATCTATAGGGTGCTTGATGGACGCACAGTGGCTGAGTTTTTGGACAACTTATTATAATTTACCATACCCTACGTACTTAGCTAGTGTTTATTACTTGTGCCTCTTGTTGGCATGTTCACAAATTAATAATAATAATAATAACGCGCATAAATTCCAAACGCGTAGGACTTCCGGTTTGCGAAGCCATCGAACAATAGCGAGCAAGTATGCGTTCAATAATCTCGAGTTGCGAACGGGAAGTCCTACGCGTTCAGTTGTTACACGCGTTAGAAGTAGCGCAAGCGATCAATATTCGCTTAGGAGCCATTGAACTTTGAACCCTCGTAACGTAAATTCAATGTTTGCGGTGAATGGGTGGTTTATGCTTAGAGGGTCACATATGCAGATGATCGTAAGGATGTACATGTACTCCCATTTCGTCTACTCCCATTTCGTCTACTCCCAGTGTGTCTGCTAATATTTTATTGATCTAACACCAGAAATACCCCCTCATCATTTTAGTATCAGTAAATTACTGTACATATACAATGCACTTGCTAGTACCAGGAACCCATAATGAGAAGGAGTGTCCAACTACGGTTGCTGCGGTTTGAAGGGACATATTCTGTGGCTATAATGCTAAGTTGGACCCTCCTTCTCGTCCCAGTCATACTTCTCTACAATCCAATTTTTCCAGCCACCAGTTGAGTTTGTTGTGCCATCCTTCCACATGGTTAATTGTTTGTGAGGGTGCCCTCAACTTTGTGGTAGCTCTGAATGTTGAATGGATATCACCTGTTGAGCCAGTGACTTCTAATTAGAGTGATGGTATGTCTGACACAACTATACTTTGGCATGAATATTTCATGCTCAGAATCAAATTTTGGTGAGCTGAATGGAGCAATGATCAGAGTGTGTGGATTGTGCACCTTATGAATATCAACATGCAATAATCAAGCCTACTGTAAACAATACTGATATTGAGGTGTGGTTTTGTTTCGACAGAGAATGCTTTAAACTTTCATCCAACTTTTTCAGCCGCTTGAGTGGATCTCTGGTCTGTGAGTTATGTACGTAGGCACTAATGTTTTCTCAATTCTGACACATGCCTTTAAGAATGCTCAAAATGCAGCTGTTTTTGTGTAATAAACAAACAGACAGACTGACAGACACGGCAATCACTCTACCCCTGCTGTGCATACGCACACGGAGTAACAAGATAGGCATGTGCATGTGTAGTAGTCTAATCCCCAGACTATAGTACATGCATGTAATCTGGGAAGGAGACCAAGATCAGGTCTAAACTGGTGCAGCCATGAGCATACGGCTGTACCACTTCCTATGGCCCTGCTGTTAATGCACAAGGCAGTATTTATGTTGAATGCAGCGCTGTTGAACGGACTTTCACCAGTGCGAAGTTTATTTTCAATTCAGAAAACACGACGTTTTGACCAAGCTCTGTTGGTCTTCATCAGGCATTGTACATAGACAGTACAGTGAGCTACTTATATAGTATACGGAATGACGTCATTATCTAAAAAAATTAATACGGAATTACATCACAAATAAAAATAGAACAGAGAGATCCGGAAAAGCATGTGCGGACGAAGACAAGGCTCGAAGAACGGTGAGTTGTTACACATGTATATGTCGGGTGAATGTAGCCTCGTTCCCAGGCCTACCCCGTTTTTTCTGTTCTTCGGTTTCCGTTGACAATAATACACGGATGCGGAAGTATTATTGTCAACAGAAACCGAAGAACAGAAAAAACAGGGTTGGCCTGGGAACGAGGCTAGGGTGAATGGGTTCCAGATGTCACTGAGGCCAAGTCCTGTGTCTTGGTTGAAGTTTTGGTGCCTTCTAATGAGCAGGGCTTCTTTGATTTTTCTGGGCCAGAATCTGTCCTCTGTCAATAGTACTTCACTCTGGTCAAAGGCTATCCGATGATCTTCATTGATAGCATGTTCAGGATTTCTCTGGCTGCATAAGTCTGCAGTGTCGTTTGTGTTCTGTCAGTCTCGTGTCCAGCTTGCGACCTGTTTCACCAATGTAGACTTTAGGGCAGTCCTGGCATGGGACCCTGTAAATGACTCCTTTCTTGTAAATGACTGGCATGGGACCCTGTAAATGACTAGGACTTTCTTCGACCAACAGAGCTTGGTCGAAACGTCGTGTTTTCTGAATTGAAAATAAACTTCCACTGGTGAAAGTCTGTTCAACAGTGCTGCATTTGATGTATACACCAGTACCAGACCTGTCAAGGTCGGCAGCCTCGCTTGAGTGAGATTGGCACAAAATGAGTGAGACCCCATGAACACCCATCCAATTTAAACTCATGACACAATAAATCCTTCACAATGACGAATTTGACCTGTGAAGGTCAAGGTCAAGGCAGAAATTCATGACTGAATAAACATACAACAGTTTCTAAACAACTTCACTATCAAATTCGTTGTTGCCTCAGCTGAGAACTTGAACACGTGTCATGTAAGTGGGTATAATTGAATCAACCATTGAGAAACCTGTCAGTATCCACTTATGAAACGCTTACTACATAGTGCTTCAGTGTTCAAACAGAGCCAAAATCTATGGAGCGTTTTTAGTGCCAAAATTGGGATGCCCGTACACAAATTGTGATGAGGTCGGTCACAAATGTTATGAGGTCGGTCAGAAATATTATGAGGTCGGTCAGCAATCTTATGAAGTCGGTCAGGAATCTTATGAGGTCGGGCAGGAATCTTATGAGGTCGGTCAGAATTGTTATGAGGTCGCTCTAAAGTGTTTTGTGGTCGCATAGGAATGATAACGTCGTCGTTTTAGTGCCAAAATTGGGACGCCCGTACACAAATTGTGATGAGGTTGGTCACAAATGTTATGAGGTCGGTCAGAAATATTATGAGGTCGGTCAGCAATCTTATGAAGTCGGTCAGGAATCTTATGAGGTCGGTCAGGAATCTTATGAGGTCGGTCAGGAATCTTATGAGGTCGGTCGGAAATATTATGGGGTCGGTCGGATATACAATGTATTATGAGGTCGGTCAGAATTGTTATGAGGTCGCTCTAAAGTGTTTTGTGGTCGCATAGGAATGATAACGTCGTTGTTTTAGTGCCAAAATTGGGACGCCCGTACACAAATTGTGATGAGGTCGGTCACAAATGTTATGAGGTCGGTCAGAAATATTATGAGGTCGGTCAGCAATCTTATGAAGTCGGTCAGGAATCTTATGAGGTCGGGCAGGAATCTTATGAGGTCGGTCAGGAATCTTATGAGGTCGGTCGGAAATATTATGAGGTCGGTCGGATATATTATGAGGTCGGTCAGAATTGTTATGAGGTCACTCTAAAGTGTTTTGTGGTCGCATAGGAATGATAACGTCTATGTGACCTGTTGATTTGTTCGAGCAAAGTCAGACCTGCTTCCAGAACTTCGCACTTGTTCGCGCCGATCGCTGCTGCAAGTGTTGAGCTCAAGCAAAATACGTTGCAGCCGGTCTACATGATAAGCTAGACAGTCCAGTTTATCTGGATCCCTGGGCTCCTCATAACACGCTACCAGTCGTTGCACCCGCTGCATAGGCTCCGCTAATGGCTTCAGGGACCATCAGGTTAAGTGTGCGAGCCACACCCCCGAAATTTAAACCATACCCCTATCCACGCCTGACGCCTTGATTACGCGGAATTTACCGTACAACTTCCTGTTGTTTGAACTGAGGCCTGAGAGTGTGCTGCGTGTATAAATATACGAAGTGGATTTGGTCCGGCAGGAAGTAGGGCAATGGGTTAGGGTATATTAGGGCCAGGGTAGTCTAACAAGCTAGCCCTTTGCTTTCTCCAGCGTGCGATCACTTTCAGTATGCGCGCGCGGAGAAGTCTAGATGCGCGCGCGTTTCCGGTACCTATACCTAAAGTATGTACTTCCTGCCGGACCAAATCCACGTTGTAGTAGCCTATACGCTGAGATGCAGATCGCGAAAAAATTATCAAGATGCCGAACAACCAAGATGCGGGACAACCTAGTCTCGGCCCCAGACCCAAACCTACCCCAGCACGGATCGCTGGAAGCAATCCGCGCTGGGGTTGGTGGGTCTGGGACTGAGACTAGGGACAACCAAGATGCGGAACAAGTTAAACAGTAGCGCAGCTAATATACTACATCACAACAAAAGCATTCACAAAAAACCCTAAGCGTAAAATGCCGCCTCGTGCTGAGATGGCATTTGCAGGTCTCGTTCCCGGACGCTGATCGCACGATCTAGGTCTGGGAATGGGACAGACATAGTTGCGATCCCATGAGCGGTCGACCATGGTAGTACTGAGCCACCTCGCAACGACTAATGTGTTCGACCGACCTCATACATTACTATAGACCGACCTCATAATATTCCTGACCGACCTCATAAGATTCCTGACCGACCTCATAATATTTCTGACCGACCTCGTAAGATTCCTGACCGACCTCATACTATTTCTGACCGACCTCATAACATTTGTGACCGGCCTCATAATATTTTTGAGCGACCTCATAACATTCCTGACCGGCCTCATCACAATTTGTGTACGGGCGTCCCAATTTTGGCACTAAAAACGCTCCATAAAAATTATCAGTAACATGCGTGGTGCAAATGCGTGAGATTTGGATATGCATGCGTGTGAGCGTGAGATGACACGTAAATGCGTGTGTCTCACACAGGATGTGTGAGTCTTGACAGGCCTGCAGTACCATGACCTCTCGAAACATAGTATTTATGTTTGCAGGGTTTGTATGTGTACCCTCCACCATTGTGATACTGCCTCAGTATATGTACGTACCAAAGGTGAACTTTTGAGGTTACACTGGCAGTGGCGATCATGTGTGTACGCAAGGCCATGTCTGTGAGAATTTGTTATTGCATGTGTTAGTGCAATAAGAGTTGTTCATATGCATCAACTGCAATTAGTCCACCTGTCGGCCCCAACACCAAATAAGGATAGCTACATAAATGCATTGTCTCATTGTCTCAAACTCTACATTCTCCTTCCCTTCTAAGTTTTATGAGTGTTCTCCTTCCCTTCCAAGTTTTATGAGTGATATCTGTCCGGTGGTTTCCGCATTCTTTGGGGGTATCGTCTGACAGGAGATGATGTAGGCATAGCAGTGGTTGGTGGAATCTTCAGTGGAACCTCACAGGCTTCCATCGTTGGAATATTTGCTGCTGGGTCGGATTCAATTTCTGTGGTAAGAATTGTCTTCCCATGAATGGCCCTGCATAGTCAACATGGACATGCTGCCAAGGTTTTGCGGGCCAGACCCAGGGATGGAGTGGAGCTACTGGTGGTGCATTTTTCACTGCTTGGCACCTCTGGCAGGACTTGATTAGGCATTCAATGTCCTCATCCAAGTTGGGCCACCACACATAGCTCCGAGCCAGAGCCTTCATTCTGGCAATGCCCACAATAGATCTGTGCAACTCTTCCAACACTTGATTCTGCAGCCGCTTGGGAACTATCACCCGAATACCCCACAGCACACACTGATTTTCCAGTGAGAGTTCATCCCGACGGTGGTAGTTGGGTTTCATGCTTTCAGGAACATCATGTGGCCAGCCTTTTGTGTGTAGAGTAGGACCCGGCTCAGGAGAGGGTCTCGTCTGGTTGCTGCTCTGAGTTGAATGTGTGTCATCGGCAGGGCCTCAATCTGCCTGATAGAGAAAATGTCAGACTCAGGGAGACGATTGTCTTGTGGAGGAGGAGACGGCATGGACGCTGATGAGACAGGGAGGTGTGATAAGCCATCGGCATTAGCGTGGGCCTTTGTCGGCTTGAATTGAATTTGGTGATCATAGGCTGACAGTATCAGCGCCCAACGCTGCATTCTTGCCGCAGCCAGTGGTGGTACACCTCTTTTCGGTCCATAAATGGTGGTTAGAGGTTGATGGTCAGTGTAGAGAGTGAAAGGCCATCCGTAAAGGTACTGATGAAACTTGCGCACTCCAAACAAAAGTGAAAGCGCCTCTTTTTCCAACTGAGCATAATTCTTCTCCGATTCTGTGAGTGTCCGTGACGCATAGGCAACTGGACGCTCAGTTCCATCTTCACAAACATGAGAGATAACGGCACCTATTCCATATGCAGACGCATCAGCAGCAGTGGCAACCCAGGATTATAGTGTGCCAGGACAGTAGCAGAGGTCAGCAACTCTTTAGCCTGTTTGAAAGCCTTCTCAGCCTCAGCACTCCACTTCCACTTCGTATCCTTACGAAGGAGCGCATTCAGTGGGTTGAGAGTTGTTGACAAGTTAGGAATGAATTTCCCATAATACTGCAGGAGACCCAGGAATGAACGAAGTTGCTTCTGGTTCCTGGGTGTTGGTGCAAGCTGGACTGCTTCCACCTTCCTGGGTGTTGTGCATGCAACGGTTATCAACTGTGTTCTATACCTGTTGACATAGTTGTGAGTTTGGGGTTCTACTAAACTTCAATTCTGTAGAGCTAGCAATTGTGACATAATCACAGTCTTGAAGTCAAAGGTCATCCACATAATATTGTCACAGTCTTGAGGTCAAAGGTCATCCACAAAATACTTGTGCTGATATTTAAATGTACATAACGATTATTATTTGTGAATAATCTCCTTCATAGCCCATTAATCTTGAAGTGGTTTAGAATCGCACCATATATAAGATATTAAACGTACATAATCCTGGATTATTTCTGTGAGTATGTTCCTTCGTAAATAATAATCTTGTTACACTCCTGGTAGGGGAAAAATTGTGCCGCGTAATTACACTCCTGGTAGGGGAAAAATTGTGCCGCGTAGTATAATATATTACACTCCTGGTAGGGGAAAAATTGTGCCGCGTAATATAATTATTACACTCCTGGTATAGAGAAAATTGTGCCGCGTAATGTTACACTCCTGGTATAGGAAAAATTGTGCCGCGTAATGTAATTAATTATTCTAAATAATTAATAAACGTTTGACTATTTCCAAATGGCCTACAAAGATTCTGACTACACCGTCGTGATGGTGGCAGTACCGTTCTTTGGAAAGGCACACGAAGATTCTGACCACACAGCCGTGATCGCTGTCGTTCACTGACGCTTACATGTAGAAACTCACCGTGCTGGCTAAGTTGTGAGTGCTGTAATAATGTCTTGTCGTCCTTTTGGTCGCCATTGCTCGCGATCGACAGAGCGTTGTTGCCACGTGGCCTGTGCGTTAATTGAAACGAATTGCAATATTTAGCTTCGCTACGGCGAGTCGCAACCGGGGTTGCAACGCGGCTACCAGGAGTGCGGTTGCCCCTCGTAATATAAATAATAATTATTATAATAAACGTTTGACTACTTCGGAATGGCCTACAAAGATTCTGACTACACCGTCGTGATCGCTATGATGCAGTGACACAAAATCAAAATAATTGTGCTGAAACTCACCTTGGTGGTGAAGATATGAACGCTTTTGTCTCGCAGTTGGCCGCCATTGCTCGAGCGCTCTCTTCGACTTCCGGTGGCAGTACCGTTCTTTGGAAAGGCACACGAAGATTCTGACCACACGGCCGTGATCGCTGTCGTTCACTGACGCTTACATGCCAAAACTCACCGGGCTGGCTAAGTTGTGAGTGCTGTAATAATGTCTTGTCGTCCTTTTGGTCGTCATTGCTCGCGATCGACTGAGCGTGGTTGCCACGTGGCCTGTGCGTTAATTGGAACGAATTGTAATATTTAGCTTCGCTACGGCGGGTCGCAACCGGGGTTGCAACGCGGCTACCAGGAGTGCGGTTGCCCCTCGTTACACTCTTGGTATAGGAAAAATTGTGCCGCGTATTGTAATCTAATCTTTACACTCCTGGTAGGGGAAAAATTGTGCCGCGTAAATATTACACTCCTGGTATAGAGAAAATTGTGCCGCGTAATGTAATGTAAATAATGTAATAAACGTTTGACTATTTCCGAATGGCCTACAAAGATTCTGACTACACCGTCGTGATCGCTATGATGCAGTGACACAAAATCAAAATATTTGTGCTGAAACTCACCTTGGTGGTGGAGATACAAGCGCTTTTGTCTCGCCGTGGCCGCCATTGCTCGAGAGCTCTCTCCAACTTCCGGTGGCAGTACCGTTCTTAGGAAAGGCACACGAAGATTCTGACCACACAGCCGTGATCGCTGTCGTTAACTGACGCTTACATGCCAAAACTCACCGTGCTGGCTAAGTTGTGAGTGCTGTCTTGTCTTCCTTTTGGTCGCCATTGCTCGCGATCGACTGAGCCACGTGGCATGTGCGTTAATTGGAACGAATTGCAATAATTAGCTTCGCTACGGCGAGGCAACCGCGGCGTTGCAACGGCTACCAGGAGTGCGGTCGTGATCGCTATGATGCAGTGACACAAAATCAAAATAATTGTGCTGTAACTCACCTTGGTGGCAGAGATACAAGCGCTTTTGTCATACCGTCGGCCGCCATTGCTCGATCGCTCTCTTCGACATTGGTTGCCAGTACAGTCTTATGAAGGCCCCACAAAGCCGTGATCGCTATCGTTGACTGACGCTTACATGCCAAAACTCACCGTGCTGGCGAAGTTGTTAGCACTGTAATAAGCTCTTGTCTTACTTTTGGACGCCATTGCTGACTCGACATATCGACTGAGAGCATGGTCCTCACGTGACATGTGCGTTAATTGGAATGAGCTGCAATACCGAACGGTTGCGCGTCCAGCGAGTTGCAACCGTTTCCAACGCGGCTACCAGGAGTGCGGTTGCCCCTCGTAATTAATTAATTAATTAATTAAATAACGTTTGACTACTTCGGAGTGGCCTACAAATATTCTGACTACACCGTCGTGATCGCTATGATGCAGTGACACAAAATCAAAATAATTGTGCTGAAACTCACCTTGGTGGTAGAGATATGAGCGCTTTTATCTCGCCGTTGGCCGCCATTGCTCGAGCGCTCTCTTCGACTTCCGGTGGCAGTACCGTTCTTAGGAAAGCCACACGAAGATTCTGACCACACGGCCGTGATCGCTGTCGTTCACTGACGCTTGCATGCCATAACTCACCGTGCTGGCTTAGTTGTGAGTGCTGTAATGATGTCTTGTCTTCCTTTTGGTCTCCATTGCTCGCGATCGACTGAGCCACGTGAATGTGCATTAATTGGAACGAATTGCAATAATTAGCTTCGCTACGGCGAGGCAACCGCGGCGTTGCAACGGCTACCAGGAGTGCGGTTGCCCCTCGAATCTAAACTAAATAATTAAATAATAAACGTTTGACTATTTCGGAATGGCCTAGAAAGACTCTGACTACACGCTTTTGTCTCGCCGTTTGGCCACCATTGCTCGAGCGCTCTCTTCGACTTCCGGTGGCAGTACAGCCCTCGTGAAAGGCACACAAAGATTCTGACCACACGGCCGTGATCGCTGTCGTTCACTGACGCCTACATGGCAAAACTCACCGTGCTGGCAAAGTTGTAAGTGCTGTAATAACTTCGTGTCTTCCCTTTGGCTGCCATTGCGACTGAGCGTGGTTGCCACGTGGTATGTGCGTTAATTAGAACTAACTACATTACTTAAGATTGCGCTACGGTGAGTCGCAGCTGGCCTTGCAACGCGGCTACCAGGAGTGCGGTTGCCCCTTTATTACACTCCTGGTAGGGGAAAAATTGTGCCGCGTAATCTAACTAATCTAAATAATTAAATAATCAAACCTCACAGCACGCAGGAAAGGTCTACAGAGATTCTGACTACACCGTCGTGATCGCTATCATGCAGTGACACAACCGCATAATAATTGTGCTGAAACTCACCTTGGTGGTGGAGATACAAGCGCTTTTGTCGTGCCGTCGGCCGCCACTGCTCGATCGCTTTCTTCGACGTTGGTTGCCAGTACAGTCTTACGAAGGCCCCACAAAGATTCTGACCATACAGCCGTGATCACTGTCCTTCACTGACGCTTACATGCCAAAACTCACCGTGCTGGCTAAGTTGTGAGTGCTGTAATAACTTCCCTTTGGTCGCCATTGCTAGCGATCGACAGAGCGTGGTTGCACGTGGCATGTGCGTTAATTGGAACTAACTGCGATACTTAGCTTGCGCTACGGCGAGTCGCAGCCGGCGTTGCAGGAGTGCGGTTGCCCCTCGATCTATTACACTCCTGGTATAGGAAAAATTGTGCCGCGTAATTACACTCCTGGTAGGGGAAAAATTGTGCCGCGTAATGTAATCTAAATAATCTAATTAATCTAAATAATAAACGTTTGACTACTTCCGAATGGCCTACAAAGATTCTGACTACACCGTCGTGATCGCTATGATGCAGTGACACAAAATCAAAATAATTGTGCTGTAACTCACCTTGGTGGCAGAGATACTAGCGCTTTTATCATACCGTCGGCCGCCATTGCTCGATCGCTCTCTTCGACGTTGGTTGCCAGTACAGTCTTATGAAGCCCCCACGAAGATTCTGACCACACAGCCGTGATCGCTATCGTTGACTGACGCTTACATGCCAAAACTCACCGTGCTGGCGAAGTTGTTAGCACTGTAATAAGCTCTTGTCTTACTTTTGGACGCCATCATGCTGACTCGACATATCGATCGACGACTGAGCATGGTCCTCACGTGACATGTGCGTTAATTGGAATGAGCTGCAGGGAAGTTGCGCGTCCAGCGAGTTGCAACCGCGGCTACCAGGAGTGCGGTTGCCCCTCGTTACACTCCTGGTATAGGAAAAATTGTGCCGCGTAATATAATGTAATCATTGAAACGTTTGACTATTTCGGAATGGCTTACAAAGATTCTGACTACACCGTCGTGATCGCTATGATGCAGTGACACAAAATCAAAATAATTGTGCTGAAACTCACCTTGGTGGTAGAGATATGAACGCTTTTGTCTCGCCGTTGGCCACCATTGCTCGAGCGCTCTCTTCGACTTCCGGTGGCAGTACAGCCCTCGGGAAAGGCACACGAAGATTCTGACCACACGGCTGTGATCGCTGTCGTTCACTGACGCTTACATACCAAAACTCACCGTGCTGGTGAAGTTGTGAGCGCTGTAACAGTTTCTTGTCTTCGCCTTGGGCCGCCATTGCTGACTCAGCTCAATCGATCAACGTTGACGTCGCGTGGCATGTGCGTTAATTGGAATGAGTTGCAATACCTAGATTGCGCTACCGTCGAGTCGCAACCGGTTGCAACGCGGCTACCAGGAGTGCGGTTGCCCCTCGTTACACTCCTGGTATAGGAAAAATTGTGCCGCGTAATATAATGTAATCATTGAAACGTTTGACTATTTCGGAATGGCTTACAAAGATTCTGACTACACCGTCGTGATCGCTATGATGCAGTGACACAAAATCAAAATAATTGTGCTGAAACTCACCTTGGTGGTAGAGATATGAACGCTTTTGTCTCGCCGTTGGCCACCATTGCTCGAGCGCTCTCTTCGACTTCCGGTGGCAGTACAGCCCTCGGGAAAGGCACACGAAGATTCTGACCACACGGCCGTGATCGCTGTCGTTCACTGACGCTTACATACCAAAACTCACCGTGCTGGCAAGGTTGTAAGTACTGTTATAATTTCGTGTCTTCCGCCATTGCTAGCGTTCGACTGAGCGTGATTGCCACGTGGCATGTGCGTTATTTGGAACTAACTGCGATACTTAGCTTGCGCTACGGAGAGTCACAGCTACCAGGAATGCGGTTGCCCCTCGTTAATTAAATAATGTAAATAACGTTTGACTACTTTGGAATGGCCTACAAAGATTCTGACTACACCGTCGTGATTGCTATGATGCAGTGACATAAAATCAAAATAATTGTGCTGAAACTCACCTTGGTGGTGGAGATATGAGCGCTTTTGTCTCGCCGTTGGCCGCCATTGCTCGAGCGCTCCATCGACTTCTGGTGGCAGTACCGTTCTTAGGAAAGGCACACGAAGATTCTGACCACACGGCCGTGATCGCTGTCGTTCACTGACGCTTACATGCCGAAACTCACCGTGCTGGCGAAGTTGTGAGTGCTGTAATAATGTCTTGTCTTCGTTTTGGTCGCCATTGCTCGCGATCAACTGAGCGTGATTGCCACGTGGCATGTGCGTTAATTGGAACGTATTGCAATACTTAGCTTGCGCTACGGTACGGCAAGTCGCAACCGGGGTTGCAACGCGGCTGCTTTATGAATGGTTTTATTCGGTACTTGAGAGCACTCTAAACAATTTCTGATCTTCCCTATATCTACATATAGCTATCATGGTACTCACGCGTTGTGTGATAATTGGAACGAACTGTCACACTTAGCTTGTGCTACCGTTTAACCGCGGCTACCAGGAGTGCGGTTGCCCCTCGATTAATATAAATAATGTTTGAGTACTTAGGCTTGGCCTACCGAGATTCTGACTACACCGCCATGGTCACTATCATGCACTGACCTGAATGATAAAAGTTGGTGCTGAAATTCACCTTGGTGGTGGAGATATGATTCTCACCACACGGCCGTGATCGCTTACATGCCAAACTCACCGTGCTGGCTAAGTTGTGAGTGCTGTAATGATGTCTTGTCTTCCTTTTGGTCACCATTGCTCGCGATTGACTGAGCGTGGTTGCCACTTACGCTATAGCACTACGCCAGGTTGAAACGCGGCTACTTTATGAATGGTATCATAGACTCGGTAGAGTCTATATGTAGGGATACGACGTACACGCAATATATGCTAATACAAAAAAATCTCTCCAAATCTCAGAAACGGTACACTTATAAGCCTTTATAACCACATACCGTTCATCTTCGGGTGTTTTCATGACCAACAAGACTCCTCGCATCGCGAAAAACCGTCGCGAAAGTACCACACCAGGTACTCGCAAAACGAGCAAATTGTTTTTCTTTCTTCTTTCTTCTTCTTTCTTCTTTCAGACGGGCTAGCTCAACGTCGCCTCAATCCCTCATGATGGTTTTCGCACGAAACAGCAGCATTTTACACCGAGCAGTGCAACAGCCCATCGCTTTTTGGCAACCTCCAAGTCTTCACCAGGCGGCTACAGCTGCCCACTCAATAACTATGGCTTCATTTGTCACGCCATTTTCATGTTTGTACGCATGCGCACTTAAATAATCACTTAGCAACGATACGTAATTATTATTCAAGATCGCTGAATTAGAAGTGCCTTGCGCTGTTGCGTTGTGCTACTGTAGCTAGACTGAGGTAAATTCTCTGTGCTATATATGTTACTAGACTGTGTTCTGTGAGAGGGGTGAATGCCTATCTAAAGACTCAACAATGTGTCGCTACTACTATCTGGTATAGCTATTTTAGCTACACTATACTTAGTCTTAGCTATGGTCTTCAGCTCGGGGAGCACTGGCTTAGTATCCATCCAGAAAAGGGTTGGCTTTTGAGATGCTTGGGTCTGATTCTTGCTGGCAGTGTAAATGCCAGAGTCCAGTATGCATGCGCCTGCTGCTAAAAAAAAAATGACATAAACAAGTAATAAAAAACATTTAAAATGTAACAGGATGTAGGGATACCAGAACCGCAAAAAGTAAGGAAACAAGGTAGGGATGATCACACAAAACAGTGAAGTATACAATCCCCCTACATATCTTTTTTCATTATACACGTATTATGGAAAAAGATCTCTGTAGGGGGTTGTATACTTCACTGTTTTGTGTAATCATCCCTACCTTGTTTCCTTACTTTTTGCGGTTCTGGTATCCCTACATCCTGTTACATTTTTAATGTTTTTTATTACTTGTATACTTCATAGCACTCTGATCTTCTCTATAATTATATAGCTATCATCATGGTACTCACATGATGTGTGATAATTGGAACGAACTGTCACACTTAGCTTGTGCTACCATTTAACTGCGGCTACCAGGAGTGCGGTTGCCCCTCGAACTGGTTTAAAATGTATAAGTGATAATTTTTTCCTAAATCCAGGATTATTTTCTGTGAGTATCCTCCTTAACAAAAGAATCTTGAACTGGTTTAAAATCGTCCCATATATAAAGTGATATCTAGCTGCAATCCAGGATGAACTTGTACATGTGCGAGTGTGTCCCTTCCTAACCGATTAATCCTGAAGTGGTTTAAAATCGTCCCATAAGAGTACATATAATATAGTAACTAAAACCTGGGATTTTTACACTTCTACCACTGATGTAAAATTCCCCCTAGAGTAACTCTAGGTTGTGCTCACTTAAAATTCCCCCTAGAGTAACTCTAGGCTTAAAACCTCATTTTACACCAACTTCTACATGACCGTCTCCAAACTCACAATGAGTACTGAGCTGACGAAGTTCCGCGACGTACTACGCTATGGTTTCTCCCGCAGCTTGATTCGCCTGTGAAAATGAAACCGCTCGGCAATGACTATTTTCTTCGTCTGGAAATGGCTCTGGAGTGTAGTTTTTAGCACATCGTATGTTTTCTCACTTGGTTTATGCGGCGCGAGCAAGTTTCGGAGTAGTGAGTAATTCCTGCTGCCAATCAAACTCAAGAACATCGGCACACGCCTTGCTTCGGCAATTTCATTTGCAGCAAAGAAAAGTTCAATTCTCTCCAAGTACGCTGCAATTGACTCACTCCGGCTGGAACTCCTCTATTTTCCCAAATGTGGCGGCCATGGCACAGTCCGCAGTCTTTCGGAGGCGGGTTGACAGTCTACCGGTCTTTACTGCGCACTTCAGCTGCGGTATCCCATCCTTGTCGCCAGTAATGTGATGTATTGCTTCTGGTAGCAAGGCCGACTTTAATTGGCAATAGAATGAATCTCACAGCATTCAATACAAGGGCTATATATACTGTGCATGTACAATAAGAGTTGTTCATATGCATCAACTGCAATTAGTCCACCTGTCGGCCAAATAAGGATAGCTACATAAATGCATTGTGTCATTGTCTCAAACTCTACACCACACTTCTTTACCCTCATATCCACCATGAGAATCAGCGTGTTTTTGCTCATCAGTACCATCAATGTGTATGTAAACTACAGTGTTTCCATACTTCGTGGTGACTGTTACCAATTCTCTTATGTTGCATGTCCAATTCCTTGTAGTACAATCCAACCATGTGCTATGAGCCAATTCCCAACTCATGTACACCATATATACAACATAGATCACTGCAACTGTGTTCTGTGAGCCAATTGCCATTGTGAATTATTATTATTATTATTATTATTAGAGCTTTACAGCCAAAAGCTGACAGACTAGTAAAGGAGTAGCTGGAAAAGACACAATTAGTGTAAATTACTGATACTATAGGGACGTATGGTGTACAATCACTGATTGATTGTTATCAGATGTTCCTGCTGACTTTGCATGGAGTTGATTAACTGATGGTGACCACAACATTGTTTATTTGCTGTTCTCCTCACTGTCCTCCCCTTCTGCTTGTGTCTCTCCCTCAGACCCCACCC
Organism: Axinella damicornis; assembly: GCA_963931865.1. NCBI lineage: Eukaryota > Metazoa > Porifera > Demospongiae > Axinellida > Axinellidae > Axinella > Axinella damicornis. The sequence goes on from OZ007512.1 coordinate 4,819,129, forward strand.
TCACTGTGGAGAATGTGACAGAGGTGATGGGGGAGGTGGGAGACTGGGAGAGGGTGGCCCGAGGAGGTTTTCTGCTCAGATCTGGACTTAATATCCCATACTCCAAGCTATGGGAAATCAAGCAGCAGTCATCCTCCGAGAAGGAGAAGAGCCATGCTGTGGGAGGGTACTGGGTCAGCACTGACCCAGTGCCCTCCTGGGAGGAGTTGGCTCAAGTATTTTACAACCTGGGAGAGGAGAGAGCAGCAGTAATGGTGAAAAAATACTTGCCAAATGGTATGTGCATTTCTTTACTACCTGTAATTTGGACTTGTGTTGTGTGCTATGCACACTAATAGAGGGTCTACTCACTGGCTTACTTGTGTATACTCCATGCATGGCTAGTATACATGTGCCTATGGTTGCCGTGCAAGAGACATGCAACACACTTGTAAAATACTCACAGTGGGAAGTAACTGAAGATACAGGCGTACGGTACATTCATGTCCCATTACAGTTAGTTTCCACAGAATTCCCATAATACATGATTGCTTTGCATTACCCAGCCTTTTTGTTTTCCCTGTGTGTGGATTCATCATTATAGTGCTATACTATGGATACTTGGTCGGACTTTCACCAGTAGAGTTGTGCATTACTGATTGAAGAACACTACCAAAGAGTAGTCAAAACATTGCAAATTGAAGTTCTCTACTGGTGACGGTCTGACCAAGTATAGTTTGTTAGCACACCAGTACCATGACCCTCTCCAAGTTACATTATTATAGTGCACTGCACTAATACAAGGGACATACCGTATAACGGGTTATTTTCGTGGGTGGAAATTTTCGTGAAATGTTGGATACGGTCGTCAGAATTAATTTTCGTGGTTCTAATTTTTGTGGCACCGCGTTCGCGCTATCGGCGCGGATTACGTAATATTCTGTAAAGTCCTGTGTGGTTGGGTGTATCCATGCCCAGTGTATTAGCTCGCGCACCAACCGAATAAATATTTCAAGAAGTTTGAAACAGACGTTTCGGCCACTATACAGTGGCCCTCATCAGTGACAATACAAACAAAACGGACAACACAAGTTTTAAATACAGCAACGGAAAGGGGTGGGGTAAGGCGGCAAAAGGGCGGGAAAAAGATGCAGGTGTTACAAACGTTAAAAATCAGTTAAAAGCTAAAAGGAATTTTAACGGGGTGAGGATGTTCAGCTGGTCATAGAGTGTGCCTCTCTCCCTGTTGAGAGGGAGGAGTTGTTCGCGGATATGCCAGCTCTGCAGGTTGCAACACTGGTGTAGGAGGGGGTTGGCATCAATGATGGTGGCGTCTGACCATTTGATCTTATGCCCAGTGTCCATGGCATGTTCTGCGAGTGCAGAATTCATGGGGCTGGCTGTGGTCAGGGCCCTCTTGTGCTCTTTGAGGTGGTGGACTAGAGTTCTCCCTATCTGACCCACGTAGGTTGGCAATTGTTACAGGGGACCTTGTACACTACACCTGTCTTCTCCTCTGGAACCGGATCTTTCACATGAGTCAAGATGTTCTTCAAAGTTGTCTGTGGCTTGAAGCAGGTTCTGATGCCCAATGGAGTCAGCACTCGTCTGATTGCCTCGGAGGTGCGGTTCACGTAAGGGATGACCACTGTGGCATCTGGGGGGGGGGGGGGGGGGGGGGGGGGGGGGGGGGGTTGTGTCAAATCAAGTTGTTATTCAGAAGTTCCGTAAGAGTTTGATAGTAGCGTGCGAAGCATCACAGACGTACGGCTAGGAGGAGCTAGTGCGGCACTGAGGTGATTGCGAGGGTCGATCGTGGAGGATCGGGCCCACATATTTTACACTGGCGACAAGGATCAAACTCGATGGCAACTCACGGCAATATTGGAGAATTTGACCGTGGAGCAGAGGACTGGGCGGCGTATTGAGAAACCTCCCCGTGGCTAGGTTGAGCCGCTAGCGCGAGCGACGAAGCGCGAGCGACGAAGCGCGAGCGACGAAGCGCGAGCGACCAAGCGCGAGCGACGAAGCGCGAGCGACCAAGCGCGGGCAAGTGGATGGATGGTGCTGCAGACCAGGCGGAGAGGACCGGCTCCCCCACCAAGAGACGGTGCTGCAGACCACTGGTGGTGCGGACCCAGGCTCCCCCACCAAGACTGTGCGGGTGGCCGCGAAACGTAGCGCGTACCAGGATCCCGGTGTCAGGGAGCGCAGACCGAGGCGGTGAGGACCAGCTCCCCCGCTATTGGACGGTGCTGCGGCCCATCGGATGGTGCGGCGAGGTAGCCAGATTTTCGCGCAGGAAGAGAGGTGGTGACTGGGAGGTCCTGACAGTGAGGATACCCCGACAAACAGTCACAGCCCACGAAGGGGCTACACGACTGAGAGGTCCTGGGTTGAGCCAGAGACCGGTGTCCGCCGCGACGTGGAGGTCGTGAGTGGGTTGGCGAGTGAGAGCCAGATCAGAGAGAGGGGACCGCGGCCAGCGGGCCGACATGCTTGGAGCATGCACACGACGAGCGTCGCTGGATTGGACACGAGGGAAAAATTATTCAGAGACGGAGACGCGATGGCATGATCGAGACCGACTGACATGATCGAGACCGACTGATTCAAGACGGAGGTATAGAGCAAGTACGTGCACAAGAGAAAGAGCTTAACACAGTGGAGCTACAATCTAAGGGTGGAGGAATGTAGTATATGTGCTAATGTGCTACCTCCTGGATTGGTAGGCACTAATGTGTTACTCTGTAATCACCTTATGTGTGGTATTTGGTGTTATGGTTTTGTATAAAAGGTTTGTTTTTCAGTGTTGTACTGAGTTCGGGTTTTGTGTCAAATGAAGTTGTTATTCAGAAGTTCCGTAAGAGTCCGATAGTAGCGTGCGAAGCATCACAGACGTGCGGCTAGGAGGAGCTAGTGCGGCACTGAGGTGATTGCGAGGGTCGATCGTGGAGCTTTTAACCCTTTAAGCCCCTTTGACGTCTATAGGCGTCATTTTGACCCTATGCACTCATAGGGCTTCTCGTCAGTCCAAAAAGAGACCAAAAAGTCTTCAGAGGGCCTAGGGACAATTTTGAGGGACGAACCCAAAAATTTGGTCAGATTTCGGCGCGCCCTCCCCACTAAACGAAAGGCAGGGGGGTTTCGAAAGAGGGGGCGGGGGGGCCCCCTTCGCCTGTAGTGGGCGTTTTTTGATTTTAATGAGATTCATTGACCCGAGGATTTTTGATTCTAATGATATTCATAGACCCAACCCAGGGCCTCAAGAAAACATGCAAATTGGTGGTGTAAGGTGTGCCATCAGTCAGATCTGGCCAAAGTTTAGGGAAATGCTGGGCGAAAAATCCGGCTGACATCCACATTTGACCTCCGATTGCTGGTCTTGTGGGGGGTCATGAATATCATTAACGGTATTGCCAGAGGGGTCTCTCCATGTGTGCGGGCCCCACCAAGTTTGGCCGCTGAGGAGCGTATGCTGTGGGAGAGGAGTACCTACGAAAGTGGTGTGCGCTGAATACATGAAAATGTGTTGTCTTGGTGGGAAGAATTCGGTGGTTAAAGGGTTAATTGATTTGTAACGTTTGTAACACCTGCATCTTTTTCCCGCCCTTTTGCCGCCTTACCCCACCCCTTTCCGTTGCTGTATTTAAACCTTGTGTTGTCCGTTTTGTTTGTATTGTCACTGATGAGGGCCACTGTATAATGGCCGAAACATCTGTTTCAAACTTCTTGAAATATTTATTCGGTTGATGCGCGAGCTAATTCACTAGGCACGATTACGTAATATGAAAATTAGTACACATACACGTGGCTTGATGTAGCCTCGTTCCCAGGCCTTCCGCACCTCCAGCTTTTGATCGCTTCCAGTTTTTGCATACTGGAAGCGATCAAAAGCTGGAGGTGCGGAAGGCCTGGGAACGAGGCTAGCTTGATGGTCGAAGTACAGTTTCAACGTGCAATGCGCAACGACATAATTTGCGCTTCACTGTATCGCATAAGTGCGACGCTACTTCGTCAGTAAAAGACGTGTGGGAGGCCCGGTGTTGGAGAAGAAGTACCATGCTAACGCGAGAATGGCAACCGTATTGATCGATTTGCTGTGAGTTACTCAGTGCCTTGTTTTTCGTCGCCGGGGTCCAGTCATCTCGATCACAACGCAAGGGACAGCTGGTGATAGACGATCCTGTCAATCGAGGACACTGTCAACGGGATGCAGTCACGCAGGTACAGCTACAAAGAGCCGTACAGCAACGGCACCTAGCTAGCTACGTGTTGCACAGTGCGATTATGGGTTGAAAATTCGTGGGTGGAAAATTTCGTGACTTGTCGATGAGTCACGAAAATAACGAAAATTGGCACCCCATGAAAATAACCCGCTATACGGTACTCGATACAATAGTGTGTTGTCCGATTAGATTCCGCACGTGAACTGACTCTTCCTGGATTGACTTTGTTTATAAAACAGGAAGGCCATGACTGGCCTTTGATTGTGTACATTATATCTCCCCCATGTTGTCTCCCCACCCAGCTGACCCCACCCTCACCACTGACAGCCTCATGGAGGTGGTGAAGGAGGTAGAGCACTGCTGGAGTAGCCTAGGTATCTGGCTTGATATGCCAGACTCTAAGAGGTCAGAGATCAGACTCTACCAGAGTGATCATCACAGAATGGAGGCTGTGGTAGACTACTATATCAGGTACCACCCCATCCCCTCCTGGAAGCGTGTAGCTGAAGGTCTACAGCTCCTGAACCTTTCCGAAGTGGCAGCTGTGGTTACTACCAAATATGTGAAAGGTACAAATGTGAATCGTTTGATACTAACTCAAGCAGTTGCTGTTAGTACTTGATTTTAATGAGGCGCAACCGCACTCCTGGTAGCCGCGTTGCAACCAGTTGCAACTCGCTGGTCGCGCAAGCTAGGTACAGGTATTGCAGTTCATTATGCAAATGTCACGTGATGTCGAGTCGATCGAGCAATGGCATCCAAAGAACTAGGTCCACCTTCTCTCGCTCGCTGCTGGCAATGATGTCCAGATTGTCCAGTGGGAGGGGTGTCAGTGGGAGGGGAGATGTGCATGGTGTGCATAATATTTTTATGAGGACAACTGGAGAATATCGGGGAGTACAAGTAATTGTTGGAGAGCGGAATATATTACGTATAGCACTAACAACTTCGCCAGCGTGGTGAGTTTTTTGATAAGCGTCAGTGAACAACAGCGATCATGGCAGCCTGTGTGGTCATAATCTTTGTGGGGCCTTCATAATCTTTGTGGGGCCTTCATAAGACTGTACTGGCAACCAACAAACGTCAAAAGAGTCATCAAGCAATGGCGGCCGACGGCGCGACAAAAAGCGCTTGTATCTCCACCATCAAGGTGAGTTTCAGCACAGTTATTATGTGATTGTGTCACTGCATGATGGCAATCACGGCAGTGTAGTCAGAATCTTTGTAGGCGATTCCGACGTATATAATTACGCGGCACAATTTTTCCCCTACCAGGAGTGTAATATCAAACTAATCCTGGCCATTTTGCTGGCAAAACTGGAATATAGCTAATTCTGAACACACATCCTCTTGCCAGTTGACGTCTCAGGTAAAATGTTTAGCTTCATCATTTTTCTCTTCACACATCCTAATGTAGCAGCTCCCTTCAGCAATCCCACCTTCAGCAATTCACATTTCTGTTCAAGCTTCTCTCCTAAGCAGTACTTTTTCCCATGATGTCATACTTACTAAGTGGTAATTACAAGCTGTAAACTATTCTTGTTGGGCTTAAGTAATTACCTGTGCCAGAGTGTTCGAATGCCTGTAGACGTCCACTATTGCCCAGTGTTGCACTCCTCTGCTGAGGTTCTGCATGACTCAGGGGTAGGAGTGTCGATCTGTGTAGTCAGAATGTCTTGAGGTCTAATCCGACCAGTTTATTTTGGGGACACTTCACAGAATAAACTTCCTCGAATGACAGAGTACCTTAATTAAGGTCACTAATATTTGTGGTACTTATTTAGCTTGTGAGTTCTATACCAACAAACAACAGTATTGGCAGTATGTGACGTTACATGTGCTTAATTGGGGCGAACCATTCCTACCGTACAAAGCAGCCTGTGTCGTGTGGGAATGATGCTAGCTGTATATTATGAGCTGGTGGATGCATATCCACGAGGTGAGAGGAAGACCTGAGGCATCATTAGTCTGCCCTACCTGTTGCACTAGCCACCAGCAGTGCGGTTTCCATTTGAACTGATTCAGAGTATCGGTAATAGTACCCGCTTAGTGTTTCCTTATGCACTTTTTTCCTGTACAGTCATCCTACCCAGGCCCACTGTTAGCCCCATCTGTATCAGGGTCAGTAAGCTTGAGCTAGTTCCTTGTGAAGATTGGTGGCATATTCATGGTGTGTAAACACCTTCCCAATCAGGATGGGAAACCTGTAATCATTTTGAGCATGAGGTGTCTTTCCATGCCAGGATGTCTGCCTGTGTAACTCTGTTGCTGGAGCTGTTGGTCAGCTCGGTGCTTCACTGTCCTGACATGACCCTGACAAACTGTTCGAAGTGCCATGTTGAGCTTTGGGTAAAGCTTGGAATTTGAACACAGCCATGCAGTTGTGCTGCTGTGATTGGTGATTCAGTTAATTGTGTTTGTGCTTGATGTGATCTTTGTGTGTCAGTACTGCAGGTGTAATATTATAGTACCCACGTACGTTGGCTGGGCATGTGTCTGTGTGTGTACACTAAGTATACACATGACATTGTGTGCAGTGTAAGCATGCATGATTGTGTGTGCTGCAGTTGTGTGTGTGCAGTGGTGTCTGTAGGTGTGTGTGTGTGTGTGTGTTTCTGTTTGGACCAAGGGAGCTAGAAACATGAGGGCTCCTGACTGTAGTATCCTGAGCACTGTGATGTAGATGTACCGTGTCTATATGGCTCCCAGCTCTCATGATGCTTTCCAAGCCAAGTCCTCGTTTGTTCTGTGTACATGTATTATGTGCACATTGTGTATACCGTAGTCTCACGAAAGAGCACCCACCCTCAAAAGAACACCCACCCCCCACTGAAGGTTCAATTTCCTGTATAGGATCAAAGTTTACTCATATGAGTGCCCACCCTTACCTTAGCCTTGTGCCTCATGTGACAGACCAAACTGGAGTGCATTCGTGAAGCTTTGAGAAGCACTACGTGTATATGAGGTAAGAACTTTTGCCTGCTGGAAGTCTGAGTCTGTGCATCCGTGTCATATCTTGTGGTGTATGTGTTGGCTTGCCCATGGAGACGAAGTTACACGGGACCTCACACAGGCACTTGATGGTACGACTTGGTGAGTAGTGACATCCCTGAACTTGACAGTGAGCATGAAGAACAGATGACAGTGCTAGTGACTCCTGTGATGTAGATGACATGGCTCTGACACACACACGCTTGCTGCTACATAAACAATGGTTACGCTCTTTTGGAGGTGAATGCAGAAACAAAGAGCACCCACTCCCCTGTTCAGTGAGCATGTAAGGTGCACCACACGTGCATGGGTGCTCTTTCAGTACTATATACTGTATATGTTCCATGTTCGGGAGATAATAGTGAGCAACTACGGACTTATCTGTCAATGTTGCACATGTGTAGCTAAGATAAAAGTAAAGTGTGTGTTCGTGTGTATTAGACCTCCTCTAATAATGTGTGAATTGTGACATGTAGCTATATATTATACTGTGATCTTTGTGTGTCAGTAATGTTTGTATGTGCGTGATTAGTGTGTGGTGTGTTGTTGTGTGTGTGTGTGTGTGTGTGTTTGTGTCGAGGAAACTCCATGCATGATTTGTGCGGTTCCTATTGAGTCTGACTTGTTAAACAGTTTAGAGGCCAACAATAGTAGTGTGTGTATCTGACTTGGTACTTGGTACTCCCAGCTGTCATGATACATGCAGTCACACTACAGCTAGCTGGACCTTGTCTGTGTGGGTATAGGTAGCTCCCTGATGTGATATACTGCCACAGTATAACATAGTGAATAACCTGTGTAGTAGCCAATGTCTTGTCCTTGACTGGTGGCTGACTGTCTGTAATGGTCGTCACTAGAAGTGTACGATGTGAATGACCTCAGTGCTGTTGTGCATGTGCTCCGCCTTCATCATGAAACTATGGAGGTCAATATTGTTTGAGACAAACTCATCCTGGTTTAGGAAGTGTTGATTTTATATGGTCCGTTATGATTCTTCTTTTGTCTTTCTGCACCAGGAGATAAGAGGAGGCGTCTTGCTGCCTGTGAGCGAGCTATGAAGGAGAAAGGGTCCATAGATCAGACGGCTATTCACTGCGTATTTATCGGTATACCACGGTCCGGAAAGAGTTCATTGATGCGTCGTCTCCTTGGAAAGCGTCTGTCTTCGTCTGCTAGTACTGGGGTGGCTGAAAAGGTTGTGCGTGTGGAGATCAGGAAGTCCACGGTACATGTGTCTGGGCTGCTCTGGTGTGAACTGGAGGATCTTGACGATGAAGCCACCTTACTCATGTGTGATGTGTCCAAGATTGCACCTGAAGATATCGCTCAGCCTGCTTCAATCACTGCAAATCTTCCAATCGAGACACAGCCAAGTGAACCATTCTCTCTATCGAAGTTTCTTCGAAAATTATTTAAACGGACCCCACGTACCAAGCAACGTCAGCAAGCAGCTTCTTCCCCCAATCTGCAGTCTTCACCACAGCCACAGGTACCAGAGGAACAAGGTACCAAACATCCACTCGAAGTATTCGGAGATTCTTTCGAGAAGAAATGGTCCAAATTGAAGGATCTGCTCGATGACCACTGGACGGTGTACCTCACTGATACAGGAGGTCAGCCAGAGTTTCAGGAGCTGCTTCCAATGCTTGTCTGTGGTCCTTCCGTCTTCTTCCTGGTGTTCCGCCTTGATCTTGAGCTCAATAGCAGGTATCAAGTGGAGTACATCAACTCTAGTGGGGAGTCCATTGTGCCATACGAGGCTGGCCTCACAGTACAGGAGACTCTTCTTCAGAGTCTTGCTACCATTGCGTCCACTAGGGTAACCAGAACGGTAGGCGGTGAAATGGTTGACATCTTGCCCAGAGCTTTCTTTGTCGGCACGCACAAAGACCGTGTGTCAGACCAACACCTACTTCAGATAGACAACGCTCTCCAGGCAGTAGTTAAAAGGACCGAAGCTTATCGGGAGGGGATGGTCCAGTTTGCTTCCGAATCTCGCTTAATCCTTGCTATCAACAACTTGTCTGAAGGTGATGAGGATGTGCAGCAGATCCGAGCTACTGTGGAGCGTATTGGAAAGCACGGAGACAACTATAGAGTGAATACTCCCGTCTCGTGGCTCATGTTTAGCAATATCTTGCAGCAGCTGGAGGCACCTGTTCTCGAATACGAGCGATGCTTCAGAGTTGCTCAGAAGTGTGGAATTAGAACACGTGATGAGATGAGTGATGCTCTGCAATTCCTTCATGAGAATGTCGGAGTGATTCGCTACTACCGTGATGTACCAGAACTCAGAGAGTTCGTTATCAAGGACCTTCGGTACCTCTTTGATGTGATCACCGACCTTCTTGTTGCCACTTTTACATTCGACCGTACTGATCCATCCCTTCATGAGCTGTTCACACGCAAAGGAATCTTCCCACTTGATGTCTTCGAAAAGCTAACCAAGTCGACCGAATATTTTCCTCCTTCAAAACTTGTCGCACTCCTGCAGCACCTCAACATCGTAGCAGAGCTCAGGAAAGATGGTGATTCCTCTCAGTATTTCATCCCGTGTGTCCTTACACACTCCGAAAGAAGCCAGTCCGCAATGTCTGCCACGACTCCCTCTCCTGCCTGCCCTCTGCTGGTGACTTTCGAGAGTGGATATTGTCCTAAGGGACTGTTTGGGTCGATGGCGGTTCACCTACTCGAGAATAAAATGGAGTCAAGTCTGGAGTGGGGCTTGGAGCAGGACAAAATCTTTCGAGACCAAATTTGCCTCTCTGTTGGCCCATATGATTCCTTTCAGCTGACGGTGCTACCCGGTTTCCTATCCATCGAGCTTCGTTCTTTCTCAGGAGCTTCAAATCGCAGGATTCCTCTTGCAAGCGTATGTAGTGAGGTTCGCCAGTGCATCACCAGCAGTATAAGCGAGGTTTGTGAAGCGTTAAACTGCTCTCGAAGGGCTGCACATTCCTTTGCCTTCTTCTGTCCAGAAGAGCTAGGTTCCGACCAGTCACCCCATCCCGCCACACTCACGCTGCTTCATGGAAAACCGTGTATCCTGAAGTGTCCCGTCACCCACAATCGGTTTGAGCTCCCTGATGGCTGCCTGGTGTGGTTCGGTGAGGTAGGCTGTGACTCCAGTGCATGTGTAGTGTGTAGAAGTGTGTAATGTAAGCTTGTGCATTAATTTCCCTATTTGCATCGATTTCTTCAGGGTGCATATTCTTGCTCTTCTCTGTTCAGGATAGTTCATCAGTGGACAGCAGAGCAGACAATTTTGCAGCAACTGGACCTCACCCTTCCCTGGGTATGCATAGCTACTTGCACCAGCAGAGTACTTATGGTGCATGCTTCTCTGTGACTTAGCTACATGGATCCTGTTAACAATAAGTTGGCTGTGAAGTGTCATAAGAATACTCAAAGTTTCATACTAGTTTTTGTTTGTATACCATTTGCATGTACAATGGTTTCCTCCTTAGATGCAACCACCTCTGGTACTGCTACCCGGTCATCTCCCACTCTCAGTGGATCCCACATCATCCCGGGTACGCCCGAGTATATGAACTATAATTTTTGGCACTGTAATACAGCTAGTGCATCATGTGCACGATTGTGGTAATGAAAATGGTTTCCTGATGATTTTGGTTCCTATGATTATCATTCCTCAGATGCAACTACCTCTGGTACAGCAACCCAGTCTCCTCCCAGTGTGTGCGGTCCCCAAGTCATCACAGGTAAGCGTGAAAGTACTTGATGCCCTCTCACTCTACACTGTGGGTATACTTTAGTGTGCTTGTATTGGTTTTACTCCTGGACGTATCTGTGCTCTGTTGTTTTGTAGACACCAAGCCCAGGATGGACCAGCTGATGATGCTGAAGAGTGCTACATGTAAAGGAGATAAAGTGGACATTATCGAGACCGTCGCCCCAGATTGGAAGAAGATTGGAATTCTTATGAACCTCGATCCAATCGCACGAAAAGTCAAGTGCATTGAAACAGACCATGCACACAAATGGAATGGTTGTGTCATCTGCTGTCAAGAAATCTTCAGACTCTGGTTGGACAGTCCGGACGTCACCTGGGGAAATCTCATTGAACTGCTGATTGATGCAGAACACACGGCACTTGCTGAACAGGTAAAGAATGTGCTAGGTTTGTAGATGCAATTGATTTCTTTCGCTTATTAATTTATTTTGTAGTGTGCAATATGAATTATGACTATCATTATTATTACAGTATGAACATTGTTATTATTGCTGTATAGCTGTATGTATAGTATCTTGGTGTTTGAGATATTAATTTGTGTATAAGTTGTTTGTGCTACTGTAGACATGTCATCTTCAGCACCCCGCAATTACACCGTTTTACAAACTTGACTTTGTTGAACTTCATGTAGATGATATGGGTATATACATACATTCAATATAAGCAACAGTATAGTACAGTGCTCCAGAGCAAGAGAGCCAATTAACTTCTTAAAATCTTCGTACAGTGCATTTTGAGCTCTAAAGTACTGTATTATGTAATTTTAAGTAAAAATATAAGGTTTGAAAGAAAGCTATTATATGGCAGTACAGAAACCATACAAGTGCTCAGCCAGTTTTAGGGGTTTTGATGGAATTTTGACACAAAAATCTCCATATCTTGAGACCAAAAAGGAACTAGGGGTTGAAATTCGCAATGTAGCTTCATCAGGGCATTGCCTATACACTATTCAAATTTGGAATCTTAACTAGTAACCATCAGTGAGTTTGTAAACACTTTTACACTTAAAACAGGCATTTTGCTGAATATTTAAGACACCATTTACAGTTGAGCTTTCAAACTACTTTCATTTGTGTATCTTTGGGTGGAGTATCTTCAATTCAATTTACAGCTCTTAAATAGCATGGGCTGAAGAGATCACAACTGAAAAGTGTGCTTCATAAATTTCATGTTTACAAAGCCGTACAAAGGCACTAGTAGTATACAGCATCCCACAAATTTAGATATAGATTCTGCGATCATCTCTCGATCCACCAAGTTTTGAAACTTAATATGCATCTGGCTTCAAGTTATAGAACTTTATAGTATAAAAACTGACAAAGTTAATTGGCTCTCTTGCTCTGGAGCCACTGTATAATTGAACCACTCAAGAATCATGTGCAAATCTATGCAGTTGAATTTGCCCTCCGTAACTTGACAAGGATCTTAAAATACATGTGTCTCTGGAGCTGCATGCTGAAAACTGATCATGAGCTGCAAATTTTGGGCCATGCATGTTCATAAATTGTGATTGCATGCACGTAAGCACTGTTTTCGATTGCATTTTGGTGCAATTCATGCACATGCTTGGACTTGGTTTGATTTGTGGGTTAGACCACCATAGCTCTACAATATTCTCAAGCTATTATAAACCCCCCATGCAGGTCTGGTTAATTATGTATTGAGCACTTACGTATTCTGCTCTGCCAGGATCACCTGCTAAAATTACATGCAGGAGTTTCATGTCTTGTGCAGTTGATGATAACCAGAATTAAGAGCACTAACGCGTTCTGCTCTGCCAGGATCACTTGCTAAAATTATATGCAGGATCGAGTTTCATGTCTTGTACAGTTGATGATAACCAGAAGAGCACTCTTGGTATAGGCTGATCTGTATCTCTGATCATATCATCCAGCAGTTGCTGGATGATATGATCAGAGATCTCTTCGAATCTGCTATACTGCAAATGGTCAGGAGTAGATGACTACCCCTCAGCAGAACCGCCAGCCTGGGAGAGAGGCAGATCAGAGCGGCTCACACCAACTCAGCATTCAATTGGTGCCTAATATGCTAGTTTTCTTGGGATAGGAGTGTGATACGAAGCTGGGATTTGCACTATACAAGCCTGCATGTGAACTGGAATTCAAAGCAGTAATGGAGCTGTGTGGATGGTGTCACACCATCACTTTGTCTCGTTTTTTGTAGCTAGCCATAATCATGTCTGGATTTCCCATATGGCCACAAGAGTTGGCCAAGCAGTACAACCCTGTGCACACTGTGGAAACTACATTGTTGAAGTAACAATGCATTTGTCATCCCATGACTTGCTTGCAGTTGTGAGTTGTGAGTAATGCACATGTATATAGCTAATGGTCAGCTGATGCATCCCATGACGTTGACTACATATGAACTGCAACTGATCGAGGCGACCAAAAATTAACCAACCGTGATGTTTTTGCAGTGGCACATTCCACATTGGAGGGGCACTGAGATGCAGTTAAAATAAAAATAAATCCCTTCCTACATGCATGCAAAAGGGTTGTTTTAACCAGGCTCTGGGTCACTACCATGATTGCATCTCAGTGCCCCCTCCACTGTGGAATATGCCACTGCAAGCATCATCATTACTTTGGTCACCTCAGTTGCAGCTACAGTCATCAGCTGATCATGTGTTATTGCAGTACTCACAATTCACAACTGCAAGCAAGTCTCATGGGATGACAAATGTATTGTTACTTCGTTTCCACAGTGTGCTGACTGTAGCAAATTCCAGGAGGTTAATAAAATTATAGTGCAGAGGTCTTCATATCCCTGCTCTGGACCATCTCCTAAGTGAGTGGGCCTACAGTACTCCTAAAGTGAAGTGGGGCCTTCTCCTAAAGTGAAGTGGTCCTTCTCCTAAAGGGAAGTGGGCCTTCTCTTAAAGTGAAGTGGTCCTTCCCCTAAAGTGAAGTGGGCCTTCTCCTAAAGTGAAGTGGGCCTTCTCCTAAAGTGAAATGGGCCTTCTCCTAAAGTGAAGTGGTCCTTCTCCTAAAGTGAAGTCCATGGACCTTCTCCTAAAGTGAAGTGGGCCTTCTCCTAAAGTGAAGTGGGCCTTCTCCTAAAGTGAAGTGGTCCTTCTCCTAAAGTGAAGTGGGCCTTCTCCTAAAGTGAAGTGGGGCCTTCTCCTAAAGTGAAGACAAAGAAGGTTGAACTTTAAACATAATAAGAAAGTTCAGATTCTGAAGTTGAGAATGTGGATCATTATTATTTTTGTGACAATTGTAGGAGTCAGGTCTGAAATTCTAAGGCGTGATGAGTAGCAAATCGATCAGAAATTTCTGATCCCATGCAAAGTTTGGCAGGGATCAGTAATTCCTGATTGAAATGCAGTGAAAGGATCTGGTTCCAAGGTCTGGTATGTAGCAAGTGGATCAGAAATTCAGTGTGACTTTAATCAGAGAGTTTAGAATGCTGCAGGGGCCAGTAAGATCCAGAACTTCTTATTCCAAAGTTTATAATGCAGGCAGGGATCAGTAATTCCTGGGAAAGGATCTGGTTCTAAGGCATGGTACGTAGCAAGTGGATCAGAATTGTCTAATTCTGATGCTTAGAATGCAGGAAAGGATCAGTAATTCCTATGGTTGTTAGAGCTATGCACAAGTGGATAAGAAATTCCTGATAAAGCTTGGAATGCAGTCACTGTGAAGGATCTGGTTGAAAGGCCTGGTGTTTAGAAAGTGGGTCTGACTCTAACACTCAGAATGTGGGTTGAAAGGCTTGGACTCAGAATTCAGTGAAAGGATCAGGTTTAAAAGTGGTCTTGTTTAAAGGCCTAGAATGTTTGTTTTCCCGGGAATACTGCTATCATCTTCGCTAGCTTTATGCAAGGTTGAACAACAATATTCTGAACATTGCAATGTCCCATCCACCTGAGCAAGAGCATGATCTACTTATGCGCTCTTGACCTGAGTCACCTAATCAGCCCTAGCATGCATACAGACCAGGACAACTGCTACTCATGAGGAGCAAACTACTCGGTAGGAGCCTAACCTCACATTGTGGCTATGGATAGCAAATCAGACAACAACAACAACAACAAAATACCTATTCCAAAGTTGTCATCTCATGATGTAGGAGGAGGTCAGGTTGTGCTTTGCAGCCAACCTTAGTGCTTGTTTGTCATTCAGGCCTTGATATACAGATACAAGTCTCATCCTGATGACACGGTTCTCTTCCTCCTCCACCGAGCTCAAAGCCTGGAGTACAGGGGAACTATACCCCAACAACAGGGTGTAGTCCTTTTGAGTTTGAAGGTGACCACATGGACCTTATTTTTCATGTCTATTATAGTAGTACAGATGATGTATTGTTAATTAACTTATCCATTAGAAGCCTAAATTGCCCTAACATACGAGGTATCTTATTCAATTGACCACAATCTCTATTGATGATACTCCAGTTCAGTATTAGTGGCGTGCCTGAGCTTCTCAAGGGAGACTTCAGCAAGCTCGATATCAGCAAGCTATCCCAAAATACCCCAAGGCTGGGGTTCCAAGGGAGAAAATGACGTTTTGGCAGACAATTGGGGAGCACCTGCTAGGGATAGAAACCAAAAGTCATGTCGGGCTCAGAAAATTCTGATCCTTATAATCAAGCTTGGGAATCTCTGATCATTTTGCTGAGCCTCAGCAATTTCTGATCCTTATACTGAGGGTTTGGAATCACTGCATGGTCCTTTTGCTTAGGCTCTTTTATTTCTCCTCATACTGAGGGTTGGGAATCACTGGTCCTTATAGCTACTGAGGCTTGGGGTTCTCCGATCCGTTTGTTGAGGCCCAGAAATTTCTGAACCGAGTCTTGGGAATTTCTGATCCTTTCTGAAATTATGATCCTTTTATTGAGGCCTGATTCTTTGGCGAGGATAAGAAATTTCTGATCCAAGGCCGTATCCTATAGTGTTGAGACTCAGAAATTTATACTGGTGCTTGGGAATCTCTGCATGATCCTTTTGTAACAATGTTTTAATGATTGGCCTTACTATCTAGCAGTGCAATTTTGTAAAATCAGTGAGATTTTGGCTGGCGTGCCAAACTTAGAATGCAACTTTCCCTGCTACTTTCGTGGTGTTTGGGAGATCAAAGTTGCCGCATGCGGAGGATATCAGCAATATCTTCATGATGAACAGGGAAATCAAGAAACATTTTGATATCAATAATTGCTGCTTACAGCAAAATTGCAATTCAGAATTTCCTTTAGAAAATAGGTGTTTCTGGTCTCTGAGGAAACATAATTATATTCATAGCCGGTCATTGATGTTCACAGCTTACCGCAGCGCTTATTGGATATACAGTGCTGAATGGGTGGTAGTCTGAGCCTAGCACATCTAGCGCCCACCCCCTTGTTCAGCGGCGTTCTATTGTCCCCAATGTACGGTACAGTTGCAATTTGCAGTCCATGGAATGGAATTTCTGGTGGCATGAATCTGATTTGTTGATTGCTATGTAATTGGGTTGTGGCACCTCACAGGCTCACAGGCATTGTATCAATGGAGTCGGAGTCCCCAGAGAGGAGCAGTCTGTCCTCCCCCAACACTGCAGGCCTCCACAATTGAATGCAAACTAAACGGCGCACTGTGATATCGATTCTAACATTACAAAGGTTTCACCCCACCTCTCTTGCATGCATGTACCCTGAAGACTTCTTGGAGATCACGGAATGCCTGATCGACTTGGAGAAGACTGATGTCTACAACCTCGAATCAGTCCTAGGTTCAGCCAGCATAAAGTGAAGGCAAAGAAAGATTTGGACACTTTCCTGGATGACATCGTTACAACAAGGAGGACCAAGTGATTAAGATGGGAGAGCCAAGCTGGACAGTTCTTGTTATATAGTGCTCTGCAGCACCGCAGAGTAGGACAAACCGGAATTGCCTATATATAAAATTGTAGGGCTGTAATAAATGTTTTTCTGTATAGTTCATAGTTCAGTATGCTTCTGAACCTCTCAATCTGATTAGAGATTCCAGTGTACACTGTCACTCCTTTTTCATGCACTTTACAGTCATACCAATAATTTTTTTGGTGAAAACCTCATTCTTGTTCATCACATAATTTAAGTATAAGTTTGCCTAACCTCAATTTATTATGCACCCAATGACCACACCTAAATGATGATTTGACTTGTGAATTCTACGGACTGGAATTTTCAAGCTGAGGGACACAGCCATGCATGGGGGCATGTCAATGTTTAATTTGCAGCTATATACGAAGCTGGTTCTCATGTAGCTGCAGCCCTTCAGTATATTACATCACTATCTGCAAGCAAAGGAAACTGCATTCTCCTAATAATTATAACATACAACATTTGGACCTTAATTCAGTTTAGCTATGTGAACGCTGAATATAGGATATTGGACACCCGGCTGATCATTAATTAATGCTCAGGTCATCATGCAGAACTCACTGAAGAGTATAATTATGCACATGCTGGCCCTCCAAGTATTATACTGTATGCACTAGCTGCTGATAATAATTATGCTCAGGTCATAATGCAGAGCTCACTGAAGGCAGTGAAGAGTAAACTGCCCTACAAGCATTATACTGACTGAAAGCAGATCGTTAATTAGCAGTAACGAAGCACACCAATTCAATTTGGACCTCAATTTAATGTGAGTTTGGAATGATGAGGGTTACATGAGTGTTGCCAGTGAAAATAAAAAGCAAGTTGTGATAGACTGCAGTTTATCTATGGAGTGCTGATCTGGCACAACTAGACCAGAAACCTGCTGTATATAGCTGTAGCTGTGGCATGGTGCAGGCAGGCATCAGCTATCAGTGGTGTCAGGATCGGTAACTGCAGGTGTCCTTCTGGTTGCTAATGGTGGTGTATATGGATTACCTAATCAGGACAAAGCCCCTGTGAGTTAATTGCCTCCCTTGGTCCACTTTCATATTATTTATGGAGGTGCAACACATAGTAATGTGGTCCAACCGGAAATTTCAGAATGTCAGGAATTGGATCCAAGCAGACAACCTTAATTGTAAGGCTGCTCCATCAGATAAAAGTGACACCAACTTGACTTGCAGGCCATGGGATATTCAGATTCATTACGTAGTAGTTAAGGAACTCTCACGATCCCACTGTGAGACTCACGATTTCAACCCTGCTCTCACGGTCTCATGGTGATGGTCCTCGCTTCTCATGGTCTGCCAGGCTGATCAACTAAAAAAATGTTCAAAGTTATTTACACATGCACAAGGGACTATTCTCCACGTCAGATCATAATAGAGTATACGTTTGGTTATAGTTGAGCACCAGCAGCGGTCCCCTCCCTGGCCAAAGACATCCTACTTACACTGCCAGTTATACAGGACGAAGTTAATTCAACTCCGCTTGGGTATCTCACTATATAGAGTTCTTTTTGACATTGAGGTCTGACAGAAGGCCAGATTCTAAGTATAATATCTTCAGGTGTTGTTGTGTCGTTGAGTGTCCCGTACAGGAGTCAATTACTAGCCTCATTCCAAGGACACGGCCCAGCTTTTGGTATGGAAAATGTCAACCAAAAACATCATGGGCCTGGGAACAAGGGCAGCCAATCACACCAACAAAGCAATAATTGATCCATGAATCTTGTGTAATAGGGAGGGGAAGAAGTGGTCGACGCTGCTGTGTATGAATACTGCACTGGACACATATCGTGAATGGTGAGGGAGTGAACTTGATAATCACATGCACAGAGCACAGCAGACAGCATAGCCTAGTGGTTACAAAGGCCACTGATTGCAAGTCCGTCATAGTTGCTAATTGTATAGAAGATCTGGATCCACTTCACTCTTCAGAGTCTTGTACCGTGTCTTTGAAGCCATTCCGCCAGTAGTTCCTCAGGTGGAATAGGACGGAGACGACCATGCTGTGATGATTGTCCATAGCAGAATAATCAGTCCACCTGACCACAAACAGCGTCACCTTCATCTCTATGGCAACCTGTGTGTATGAGTGTGTGTGTGTGTGTGTGAGTGTGTGTGTGTGTGTGTGTGAGTGTGTAATTAAATTGATTTCTAAACAGCAAGTATCATAATGACTGCCACTGTACCAAACTGGGGAACATCCCCCCCCCCCCCCCAAGCAACCTTCATTACAGGCCTACATAGGGCAATGAGACACAACCAACGAATCCTCTCACCTGAGGCTTGCTGGGAATACTCTCGGGCCGGTATTCTCTCTCCTGGAATACCTTCAAACTCCATCGCTGTCTCCTCACCTGGTGAGGGAGTCCATCAATAAAGTGTAAGAACAGTGACACCACTTCAAGTGCACACATGTGATTGTCTGACAACTATTGACATGTACACAGCATTCAAGCGGTGGCCATTCCAAGGTCATTCAGACAATAATCTCCTGTCCACCGCCCGCCCCTTTCTGGGGGACCAAGTCACATTCCCACTATCGTCACCAGATGCCCAATATTGACAGAAATCCATGCACTAATCTTCATACGCAGCGCAGGGAAAACTGTAGCTACAACTGCTACACACACTGAACTGTAAGACGTCTTTACATAACTTGAACAATAAGTTTGCAACTCACAACCCCCACATGCTACAGAAATGCTTGACAGAGAAAGCAGATCGTAGTTGATACTTCACTTCGGCCTTTTCTGAATGAAAATGTTTGTGATGGGTGGGCCATTTATACACTGCTTCTGAACCCTTTGCAAGAACATTTGCGTGAAGAGGGCTATTTAGGCATGTAATTACCCACATATGACGCACACTCCTGAGCAGACCATACTGCACAACATCATCATTTTTGTCTCAACATCAAAATATGGCCTCAAGCTGGACAGTTACTTTGAAAAACAGACGTATTTGGTATACATGTACCATGCATGCTCACTAACACCAGTGGTGGAACTACGTGCTGACATTGTACATCACTGCATATGGTAAGTTTTACCAGGAATTGGTACAGCAAGCGACACATGCTGGAGTGAGAAGGCCTGGATACGAGACTAGCACTTCACAGATGCAGGAGACCAGAATGGAACAGCTAGTGCAGTACCATGGACACCATAGGCACACCTCACCACCAGGCCCGGAGCACAAAGAGACCAGAATGGAACAGCTAGTGCAGTACCATGGACACCATAGGCACACCTGGCCACCAGGCCCGGAGCACAAAGAGACCAGAATGGAACAGCTAGTGCAGTACCATGGACACCATAGGCACACCTGGCCAGGCCCGGAGCACAAAGAGACCAGAATGGAACAGCTAGTGCAGTACCATGGACACCATAGGCACACCTCACCACCAGGCCCGGAGCACAAAGAGACCAGAATAAAACAGCTAGTGCAGTACCATGGACACCATAGGCACACCTGGCCACCAGGTCCGGAGCACAAAGAGACCAGAATGGAACAGCTAGTGCAGTACCATGGACACCATAGGCACACCTGGCCAGGCCCGGAGCACAAAGAGACCAGAATGGAACAGCTAGTGCAGTACCATGGACATCGTAGGAACACCTGGCCACCAGGTCCGGAGCACAAAGAGACCAGAATGGAACAGCTAGTGCAGTACCATGGACACCATAGGCACACCTGGCCACCAGGTCCGGAGCACAAAGAGACCAGAATGGAACAGCTAGTGCAGTACCATGGACACCAAAGGCACACCTGGCCAGGCCCGGAGCACAAAGAGACCAGAATGGAACAGCTAGTGCAGTACCACCCACGGCTTGTGAACAACGAATGGTATTGATATCATCTGCCTTGTGAACACTCTGACATCCAGCCTTTGAAAGGAGGACGTTCAATTTGTTGGGCGGAGCCCTCTGTGTGTCTACCATCTGTCTACCTGATGGCACCGCACATGACTAGATCTCCCAGACCTTCCCCCAGCATATTTGCATACCACAAGTGATCAAATATTGGCGGTGGGAACAGCCTGGGATATCATGGGTCTGACCTACTACTGCCAGTGTAATAACCAGTGACAAGATTACTACAAGTTGGCCCCTCCCCTGATGTCCCTGTGTCTGCACCTGAAGATCATAATCCAGCGTCTTCAGCTCTGAAAGGTGGTTGGCCTCAGGAGTGTTCCTCTTGATGTCCTTTACCACATGCTGGGTGCTCTAACCGCTCCCAGGTCATGCATGCAGCCTGGGGAGAGGGTGGGGAGAGGGAAGAGGGTGGGGAGAGGGTGGAGGGAGAGGAGAGGGTGGAGGGAGGGGAGAGGGTGGAGAGAGGGGAGAGGGGGGAGGGAGGGAAGAGGGTGGAGAGAGGAGAGAGGGGGGAGGAAGGGGAGTGGGTAGGGAGAGAGGCGAAGGGAGGGGAGAGGAGCGAAGGGAGGAGGTCACATAGACCTTCACATACACACACCTGTGTGTCAAAATATAAGTGCCCAAGCAAAAGGAGGTTGGACATGGTCACGTGACATACGCATGTAGCAAATATATATGGAGTGCACTGAAGTATGTTCTCGGTAGTCTTTACGAGTATAATATTATAACGAATTGATATCACTCAAAAAATCTAGTTGAGTGGATTCCAAATATGCCGTGAACCCCACACTACAAGGCCTCCTGGTCCTCCAACTATAGAATCCAGCCGAACCTGAAGCATTTTCAAGGCACTCCTACCTTTCAAGCTCCCAACTGTAGCTTCACTTCTCGTTGGCACTTGAGCTTTACCTTCGTTCCCAGGATATGTTGACATGGGAATGAGGAAACTGAGGTTAAGAATGTAATTAATCCCACGTACGCAAAATCTGTGTTCAACCTCCTGCTGTGCCAACAGGTACGTAATACGGAGCACCTAATTTTTAACAGGCACACTCCCCCCACATATGCGCTCACCTTGAGGGCACAGAAGATACAGCTGCACTTGTCGATACAGCAGTGGCTCTCCCTTATGTTCGCGAAGCACATCGAATTACCACAAGACCTGGAGGAAGGGGGACAGAGAACATACAAGTGTTGACAGTCACAGGTCTACATTCAACTTCAATGATTCAAGACAGAAGTGCAAGATTGAACAACCTTCTTCCCACGCCCCACCCAGCTTCCCGTAGACCTGCGGTACGGTTGCATGCAAGCGATGAACAGCTGGACGGGGGCCTGGCAACGCAGCTAAGATTGAACATAATAATTATGATTGTGCAACACCTTCTGCATGCTAGTCTCGGGGCCAGCCACATTTATAGGGTTTACAGTAGCACACACAGGCCGGGTGGGAGGGAGGGAGGGAGGGGGTGGGGCTGGGTGGGTGGGAGGGAGGGGAGGGTGTGTGCATATGTGGACTTTAGTTACAAAAGATGAATGTGGTAACACATGACTTCAGATAAATGATATAACCTGAAGTGTTAGTAGTAAATTAATGTATGTGCAACATCCTGTGCTTTCAGTTTACCACTGATCTCATTTCTTTTTTACCTAGTGAAGTTTGCTGTGTCAGCACCTTATTTGGTCTTTTGGTTAATGCATTTTCTATAGAATCTTCTTTCCCGTTGAGTTTTATATAAATAGCCTAGGCCAGTTTGATAGCCAGTACCATTCCAATCCCAGGATTCCGCTTTGAATAGCCAAGACTTAGTGTTATTCTAAGCGTAATATTGAACAACTCGGAGTTCACCAATATTTCCTTTGGGCAACCACCTGTTGTGCCTTCACCCAGTTAATTCTGGACTGTAGTTATTCCTTAGTAGTAGAGCTAAGAGCAACCAATTGTTGTCTCTCAATGTTAGCGCAGTGACCACTTGTCAATGTAATTCAGGATTTAGCAATTCCTAATCGTATCACAATGCAAGTCTGCACACATCACAGAAAATTATGGATTCCAACCAATCATGCGGTACACATGCGTTCAGTTGCAAAACTACTTGTGCATGCTGTAATAAAAGGGGAGACTGTGTTGTAGCCATTAGAGTGATCGGTTTTAGATGTTAATTGCACAACGTGTTATTATTATAAACAGTTAACATAATGATAATACGCCAGTACTTTAGGTGCTATGTGACATCATTCACCACAGACACGAACTCTCTTGGTCTCTCAATCTCAGATTCCAATGCGCTGCATCTATAGAAAAATCTTGTGCTGACAGTGCTGTCTGATAACAAACTGAAACCAAGGACATTGTAACAGACACACACAAGCACAATCATGGCTATGTTAGTCGTTGCAAAAGAGATGGCTGGTCTTGTTATAGCAGCTGTGGTATCTTAATGATGCCTACAGCAACTCCAGACAGGTTCCTGTACACCAGGTGTGTAATGAATAATGTATACAAGACTCACTTTGCACAGAATATCTTTCCACAGTCTCTGCAGTGATGTTTGCGTTCAGTGAATGTAATTAAACTCTGCATTGCACTGCATACAGTTGTCCACTGCTTCGTCCTTTAACCAGTGCTCCATGACTTTAGCCAGAGTGCTGACAGGGGGAGGGAGAGGACAGAAGGGGAAAGAGAGGAGGGGGGAGAAGGGTAGGGAAGGGAGGGAGGGAGCAGGATAGGGGAAGAGAAAGAGGAGGGAGAAAGGAGAGAGAGAGTGGCAGGAAAATGGAGGAAGAAAGGGAGAGGAGAGACTCCGAGAGAGGGGGAGAGCAGAGAGGGGAGGGAGGGGGGGGGGGGGGGGGGGGGGGGGGGGGGGATAGGAGAGAGGGAGAGAGAGGGGGGAGAGGAGAGAATGGGTCATGTGACATCATTAGCACATACCAACAAGTGGTATATACACACATTTGCTTACCAACGGACGACTGACTCAGTTTAGCATGTACAGGAGACATGTCATCACTCACTCGAGAGCCCAGATCTGACGATACAGTAGAGATTTTCACATAAACAGGCAGTGACACAACACCACATTTTGCCCCTCAATTGTAGCTGGAAGTGCAATAAATTACACGCCACCCTTGAATTATCGCCACAGCTAGTCTTCGAGTGCAGTACTACAAATTTTGTGACAATGAAGTAGAAAACAAAGAGCTAGCTGGCAGCCACACAATCACGAATAGAGTGTGTGCTACTTGAAGCTAACAGTTGAAAAACGTATTCGCATTCGAAGGGTCAAAGTGTTATACTTCCACTGCCAGAGAGTTGGCAGAACCAATCAGATTTCAGAATGTTGTTACATGACAACAGTAAACCGAACTGTGTCATGCGTTGAAACGTTGCAGTCACGCCCATTCATCGCAATAGTCAATCACTCGATCACGCTAGTGCAGGCACTTTGCACAATGATTTTTATCCGTTTGTCTTCTGCTAGCCTTCCGTCGCAGAACCTGCAGCAAACATTTGCTTCCACAAGCAGGAAAGGACCGTTCTCAGCAGGTGGAAATATCAGAAGTATCACGTGGACTTCCACTGCTTGAATGAGGTATGGGACGTTTAATAATACATCCGTATACAGTTTGAGCCCCCACAAGTTGCCAGGCAGTTTCTCCTACAGCCTGGGAACACAAGGTGGCTGGCTCGCTAAACTAACCTTCACTGTACTACGAGTCCCAGACAAGAGGAGCCTAGGCATGGCTAGCTTGGCACAGTGATATAATTTGCATCATCATTTCCCAGACTGTGATCAGTCTTAAACAATATCAACTCACGAAATTATTGCAGCTTTTGTCTTGTCCCCTTGTTGCCTAGGCCTTTGTAGGAGAGTACACCTTCAGGTAGGTTGGTCACTGCTAGTTGAGGAGTAGCTCCGGCTTCCACTTCCACATGATTTGTCAATGATTGAGTTTCCGGATCCAATCGTCATCATTTCTCATGCATGGAACCGCATAGCCAGGTGCCTCATTATACGCATGGCGCTGCGCTGGCAGCCCGATAGGTCACATGCTGTGTCGAGGGGCGGGGCTGAGCTGTGCATGGCACAGAGCACTGTGTCGCATCTTCCACCCGGACATGCAGAGCTTGCATGTAGATACTGTAGTAGGACCACCATCACTCCTTACTCTGAACCTGGCGGCATCGCTCTCCAGGCCATGACAACCAAGGACCGAGACGTCTGACCTTGAAGTTGGGCCTGACTGTTACTCACGCACTAGAGATCTGCATGCATGCAGATCTCAGAAGTCCTTTATCGCTAGCTAGTCCTATTATATACGCAACTACATGCCTGTTGAAGCTATTAGATGTGCACCTATATACCCTACTGCTGCATGGTCTTCAAGCTATTAGATGACACTACCCTGGCCCCTCCGACCCTTATAAAACTATTAAACAAAGATTGAAGGATGCCTGCAAGATAAGAGCTGGTTGTGATTAATAGTAGCCAGTTATTAACTAGCCTGTTTCTACACCACAGCATAAATCCAGTTATTGCAAAAAATAATGCCACTCCAGTCCAGTCCAGTGCACTGGTCCAGGGAATAAAGACACCCACTCACAACTTGTTTTCCGGCTCCGGCTTTTTTTTCCTCAGGCACACCACCCTTCAACAGAAAAACCAAATGGCTTTAGTGGGATTTAAAATAGAGACTAGCTCTCACTCTACCAGTGCACCACACAAATTGTGTAGTGCATTGGTAGTGAGAGCTAGTCTCTATTATAAAGGTATACATATATTACATCGATTGCAACACCAGCAAATCAACACTGACAATTTAAAGTACAGGATAGACACAAAATAACAACAGTGCCTATATGAGCGTATGTACAGCAAATTAAATAATGGCTAAACTCTAACTGGCCGGATTGCCAGCAGTTCAGTTGGTGACGGAATTCAGGATTTGTTTGAAACTTGGTCTGGCCTGTGGAGCAGGACAATATGATGTATGTAGCTACGTATTTATAGCCAGCATGGTTGACTAGAGTAATGATAACTGCACAACTAAGTACAAGATTTGAGTGGGGATTCAATATGATCTCTGCATAGGTGTACATACACTTGTGGAGTGAAATAGCACATAATGGCAGTCGAAAGCCCAATTCATGGCGCAGATCCGCCTCCAACCTCCCGACCCCTTGAACTTCAAATGACCTGAAAACTGGCCGTGCTGAAAGAGCCAATTCAAACAATGTTGTATCGCCTCGGACCTAGAGGAGGAAAGCCCACTGAAGGAAGTCAGCACCCTCCTGTATTGCTTTGGAGAGGAAGTGGTCCCTGCGGTCGGGCCAATACTGTCAACCAAATATTCTCCTGTACTGCCCTCCCACTTGTGCAATAGTCACTACATGTAGTCAGAACTAGGATCATTTCCATGCCCCCCATCATGAAACGAACTGGAACCTGGGAACAGGGCTAAGTCAAAACCATAACGACAGATTTAGCCAAAAGTGTACCTTTGCATCTTGCTTCCAGCAGCTCTCAATCAGGTCTGCTAAACGTGGATCACATGTCCCAGGAATGGTTGGGCGCTGTGTAGAAAAAGGTAAAAATAGGTAAGCTGCTTACTTTCCCCTTTCAGCCAGTGGCTGATCTGCAGTGCAGGAACTGGAGGACACTACATACTTCAGTCTCTACCTCACAGCCCCTCCAGTAATCCTAATATGGTATTGAAGCTTCTTACATGTACTTGAAGCTTCTTACTTGAAGGGCAGGTCATGTTCATACCAAGAATCAACAGGAAAGTCTGGCTTACCCTGTCATTGCGTTCAGCTCAATCTATTGTATATATCTGGATGAAGTTTTCAGCTCAAGGTGCGCATTATGGTCACATGCAATATTTGAATCAGTATGACAAATGTGACTTGCTTCCTACACCTCTAAAATGCTTGCTAGTTGTGGGCTATATATGCTGTATCACTGCCATATATACAAGTTAGCACCAGAATTGTGTAGGGAGTCTAGGGACATTCCTAAAGTGATTGCATACCTTCAGAAACATGCACCCACCTTGCCTTCCACTGTCATCTCGAAAGAAAGCACACCCAAACTTGTTGGGTTGCCATCTCAAAGAGCAGTACACCGTACAAGTAGACATCACAGGATTTGGAGAGTTCCTTTCTTTCCAACATCTGCACGTGTAAAGAGCGCATTTAAACACAAAAGGATGGTTAGATCAATATAGCTAGCTAAGTGATACAACCCCCCAAAAGAAAGCCATTGACCAATATAATAAATTATGCATCCAAGGCCTTTGATTCAGTCGATCATGCTCTCCTGTTGGTGAAACAACATGTATTCTAAGGCTGAGTCAATACTTTAAGCTATATCCAACTCCTTCATTGCTGCAATGGAGTAAGACAGGGATGTAACCTCAGCCCTCTTCTCTTCAACAGTGTTTTGTAAAGCCATCTCATGGTTATCGATGCATAGCTACCAGAATTTAAAGATACATCCATACTATTCGCAATAGTTTGTATGCTGTTCTTTACCTACGTATTTCGATTGTTATACTTATACCTGTTAGCTATATATAATATCAGGGTATATTTCTATTAGCGTACACTATTTAGCTATTTATCCATTACCTTATGCATAATTATATAAGGTTTCATAGAAAAACTAAAGAATAACAATAATTAGCAGTGCCTAATTCCACCTCAAATACCTTTTCCGAGACAAACTGCATGAGTTGTAGAATGCTTGGATAAGTAATTCGCACAGGAATTGCTAAAATAATACTATTACCCTTTGGTGCCTATGCTCAAGATAGTTGTGAATCTAGACAATAACATTATATGATCCAAGTGAAGCTCTTCAAGTTTGGACATCAAGGGCATAATTGTGGGGGACAGTGTCAAATGCCTTGTAGAAATCAAAAAACGCTGCACTGACATTTGCTTTGCTTTCTAGTTGTTGAAACCACGTGAACGCATCAAGTAAAATGGAATCTTAGTCACACATCCCACTTTGCACCCCCTGAAATGGGAATTGGTTCTAAATGTGTTTCAGAAGATTTCCAAGAATCGAGTTTCTCCAATTTTCAGGCATTTCTTCGAAAGGGGTGCACAAGTTTTAATCCATTTTTAAGCAATTAACAATTCCCCACATTTGACTGTGACTAAGGTTCCATTTTTACTTGATGTGTTCACACATGCAAGAGTGCTAATACAGTTGATTTCCCCTTCTGGAACCCCTACTGGCAGGTTGTAATGGGTCCGTGGATAGAAATGTGTTCACCATGCAATGGGGGAATAGGCATGATGTTCAAGGAGTTTGTTTAGAATGGGAAGTATAATAGCAGTTATATTTGCGTAAAACACAATTCTAAGTACAATTGGCTCCTTTCTTTTAGGAATAGGAACGACTTGTAGCTATTTTCCACCTTGACAGAGGTCTACAAGTTATGGAGTGATTAAGCAGGTTGGTTATCGAGCTAGGGTGCAATTGGATTCATGGTAGATTTCAGCATTCTTTCAGATATGCCATCTGGACCATTATTTGCATCCAGTGACTAGCTATAGACCTCCCCTTCTGTGTACAAGTTGTCAGGTGAGCAAACACGATTACTATCAAGTGTGGTGGTATTGATTGGCTGCGAGGATGGGCATTGTAATGTAGCAGCTAGAAAATAATTCGCATTAGCTTTTGTTCACAATTATGCATCTGTATGGCATGGGGTCCCATTATGCAGCTGCAGAAGTGTATCAACCGATGTTTCCTGACAGTGTGTACCAACAGCCTTTACAAAATGTTTTAGGTTGGAAGGATTGAGAGCACTAAACCTATTAGGTTGTCGAAGTTTGGATGACACCTTGTTCCGGTTATGCTGAGCCCAGATATAGCATGAGTCAGAGTTTGCAAGGGGGGGGGGGGGGGGGGGGGGATTGAGGGGCAGGTTACCATCCACGGCCAAGTGTTTATGTAAGGGCCAAATCATAATAAGTGAGGAGTTGCCACAAGGCGAAATGTGAGTACAATCGTAACCACTTGAGTTAAACTCAAATAAAGTACAAACCTAATCATACAAGGGATGAGATGGATATTCAATACAAAATTGACAAACATAAAGAGGTGCCAGAAAACTAAAACGAATATCGGAAGAAGTGTCTGCATGGAGGGCGATAAAAACTGTAGCTAATACAAAAAAAGGTGAATAAGTATTTCCAATGAGATGGCAACGCTGTAGCTAACTGTGAAATTGCTTTTGATGTACAAAAGAACAGCACCAACCATGCATGCCTATGATGGTCATAATTTGTGAAATATCTGTATCCAGGGATGTACAGTTTGCGGCTGTCAGAAATGCCTGCACAGAGCCATGATTTCACAATGGAAACAATGCTGGGATTGTGAGCTTAATTAACAGCAGAGAGTGCGTCTAGTTTGGCTAACGAGCATTGAAGTATGGATTGTGTGTCATTGTTCTTGCTATGACTACCCATACCAGAGACAGGAATGCTATGAGAGTGTTCAGCCTCCATGTGAAGTGAATGTAGTCAATCTTGGGAACTTTGAGGGGCAGCCATGTTTTCAATAATGGCAGGGGAGGAACTAACTAACTATAGCGCTGAGGGTGTGAGGGAGTCTGATACGTACACTGATAGAGCTGGAGGAGTCAGTACTAGTGGGTTCATCAAATCGGAAACTGGTTCCAATTTCCAACCTGGGCAACCCTAGGCCACTCCTTTTCAACGTGTTCAACATCAGACTCATCACCCGACTACAAACCACCATTTCTTGATGGTACCATTTTGGGATGTCTTAAACTTTAGCCTTAGAGTAACTACCCCTGACATTTAGTATTGGGAGCTTGCTACTTTCGAGGGAATGGAGTTTAACAGTTAAGGTGTTTGCTGGCTATGATCACCACATTTAGGCTTCACGTTCCCCGGCATTCCCCTCAGTGCCTTTTCCCTTCCCCTTGCCCCTACTGCTGCTTACCACTTGACTCGGTGGCCCCTTCCCTTTCCTTACCACCGTAGTCCACAGCTGCTCGTAGTGTCAGATGGCTACTCGGGTGGTATCAGAGGGCTGTAGCATAGGGTAGGGACTATATTATCTATGGCTGTAGTCCAAAGCTGATGGTAGCTACCATTCGGTGGTATCAGAGGGCTGCTCAGGAGTAGTTATTGGAATCATGATTGCTCGGTGTATTTAGCCTACAGTTCAGTCAACTGTGAAGCAAGAACCTTGACAGCGTCTTGCACAGCTGCAATGGCGCAATGGCACTTCGTGCTACTATAGGCGGTCCCGGGTGTAAGAATTCGGCATGGGTACGGTTGCATGAATATTGTTACAGTACGTTAGCTAAAATTAAATTGCATTCCGGAATTTCCGGTTCCTGCCAGGACTGCACTATAATAAGTATAGCATTAGCGGTCCGATCGCATATCAGTTGCAGTGGACGGTGCTCGTTCTTGATGATCCACGCTCAACATGGCAGATATTGAGCTTGTCAACCTCGACGATGAGCAAGAGCTGGACATAGGGGAAGCCCCTTCTGTGGTAAGACTCGATCGTGCATGTGAGTTTTTGTATGGTCTGTATTTACCGGGATAGCTATGACTTCTGCAGGTTGATAGTCAATAAAATACCGTCTGAGGCTTTGAGCAAAGAGCGCATAAAGTAGGTCGCGACCTACTTATGCGCTTTTGTTTGAGCACGTAGCTAATTGCCTTTATGTTTATTTAGCTACACATCATCTGCTCTGTGAGACTGTACAAAGTCCTAGCTAGCTATATTCAGAGCGGAGTATAGGGTAGTAGACATAGCAAAACACCTCTAGCTATATTCAGACGGAGTATAGGGTAGTAGTAGACATAGCAAAATACCTCTAGCTATATTCAGACGGAGTATAGGGTAGTATAGTAGACATAGCAAAACACCTCTAGCTATATTCAGACGGAGTATAGGGTAGTAGTAGACATAGCAAAATACCTCTAGCTATGCAAGTGAAGAGTGCCAAAGATAGGCATGAACAAAGTACATACCACTCCACATGGAACTATTTTTTGTCTCGGCACCGAAGTGCCGAGACACAGTGCTGGATGCGTAGGTACGTACGTACGTACGTACGTGGTACGTCGCTTTTCGCAATGCGCCCGCGCAAGTGCTGCATGCTCTACACTCTTAATAGGGTGTCAAACGTATTTATAGCTTGCAAGTAGCTCTTCAAAAATGATTATGGGTTTGCAAGGCTGCTCATGAATCCTCTTATCAAGACGCTGCTACGTAGCTATAGTACTTAATTCAGGACAATGAATACTCACTCATCCAGTGTGCTGCACTCAGCCATCCCAAGTGCATACTAACTCACTCAGCTAGCTAGCTAGCTAGCTAGCTATATAGATAAGTGCTGAAAGAATTGGCCAAGGTGTTGACTAAACATCAAGCCCAGACACGACCATACTGCTTTCACCCTTTGGGTGAACATTCCTGACCCACCCCTTGCTCACACAGAACTTCCAAGGATATTGACGCTCACTTAAGCTGAAAGTCTCATAGCTAACAGGTTTTGCAGTCATAATAAAGGGTTAAGCAGCTGCCATGTCCTCTGCATGATTCTAGCTGATACCAAGTCGTGCCGAGACACATCAAGTCTTTTAAAGACTCACTTGTTATATGAGAAACCACCATATTGAGTGGCTAACGAGGTAACCGCGCTGGAACTAGCAACTGAATGTTAATACTAACCAGTACCCCGGGACCGACGGCTTTACATCCCCTCAGAAAGATGCTGTATTAACTATTTCAGGCGAAAACACCTGACAAACTACACCTACTCAATTCTGACGGTAGAGCTGAGTAGATTCCTAGCATGGCATGGTGGGATTCAACCAGCATGCAACCTTGCGATTAGCCGTTGAATTTAACCACTCAGCCACCAGCCACCTAATGCCACAGTACCGTCTGCAAGAGCTGGTAGTGCCGCAGACATTAGATCATTTTTAGCGGAGATTAAACAGATGCATGCACCTACTGAGTATGGCATCCTGTGTTCTGCAGCACTCTGACGGGGGCTCCTTGAAGTTGTCAAATGTTGGTGGGGACTCAGAGATTGACCTGGAGGGAGAGGAATTCACCTGTGGATCTAAGTGGAATATCCGTACCTTCAGTCTCATTGCATGATGTAAGTTGGGGAGAGTACCTTGTAATGGGCAATTTTGCATACATTTCACATGAAGCCTTGAGTCACTGAGTAGCAGGCAGCAATCAATGAGTTTGCCTCATTGCTTGGCAACCTGGCAGCTGTTCGTCATTCCTTACCAACAACAGCCCAGATGTCCTTGCATGTAGACGTCGTACGTACCATCTCACCATTACCTCAACAGAAAACGACAACATCACCGACACATGTAGCTATGAGTGAAGCTAGGAGGCGCAGCAATGTACAGACGCATCCGAAGATTAAAAATTGCTATGAAGGCCCTGCAAAAATTGCATCCACCAGAATTTCCCGCTTATTATGGTTGCTATGAAGCTAGGAGGCGCAGCAATGTGCAGACGCATCTGAAGATTAAAAAATTGTCCTGAAGGCCTTGCAAAAATTGCATCCACCAGAATTTCCCGCTTATTATGGCTGCTACTTTTATAGAAAACGCATGCGAAATTTGTGTTAGCTGATTACACGTGGCAATGAACATAACTAGCAGGACTGTATCTAGTGACAGAAACGTCCCCATCAGTTGCCAGAGAACACTCGAGGTACAGGTTGTAGCTATAGCTAATAGCGCTGATCAAGCCAGAATTATAGGCCCAAAGATCCAGGACCAAAGAGCCATGCTATAGCAACCATAAGTGCTTTCTGCTTCTCTGCTATGAACAACAATCTCTTGAGGCCAGTGGCATGCATGTTGTTGAGTGTAACGGTCCTGAGCGGTAACTTGACTAACTTGTAGCAAAACAATACTTTAACAGACTCACAGATGACCAATATACGGTACAAGATAAGACTCACACAACAAGAACAAGAACTCTGCTTTTACCAAAGGAAACCATAATCAGCAGGCAAATACAGCACATTACCATGGTAGCGTACAAATCATTAACATATAAACGACTCTTATTTTGTGGTTGTGTCACTGCATGATATACACACACAACCGCAAAATAATTGTGGTGAAACTCACCTTGGTGGTAGAGATACAAGCGCTTTTGTCGTGCCGTTGGCCGCCATTGCTCGAGCACTCTCTTCGACTTTCGTTGCCAGCACAGCTCTCGGGAAAGGCACACGAAGGTTCTGAAAATCGCTGTTGTTCACTGACGCTTACATGCCGAAATTTGTTAGTGCTGTAATACTCTCTAGTCTTCCCTTTGGCAATCATGACAGTGTAGTCAGAATCTCTGTAGACCTTTCCTGCGTGCTGTGAGGTTTGATTATTTATTTACATTACATTACGCGGCACAATTTTTCCCCTACCAGGAGTGTAATAAGTCATGTCACTTTGCCCTTGCACTTTGGTTCGATCCACACAAGAATCTGCACATCCACTCACATGACAATAAATCCTAGCACATTAGCACGTACTACAGGCTGCATGTTTGTTTACCACCAACAATAATAAGCTCATGTGCTATATGTTCTGTGATTCTATGCAGAATTTGAGATGTATGTATGAGTGATCATTAAATTCAATATGCATGCACGTAGACTATATACTGCTTTAATGGGACAATACAATAGTGAATTCTTCTCATTTGGCCACACAAAATATTATTACACAACCATCACCACGTGCATGCACCAGATTTATCTATCCAGTATTAACCTTCTGCAGGCTGCATGGGAAGGTCGTGTGGACATTGTCCAGCAGTGGTTGGATGCACTCCCACCTGACAAGAAGATGAAAGTTCTCATGGCGAAAGATTGCAAAGAGATCAAGTGTCTCTTACAGCCCGATTACGTATGGGAGCACACCCCTCTGCATGCTGCTGCTAAGTATTGCCACCTGGATGTTGCAGAACTGCTAATTCAACATGGCGTCGGTAAAGTTTCTTTTTTTACGGTTGCTATTAGCCTTGTTCCCAGGCACACCCCCATGCTGCATGAGAAAGAATGACCTGTGGTGTCCATTGTTTGTGCATTTGTGTAATCCCCCAGAAATCTAGGAATAGGCAGCCCTTGATATACAGAGTTCACACAGTCTTCCTGATCAACAGAGGAGTTCATCGACTACACACCCTCAAATGCCCTCCAGTGGCTAGCTACCACATCCTCCAGCATCTTGGCATTGCTCAAAGGGCGAAGTGTGAAATCCTTTTTTCAATGTGAACCACCCTACAACAGAAAAATCAAGAGCTTTAGTGGATTCGAACCCAAGAGCAGGCCCGTAGGAAGCAGTGTTAGTTTGGTCAGGCGAAGAGCGCTTTGCATATTTGAGCGATGAAATTGTGGGGGCGCAATGGCATGGTGCGCACAGCGAGAAGCGTAGCAAGTGCACGAAGCGTGTCACATAGCCTAGGGGGGTCTGGGCCCCCCCCCCCCCCCCCCCCAGGAAAATTTTGAATTTTAGACCTTCTGAGATTGTTTCTGGTGCAATCTTGTGATGAAACTGCAAGATTCAACAACTTGCTAGCCAGACTGAGCATATTATTGGTCCGGCGGCCGCCGCACCTGTCGCACCTACTCCTATGCGGCCCTGAAGAGAGAGCCGAGTTGAGCACTCGAGACTCTCACTCTACCTGCACACCCAACCATAATGTTTTTGTTTTACCACCAGACCCGAACGTGAAGGATAGTGAGGAAAGAACCTCACTGCACCTTGCCTGTAAGGGAAAGAGTGAAAAATGTGAGCAGCTGGTGAAACTGCTCCTATCAAAGTAAGACACCAACAGGCACTATGTACGTATGCTTTACTTCATCAGGGTTCTGTCTAGGATTTTGAATTTATGGGGGAACATTCAGTAGGCATGGTGGGTGTGGTCCTGTGGGTGTAGACTGCAATCTTACAGGGGAATCTGGGCATGTCCCCTGGAAATTTTGAGCCTTCTGAAACTGGTTATGAGTCATTCTGGTACAGTTTCATGTTCCTATAGTAGCTGTGGTGTCAGAGAAAGATTCTTGGCTAGTAAATGTTAGTCGCCCACCGCAAATGAAAATAACCCTGTATTAAAGTATAACGCCTAGTATTAAATTCCCCATATAAATTCTTATGGGCTTATGGGAGCTCATGACGGCTTTTGCAGTCATTGGTTGGTAAAGAGATAAACAGCTAAAATGTACCCTTGAAATCACTCATGTGAGGAAATGTACCAGGCCGTACCCACTTTCCGTACTGCAAGCGATGAAAAACTGGGCGTGGGACTGGTAATGAGGCTATACTTGCCGATCGTTGCTACTCAGTGAACTTACTTTCATCTGTAGCCCTTCCCACAGGCTTGTTATCGTCAGGCTAACGGGTGTAGACTGGGTCCACTGGAGTCCGGAAGGTTTTTCCGAAGGCTAGAAATATACCGACGATTATACCGTACCACCACAAATGCCATCGCTTGTTCGTCACTTCCACGTTTGGTTGCCCATTCAAAATTTGACGTTAAAATTTTGACTGTTAAAATTATTTTTCGCCGTTTTATTTTCGTATCTCGAAGCTTCATACGAAATAAAATTTCCTGCTATACTTATACATTGTATGTGCACTACTGTTCTGCATTCTTGTGGCAGAATTTATTGTGGGGAAGGGGGAAGAGGGGGAAGGGGGAAGAGGGGAGGAAGAGGGGGGGGAGGGGAAGTGGTGTTATTGATGAAACTATGCTGAGGTGCAACCTTCCTACAAATGTTTTCAATACTGCCCAATGTAGGGGAGCCAAAGTGGATGCTATAGATGAGGATAAGTGCACCCCTCTACACTACGCTGCCAAGAGTGGCAGGACAGAAGCAGTGAAACTCCTCCTAGAAGCTGGAGCCAAGACTGACATGGAGACTGATGACAACGATACACCGATCCACCTTGCTGCTGGGAATGGGCATCTGCTGTGAGTTGCTTTTAGACAAGTAATGTATTAATTGCTTTTGTCTTCTTTCCCAAGCTACTCTGGGGATTCAGCAATGTAACTTTGCTAGTTGTTAGGTCAGGGCACCTGCAGGGTCGTGCCTACCCAGGCATTGCCACCGTCACCGCATGTGACCAGATCTCCCAGGCCTGCCTCCATATTTACATACTGTAAGAACTGAAATACTGGAGGTTGGAACGGCCTGGGAATGAGGCTACCCGTGCTCTCAAAGAGCACTTCTAATAGGTGATGACTAAAATCAGGCTAAAAAAAGCTACTTCTAATAGGTGATGACACTTCTAATAGGTGATGACATACCATACAGCTGGTTTTGATTAATGCATCGTACATACATGACTATAATTATTGCACCCTTCTATCCACACATGCATAGTGTTGTCCAGGAGATCTACGATCACTCTCCTGGGTCTATCTCTTATGAAGGGGCTTGTAGGAGGACTCCGCTTCACCAAGCTTGCCTGTACGGACACCCTGGCATTGCAAAGTTCATTCTGGAATCAAATCCTGATATCAACGTTAATGTGCGGTATGCTGTGTAGCTATAATAGTGTATACAGATAGTGCATATGAGATAATAATTATGCACCATAGTACCCGGAAAATATCACGAGTTTGTTGCCGTAGTATTGTTAACAGTGCCGAAGGCGACAAACGAGTGTTATGTTTCTGGTATAGCTTGGTACTATGGTGATCCTGATTTTATCATACAAACATGGAATTTCATTGCACGTTCTCTACCAATGAACGTAGTGAATGTGCGTTACCATACCTTGCTTGGCGACAATATTTTCATTTCTGGTTACCAACCCCGGTTGTGTTAGTACGGCAAGCTACAAATGCTTGAGCGAGAAGGCCTGCGTACCAACCCCAAGGCGGAGCCACACCAATAACGGTCCACACCGATAACTGGCAACTGTACAGTCGGTCCACGCCGATAACTGGCAGCTGTACGGTCCATTTCAACCTCTAGTTGACTATGTAATTATCTGTATGCATGGGCTGCCTTTTTGATTGTGAATCTCACTCTAAATCAGTCCAATCGCCAACATGCAAACTTCTGGGAATTTAATTACAGCGCACGGCCACTTCTTGTCCGAAAATGGCGTTTTCTACACCGTGCAGTTCAAGCGATGTTATTTCTCTCCTCGAAGATGGCGAAGGGTCGGGCTACACTGTTTCGAGGTAAGTAGGAGTATGGTTGTAATAATAGCTACCTAATCTTGGTCGAAGACACGAGCATAAAAGGAATTAGCGATATTTTAGGGTGCTCATGTTGACCTTTTTTGTAAGGTCAAATGTGGTGTTCAAGGGTATATCTTCTTCCTGGGGGCTGGAACACGGCTGTTAGTGCTAATAGCAGATAGCTATGGGTATACTGAACTAGCAGGGTAAGTTTTAAGTTTGTGGATGAAGGTTACTAGAAATGGCACCAGCTTTTGATCTCAGATGATCTCTCAATACAGTATGATTAAGCATGCACATGTGGATACACATTATAACATAAAGCTGCTATTTGTAATTCATAGTCACTATTATCACCAGATTCATGCTCTATGACCTCCTCTAGCTCTTCGCCATCTCTCATCCAGTCTGTCTTCTACTGGTCCGGTGCTCCTGCTGTATTATTTTGTCTACTTTGAGATCTGTCACTCTCACATGGAAGGTGAGCCCCAACGGTACAAATAATGCTGTACGTAGCATCCAGGTGCTCAGTGTCTGTTTATAGCCATCGGTCACTCTCACATAGAACGGTACAAATAATGCTGTGGCATCCAGGTGCTCAGTGTCTGTTTATAGCCATTGGTCACTCTCACATGGAACGGTACAAATAATCCTGTGGCATCCAGGTGCTCAGTGTCTGTTTATAGCCACAACTAACGGCTGCACATCCTGTCTTGCATCTGCAACCATTTAGCCACATGAAGCCACTTAGAACCAATTGTGCCTATCAGGCTATGCTTACGTATCAGGCTATGCTTTCTACATGACTGTTTACTGGTACCACTGACAATCAGCCTTCTCAATTCCATCCATATAACTGTGGATTCATGCATCATGTGACAAGAAACCCTCTCTATGGTGTCAGTACACAGCGTTTTGTAATGATCAGTATACACAACCCAATATTGGGAATGCTATGCCCTACGGTAACCCTGGCTCTGCATCAAATGCTATAACCCTCTTATTGAGCATCTCCTGGAGCCTGTGTACTGTGGTTTTACTGTACACTGGATGTTCGCGCAACTCTTAATATTGCATTTGGTGCTAGCTTTGATTGGCTTTGGTATCCCATTGTGGGTTCGATACATTTCTCCCAAGCTGTTTTGCACATAGTGTCCTAATGCATTCAGTGTTGGTCAGTGTGTACCCTTCCCTCTCCACTGCTATAGGATGTGTGTACCGTGGATTATTCTTCTTGCAGAGCAGTGAGCAGGAGCTACACTGGTCAGGTTGAACTTTGGACGCTGTTAGCTGAACCAGAATATCTGCTGACTCTGTTTGCTATCACTTTATACTTTCATCTCGAAGTGTGAAGTGCTCTGTACAATCTGCTGACTCAGGAACAGACTTCAGAGCCTCTATGTAGAGTTCTCTGTCATGCAGTAGCTATGTTAATGCCGGTGACTACACATTTCTCATTCCCGCATGTATTAAATTATTTGGACTGTTTATACCATTTTCATTGCTGGAACACAGAAACTGATGTAAATCCTAACTATAGCATTCATACTTCTTGAACAAAATACCTGCAATAGCTGTCTAGGAGTTGGTTACTGCAAACGGCACCAATTTTTGTGAAGATGGTGCTCATTTTCACTCAAATCCAGTTGTCAGGTCATATCTCTCGTTTTGAGTAAGCTGCAAACTTTGTACATGCATTGGTGTGTAGAGCTGCTGTAGCTGAGCTTGCATACCAAAAAATATTAAAATCACTACACCACATTCGAAGTTATAACCTTTTATGTGCGATCACTTCATTACTTCAGATTTAGCTATACCGCATATTTCCGGATATGTTCCGCGTTACGCATACGTGACAATAAATTTGTACAGGCGTGAATGGATTTCCGGTACGGTGGCGATTGGACTGAAATGTCATCGAATTTGTATTGCAGGGCTAGGTATAGGTGCACTCCACTGCACTATGCAGCTGCTGCTCGTGACAACTCAGACCAGCTGGTGGCAATGCTTATCGATGCAGGAGCAGACGTCAATCCAAAGGATTATATTGGTGTACGTACATTAGATGCTCGTTATGATGTACGTATGTTAGATGCATCCAATGTACACATTTGCCCAGGGTTGGGGGGGGGGGGGGGGGGGGGGGGGGGGGGGGGGGGGGGGGGGGGGGATTTACATATAAAGATGCAGTGTGTATCTCATAGGTAGAAGCAGCTGGTCCTCAGTACCAGAGGGATGCAGCCCCGATGGTGAGGGACTGGATGTTTAAGCCATACATGCACCATGTGTCTGCCATCAATTGTTATGCTCTCCTGCGTAACAGCAGTGCATGCTGTGAGTGTGTGCATATGCTCTCCTGCATATTAGCAGCTAATATGCAGGAGAGCATATGCACTCACACTCAGCAGGGCAGAGACTTGGCATAAGGCCCTCACCATCGGGACTGTGCCCCTCTCTGGTTCAGTACTTCATAAGGGTGAAGTCACACTGGTATATCAAAATGCTATCCTCTGCAGGAGTCGCCCCTTGATTCAGCTTGTTGGCAGGGCAATGTGAAGGCAGTGTGCAGACTGCTGGAGAAAGGAGCAGAAGTTGGTCCACTCACTCTCAGGGCGTGCATCAGGTTTAGCCATGAGTAAGTTTCTTTCAGTTATTATGCTGGAGTTGCACATAATACAGTAGCTCCACTCCCAGGCCCTGCCCAGCATTTGTCACTTGCTGTACTGCAACTGACAAAAGCTAGGGCAGGACCTGCATGGGAATGAGGCTATGCTGTAGTCTGCATGAAGCAACAAGGTCTGTTGCTGGCCATCACCAGGAATGATACTTAGAATTCAAGCCAACATGGGGTCATTCCATGTCTGCTTATGTACAAACTATTGATAAATGTCACAGAGCCTTAACTGCAGCTATAGCTATTCTACTAGTATTCCTGCAATAGCTAGTATTTTCTCATACATGGATTGGAGTCGGCCTGAACTGCATTCCCATACGTATTTCCTGTTGACATTTGTTGTGTGAGTGAATGGGGTTAGTTCTTACTGTATGTTACATGCAAAAATGGCAGTGTTAACGTTGATTGAAGCTGTCAACAGATTTTCCAACAAATTGCATTTACAAGGCTTTGGTCTAGCACTGGAGTTAACATTGTTACTGACTTTGGCAGCTGACTAGTGTTGCCATTCTTGCCTGTGTTAGCTTCTTGTGGCTTATTGCAGGTTGTACGTAACTATTTTCATGAGCCTGACGTTAATTTTTGCACCACAATACTTCTCGATGGCCTTGTTCCCAGGTCCGCATCATTTTCGATTGCACGAAGAGCAAGCAACGAGAAGCTGGGTGAGGGCCTGAGATCGAGGCTATCTTCTCAAATCAACCATATTGCTAAATACCAAATTATTATACTCATATAGTTGAAGAAAACCACACAGACTATTTGAATGAGTGTAATTAACCTAGAACTTGGGGGTTGAAGTGTGGGGAAGGGGTCATATTAATTAGTGAGAGACTGCAGTCTTTGTGGATCACAACAGTATTTAGCCCAAAGTTATAGTGGTCAAGCCTGTAAGCAATACCCTCCTTTCCCTCCTTACCCTACCCACACTTTTCCCCGCTGCACATCTGCAGGGATTGTGCTCTGGCCATCCTCAGAACACCACAGTGGGCCAAGGCTCTGAGGTGTAGCATGTATTGCAACGGGAGAGATACAACACCCTTCAGGGAAATGGTCAAGAAAATGCCAGGTGTGTAGCTACGTTGCATGTCTTTAAAATTGTGCCTTGGAAGGCCTATATAAACAAAGCTCTGGAATATCTGTAAAGCTGCACCGTTTTTCGGAAACTTAGGTACAATAGAACCTGACTATAGTGGTCACTGTCTAAGGTATAGCTACCTCTCTGTTATGATCATACTGCTGCTCCCATTTGCGCTAATCC
The DNA here is from genome assembly GCA_963931865.1 of Axinella damicornis. Lineage (NCBI taxonomy): Eukaryota > Metazoa > Porifera > Demospongiae > Axinellida > Axinellidae > Axinella > Axinella damicornis. The sequence continues at coordinate 4,860,000 of OZ007512.1, forward strand.
AGAACAAAATGACCTGCTCAAAGCAGCCACCTGTCTAAGGTGGCCAGATCGAGAATACTGGTCCCCAGATGACCACTATAGACAGTTTCCTCTGTACCTCATACAAAGCCAGGACTCTCCGGAAGAAACCGTCCTCATCTTCAGAGGCAATTCTTGCAAGAAGCTTTCCGGTTTCGTAGGAAGCCTTCCAATTTGCGGCAATTGAGGCTGCACCACAAACGCATGTTGGAAAAGCATTCTGAATCTCAGCATCATTGTAATGACGTATTAGCGATTTGCAACCTACAGCCAAGACATGGTTAACACTCGCCTTCTAATAATATTACTGACACGTCACAGAAACTGAAACTATAGCTAGTCTCATTCCCAGACCTTTCATCCTGTGCGTATATAGCTTCCAGTATAACGCATCCAATACTGAAAGCGATCCGCACTGGAGTTGGTTTGGGTCTGGGCCCAAGACTAGAACTTACCCAGCCCACGTGGTTCATTACATCTGGCTTCACTGGAATGGCTTCATTCAGTATCCATGTGATATTATCTCCTCCCTTTCTGGATGTTTGGTACCTACAGCTGCAGCTGAAGAAGTGCTCAATCGTTGCACCATGAAGAATCCTAAGGAGGATGAATTTCAACCTTTCTTCAGCGTTGCCTTCAACTATGAGTTCATAGAAGACACTCAGGACAAGTATGTTGTCTTGTACTTCTGCCTGATTCATATAACATTCAGGACAAGCATGTTAATCTGCCTAATCCATGTAATATTCAAGACAAGTAGTTGGTCCGTACAGTACACGCTCTTTGGAAGAAGTATCTTCCGAACCCAATTCTCAGAAGAGACATTCCAGCTTTCGGAAGAAGCCTTTTCATTTGCGAGGTGAAGCTGCTCTGCAAGTGCCTGTCGGAAAAGTGTTCCGGATCGATCTTGGCATTAATTTTAGAGACGCGTACCTTACTTCTGCCTGATCATGGCCTGCTTCAATGTCTTCTGTTCTCCATACTTAGGTTGTCTGATGGCATACTTGAGATTGAGACGGGAAAGAAGAACAAGGATGAGGAAGTGGGGGGACCTAGCTTCGATCACGTTAGGAACCAGAAGGGCAGAGGATTCACTACCAAGTGGGGACCGGTTGGCTTCAAGAAAGTTGACCACCCCCTAGCAATTATGGTGAAAACCTCTTCCCTCAAAACAAATTGTAGAAAGTTCAGAGTATTACTGCATGCAAGAGCATACGTAGATAGGTTTGCAAGGGTGGGGAGTGGAGGGGAGGGGGGGGGGGGGGGGGGGGGGGGGTGGAGATGGGGCTAGAAAAACCACAAGCAAAGTGCGTATCAAAGTAAGAATTGCGTAACCGTTAACTGCTGCATGATTCATCGCGTACATTCCGTGAGGACAAAACAGTTGAATGTAATGATGTAGATAGCACTGAAGCCCCCCCCTTGGCATGGAAGTTAATTTCATTCTGTTGCAGGTGCAAGAGGGACGACTTAAGTTGCTCAAGCATCCCCTAGTGGGAAGTTTGCTGCACTACAAGTGGAAGACCTTTGGGCAGTATGGCTACTTCCTCAACATGCTCCTGTACGTCATCTTCCTCATCTTCCTGACCACCTTTGCTCTGGTCACACTCAACCCACAGTCACAGTCGTGTAAGTATTGATCAAGAGGTTGTAATCACTGCAACTGAGCAGTTGCTATCATTGTCCAATCAGATATTGTTCCCAGTGCTAGTGAGGGGAAAGTTTCTGACCTAAAGACTTAGCTAAAAGTGTTAGGTTGTTATATCTGTGCACATTAGTTTCATATCCCCTACAATATATTCTCTTTTGAATCAACTGCTTTTCAATGGTTTGGGAAGCGTAGAAATGGGCAATTTTTTTTTTTTTTTTGCAGGAGTAATGACGTTTTTTTCCCGTAAAACACCATTACTTAGCTGCATAAACAAACACCAGCTACTGTAGTATGAAAGTTTCTTTACTGCAACTGCTAACACTCCTCACCCTCAAATTAAGGTGTGGATGTCTTCAATGGTACTTTTGGGGTTTGCAATGACAGTGGCAGTGGTGCATCAGATATGGCAAATCAATGTGGAGTGTGTGGTAAGTACTTTGGCAATTATTCAGGGGGCATAATGCTGTGTTTACGTGATTTCAAGAAGGAACATTTTATATGAATATTTTCAAGTCTCCCTTGGATTTCTACGCGGCAATAATTTTATGGTTTAGCCACTAAAAGTGATATGCAAATGACATGCCTGGGAAGTTTTGGCCTGAGTGAAGTAAAAACTAGTGACACATGTGACTCATGGAGACCATGCATGTTGTGTGTGCATGGCTACCACGTCTGTTACCATATTTGGGATGTAACCAGAACACAGGAACATCAAGGACAGAACTGCTGTAGCTGCAGCCGAATGTAGGAGGCCTCAATTCCTTGCTAGTACCCATTTGTCGCACCATGCTAGTACCCATTTGTCGCACCTGCATGTGAACTTTGTGAATGAACTCTTGAGTTCAATATTCAGAAGTAATATTTTGTAAAATGTTCACAGTCTTCCTTCACACGTGACTATCACAACAATTTCTCTACCATCAAATGATCTACAGCTGCTCTTGCTAAATATGAGTGATTGTACTCTTGCTTCTTGCACAGGTCTGAGTGAGCGTGAGCAGCGGTTTATACTTTCTGCTGCTGTCATCGTTATTGTCATTTCCATCGTCAAATTTGCACTTGAGGTTGTGCAGTTCATCCAACAATGGCTGGACTATGTGCGGGACTGGGTCAACTGGATGGAGGTCCTCATCTTCGTCTGTTCCATCATCTTTGTCTGGGTCTTCCACACTGGTTGCCACTGTCCGTTCGACTGGCAGTGGCAGCTTGGAGCTGTGGCCATCTTCCTCGGATGGATCGACTTGATAGTCTTCATTCAGAAGTTTCCCCTCACTGGGATCTATGTGCTGATGTTTGTCAACATACTCTACACGTTCCTGCGAACAGTCATGTTGTCCTTGCTCCTTGTTGTTGCCTTCAGTCTGACATTCTACATGGCCTTCTTTGAGCCTGGGATTACAGTAAGTGCTCAGCAGTACCGAGGACTGTTTCCATTCCACTTCTTCTTTGCTCTCCTCTTTTCCACATGCATGACCTCCCACACACTGTCCTTAGCCTCGTTCCCAGGCCTTGGAGTCAGAAGGCCTGGGAATGAGGCTACACTGCCCTACCACCTGTATACCAGTATACACAGTTATTTTCCTGTTCGCTCCCTGCACACACACACACACACACACACACACACACACACGGCTCACACACACACACACACATGCACGCACACACACACACACACACACACACACACACACACACACACACACACACACATGCACACACACACACACACAATAGTGTGTACATTTTGAGGTCCACTGTTGTATCTGAATGAAATTCACTTACAATTTCTATTCCTCTCCAGCGCTCCCCGTTCTCCACTCCTGGCCGTGCTATCATCAAGACTATGACCATGACAACTGGGGAGTTTGACTTTGATTCAATCTTCCGCCAGGCCCCCAATGGAGAGAGTGACACAGAGCAGGAGATCCCCTTCCTTCCCGTCTCCTTCACCCTCTGGATTATCTTTGTGATCATCATGCCCATCCTCCTCATCAACATGCTGGTACATCACATGATGCATTCTACATAAGAACTGCCACACGAAAAGTTAATCCTAGCAAGCAGCTGGAAGAACTTGTCCTAAAGAATAATTATATGTTTGTACGGAAATTTCCATGCATATAGGCGTATACGTGTATATACCACAGTAACACAGGCACTGAGTTGCATCCTGTCTTCTACCCCGGGTATGTAGTACATATTGTGATTGTTGTAGCATTGAATACCTGGAAGGACACGATTGCAGACTTGGATATTACTCACCCTATGTCAAATCATTTGATAGGATAATCATGTTATAGGTTGGTCTGGCTGTTGATGACATTAAGATAGGTATCATCTACGTGTTATTGACGTGTCCGATATTTTGATTACTAACCTGTCAAATCATTTGATGGTATCTCATTGATGATGTTACAAATCCTGCATAGGTTGGTCTGGCTGTTGATGACATCAAGGGAATACAAGAAGAGGCTGCCTTGAAGAAACTTGCACTGCAAGTACGTGTATGCACTGTTGATGATAATGACGTCTACGTGCGTAGCTCCCATAGAATCATAGCAGTAGATGGATTGATGTGAAAATGCAGGAAATGTGAATTGTGCACAGTACGTACGAACGTATAATTATACAACATGCACAATAAGGAAAGATACCAGGCCCTCCACGTTCTTCATGCATCCGAGAATGGCACGGGCCTGGGAACGAGGCTAAGCACTCATGATGCATGCTAATGTCATGCTTGTGGGTGCAAGCTGCACTGATTTGACAGCCTGTATACTGTGCGGTTGATAATATGGAAGATCAGCAATGAAGCTGTAGATATACGTACAGAATCCCAGCTCTTGGAAGAAGCCCTCTGATTTGCGGTGAAGCTGCATCACAAACGCATGTTGGAAAAACGTAAATCTACAGCTTCATTGCTGATCATCCATATTACCAACAGCACAGTATACAGGCTGTCAAATCAGTGCAGAAGCTCCTTCTGAAGAAATAGAAGGCTTCTTGCGAAGAAACAATCGACTTTGTACATACATAAATTCCATGGTGCAGCTTCGATTGCAGATTCGAACTTTGTTTAGGTCTTCCAGAAGTACGTTTAGATCTACCTGATACCTTTTGTACTACAAATCTGGAAATGGTTCTGCAAACGGGTGTCACTGATGACACCTATTGCAGGTGTCAGCTTGCAGGTATCAGCTAATTGCTCTGAGACTCATCCCATTTGGCACTCACCATATTATTTTATATAATACTTATTTAACAGGTTGACCTGGTTCTTACTGTTGAGGAACTGCTGCCCAAGAAGCTTCGACGCCATTTCACTGTCGGTTGTCGGCCTGCTCGTCCCAATATCAAATTCACCTATTGGGAGGCATTGCAGCATGCCATCTGGGGTGGTGAACGTTACGACACTCATGACAACATCAATGCATATCTCAAGCCCCCTATAGTAAGCCTGTGATATAATTATACCATCCTGTACTTATTCTAATAATTATTGTATACTGTGAGAGTGCAGTTATTTGTGTAATCTGCACTGCTTTCAGCCAATCAGCTGCTGATTACCGTTTTGCACTGCTATGAGTGCAGAAAGTGTAATCACAAGCTGATTGGTTAACTCTTTACGAACCGATGACTGCAAATGCTGTCATGAGCTCCCATAAGCCATAAGATTTTATATGGGGAATTACAGGATTTTGCTTCCTTACTGAGCTGTTTCTTATAGGAAATTTACTTATCAAAACAACATCCATGCCAAGAAGGATAACTTGTAAAGTACAAGTAGCAGTTGAGGCCAATTTCCTGGAATAGCAAAGTGCCTGCCTGGGGCAGCAGTTGATGTCCATTTCCTGAAATAGTTACTAATAATCCAAATTTCTATTTTCAAAGCAACAACTGCCACAAATGGTTTCTGGAGGTGCATGTCCATTTCCTGGTATCCATCCTGCTTTTATCAAAGCCACACCAGTCACAAACAGTTTCTCAAAAGGGCACCTGTGGTGTTTCCTGGAATAGTATCTACTAGTGCATACGTACGTGGTTGACCACGCAGAGATGCCTCGCAGAAAGCTTTGATAATATTTGGCAGTTGCAGAACATAACCACGAGCGATAGTGAGTCTCTGTGAACGGCGAACGTCAACTTCAATCTGCCTGCCAAGTCTCTTGCAGTCAGCCGCTCTCGTAGTCTCCCTCCTTTCCTCATCACTTCTCCCTCCATGTCGCTGCACTCTCTCCCTCGTCAATTGTCGTCTCTGGTCAGAAACGGATTCATACTCGTCCATGTTAATTTCAGCTAGCGACAAACGTGAGATCACATACATGGTGAGGGTTGTATCCACCGCGCATGGGGGTCCAAGGCGTCATTTACGTGTGGGGCCACAATGCGTTACAGTTTTATAGTCGCACTGATTCGATCTCCACACTGCACGATTAGTTGCCTCGCTTCCCGCTCGGCAATTACAATGGAAGATCTCATTTAGGGATGAAATTCATTTCCTGAACTTTAACTCCTACAAAGTGAACTTTGAAATTTAATGGCTATTAGCACAATTTAGCAGAGACACAGTAGCTAGTTGTTACAACATTCTAGCTACACGCTGATCAGAAGTCAATATTATTGCACTCTAGGGAGTATTGCACGAGTGTGTAGGTATTTTGCCGAACTGAAGGCGAAGGAAAATAGTACACGAGTACACAAGAGTACAATGCCTAACAATATTACATGACCAGGAGTGCAATGATCGCCTCATTCCCAGGCTCCTCCCCAGCTTTTTGTCGCATACTGCAACAGAAACAGTATGCAAACAAAAGCTGGGGAGGAGCCTGGAAACGAGGCTATGCAATAACAGATTTACTTCACAACATAAAACTAGTTGTGCAAGTGGCACAGTAAGTGACATGAAGCTAGCCATGTTTACAGGCAAGAATGGTAGACTGGTAGTTTAGTCCACTAACTAAAAGTTACCTCTGCTCTTGCGCTCGATTTCTACCATGCCTTGGTAGTGGAAACTTGCTGATACATGGTCGACAGCTTTCTCACCGCACCTTTTTGTGCGTGGTTGCTACGTGCATACACCCAGAAGTGACCAATCAGCACGGCCATTCAGTGACGCCTTGATCACGTGCAATACGGGGAGTGCAATACAGGTGGATGAATATGAAGTATATTATAATTGTTCGTCTTGCATGGATTGCAGATTCCTTGTGCAATACATTATTTGCAACCACTCACTCCATCCAAGAATGAAGAAGAACCACCACGTTATGAGAGACTATTAAACTTTAATATCTTGTTGTTGTTGCAGGATCTCAGCGAGGAGGTGCACCACAAGACCGACACTCTACTGAGTGAGGTGGATGAAGTCAAAAGGACAGTCGCTGAGCTGACTAAGCAAGACCAGGTACTTCACATAGATTAATGTGGCATATCCATGCATTGGGGACACAAAGGATACATGTATGCAATTCTACGGTTACCACATCAAATTTTAATATGCTAACCGCATCAAATTATTTCAATACGGATACCAAAGAATAGTGCTTTGACATGGACTACTGCTAGTGTCCATGCCAACCACCCTTGGTTGGTAACTGTGCGGCTGTTGGAGTGCCAGACAAGTGCGAAGTCATCATGCCTTTATACTCATTCTGTGGAAAGAATGGCTTGGGTTACCTATGGCATGGGAGGCTTTATGAATACTGTTGTCTCATGAAAGTAAGTCCTGTAAGGGGTGCCTAATATATGGAAGATCTAATTTAGCAGATCCTGAACTTTTAACTCCTACAAAGTGAACATTAATTTTATAGCTATTAGCAGGTGCATGGTAGTTCTATCGCATTCGTTCACACACTGATCAGTACGGAACCCACTACTTGTTATGGAATGCAGATTTCTTGAATAATCTTATACTTGTTGTGATGTATTCAGGATCACAGCGAGGAGGTGCAACACAAGACCGACACTCTGTTGAGTGAGGTGGATGAAGTCAAAAGGACAGTTGCTGAGCTGACTAAGCGAGACCAGGTACTTCACAAAAATTAATGTGGCATATCCGTGCACAAAGGATACATGTATGCAACTCTACGGTTACCACTATAGGGCTGAGGTATTATGTATTTTCCAACATCACGATTATTGTATCCATATAATCACGTTTATCGATTATTTTGCCGTTTGAAGGAGACCTGTTCGAAGTCACAAGGGGATGGTGGACAGAAGCCATGGTTGACAGAACCACCCTGGATAGAAGCCATTGCTGCAATCACGTGCACCATCACGATGCTTAGAGAATGATTAATCGCTCAGCCCTAGTTACCACATCAAATTTTAATATGGTAACCACAGTCATCAAATTATTTCAATATGGTATCAAAGAGCAGTGCTCAATTGACTCCTGCTAGTGTCTGTGCCAACCACCCTTGGTTGGTAACTGTGCCAGAGGCTGTTGGGGTTCCTTGGTGCCAGACAAGTGCAAAGGCATTTTGCCCTTATACTCGTTTCCATTGGCCTATGTACAGCCTGCAAGTGTTAAGCTATTTACGCATGGTAGTTTTTACCGCATACATTCACACGCTGATCAGTAAGGTACAAATCTGCATGCCGGAATGCAGATTTCTTGAATAATATCTTATACTTGTTGTGATGTATTCAGGATCACAGCGAGGAGGTGCAACACAAGACCGACACTCTGTTGAGTGAGGTGGATGAAGTCAAAAGGACAGTCGCTGAGCTGACTAAGCGAGACCAGGTACTTCAAAGATATATCCATGTATTAGATACTAAGGATATAGGTATGGAATTATAAATGGTTACCACATCACATTTTAATATTGTAACCACATCACTCAATATGGATATCAAACAGTGTCGCATCAATGCTGGTGGGTGAAGCTTGATCATGACACAAGATGGACAGACATAAGCTGACTAAAATTCATACATAGTTGTTGACCCTCATTTGTGGCTAGGAAGCAGATGTAGATACATCTCAAAGTGTATACCTGAAAGCACTCCGTCTGGTTTGGAGCAGTTCTTAGAGGACCATGTGATCCCAACAGTGGATGGGGCTATAATTATGAGTGATTTAGATTTAGTTGTGAGTCTAACAAAGCACTCTGGACCTCAGGTAGAGTTACCGTACATAGACATTCAGCTCCCGTGAAACTGCCATGCCTCAACTGGCTACATTAGCTGCTTGAGCACACTATGAGTCAGTCATTGCACTCCAACTGCTGACAATCATCCGCCACGTTGTGCATTGTTTCTGCAGCAGGAGCTAGTGCTCAGCAAGGTTGATAGACTGGAGGAGACGGTTTCAGAGCTTGCTGAACGCAACAAGGTGCTTGAGGGGCTGATCCGAGAGATGTCACTGAAGCTGGGGACTGGTGCAGACGTGTGACCTTTAATCCTAACTTGCATAAATTGAGAGTTGAGTTGATAGTGCTAGGGTAGAATACTTTGAGTTGACACATGTAAAGTTTTTGCTAAATCACATGCTTGATTAGATTTCAGGTAAAATTTAATAATAATTATAGCTGTTGAAGAACAGTGCTAATGCAAATGCTAGGTCTTGGATTATAAACAGACTGTAATCATTGTGCAGTAATTTTATGTTCATGATTTTCAGCGTACTAGACTGTAGGAGTACTTGATATTATTTGAGTAGACTTCTTTGAGACGTATTTGACACAACGATTAAAATATTCTGCTGTGTTTACTTGGCATGCTGGATTACATGGTATGGTATATTGTACGTGCTGTAGTTTTGAGTTCAAGTTTTTAGTGTTCTAGACTTATATAGAGCATTTTCGTTGACATCACATGATGTCATCGTCCCGTTAAAGTTGTTGCTATAGCAACCAAAATTTAATTGACAAAAGTTGGACGGTTGTAGAATGCTAGTTTAAAAATATGAGAATAATTTGAAACATCACTAAAAAGTTATGAGCCTTAGTGCTCTCCATAGAAAATGTATGGGAAATTTGCCTGGTGTACAGTTTTGGTATGTGTACACCAGCACTTTTCACCATACATTTTCTATGGAGAGTACCAAACTTCTTGGCTTATAACTTTTTAATAGCAGCACCATTTCCTTTCATACTTGAGGATTGCATTCTACAAAACCTTAGCTACTTGCAAATAATTTTGGTTTCCATAGCAACAAAATCAAAATTTGATGACGTCACATGAAAACGCTCTATAGGATTTACTCATCAGTGAAACATTATTGGATGGTGATTGCTGAATGTAGCGCTGGTTGATTGGACTTACACCAGTCAAGATTTCCATTTGCGGAGGAGGATTTTACACAGCAAAAAATACCTGATGTATCAGAGCAAGAAATCTCAAAGGAAATATGATGTTTCCATGCAAGGATACACAGGAATAGGCAAGATTCCTATGACAATTCCTAAGACAATTAGGAACTTCCTAATTGTCTTAGGAATTGTCATAGGAATCTTGCCTATTCCTGTGTATCTTTATGTATCCTTGCATGCATATTTCCTTTGAGATTTCTTGCTCTGATACATCAGGATACGTCATATTTTTTTGCTGTGTTTATTAATGTAAATTAATTGCCAAAATAATAGGGTACATATCAGCTAGACTGAGACCACCCAAGAAAGCAAGAACTTAATTATGAAAATAAAATTATATGCATGGTTGGGGTTCTCACCCATGAAGATTTGAACTAGTTAATTGACGATCCAATTGCAAAGGCCGGATCGAAGAGGAGTAGGGAGGCCTCACCATGCAAGAAAAGGAGGTGCTTATTATAACGAATTATAGTGATGTGGGAGGAATTGAAGGCCGTGTGACATAATAGGCAGAGAAGACGTATAGATATCCAATTGGATACATGATTATATATGGGAAAAGAATTTGCAGGCGGAGTCATGCTGTTCATGTCAGATGCAGGCTACCTGCATCAGCCTCATTCCCAGGCCTCCATGTCAAGCTGGGTGCATGGTGGAGGCCTGGGAATGAGGCTAATTATTAAAATTAATATCAGTCCTGCGCACAATATGTAAACATCGATCTGTCATCAATGTGTGGATGTGCACATCAGGATCAAATTAAATATAGTCCGTGTGGCCAGGTCCTATTCTGCACCGAGGGTGGAATGGGGTCTGGTCATGTGAGTCCAGGATCATGTAAAGTGATCATCTTTCTTTGCATAAACAAGTCCTGTGTTGTGATGCCAATTGTATGTAGCCTCGTTCCCAGTCTAGTCTCGTTCCCAGACTGTTTATCCAGCACGTGTATCGTGCGCGATACTAAAAGCGATCCGCGCTGGGGTTGGTTGGGTCTGGGACCGAGACTAGCGCTTTACCGTACTGCAAGCGACGAAAAGCTGGGCGTGGGACTGGGAACAAGGCTAAATTGTATGCATACAAATCCAAAATTGTATGACATATTCTACAAACCATGGCAAGATTAGTATTAAATTTACAATCGAGTGAACTTGATAATCACATGCACAAAGCATAGCAGACTACAATGGTCACTGAATCATGTCATAGCAGCTAACTAAGCTGTAGAAGATCTTCATTCTTCAGAGTATCTTGTACCACGTCTTTGAAGCCATTCCGCTAGTAGTTCCTCAGGTGGAATAGGACGGAGACGGCCATGCTGTGATGATTGTCCATAGCAGAATAATCAGTCCCCCTGACCACAAACAGTGTGATCTTCTTCTCTATGGTAACCTGTGTGTGTGTGTGTATGTGTGTATGTGTGTGTGTGTGTGTGTGTGTGTGTGTGTGTGTGTGTGTACCCAGTGAGCATGGGCGTGCGTGTGTGTGTGATGCTAGAGTTACTAGACAAGGCCAGATTGTCTGTAGCTTAAGGGGGCTAAGCATGAGGCATGGTGGCACAAAGTAGCTCTAATTTATTGACTTATACGCAGCAAATATCACAATGACTGCAACTTTACAAAACTGCCCCCCCCCCCCCCCCCCCCCCCCCCCCCCCCCCCCCCCACACACACACACACACACACACACACACAACAGGAGGGAGTCGTGTCAGTAACTCTGATGATGGCAACAACCAAGACGCACACAGAAATGGAATTCTGGAGGACAAACACATTCAGAAACCTGGTTGTCATGCGTACGTCACACTTCTGAGTATGCACAGAAGTAGCTATCATTGACCTGACCCTTTAACTGGTGGTTGATGGAGGGGGGTCATAGGCCTGGTTGGATGGTTCCATAGCTAGACGATGCCCATTGGGTAGGTGCTACTAGTGTGCATTATTTGTGGCTAGTCTGTTGGCTGATGTGCTGGAGAAGACTGCTCTCATCGAAGGGGACTAGGGTCTGCCTATAGTTCCTGTCCGGGTCCGTACTTGCTAGTATTCCAGGTTTCTGATGTGTAGTCCCCCAGAATTCCTTTTCCATGTGCCTCGTGTAATGTGAGCATTACAGTCCAGGTGTCTACCAGTGCAGGGAGGATGGCTGTTATTAAGCATGCAGCAGTCACAAAAGGTCAAGCATGTTCCCAGTGATCAGTGATGACAACAACCAAGACACACATGCAGAACTCAAACTAGTCACTTGTTGTCCTTAGCAACCCTTGTTAATCTACTGCAAGTTTACACAGAAACATTGTCCAGGCAATTGACATGAGGAGGAGACATGCTTGACTTTTTGTGTTCAGGGTCCATGAATTAAAACTGCCTGCTTAGCAACAACCATCCTCCCTGCACTGGTATACATACACTTGAACTGGAATGCTCACGCTACATGAGGCAGATACTAATCCCCTTCCCCTTCCATGAAAGCAAGGGGGGGGGGGGGGGGGAGGGGGGGGGGGGGATGGGGGGCAGCAAGGTTAGGAGAGACTGGGAATGGACACTGAGACACAATCAATGAAACCTCTCACCTGTGGAGTACTCTCGGGCAGGTGTTCTCTCTCCTGGAATATCTTCAAACTCCATCGCTGTCTCCTCACCTGGTGAGGGAGTCACATCAATAAAGTGTAAGAACAGTGACACCACTTCAAGTGCACACGTGATTGTACTGACAATAATTCACATGTACACAGCATGGCCATTCCAAAGTCATTCAGACGATAATCTCCTGTCCACCGTCCGCCCATTCCTGGGGAGACCAAGTGTCACATTCCCACTATTGTCACCAGATGACCAATATTTGCCAAGTGACAGAAATCCTTGCACTAATTTCGTACGTAGTCAGGGTTTCTTTGGGGGTGGGGGCATTCCACCGCCAGTATTTCATCGCTTCCAGTATAAAATACGACGAGGGGTGGCCTGGGAGATCTGGTCATGTGTGCTGCCCTCAGTTTGTCACATGATAGACACACGGGGGGGGGGGGGGGGGGGGGTGCCCAACGAAGAAGTCAACGTCCTGTCTTAATTGTACTGTCCATCCAATGCAGGGGATGGATCGATGCAAAACAGGTAATATAAACATTTGGGCACCGCCCCCCCGTGTGTCTACCATCTGTCTATCTAGATCTACCTGACGTCATCGCACGTGACCAGATCTCCCAGGCCTTCCCCCACCGTAATTCACTCTGAAAGCGATGAAATGCTGGTGGTGGGAATGCCCTGGGAACGAGGCTAGCTCTTGTACGGGATGATTCCTGATGTACCTGACACTGTGCTGCTAACAATTAACTTAGCAACAGGATGCACCTGTGCTGTAAGTTGACACATGAACAAGCAGGCACTTGACCCAGACTTGGGACTTGACCTTTTGTATTCACAGTGACTCTTAATTAACTGTCTGCCTAGAATCTAGGCACAGGCACATTCTGCTTCTAATTTTTACCTATTATGCCTATGCTCAGATGCTCACACAAACACTGATTATGCTTTGTTTTCCTACCTATTATGCTCAACATTTATGCTATATCACCACTGATTCACCAACATTGGGAAGAGGATTACAATGGACTTTGCGAGTTCTGCTCAACACCGAAGGGGTACAACACAAATAAATTATTTAAGAAAGTCTTTTTCAATACCTGCCTCAAAGATGTAGACTTGTGCAACTGGAACTCTCTCTGTAGCCACTTTGGTAGTGCACAGGTACAATTGCGCAATGCAAAACAATGAAACCCTATTATGCCAGCATTATGCTTCACAGACAAATTAGCCTATTATGCCCAAAGCAGAATGTGCGCGTGCCTATAGACATCCATCCTCCACTGGTGCATACCTGGGCTGGAATGCTCACGGCACATTACATGTAAGGCAGATAGGCTTGCGGAAAATATTCCCAAATTTTGCCCATTATTCTATTCTTTATTCCTCAAAATTTTACCCATTATTCTTCCTAGAAAAAAATTATTCCCAAGACAGCCACCTATTATTCCCAATGAAAAACCAAACCGTGAGACCGACTCTCCTTCACACGTTGCGTCGGCGATCGAGATAGCTAGTAAAGACCGTCGCTGGCTTCTCCTCACTCGAACCAGAGGGTTAGCTTTTACTTACACGCTTCCTAGCTAACTCAGAGGGCTCTGGGAACTTGAGCCTACCTAGTAGAGAGCTAGTAGATTGGCTACACTCTCCTTTCTCCGACGAACAGCAGTCGCTAGCAGCCATTTCCGCTACGTGATACTCCGTTTTTTCCCCGGTAAACTCACCGATTATTCCGGAAATATTCTTCATTCTTTGTGCTACCTATTATTCTTTTATTATTCCCGGCATAATTTCCGCAAGCCTAAAGGCAGACCAGAGTTCCTACCATGAAAGCATGCTCACGTCCTCCCCTGCTTTTGGTCGCATACTGTACAAAACAGGTCACATTACACAAGGCAGACCCTAGTCCTCCTACCAGGTAAGCATTCTTCACACTGTCAGCAGAGTCTGAAAACAAGTTGGGACTTAAATTGCGATGCTATTCAGAATAACGCCACAGAGGAAGATCGGGGGGGGGGGGGGGGGGGGGGGGCTATGGGGGGCTGTAGTGACCCTGTCTACTGCACACGCAGGAGCAGAGGAGATCCAGGGGGCTGTAGTGACCCTGTCTACTGCACACGCAGGGAGCAGAGGAGGATCCAGGGGGCTGTAGTGACCCTGTCTACTGCACCACGGAGGGGGCACAGGATCCAGGGGGGCTATGGGGGGCTGTAGTGACCCTGTCTACTGCACACGGAGGGAGCAGAGGAGGTTCCAGGGGGGGCTATGGGGGGCTGTAGTGACCCTGTCTACTGCACACGGAGGGAACAGAGGAGGTTCCAGGGGGGGCTATGGGGGGCTGTAGTGACCCTGTCTACTGCACACGCAGGGAGCAGAGGAGGATCCAGGGGGCTGTAGTGACCCTGTCTACTGCACACGGAGGGGGCAGAGGATCCAGGGGGGCTATGGGGGGCTGTAGTGACCCTGTCTACTGCACACGGAGGGAGCAGAGGAGGTTCCAGGGGGGGCTATGGGGGGCTGTAGTGACCCTGTCTACTGCACACGGAGGGAGCGAGGAGGTTCCAGGGGGGGCTATGGGGGGCTGTAGTGACCCTGTCTACTGCACACGGAGGGAGCAGAGGAGGTTCCAGGGGGGGCTATGGGGGGCTGTAGTGACCCTGTCTACTGCACACGGAGGGAGCAGAGGAGGTTCAGGGGGGCTATGGGGGGCTGTAGTGACCCTGTCTACTGCACACGGAGGGAGCAGAGGAGGTTCCAGGGGGGGGGCTATGGGGGGCTGTAGTGACCCTGTCTACTGCACACGGAGGGAGCAGAGGAGGTTCCAGGGGGGGCTATGGGGGGCTGTAGTGACCCTGTCTACTGCACACGGAGGGAGCAGAGGAGGTTCCAGGGGGGGCTATGGGGGGCTGTAGTGACCTGTCTACTGCACACGAGGGAGCAGAGGAGGTTCCAGGGGGGGCTATGGGGGCTGTAGTGGTCTACTGCACACGGAGGGAGCAGAGGAGGTTCCAGGGGGGGCTATGGGGGGGCTGTAGTGACCCTGTCTACTGCACACGGAGGGAGCAGAGGAGGTTCCAGGGGGGGGCTATTGGGGACTGTAGTGGAAAGCAGTGGCAGGGCAGTGGAAAGCAGCATCAAACTGCGTTTCACACTATAGTACCCCCCCCCCCCCCCCCCCCCTGTTATAAAGATCCTGAGTCCCCTGGAATTGAGGTTTGGAGACTGGGAATCAGACACTGAGACAAAACCAATCTCTCACCTGAGGCTTGCTGGCCGTACTCTCGGGCAGGCGTTTTGTCTCTCTGAATATCTTTTGCAAACTTCATCGTTCTCTTCTCACCTGGTGAGGGAAAGCTCACATCAATAAAGTGAAAGAACAGTGACACCACTTCAAGTGCACGCATGCTAAGTATACGGACAACAATTCACATCTTCAAGGAATGGTCAGTCCAAGATCATTCTGACTGTACAATAATGGCCCTTACTGATCATGAGGAGACCACGTCATGTTCCCACTACAAAAATAGGCCCACTAATGAACTGTAACTCCTACTGCATGCAGTGTTCGTTATGGCAAGTTAGTAGTCCTTATCCGCACACATATAATAGAACTTTTTGCACACTAAACCATTGCTTCCTGATTGAAGCGGAATGCTGACAGTACTTTTGGCGGAGTCATGTGACAGCTACGATTGGATCTGCCTACATTCCTGCAGATGCCACGGAATATGGCACATGGCAAGAGACACCAGACCCTCCCCTCTCCCCTCCTCCCCCCCCCCCACCCGGCTTTTCCGGCTACACACCACATCCCAAATGGAAAAAGTGTCTGGCCCGTGAGACTAGTGGGACAAATACACTCAAACATGCCAAATCTCACACATTGGGCGTGAGACTCACACATTCATCCACAATCTCACACTCGCACGCTTACTATACCAAATCTTAGCCTCGTTCCCAGCTTTCCGTCGCTTGCAGTACAGCGCGTGTATACATAACACGTGACCCACAATTCGAGTGACATAAATGGACTTCTATCCTGTGTCGATCGGCATTGAAGATGATAAACACAGGCACTACCACTTTGTCAAACTGCAAAATGTTGAGTGGTGGAGCCTTCTGCTAAGGACAAAAGCAATTGATGAAGCAACAGCATAGATAATGCTGGAATGAACTGCTGTGCACACTGTGACATCAGCTTGCAGCAGTATCCACACAGGCCCTGAGGGCGTCATGGCACTGGCAGTAGAACTAGAGGTGTTCATAGAACACCATACCCCGCGCTGTCATGAGCGTCTACAGGCCAGGTTGCATGCAGTGCAGCTACAATCGACGTGACATCTCTGCCGATGCGCATCGAAGAGGGCGGCTATCGCGTATGCTGTGTTCGTGTATGGCCATATCCAAGGTGTGGGAGTGACCGCTTACCGTATATACTGGAGAGGTGGAGCCAAATGTTACGAATAATAGGAAATAGCTGGAAAAAGCAGCCGAAACAATAGCCACGATGCCTGTGAAGTACATAGATCGTGAGAAAACACTGTTTCCTAGCGGTCATCTCGAAGCATGAAGTTTCCAAATGCACCGTGTGTCCTGTCTTGATGGGACTCTGAGGTCACGAAGAGGTGGAGCCAATGTTATGAATAGTTATGAAAAGTAGGAAATAGCCGAAATACAGCAAAACGGAGCGACTTGACTTCAATCAGGTACACATAGAGCAGTTTTTTGCTATTTGCTATTGTTTGACTCCATTTCGATGGTTTATGAGGGGTCTATGTGGCGAGATTTCAATTTTTTTCGAGTGACAGACTGACTGACTGACTGACTGACTGACAGACAACACCGATTGCTTAACCCCGCTTCGCGCATGCGCGCGGGGTAATTATCCACAGACCTGGAGGGTGTACATTGAATTTGTACGCAAGTGTTCATTGATCGCACAATCATATTATACTATGTGATATTCAGAGGCCTATGCAAGTTCATATCAATGGTCTTACCGCATCCAGAGACACTGCAGGTAGGACAGTAAGCCTTTATAGGACAGCTATTTGCATAATTTTCAGTCTCCAGATTCCAATTGCAATCTCCATCTCCGTTCGGGAACGAGGCTGCAGATCGTTTAGCAAAGTGAAAGAAAGGGCGTTGGCAGTGCAGTGCAGTGCAATGGCTGAGAAAAACACCGCAGGTTAGCACGAAGTCTTACCTCTGCAGTGTATTGTTATACCATAAAGTAATTGGAATAGCAGATCAGAGCATGGAAGTTTAGGTCTCGGGTCAGTGAGCCCCGCTGCAATTGGGCTAGCTACGGTCCATTAAATGTTCTCCCAGGACACAGGATTTTTACCGTAAGGACGCAATTAACAGTCCTCTGCCGGGGGTGTACGACTATTTAATGGGATAGCCCATTTGAGTGCCCATGCAGACTCTGCAGCCCCATGCATGCACCCCAGAACATGCCATTAACAACTGTACCTGAATTAGCATAGGTTTATACCGACCCCTGACTGACTCTAGGGACTCCCTAGCCCACTGTATAGCGTACAGATGCTAACTTACTGAAACCCCCAGCCCACCAGATTTTCTCCTCCTAAATGTGGACCCCCAGAGCTAACCCCTGAACACTTGGTTTGGGCAGTGACGGTGTAATGCCATTTCCTGTAATGTGATTGGGTCACACGCTACAGTGTAGCAGGACAAACTCAGGGACGGATCCAGGGAAACATGGGGGGGGGGGGGGGGGGGGCTATCATCCGGCCACTGCTGAAGGCAGTGCATTGAGGTACATAGCGCCAATCCAATCCATGCAAAGCGCGGAAAAAATGTTCAACGTCATTTTTTGACGTGGAAAGGTAAATGTGACTAGTCATGAATCACCAATGTCAGAGTCCAATGAAGATTCCCACCGTGCACGTGGTCGAACAGTTTTGTCCCCAACTGAGAACCGGTTTCGTCCCCAGCACGATTGTATCTGATTCATTCTTGACTTACACAAGCTGTTGTCTGTTGCCAGCATTGAGCTTCCTTTCTGTTGCTGGTTCCAACACTGTAAGTCGGGTCCACGTGTAAACAAGGGGCGTGGTCAAAAGTGGAAGCCTGTAGCCCCCTTGGATCCGCCCCTGAAACTGCTGTGTTGCAGCTAGGAAAAGCTGCTCCAGACCAGAACCATTATCTCCTTGTGGAATGGGGTCTGGCCCACTGTATAGACTAGAGAGTCTGAGGTCACATTCCTACACTCACACTCTTCAGACAGTGTTTCACACGATGCTGAACGTCTAACTTTACCACATGTTAATGAGTACCCCCTCCCCCAAATACACTCTTCAGACAAGATGCTGAACATCTAATTTTACCACATCTTCATAGCTATACATGTTTATGTGATTTGCGGGCCACTACGGTTCTCAGACCTTGAGATCTTGCTCTGAGCCAGACATGCATACAGTCTTATGGTGTATTCAGACGTTATTCCCCCCTATTCTAATACTGAATAATGTCCTCCACCAGTGTGTTATGTAGCCTCGTTCATTCCCAGGCCCCTTGGAACGAGGCTATGTGTTATGGGCAGACTGTGTTATCCAGTGAATAATGTCCCCTTCGTCCAAATTATGAAGATGGGGAGAAAAATATGCCTGATTCACTGAAAAAATAACAACCCATAGAGTGGTTACCCTGGTTTCAGTGAACTCCCATGCACTGCAAACTAACCAGGTAACACTAGTAGCTAGATGATGCATACCTGACTGTAAGTACCATGAAGAGAATGGACAAACATGTCTACCATCAAAGAGTCACTCCTTCAAATTCTGTCACGCTTCATATATTAAGAACAAACCTTTCCGTAAAAGCAAGGCAGCATTGTCTACCCGTATATAGTATGCATGTGCATGGTACTCCCCCAGTCAGCTAGTTATGTATCCATCTGTTAACTAATGTATCCATTGTTTGGTTCATTAACCAGAAATGTAGCTAATGCATAATCTGCTAATGTTACATGGTTAGTTTGCAATGCATGAGAAACCAGAGTAACCACTCTATGGGCTATTTTAAACGAGTATTTTTCCAGTGAATTAATTCAAGCTCTGCAAGCAAGGGGTGGCCACTCCAGTAATTGTCATGCTTACGCCAGATATTCACTATTGCTAAAGTACTGCCACAAGCTTAGCAGCATTGTGACTAGCCTCGGTCCCAGGCTCTCTCCTCAAAGAGAAAGCTGGGGAATGTGGCTGCATTGTGACAGGTCACCAGTCACCAATTGTGACCACGATTGCAGCAATATAATTATTGTGGCTCTGGAAGAGTTTCCCCTAACCTGCTGCCTCTGAGGTCAAGGATGGAGGCTCCATGACGTCTGGTGAATACCACAATTACACTCCTGGTATAGGAAAAATTGTGCCGCGTAATTAATTAATGTAAATAACTCATTCGAGTGATAGGAATGGCGTACGAAGATTCTGACTACACCTTCATGATCGCTATCATGCACTGTCCCAACCGTACAATTTTGGTGCTGAAACTCAACTTGGTGGTGAGATACAAGCGCTTTTGTTGTGTCGTCGGACGCCATTGCTCGATCGCTCTCTTCGACGTTGGTTGCCAGTACAGTCTTATGAAGGCCCCACAAAGATCCTGACCACACAGCCGTAATCGCTGTCGTTCACTGACACTCACATGCCGAAACTCACCGTGCTGGCGAAGTTGTGAGAGCTGTAATAAGTTCTTGTCTTCCCTTTGGACGCCATTGCCGATTCAATCAACCGAACGTGGTCCGAACGTGTCATGTGCGTTAATTGGAATGAGCTCAACGCGTAGCTTGCGCGACCAGCGAGTTGCAACCGGTTGCATCGCGGCTACCAGGAGTGCGGTTGCCCCTCGTTACAAAGTAAAGATCTTGGCTCCAGAATCCAGATCCCAGGATCTAAGCTCTAGGCTGATGGCCGATACACACACACTGCACCCTTGGATTGAAATTGCTGTTTAGCATGCTGTTCTCCCTCACTGCTGCCATTGCTGCAGATGTGCATAAAATCAGTGCAATATTCATTGGATACCGTGGAATGCAGTACAGCCCCACCCCCAAAACATGCCATTAGCAACCGTACCTCAATTAGCTGGATATGAATTAACAAGCCGTGCAGACCCTAACGTATATAGCCTGTGGATGATATTTAGGTGCTGCAACTCACCCCCCCCCCCCCCCCCCCCCCCCCCCCCCCCCCCCCCCCAATCAGACAAGCCATTAGTGATATTATGTTAGCATCCGTACGCTATATGGTACAACCCGAACCACATCTAAAAATAGTGTAGATAGATAGATAGATGGATAGATAGATAGATAGATAGATAAATTTTAATTTTAGATAGGAAATGTCCTTCAGCCACTTGGCTGATCTTCCAGGGAGTCCTGCGTATAGCATATGGATGCTAGTGTACCATCGCTGTTAGATAGTCTCAATCAGCTCCTCTCAGTTTTAATGTGGACCCCCAATCTATAAAGTTCCTGACGTTCTCTCAAAATTAATGGAAAGATGTCCGAATATACAACAGCTGCATCCTGTGTGAACAATGATATTCATGAGGTGTAGTGATGTTATTGCAACTTGTCAAAGCTCTGGTCCCACGTGACGCACCCACTAGCAGGAGCAATCACTCAGTTCAGCCGTTGCTCCACCTCACCCTTGTCAAAGCTATGGTCACACGTGATGC
Organism: Axinella damicornis; assembly: GCA_963931865.1. Lineage (NCBI taxonomy): Eukaryota > Metazoa > Porifera > Demospongiae > Axinellida > Axinellidae > Axinella > Axinella damicornis. The sequence goes on from OZ007512.1 coordinate 4,881,272, forward strand.
CCACACTAGCAGGAGCAATCACTCAGCTCAGTTTCCTGTGGGTCAGTGCCTCGTCTCCGTGCAAAGTGGCCTGGGAATGAACCCAGTGGGTTGGAGATTGTAATATTATATTATGTTGATGCTAGATGGAGTGTACATGTGCACATAACTGTGTAGAGCTGCCTGCATTGGTCATCTTTACCCCGGGTCTGTCAGTTTGTCAGTGGACACAAAAACGAGCAGTTTGCATGTAACAGGAATGCTTGCAACCTTTCTTTGTATAAATTACAAATGAAAACAAACACTTCACAAATGAGAGAGCTGTGAAAAGCAAAGTTTTTCGCTCTCTGTCCAATTTTCAAACGAAACTGCTCTTCTATTTCGATATTGCACACTGTCACAGAACATGCTGCAGTTATGTTTGGAAAGGTACACAGAGAGATTAGTTTGTCATGTTACAGGACGTTTGTTCTATTTCACACTGTTCCCCCTCCCTCTCCACTTCAGCCCCACCCCTCACAGTGGACAATGTCCTGACTGCTGTGCAGGGAGTGCACTGGAGCACACTGGGGGCGGCTCTTCTCTTTAGAATCAGAGTAGATGCAATTGAGCGACAATACAAATCTGATGATGAACGACTTCGTGCAATGGTGGAGACATGGTTGTCGGGGAGTGGGAATGATGAGGAACCATCATGGAGGTGCCTCATTTGGAGATTAGATTGTCTCTATATGACCAGTGTTGCTGACACCATCCGTGATCTTGCTGAACCTGTCCTAGGTAAGTCATGTGACTCCATCAGTGTATCCACATTCTTGTACAGTGTATAAGTCCTTCCTGACATGAGATGACATTCCTGCAAGCATGCCCCATATCAACATGTGCACGACCACACGTATGGAGATCATCATCGTGAGGATGTACTCCCATGTGATCTACTCTCGTTTCGTCTACTCCCAGTGTGTCTACTACTATTTTATTGACCTAACGCCAGTACTGACAGAAATACCCCCTCATCATTTTAGTATCAGTAAATTACTGTACATTTACAATGCACTTGCTAGTACCAGGAACCCATAATGAGAAGGAATGTCCAACTACGGTTGCTGCGGTTTGAAGGGACATGTTCTGTGGCTATAATGCTAAGTTGGACCCTCCTTCTCGTCCCAGTCATACTTCTCTACAATCCAATTTTTCCAGCAACCAGTTGAGTTTGTTGTGCCATCCTTCCACATGGTTGTTTGTGAGGGTGCCCTCAACTTTGTGGTAGCTCTGAATGTTGAATGGATATCACCTGTTGAGCCAGCGACTTCTAATTAGAGTAATTGGTATGTCTGACATGACTATACTTTGGCATGAATATATTTCTCACTATCAAATTTTGGTGAGCTGAATGGAGCACAACTTGAAAGGAATAGGATGAGACATGTTGGGACAGTAAAGCTTTCCAAATCCACACTTCGTTAACAACATCATGCAGGTTGGTGGAGGGCCTCACCAATTCTATACACAAACAAGAGTGCCCAGTAGAGCACTTACCCTGTGTGCTGCTTGTAGGGGATTGCCTGTTTGCAGCAATGATCGGATTGCGTGGATTGTGCGCTTTGTGAATATCAACATGCATTAAGCCTACCGTAAACAAGAATCGAGGTGTGGTTTTGTTTAATAATTTGCTTTCAACATTCACCCAGCATTTTCAGCCTCTCGAGTGGATCTCTGGTTTGTGAGCTACGTAGACGCTACTCAATTCTGACGTGTACATTCTATAATAAGCCTTTAAGAATGCCTTCACCTCTAATGCTGATTTTTGTGTAATAAACAAACAGACAGACTCACAGACACGGCAATCACTTTACCCCTGCTGCACATACGCACACGGAGTAACAAGATCGGCATGTGTATGTGTAGTAGTCTAATCCCCAGACTAAAGTACATGCATGTAATCTGGGAAGGAGACCAAGATCAGGTCTAAACTGGTGCAGTCCTGAGCATACGGGCCATACCACCTCCTATGGCCCTGCTGTTAACGCAGAAGGCAGTATTTATGAATGTAGGGTTTGTATGTGTACCCTCCACCATTGCGATACTGCCTCAGTATACTACCTAAGGTGAAGTTTTGAGGTTACGCTGATAGTCACTGTAATCTGGTGATCATGTGTGTGTCAGTAAGATTTTAACGTGTGTCTGTGTGTCTGTCTGTGACTGAAGTGGGATGTTCGTGGGGCGGGACTAGACTATAGTGATGCGCGACCTTCGTACTTTAATTTATTTACTGAACCTCGAACTCCGCGAAGAATGTTCGAGAACATTGGGCTGGAATCTAGCTGGGGCTACAAGCGGATGCATGCAATCGGGGAGCAGCAGTCGAAGCGGACGCAATCGGGGAGCAGCAGCCGAAGTGGACGCGATCGGGAGTAGCAGCTGAAGCGGACGCAAGCGGCGAGCATGTGCATGCAGCAGCAGCTGAAGCGGGCGCAAACGGGGAGCAGTAGTTGAATCGGATGCAATTGGGCCAGGGAGCAGCAGCTGATTCGAAGTGGAGCGGCGAGCAGCAGCTGAAGCAGACCACAATTGGGGGGCAAGCGGACGCAATTGGGGAGCAGCAGCTCTGCACAGAGGGCTGTCTGGTGCCGGATTACTCACGGTAGGCGAGCGAGGGGGAAGTAGCTGAGCGAGCAAAGCGAGCAAAGCTACTTGTATATGTTATGGCAGCATGTGTGTAAGTATTTCAATGACTACGCTCTAGATTTGTCTGTTTCTGTCACGCCTGAGGTGGTTACCACAGAAGACAGTTCCAGGTTTCCATTGCTATGGCAGTGACAATCCCTTGTACAGTGCAATTTCTGTGGTGTAATGGATGCACACCAATACTCACTAGCCTACTTGTGTAGTAATTGTATACTCCATGCATGGCTATTGTACCTTAGTGTACTTCACATTGTGTTATGAATTCAGGATTACTGCCGCACTTCTTTACCCTCATATCCACCATGAGAATCAGTGTGTTTTGCTCATCAGTACCATCAGTGTGTATGGAAACAACAGTGTTTCCATACTACATGGGTGACTGTTACCAATTCTCTTATGTTCCATGTCCAATTCCCTGTAGTGCAATCCAACCATGTGCTACAAGCTATCCCCAACTCATGTATTAATACAACATAGATCACTCCAACTGTGTTCTGTGAGGCAATTGAATATGTAGCTACATATGGTCATTCTAGTGCAAATTACTGATACTACAGTGTACTATCACATCATCACCTGATTGAATGTTATCAGATGCTTCCAGGTATTTCTGCTGACTTTGCATGGAGCTGATTAACTGATGGTGACCACAACCAGGAGCGCATGAGCCGCCGAAGGGGGCGAAGGAGCGTTGAACTAGTAAAGACATGTAGTAGTCCCTCACACCTTTTGGTTTAAACCTTATATGGAGTCAGCTAGCTCTAGTACAACTATGGCTGCACAAAGGCCAATTTGTATTTCACATCTACTTAGCTAGCTGGGTTTCACACAAATCCTTACAACTGCATACGTAATGGCCTTTATTTGCTGTTCTCCTCACTGTCCTCCCCTTCTGCTTGTGTCTCTCCCTCAGACCCCACCCTCACTGTTGAGAATGTGACAGAGGTGATGGGGGAGGTGGGAGACTGGATTGGGGTGATTTGTACCTTTGGGCTTGGTGTACCAAGTTCAAAGCTAAATTGGCAGCAGTCATCCTCAGAGAAAGAGAGGAGACATGCTGTGGGAGGGTACTGGGTCAACACCGATCCATTACCCTCCTGGGAGAAGCTGGCTCAAGTACTGTACAAGAAGGGAGAGAAGAGAGCACTAGCAATGGTGAAACAGTACTTGCCAAAAGGTATGTGCACTTTTGAATACCTGTAATTGGACTTGTGTTGTGCGGTGTGCATATATACTAATAGAGGGCTGGCTTACTTGTGTATACTCCATGCATGGCTAGTATACATGTAGCTATGGTTGCCATGCACTGAGAGACATGATTTACTACAACACACTTGCACAGTGGGAGGTAACTGAAGATACAGACGTACGGTACATTCATGTCCCATTACAGTCAGTTCCCACAGAATTCCCATAGTACATGATTGCTTTGCGTTACCCAGCCTTTTTGTTTTCCCTGTGTGTGGATTCATCATTATAGTGCTATACTATATATGGATACGGAAAGAGTGGGTTGAACCGGGCGGGGCGAAGTACTAAGTGAGTTGCGTGCGGGGCCGACGTTCGAGATGCTGAACAAAAGCGGTCATAGTCTGCTGCTGTTTACTCTGCTGCTAGATGGGGGGACCAATAGTGACTCACAACACGAGTGCTACTGCAGGTAACCACAGAACGAAGGCGGCATAAGCGGCATGTGAGTCACTAGTATTTGTACTCTTTGAACGGCCATCAATGGCCGATTCAATGCTGCTCAAATAGCTGCCCACAACAACGCTCAACACCTTAGCATGCCTTTACTACTGTAGTTACAGAGCGGGAGAGTACCTACCCATCACCTGGAGCGGCATAAAGCCATTTGACATCGCTGTCCGAGAAACAGAAGCCTTACAAGTTAGCACTACTAAAGTGTACTTAAACGGTTAAGAGGACTACCAAAGAATAGTTGAAACAAATTTTCCCATGCCAACTGCCCCATGCATTGTGTCTGCTTGTGTTTGGAATCCACACATATGCATGAAGCTGACTCTTCCTTTGTTTTTAAAACACGAATGCCATGACTGATCTTTGTATTACAACATGTACATTATATCTCCCACATGTTGTCTCCCCACCCAGCTGACCCCACCCTCACCACTGACAACCTCATGGAGGTGATGAAGGAGGTAGAACGCTGCTGGTGGCGCCTAGGTGTCCAGCTTGGTGTGCTACACTCTAAGTTGGAGGAGATCAATAGCCTCTACCAGAGTGATCATCACAGAATGGAGGTCGTGGTAGACTACTACATCAGACGCTACCCCACCCCCTCCTGGAAGCGTGTAGCTGGAGCTCTACAGAAGATGAACCTCCACAAGCAGACCGATGTGGTCGCTAACAAATATGTCAAAGGTACAGATGTGAATCATGTTACATGCATATCACTGTAAAATGAGAAGGGTTGTTTTAACCAGGCTGTGGTCGCCTCAGTTGCATCTCAGTGCCTCCTTGGTGATCAAGGAATGAGCACACAAGTGCAACCTACTTTGATCTTGTTAGCTATTGGATAGGAAAACCTAGTAACTAGGCCTGTTAAGATATCCTAGGTCAAGTTTCTGATAGAAGTAGCTATTTATGCAGCTGCTCTTCCAAACAATGTGCATTCAAGCAGATCATTTACACTTCTTGACCACTATAGGTCCTCCAACAGACGTACAGATGGGTAAAAAATTAAGCTAAGTCACGTACCTATAATTACAAAACGTCACAAGTGAAGCTACACAACATTTGTGGTTGTGGGTACATTCTTTGACCACCACAGTGGAGGAGGCACTGAGATGCAACTATGGTGACCAGAGCCTGCTTAGTTAAAACAACCCTTTTCCTTTTACAGTGTTTGATACTGAATCAAGCAGTTGATGGTCAACTCGATTTTAAAATCCGGGCCATTTTGATCGCGACAGTAAGGATGCTAAACATACCGAAATATAATTCTGAACACACACCCTCTTGCCAGTTGACATCTCAGGTAAAATATTATTTTTCTCTTCACACATCCTAATGTAACAGCTCCCTTCAGCAATCCCACCATATTCTTCACCTTTCTGTTTAGCAAGCTTCTCTCCTAAGCAGTTCTTTTTCCATGATGTCATACTCACTAAGTGGTAATTACGTACAAGCTGTAACTATTCTTGTTATTAGGCTTAAGCACTAATTACCTGTGAATAACAGAGTGTGTGTGAATGCCTGTAGACTAGTCCACTAGTAGCCCAGTGTTGCATTCCTCTGCTGAGGGGTCTGCATGGCTCAGTGGTAGGAGTGTTGATCTGGTAATCAGAAGCTATTGAGGTCTAATCCCAGTGGGTGACCAGTTTACTTTTGGTGACACTTCACAGAATAAACTCCCTTGAATGATAGAGTACCTGTTAGGCTTAAGTTAAGGTAGGAAGCATGGCATCGGCGAAATCGCGCAATTTTGCTCATGAATAATTAATGAGATGACGTCACTCGCATACGGTTATATAGAGTTATTCATCTGTTTACGTTTTCCCATGGCGGCAACCGGAATAAACAAGGGGGGCTTCTCTCTTTGATGCGGCTAGCCGCCCTTTCAAGTTTCAAATCGGTACTGTGATGTGGCCGTGCGGTACTTTGAAGATTTGTTACAACACACTTTTTTTTTCTTTTTTTTTTTAAGTAAGGAGCTATTCTGGCTTATTGAATGTAGCGATGGGCTATCTGAATGTGAATAGCTAGGTTAGAGTGAGCAGAATGTTTGTTGGGCTGCTGAAGTGGCCGAAGAACAGCCTGGAAAGTGAACAGCCTCCGACAGCTCCCTGGCCAAGGTACTCTAGAGAGTTGACCTTTCGGCATTACAGGCCCCGCCCATTTTCGTGTTACGGCGAATTTGGCTGGTTTGGTAGCTGGACTGGGCTGGTGAGAGGGAGTAGATGTGTGGCCAAAACTCTGTAACCGAGAGGTGAACGTGGAAAAGCATCCCTAGTTTTGCAGGGGGTAGGTTGACCTTTTGGAAACTGGCCTTGGCTTTGGTCTGTTTTAGTTGGTGTGCGTGGAATTTTTTTTTAAAGCCTAGGGTAGCCAACCCTCTGTTTTTGATGGCGGCTGTGAGTTTTGGGCTGTAGCCTGCAACTGAGGAGAGCAGGTGGTAAATCCATCCGTTGTTTTTTGGCCTGTTTTGTGTGTGTATTGATGATGGGGTCAGAGTGTGGGTGGGGCCTTGGAGAGGGTTCAAATTTTCAGTTTAGTAGAGGGCCTTAAAATTGAGTTTTAGGGCGTTTTCAAGCAGAGGGAGCAGTTTGATGCAAAGTATTGCTGAAATTTGTGTACGCTTTGATGCTGCCCATTTATCCATCAACTTGGTTTCGGAGATCGCTCTACCCATGTTTCCTACCTTAAGCACTAATTACCAGAGTGTGTGTGAATGCCTGTAGACTAGTCCACTAGTAGCCCGGTGTTGCACTCCTCTGCTGAGACAATAGTATTGGCAGTATGTGATGCTACAAGTACTTAATTGGGCCGAACCATAAGCTAGCCACCTACCGCACAAAGCAGCCTGGGTCGTATGGAAACGATGCTAGCTTTATAGTATGAGCTGGTGGATGCATATCCACGAGGTGAGAGGAAGACCTGAGGCATCATTAGTTGCCCTACCTGTTGCACTAGCCACCAGCAGTGCGGTTGCCATTTGAACTGATTCAGAGTATCGGTAATAATAGTACCCGCGATAAGTTATGATCAATTCACTAAAATTAGTACCCACATGATTAATAGATGCACATTGTTCCTGTACAGTCATCCTACCCAGGCCCACTGTTAGCCCCGTCTGTATCAGGGTCAGTAAGCTTGAGCTAGTTCCTTGCTCACTGGTGAAGATTGGTGGCATATTCATGGTGTGTAAACACCTTCCCAATCAGGATGGGAAACTGTAATCATTTTGAGCATGAGGTGTCTTTACATGCCAGGATGTCTGCCTGTGTAGCTAACTCTGTTGCTGGAGCTGTTGGTCTGCAGCTCAGTGCTTCACTGTCCTGACATGACCCTGATGAACTTTCCCTGGACATACAAATTAATTGTGCCTCGTTGTGGAAGCAAACAGTGACACTGGTATATATTGGAATTAGTTGGCGATGAGCATGAGGTGTCAATAGCCCAGCAGCTGTCTGTGTTATTCTGTGCTGGAACCGCAAGCCAGCTAGCTTGGCATAATAGTATGACTTATTTCTCAATATTTCATATGTGTGCACTGAAAGCTGAAGCATAAATTGTGTGTGTGTGTTCATGTTCGTATACTGTGATCATTGTATGTCAGTAATGTGTGTGTATCGTATCTCGTATGTGGTATACACTAGCCTCGTTCCCAGGCTCTCTCCTCAAAAAATGAGGGGAAGGAGAGAGCCTGCGTAACATTTGCGTGAAAAGCTGTCGACTTCCGGCACCTGGATCTGGCAGAACCAATCAGATTGCAGAACAAAACCACGTGAACACGTGGTTATTCTACCTTCACTGCCGTGCTAATGCACGAATTGTAGACTCAGAACTGAGACAGAATACCTTTCAGTGGTTGCAGTTGACAGGGTGTGCGAGAGGGCCACTGGTCAGATCTTGCTCTGCAATTTGTTTGCCGGACCAGCTTGTTTGTCGTTTGTCGCCACTTACAGGATCAACGGTTCACAAGGTGAGCTGTCCTGGTTAGCTGTAGAAGTGTCTCAGACTTCGGTGAAGCTGGAGATGCCTTGAAAATGAATAACACTAAAGTGCAAACCTCGCCCTCATATCATGTAGCGTAGCATACCCATAAGATCTACTAGTGGAATGCAGGACATTGGAGGGCAAGCCTGAGCGAAGTGCACGTGCAGGACATGCATGGAGCAGTTGCATTCATACATGTAGCTATGACGGTCATGAGACTCAATTATGTGACTGAGCAAATTATGAGCCACAGAAATTATGACACTAAACATACACGTGCACATCACAGCAACTGAGTCAGGTTAGCGTTAGCTGAAGCAGTCTAGCAGGTACGTCACCGGCCATGGCGGTAGACCCACCAGCTGTCTCTCCGTCTTTGTTGTCGCCACTGAGGAGGCAGAAGTTCATGGTGCTCTAGCCAATGAATAGGTAGGTTCACGAGTGGTCTCCGCTGCATACTGCACTGCACGTGCAAGTATCACGTGTCATCCGGTGCGCATTCGCGTTTAGGGTCTGGTATCGGGATCCTGGGAACCAGACTATAGCCAGCTAGCTCATCAGTTTGTCACTTTGTGCCGCTTTGTTTGTGGTAGCGCTGGTGTCGCTAGACGCCACGCTTCACGTACCAGTAGTCTAGTAACAGCCCGCTGATGTCGATTTTGTGGCACAAGCACCAAGTAAAGTTTTCAAGGTGAGCTAAAAACTGTCATAACTCTCGAACTAAATATTTTTATCCGTATTGCTATGTTAATTTACTTCCTTACGTCGAGCGCTTTCTTTTGATACCTTGGTCTCGCTCGTCAAGTACCCACAGCACCCGCTAGAGCGGTAACAGACAGACACACACACACGATGAGTACTAGAACCTCGCCCCCGCATGGGCGAGGTTAACAAAGAGCGCTATTTTCAATGGCGTGTGACTGATTTGTAACTCATGCGACATTTACCACAAAAGTAGGCGTGTCCTTCGTTTATCACATGAATGATGACGCGCCGGAAGTCGACAGCTTTTCTTGCAAATGTTACCAGGCTCTCTCCTCCCCCCAGTTGTGATGAGAGAGAGCTTGGGATTGAGGCTATCTATACACTTGATTAGTACACGTGTGTTATGTTGTGTGTACAGGCCTGTAGGAGCTGATACGGCCGGTACGGCCCACCACTTTTTCATGATAATAGTATTTATACTACAGTTAGCCATACCACTTCAAATACTCACACAATTATCGTTTTCCACATCGGAAGTGAGGTGGTCATGGAATTGAAACCAGAAAGGTTAGCAGTGGCAGTGCAGTGCAAAGCACAAAGGTGCTATGAGAGCCAATCCAGATAGCCGAAATGGTGAAAGTGAAAAAGTTTCTGTGGTTTGAGCTTTGCGCGGATAGGATCAGCGCTGCACGCCTCTCTACTCACTGTCTTCGACAGTGGCCGTACCACTCTTCCTCCAGACCTGGTGTGGGCATGTGTGTGTGTGTGTGTTGATGTGTGTATGGAGCTGCAAGATTATAAACCCCCAGCTGTGACAGTACATGCAGTCACACTGGACCTTGTCTATGTGGGAAGGTAGTTCCCAGCTGTGACAGTACACGCAGTCACATTGGACCTTGTCTATGTGGGAAGGTAGTTCCCAGCTGTGACAGTACATGCAGTCACACTGAACCTTGTCTATGTGGGAAGGTAGTTCCCAGCTGTGACAGTACATGCAGTCACACTGGACCTTGTCTATGTGGGAAGGTAGTTCCCAGCTCTTGTGATGTCACATCCTGCCACAGTATAATGATTGTGAATAAGCTACCGGTAGTAAAGCCATGCCGTATAAGCTGTTCCTTCACTGATGGGTCCTCTCTGATATCTGAATGTGGTGTTGAGTTTATCCATATTAGCTGGCTTTGGGCTCACATCCAGTTATGTATACAGTACTAGGAATGTCCGAATGAGCTCAGTGATTTGATTTACTCACTAACCATCCTTAGTACTGGGAATGAGCTCAGTGATTTGATGTACTCACTAGCCATCCTTAGTACTAGGAATGAGCTCAGTGATTTGATGTACTCACTAACCATCCTTAGTACTAGGAATGAGCTCAGTGATTTGATGTACTCACTAACCATCCTTAGTACTAGGAATGAGCTCAGTGATTTGATGTACTCACTAACCATCCTTAGTACTAGGAATGAGCTCAGTGATTTGATGTACTCACTAACCATCCTTAGTACTAGGAATGAGCTCAGTGATTTGATGTACTCACTAGCCTCCTCAGTTCTAGGAATGAGCTCAGTGATTTGATGTACTCACTAGCCATCCTTAGTACTAGGAATGAGCTCAGTGATTTGATGTACTCACTAACCATCCTTAGTACTAGGAATGAGCTCAGTGACTTGATGTACTCACTAACCATCCTTAGTACTAGGAATGAGCTCAGTGATTTGATGTACTCACTAACCATCCTTAGTACTAGGAATGAGCTCAGTGATTTGATGTACTCACTAGCCATCCTTAGTACTGGGAATGAGCTCAGTGATTTGATGTACTCACTAACCATCCTTAGTACTAGGAATGAGCTCAGTGATTTGATGTACTCACTAACCATCCTTAGTACTAGGAATGAGCTCAGTGATTTGATGTACTCACTAACCATCCTTAGTACTAGGAATGAGCTCAGTGATTTGATGTACTCACTAACCATCCTTAGTACTAGGAATGAGCTCAGTGATTTGATGTACTCACTAGCCATCCTTAGTACTAGGAATGAGCTCAGTGATTTGATGTACTCACTAACTATCCTTAGTACTAGGAATGAGCTCAGTGATTTGATGTACTCACTGACCATCCTTAGTACTAGGAATGAGCTCAGTGATTTGATGTACTCACTAACCATCCTTAGTACTAGGAATGAACTCAGTGATTTGATGTACTCACTAACCATCCTTAGTACTAGGAATGAGCTCAGTGATTTCACTAACCATCCTTAGTACTAGGAATGAGCTCAGTGATTTGATGTACTCACTAACCATTCTTAGTACTAGGAATGAGCTCAGTGATTTGATGTACTCACTAACCATCCTTAGTACTAGGAATGAGCTCAGTGATTTGTTGTACTCACTAATCATCCTTCATCATGAAAATATGGAGCTCAAGATTGTTGGCATGAGTTGTGGAATGCTGATGGAAGTGTTGAGTACAGTGTTCTTCTCTATCTTTCTGCACCAGGAGCCGAAAAAAGGAGTCACCTTGCTGCCTGTGAACGAGCGATTAAGGAGAAAGGGTCCCTTAACCAGACGGCTATTCACTGCGTATTTATAGGGATGCCACGATCCGGAAAGAGTTCGTTGATGCATCGTCTCCTTGGAAAGCGTCTGTCTTCGTCTGCTAGTACTGGGGTGGCTGAAAAGGTTGTGCGTGTGGAGATCAGGAAGTCCACGGTACATGTGTCTGGGCTGCTGTGGTGTGAACTTGAGGATCTTGACGATGAAGCCACCTTGCTGATGTGTGATGTGTCGAAGATTGCACCTGAAGATATCGCTCCGTCTGCTTCAATCACCGCAAATCTTCCAATCGAGACACAGCCAGGTGAACCATTCTCTCTATCGAAGTTTCTTCGAAAATTCTTTAAACGGACCCCACGTACCAAGCAACGTCAGCAACCAGCTTCTTCCCCCAGTCTGCAGTCTTCTGCACAGCCACAGGTACCAGAGGAACTAGGTACCAAACATCCACTTGAGGTCTTCGGAGATTCTTTCGAGAAGAAATGGTCCAAATTGAAGGATCTGCTCGATGACCACTGGACAGTGTACCTCACTGATACAGGAGGTCAGCCAGAGTTTCAGGAGCTGCTTCCAATTCTTGTCTGTGGTCCTTCCGTCTTCTTCCTGGTGTTCCGCCTTGATCTTGAGCTCAATAGCAGGTATCAGGTGGAGTACATCACCTCTAGTGGGGAGTCCATTGTACCATACGAGGCTGGCCTCACAGTACTGGAGACTCTTCTTCACAGTCTTGCTACCATTGCGTCCACTAGTGTAACCCGAATGGTAGGCAGTGAAACCGTTGACATCTTGCCCAGAGCTTTCTTTGTCGGCACACACAAAGACCGTGTGTCCGACCAACACCTACTTCAGATAGACAACGCTCTCCAGGCAGTAGTTAAAAGGACCGAAGCTTATCGGGAGGGGATGGTCCAGTTTGCTTCCGAATCTCGCTTGATCCTTGCTGTCAACAACTTGTCCGAAGGCGATGAGGATGTGCAGCAGATCCGAACTGCTGTGGAGCGTATTGGAAAGCACGGAGACAACTATAGGGTGAATACTCCTGTCTCGTGGCTCATGTTTAGCAATATCTTGCAGCAGCTGAAGGCGCCTGTTCTCGAATACGAGCGATGCTTCAGAGTTGCTCAGAAGTGTGGAATTCGAACACGTGATGAGATGAGTGATGCTCTGCAATTCCTTCATGAGAATGTCGGAGTGATTCGCTACTACCGTGACGTACCAGAACTCAGAGAGTTCGTTATCAAGGACCTTCGGTACCTCTTTGATGTGATCACCGACCTTCTTGTTGCCACTTTTACATTTGACCGCACTGATCCATCCTTTCATGAGCTGTTCACACGCAAAGGAATCTTCCCACTTGATGTCTTTGAAAAGCTAGCCAAGTCGACCGAATTTTTTCCTCCTTCAAAACTTGTTGCACTCCTGCAGCACCTCAACATCGTAGCAGAGCTCAGGAAAGATGGTGCTTCCTCTCAGTATTTCATCCCTTGTGTCCTTACACACTCCAAGAGCAGCCAGTCCGCAATGTCTGCCATGACTCCCTCTCATGCCTGCCCTCTGCTGGTGACGTTCGAGAGTGGATATTGTCCTAAGGGACTGTTTGGGTCGATGGCGGTTCACCTACTCGAGAATAAAATGAAGTCAAGACTGGAGTGGGGCTTGGAACAGGAGAAAATCTTTCGAGACCAAATCTGCCTCTCTGTTGGCCCATACGATTTCTTTGAGCTGAAGGTGCTACCCGGTTTCCTATCCATCGAGCTTCGTTCTTTCTCAGGAGCTTCAAATCGCAGGATTCCTCTTGCAAGCGTATGTAGTGAGGTTCGCCAGTGCATCAGCAGCAGTATAAGCGAGGTTTGTGAAGCGTTACACTGCTCTCGAAAGGCAGCACATTCCTTTGCCTTCTTCTGTCCAGAAGAGGTAGGTTCCGACCAGTCACCCCATCCCGCCACACTCACTCTGTTTGATGGAAAACCGTGTATCCTGAAGTGCCCCATCACCCACAACCGGTTTGACCCCCCTGATGGCTGCCTGGTGTGGTTCAATGAGGTAGGCTGTGACTCCAGTGTGTGTGTGTAGTGTGTTGAAGTGTGTAATGTAAGCTTGTGCATTGTTTTCATCTTGTCTAAACAGAGTGTATATTCTTGCTCTGCTCTGTTCAGGATAGTTCATCGGTGGACAGCAGAGCAGACACTTTTGCAGCAACTGGACCTCACCCTTCCCTGGGTATGCATAGCTACTTGCACCAGCAGAGTACTGCATGCTTCTCTGTGGTGCATGCTTCTCTGTGACCTAGCTACATGCATCCAGTTAACAATATGTTTGTCAGTCTATACTTTTCATAGTAGACTGATTTGTTTGCACCTATTGCATGTTGAATGGTTTCTTCCTCAGATGCAACCACCTCTGGTACAGCAACCCGGTCATCTCCCACTCCCAGTGGATCCCACGTCATCACGGGTATGCCTGAGTATACAAAGTATTTTGTGCTGTAATACATGCACTGTAGACCATGTATTGTTCCCATCTGCACATGCAGTATCAAGAGGAGCAGTGTGTACTCCACCTTCTCTCCCAACTCTGCAGACCTCCGCACTTGACCCACTTGGTAAGTGTTGAACACAAACCACATGGTGCACTGTCATTGCACTGACATGCATACAGGTTTCACTTTAATATTACTATGTGCAAGATTGTGGTAATGATAATGGTTTCCTGATGATTGTGGTTCCTATGGTTATCATTCCTCAGATGCAACTACCTCTGGTACAGCAACCCAGTCACCTCCCAGCGGTGGATCCCAAATCATCACGGGTAGGCATGATCATAATAATACATGTCTGATGCCAAAATATCAGGGTTGTACCTATACCACAATTTGCCTATACTGCAGATACACAATAACATTAGCCATCAGATCGGCCGTACCGATACCGATACCGATATTCACAGCTGGTTGTATCAACTATAGGACATCATAAATTCATAATAGAATATTAGTAGTAATTATTGCATTCCGTACATGGGCAAGTCTGTGCACGTGCATGACTGTTTGCTGCGCGTGCGTGCGTGCATAAGTAGACTCAGGTGTCTAGCTTTTGTTGAAACAGGCTGAGTTTAGCTTTTGTTGAAACAGGCGTTTAGTTTTTTTGTGGTACCTAGTATGGCAAACCGCTCTAGTGCTGTATGGAGATACTTCAACATCAGTGCCACAGATGAAGGCAAGTATAGGCTATGAGTTTACCTATACCTATACTTTGCCTATACCACGAGTATAGGCACCTATACCGATACCTATACCGGTATAGGTACAACCCTGCAAAATATAGTATAGGCTGTGGACAACACGATTGTATTTACTATCTCTCCTGGATGTATCTGTGCTCTTCTGTCTTTGTAGACACCAAGCCCAGGATGGCCCAGCTGATGAGGCTGAAGACCAAAGGGGTTAAAGTGGAAATTATCAAGACAATTGCTCCAGACTGGAAGCAAGTTGGATTTATGATGGACCTCGATCCAATGGGGCGAAAGATTAGAAGCATTGAAGTGGAGCATGCACACAGGTTGAATGGTCCAGTCGTCTGCTGCCAGGAGTTGTTCACAGTTTGGTTGGACAGTCCGGATGCCACCTGGGGGAATCTGATTGAACTGCTGAATGACTCAGAATACAAAGAACTTGCTGAACAGGTTACAAATGCACTAGGTCCATAGACGCCATTGCTCTCTTGTTTTGTATCGTTACAGTATCCTTTAGTATCATTCAATCGTTTAGTGCTATTAACTTTATCGATAGTGCTATTACACGTTATTGCTGTTTCACTATTAATTTTGTATCAGGCACACAGCCAAATTTGTCCACTGCCCCCCTTCCCCCAAATTATATTTTTGCCAATTGCAACTTACAGTATAAGCAGCTGCCTGCAGGATACCTACATGCATGAAGCATACAACATCGATCAGCTTATAGCAAGCTAAGCAGCTGCCTGAATCTGTTTGCATTTAATACTGTGCTTGTTGGACTGCCTTCTCCATAAGCAGCTACAGCAAATTCACATTCAGTTTCAGATACATATACATGTATAGAAACCATCCTTGCTCCATATAATACCTTCAACCTGCATGATAATTAATGAGATTCAGCGATCGAGCAGAAGTATTATGCCTACTATACAGCTTGTAACAAAGTCCTAATAATTATGAACCCCAAATAACACAATGTCATGCATGGTCAAATATAGGGATCAGCTGTGATCACTAGTAGTGCAATTTCAAGGTATCATAATCATAACTAGCTATCCAGTGGAACGGTTCTGATATTAACCATGAAAGCGCAGTCAGGGCAGGGCATCCAGGGTGTACACGTATGTTGTACATGTATGTACCCTTCATGCAGTTTTACCTCGAGCGGCCGCGGGCTTCGATCGCTCTTATAGGGGATATAGACAGCTGCACTCAGGGTACAAACTTAACATCTGGTTCTCTCTGTTTCTCACTGCTTCTCAGGGATTGATATGCCACAATCAGGACTACAATAGTACCCTCCACCATGCAACACAAACACTTTTACCTGTAGCAGCAATTGGCTGACACAACTGCAACACAATAATTGCTGTAATCTTGCAAGCATGCAGTTCAAATAATTGTTTGTGTTGAAATGTGCACTGGATGCTACAATACAATAATATCATGTTGATGCAGTAATGTTTGAATTTCATGTGTCTCATGCACGTAAAGCTATGATCCGGCCATTTCAAGGACGTGCAGTTGCATGGTTTGAAATCCTGATACTAACAAATTGCATGAGACCTGCAGTATTATAACTACTGCTTGCTGTAGCAGTAAATATTATAATCGCATGGTTGATACAACTGCAACAATATGCACAGCTTGCACAGGTATACTGAATATATTATAGCGACGGTGATGCAATAATGTTTGAGTTTCATATTATAGTTTCATGTATACCCGCATGCGCAGTTGCATGAGATCTGCCATAACTAGTGCATGCTCTAGTGAAAGGTGTAGCTAGCGTTATGAATCATATCCTCACGAGCATAAGCCCAACACCCAATAATATGGGTTCATAGGCTACAGCTCGAGGAGCTGTGCATATAAACTGCATGCAACATAACATCCCGATCAAGTGGTTGGATGACTCACATAATCATAATTATATAATTATGCACTAGCTTGTTGCTAGGTGGTTGCTAAGATTATAGATAGAGCTACTGTTCACACCTGATAATTATAGTCACATAGCAACATCGTGAAAGGCTAATAACTTCATCTTGAAGAGGATGCAAGTTCACCACAGCTAGGATGCATAATTATGTATACTGCCATGTGGAAGGAAAGATCAGTCCAGTAGATTAATAATTAAATCGTCATTCCTTTGAGCTTTCGTAACATCAATTGAGGGACATCGATCACTGATTTTCGTCTCTAGCTGTAATCTCAATGTCATCAAGGTAGCCTCATTCCCAGGCCTACCCCGTTCTTTCTGTTCTTCGGTTTGCATTGACAATAATACATGGATCTGGAAGAGTGGCGAAAAATGTACCGCTCTTCCACATCCGTCAATGCAAACTGAAGAACAGAAAGAAAGGGGTATAGGCCTGGGAACGAGGTTATCATTGAGGCATTCATCCATATTGGCATAAGATTGTGGAATGACACACTCACAAGGGTTCATCAATGTCTGAAAGGCTTTTGACTCAGTGCCATATACAGGGTAGCCTTATAATCCTCCCTAGCCAATTAACTCTATCATTTCTGGCCCCCGTCTCCATCACACCAACAGGACAGAGAGAGTTGTATTGGGCAGCACCTCTGCTTGGAGTCCCTCAGGGATCCATACTCAGCCCTCTCCAATTCAACACTTAATTATTTCTATTGTAGATGTTCCACTTTCCAGAAATCTCTACATGTAGCTATGCTGATTGCATTCTTCTGTACAAGCATGCAATTTGTGAAGATGATCGAAGTTCTACATGTACAACTTCAACAGATGTCATTCAAATTATCAGCTGGATAGAGTCTCAAGGTCTAACACCCAGTCACTCCAAGTCACAACTGTTGCCAATTACTTGATCAAAATACATTTCCGGTCAATCTTGCAATCAGCAACCACCCTATTCCTCAGTAAAACACCTGGGAGTCACAATTTTTTTGGTCGGAACACATTCACTCCTATCTGTAAACGCTACCATTACTGGACCCCACCTCCAATGGTTCCTATTAGCTATACCAACAGGACACAGAGAGTTGTATTGGACGGCAGATCTGGAGTCCGTCAGGGATCCACACTCGGCCCTCTCCTATTCAACATATTGATGAAGGCTATATATCAAATATTCTAGCTGCTTTCCGAAAATGCCAAAGTTATCCTATGCTGATGACATTCATCTGTAAAAGCCTGTGAACTATGAAGCTGAATCTCATTCAATGCTCAGGATGTCAATCAATTATCAGCTGGCAGATAGGCCTGAGATAATTATGCTTCAACTTGTAGCTGTTATTCTATTCCTTAATTCTTTCAAAATCTTGCTATTATTTCCAAAACCCTTGCTATTATTCTCATATTATTCTGAACAAATAACTTTATAATCAACGCTTGTTATACTGCAACATTCAACATAGTCTTGAGTGAGCAAAGATTGCACCTGAGGTACTGGCAAATCAGAGTCCTCGGACAACACTCAACAAATCAACTACAATATCCGTGCTAGTGCTGCAAATGTCAGGCATTATTACCATTGTGCAGCAAAATGGAAGTCAATTTGTGCCACACCCCTTACTTCCACATGCAAAAGCTTGCTATTATTCTCGAATTATTCTCAATTCTTTACCTTTGCTACTATTCTCAAAATTATTCCGGCATAATTATCTCAGGCCTACTGGCAGATAGAGTCTCAAGGTTTAACCCCCAATCTTGCATTCCAAGTCACAACTGTTCCCAATTACTCCATCAAAGAAATTTTATTGATCTTGCAGTCAATTGCAACCCCCCCCCCCCCCCCCCCCCCCCCAAGCAGTCAGTGAAATATCTTGAAGTCACAATCTCATCTTGCATGGTTTGAACACACCCACTCTATCTGCTTTTCTGTTCTATATGTATGCTTGTTTTGTTTCTGGAACGACTTTCATTGTTACCTTAGATCTCTAGAGCTAGTTATCTGTGCATAATTACATTTGTTGCATTAAAGTTTCATACCAAAAGAAGAGAGCACAGCCAAGACAATCGGTGATTCCATAGCAGGTTGTATCTGTATAGAATCATTCTGAGAAGAAGTGTTAGAGCATGACATTGCTTGCTTTCTCTTGGTCTGTGAAGGCTGTGACACAGTGATTCTGATGGAATTTCAGCAGCCAGGATGCTAAGGGAAACTGCTATGCCATTGCCCCACTTCCGACACGAATCTTTGATCTTTTCATCAAAACTGAAAGTGTGACTTCTCTTTGGAAGGATGGAACATTATTCGTAACCCAAGAAACACAGAGCCAAATTAACTACAGGCCTGTACTGTTTGGGTGCAAGAGTTGGCCACACAGTACAACATTACCCTGTGCACTGTTTGGGTGCAAGAGTTGGCCACACAGTACAACATTACCCGGCCTGTGCACTGTTTGGGTGCAAGAGTTGGCCACACAGTACAACATTACCCGGCCTGTGCACTGTTTGGGTGCAAGAGTTGGCCACACAGTACAACATTACCCTGTGCACTGTTTGGGTGCAAGAGTTGGCCACACAGTACAACATTACCCTGTGCACTGTTTGGGTGCAAGAGTTGGCCACACAGTACAACATGACCCTGTGCACTGTTTGGGTGCAAGAGTTGGCCACACAGTACAACATGACCCTGTGCATTGCTTGGGTGCAAG
The DNA here is from genome assembly GCA_963931865.1 of Axinella damicornis. NCBI lineage: Eukaryota > Metazoa > Porifera > Demospongiae > Axinellida > Axinellidae > Axinella > Axinella damicornis. The sequence continues at coordinate 4,900,759 of OZ007512.1, forward strand.
AGTTGGCCACACAGTACAACATTACCCTGTGCACTGCCGACTGTAGCAAGTTCCAGGGTTAATAATACTGATATAGTGCAGAGGTCTTCACATCTCTGCTCTCTGCTAACTCAGTGAATCACTTGTTCCCCAAACCGACTTCCAGCTGCAGATTACAGATGCACACCCCCGGCCAGACCATTCTCATGTATGTGTGTATCCGCAGTGCATTATGCGTTACAAAGAGTTTGCTGAACAGGTTAAGAATTCACTAGGTTCGATCGTAGACACCATTGCTCTCTTGTTTTTTATCATTATAGTATCCTTTACTAAAATTAAGTATCATTCAGTTATTAACTTCAGTGAAAATATCATTAGTTATTATTACTCAAGTGTTATTGCTCTTTCACTATTAATTTTTGTATCAGGCATGCAGTCAAATGTACCCATTGCCCCGGCCCCTCCGTCCAAATTGTAACAATTGAAATTGTTGTTCCAGTAAGCAGCGCTGCTGAATGCCCACATGAAGCATACAACATGTGATATACAGCTTAAAACAAGCCAGAGCTATAACGTAATATATCTGCATGTCATTCAATCATGACTTTGTTACAAGCTTTAGAGTTGGCATACATCTGCACATGCTTGATCACTGAATCCTCATTGTTAAGCAAGTAAGTTGAAGGTATAATGCCTGAAACTGCATGGTGTGAATTTGCTGCTGAGAAGGCGATCACTGAATCCTCATTGTTAACTTAAGCAAGTTGAAGGTATAATGCCTGAAACTGCACGGTGTGAATTTGCTGCTGAGAAGGCGATAACTGAATCCTCATTGTTAAGCAAGTTGAAGGTATAATGCCTGAAACTGCACGGCGTGAATTTGCTGCTGAGAAGGCGATCACTGAATCATCATTGCTATGCAAGTTGAAGGTATAATGCCTGAAACTGCACGGTGTGAATTTGCTGCTGCGAAGGCAATCACTGAATCTTCATTGTTATGCAAGTTGGTGGTATATAATGCCTGAAACTGCATGGTGTGAATTTGCTGCTGAGAAGGCAATCATTGAATCCTCATTGTTATGCAAGTTGAAGGTATACTGCCTGAAACTGCACGGTGTGAATTTGCTGCTGAGAAGGTGATCACTGAATCTGCAAGTTGAAGGTATAATCTGGAAACTGCATGGTGTGAATTTGCTGCTGAGAAGGCGATCTAACAAGCACCATAATTATATAGGCAAGCGGGCAACTAAACTGTTTTACAGTTGGTAATGTAACCCAGTGTCTTAGATCCAAATGCCTTCTTTTCATAATTTCATCGTGGTCACTCACTAGCTGTCATCGGAGCTGCCATCCTCCAGCAGAACCCTATTGAGGTTGAGTTCCCTCTGCATGGTCGTGAGGAGTGATGTTGGCTAACCCCCCCCCCCCGGGTCATGGAGGTCCCAAGGGAGTTGCGACTGCTGGTTCACATCAGCTGTTTTCCTCTCCTCAGAAGTAAATGGTACCCATTGCTTTGACCACCCCTTAAATGAGCACATGAAGAAAACGGGTAACATCAATCTCTGTTTTGACAATTCATTGCTAAACGAACGAATACTCAAGGCCTAACTTCCTTAGGATGACAAACAAACAAACATCAACACCATTGTAGCACAGCTGCTCATCAACTTGGTGTGGTGTCTTAATATCAACTTTGTGGTTCTTCATCTGCCTGTTCTCCAGCTTGTTTCCCTTGTTCCTCCCTCCTCCTCCTCCTCCTGCTCCTGTCCACCACCTTGTTGCCCTTCCTCCCCAGCCTGCTGCTCTGCTGAGAGGGAGGGGTCAGGTGTGCCAAGATCCAGTCGGTGATCATCAGTCTTGCTCGCTCCAGTTCCTTGCCACGGAGAATTTCATGGCAGCTGCCTTCAAATTTCTACGGACATCAAAGCACGCAAGGTAAATTCGATATAAACAGCTTGAGCAGGACTGGATTTGGGGTGAAATAGCTACTGACATATTATACCATGGTAATGACAGCACAGCCTAGTGCTTACAATGACCGCTATTGCAAATCAGTCATGTCATCACATCAATACATTAAGATTTTAACGTGTGTGTGTGTGTGTGTGTGTGTGTGTGTCTGTGAGTGACGGAAGTGGGATGTTCGTTGGGCGGGACTAGACTACAGTGACACGCGACCTTCATAGCTACTATACTTCAATTTATTTACTGAACCTCGAACTCCGCGAAGAATGTTCGAGAACATTGGGCTGGAATCCAGCTGGGGCTGCAAGCGGGTGCAAGCGGATGCGGGGAGCAGCAGTTGAAGCGGACGCAATCGAGGAGCAGCAGCCGAAGCGTACGCGATCGGGATCAGCAGCTGAAGCGGACGCAATCAAGGAGCAGCAGCTGGAAGCGGACACAAACGGGGAGCAGCAACTGAAGCGGACTCAATCGGGGGGCAAGCGGACGCAATCGGGGAGCAGCAGCTCTGCACAGAGAGCTGTCCGGCGCCGGATTACTCACGGTAGGCGAACGAGGGGAAGTAGCTGAGCGAGCGAAGCGAGCGAAGCGAGCGAAGCTACTTGTAGTTATTAAGTGTGTAGAAGCTCAGAATCCACTTCACTCTTCAGAGCCTCTTGTACCGCGTATTTGAAGCCATTCCGCTGGTAGTTCCTCAGGTGGAATAGGACGGAGACGGCCATGCTGTGATGATTGTCCATAGCAGAATAATCAGTCCCCTTGACCACAGCGTGATCTTCTTCTCTATGACAACCTGTGTGTGTGAATGTGAGAGTGTGTGTAAGTGTGTATGTGTGTTTGTACGTGCATTGGAATCTGATGCTAGAGTCACCAGAGCTGATATTGTCTGTAGCTTAATGGGTTGGGCCTAAGCACGCACATGATGGCACAATGTGACTCTAATTTCTACACAGCAAATATCACAATGACTGCCACTGTACCAAACTGGGGAACATCCCCCCCCCCCCCCCCCCAAGCATTGCAACCTTCATTACGGGCCTACATAGTCTACATACGGAGGGAGCCTGACAGTGATGGTATAACAACCAAGAACCAACACCAAGACACACATGCAGACTCAAACTGGTCACTAAGGAACCTGTTGTCCTTAGCAACCCTTGCTAAGCTACTGCAAGTTTACACAGGAACATTGTGCAGGCAAACAGCACTTGACATGAGGAGGGGACATGCTTGACCTTTCAATTGTGTTCAGGTTCAGGAATTAAAATTGCCTGCTTATAGCAACAACAATCCTCCCTGCACTTGTATACACTTGGACTGGAATGCTGAAATTATATGAGGTAGACCCTATATATAGTCCCCTTCCCCTCCCATGAATTTTACATGTACACAGCATTCAAGCGGTGGCTATTCCAAGACAATCCACCACCCCTTTCCTGGGGAGACCAAGTCACGTTCCCACTATTGTCACTAGATGACCAATATTTGCCAAGTGACAGAAATCCATGCACTAATTTCATCCGCAGTGCAGGGAAAACTGCAGCTATAACTGCTACAACTGCTGCACACACTAGACTGTAAGATGTCCTTAACTTGAACGATAAGTTTGCAACTCACACCCCCACATCCAGTGCTACAGAAATGCTTGGCAGTGAAAGCAGATCGTAGTTGATACTTCACTGCAAATCGGCCTTTTCTAAACAAAAACTTTTTAAGCTGAGGTGCTCAAGACATTTGTGATGGGTACATTCATACACTGCTTTTGAACCCTTTGCAAGAACGTTTGCGTGAAGAGGGGGTGATAGGGTTAGTAGGCCTGTAATTACTCACATACGATACACACTCCCAGGAATTGGTACAGCAAGCAACACATGCTGGAGTGAGAAGGTCTGGATACGAGACTAGCACTTCACAGCTAGTGTAGTGGGCTGTTTTCCTCATTCCCAGGCACTCGGTAAACCAGAGTACATATACGTACCTGTTCCCAGTGGTACAGCTTCGTGGGACAATGAGATCATAAGCTGGAGAGGGGAGAAAGAAGTTACAACAGGTTAAAGACGAAGTGGTCAAGACAAACAACTAGCCTCCTCCTCAGGCTCAGATGGCGAGAAAGCCATTACAACAGAGTCACAGGTGGGAATGTGAAGCAGACAACTAGCCTCCTCCTCAGGCTCAGATGGTGAGAAAGTCATTACAACAGAGTCACAGGTAGGACTGTGAAGCAGACAACTAGCCTCCTCCTCAGGCTCAGATGCGAATTCCTTTCCAAATAGCAACAGCTGTTTCTCAAGCATACACCTGAGCAGGCACATTCAATACACTTTTTGTCTCAGCACTGCATGGAGTGCTGAGACATATACAGACTATAGAGACAGCATTGCATGACCGTGCATCCGTTGTCCTTCAGAGGGAGATGACTCTAACCCCAACACACATAATAATGGACCCCTACATCAGAGGGAGATGACTCTAACCCCAACACTCATAATAATGGACCCCTACATCAGAGGGAGATGACTCTAACCCCAACACTCATAATAATGGACCCCTACATCAGAGGGAGATGACTCTAACCCCAACATTCATAATAATGGACTCCTACGTCAGAGGGAGATGACTCTAACCCCAACACTCATAATAATGGACCCCTACGTCAGAGGGAGGTGACTCCACTCATAATAATGGATCCCTATGCCAAAGCTTGTACTGGCAGAGAAGTGCCTACCTCCTTCACAACAACGGAATTAGCAACAGGATACACCAGCTTACATATGAACATGGACCCAGAGGTGGGGACTTTATACACTGTATTCACAGTGATTCAATTAACTGGCTGCTTAGCAACAACCATAACAGACACTATGCAGACGTCAATTTCATGAGGCAGACTCAACAGTCTCCTACCAGAAAGCGAAAGTCTATAGCACATCAGCTAACTGACTTGCCACATGACCTAACCTCAGCTCGTACGCTTAGCAGACTCTGACAACAAGTCGGAAATCGTCATGCAATGAAAGCCAATCAGAAAAATGCCACTCTCGTTACTACACACCCTCCTTTCCCGAGGAGGGTCTGGGAACGAGGCTAGACAACCCCCCGACCTGTCTCTGGGCTTAAATATAGGTTAGACACTGAGACAAAGGGATCTATGCGATTTAGAAACCCGAGGGCCCTGGGCTATAGGGTCTCGAGCGCAGCAAGGGCGCTACTAAGGTCCCGAGGGTTTCTAAATCGCGTAGATCCCATTGGTCTCAGTGTCTAACCGATTTAGAGTATAGCAACAGCTATGCTAGCGCTTCAGTTGTCAACAAAATAACCTACGAGTCGGAGGTCCTTTTCGACGAAATAACAGGCTGGGTACGAGTACGACAAGGCTGCTGACATGCAAGGCGCTAGCGCAGCTCGAGTGACTTGTGCACAATCAAGCAGTCACATGGCTCCGCCCCTCAACTTACTTGGCTCGCTCCACCACACCAGTGTCGTCATTGACCGCTTAGCCTCCTTTGAGCTCTCATGAACCGTTTGTACTTCGCACAGAGACTGAGTACACAGATATTTATGTACACTACTATTTCTAAAGCAGTTGTATAATACAGTAGCTAGTTGTCATGGATTACAAGTTGACAGTAAACAATAACTTGTTACAAGTACAGTACCCTGTGGGCTCACTAGTGAAACCCCGTACGAGGTTTCACTATTTGATTTAGATACCTCGCAGTGAGTAATCTGATTGGTGGAATTTGTACAACTACACTCTAAGATGAGGTGTTTGTTCAAAACTTTTGACTAGGGTCGACAGACTCATGTAATGCGACAATAGTAAGAATCAAGCAAAATACCTGGATGCGGTACGATGTCGGATTGTATCATCCAACCTGCTGGATGTAGCACTGGAAGTCCTGGTGTCCTCTGGTATATCCCCCAACCTACAGATTAGGAAACACAAGCTAGCTTGGCATATGAGGCCCCGTTCCAACACACTACAAGGACGTGTGTGATCTATCACTACAGGTACCATAACATCCTGTACATGTATAGTAGACTCGTTCCCAGGCCATTCCAACACACTACAAGGACGTGTGTGATCTATCTCTACAGGTACCATAAATACGGCCCTCTATGCAACGAGTAGGCCCTCAAGCATTGGAAGAACAGTGAATCATTTGGTGGAAGTACCTACTAAACTGTAGGAAGTTGTACAAAGAGATGCTTATACCACTCAACTCAGATCAATGAATCAGAACTACTGACCTATGTGCTGGGTTTGTGAGCTTTGTCACAGTAGTAGAAGACCACCACTGGAGATAGGCTTGCATCTATACCACGACTCGTCCCTCACACACTAGACAAAGCAGTCAATCTATTGGTGGAAGTCTCTATTAAAGTGTAGGAAGTTGTACAAACAGATGCTTATACCACTCAACTCAGTTGAACGAGGCAGAATTACTGACCTTATGCCATGTTTATGAGCTTTGTCACAGTAGTAGAAGACCTCCACCGGCGATAGACTTGCATCTATGCAATGATTAGGCCCTCAAGCACTGGATGAAACAATCAATCAATCAGTGGATGTCTCAACTGAAGTGTAGGAAATAGTACAAACAGATGTTTGTACCGCTCAACTCAGCTGAGTGTAGCAGAACTGCTGAAATTTATACCGGGTTCGTGAGCTTTGTCACAGAAGAAGAAGACCTCCACTGGCTATAGGTTTGCACCTATGCAACAACAAGGCCCTCAAGCACTGGTAGCCAAGAAACAGTCAATCAATTGGTGGAAGTACCTACAAAATTGTAGGAAGTTGTAAAATCAGATGCTTATACCAATCAACTCAGATGAATGAATCAGAACTACTGACCTATGTGCCGCGTTTGTGAGTTTGTCACAGTAGTAGAAGACCTCCATCGGCGATAGGCTTGCATCTACGCCACGATCAAGCCCTCAAACTCTCGGCGAAGCAGTCAATCTATTGGTGGAAGTCTCCACTAAAGTGTAGGAAGTTGTACAAACAGATGCTTATACCACTCAACTAAGCTGAATGTGACAGAATTACTGACCTTAGGCCATGTTTATGAGCTTTGTCATTGTAGTAGTAGACCTCCACCTGCGATAGACTTGCATCTATGCAACGATTAGGCCCTCAAGCACTGGAAGAAACATTCAATCAATCAGTGGAAGTCTCAACTAAAGTGTAGGAAGTTGTACAAACAGATGTATGTGCCGCTCAACTCAGCTGAATGTAGCAGAACTACTGACATTTATACCGGGTTTGAGAGCTTTGTCACTGTAGTAGAAGATCTCCACTGACGCTAGGCTTGCATCTATGCCATGACTAGGCCCTCAAGCACTGGAAGAAACATTCAATCAATCAGTGGAAGTCTCAACTAAAGTGTAGGAAGTTGTACAAACAGATGTTTGTACCGCTCATCTCAGCTGAATGTAGCAGAACTACTGACATTTATATGGAGTTCGTGAGTTTTGTCACAGAAGAAGAAGACCTCCACTGGCTATAGGTTTGCACCTATGCAACAACAAGGCCCTCAAGCACTGGAAGAAACAGTCAATCAATTGGTGGAAGTACATACAAAATTGTAGGAAGTTATAAAATCAGATGCTTATACCAATCAACTCAGATGAATGAATCAGAACTACTGACCTATATGCCGCGTTTGTGAGTTTGTCACAGTAGTAGAAGACCTCCACCGGAGATAGGCTTGCATCTACGCCACGATCAAGCCCTCAAACTCTCGGCGAAGCAGTCAATCTATTGGTGGAAGTCTCCACTAAAGTGTAGGAAGTTGAACAAACAGATGCTTATACCACTCAACTCAGCTGAATGTGACAGAATTACTGACCTTAGGCCATGTTTATGAGCTTTGTCACTGTAGTAGAAGACCTCCACCTGCGATAGACTTGCATCTATGCAACGATTAGGCCCTCAAGCACTGGAAGAAACATTCAATCAATCAGTGGAAGTCTCAACTAAAGTGTAGGAAGTTGTACAAACAGATATTTGTGCCGCTCAACTCAGCTGAATGTAGCAGAACTACTGACATTTATACCGGGTTTGTGAGCTTTGTCACAGTAGTAGAAGATCTCCACTGGCACTAGGCTTGCAACTATGCCATGACTAGGCCTTCAAGCACTGGAAGATACAATCAGTGGAAGTCTCAACTAAAGTGTAGGAAGTTGTACAAACAGATGTTTGTACCGCTCATCTCAGCTGAATCTAGCAGAACTACTGACATTTATATGGAGTTTGTGAGCATTGTCACAGAAGTAGAAGACCTATAGGCTTGCATCTATGCTACGACTAGATACTCAAGCACTCGACAAAGCAGTCAATCTATTGGTGGAAGGCTCTACAAAATTGCAGGTGGTCGTACAAACTGATGAATATAGCACCCATCTCGGCTGAATGTAGCACAACCGCAGACCAATACGCTGGATTTGTAAGCTTAGTCATTATGGCGGAAGACCTCAACTGCAGATTTGCTTGCATATATGCAAAGACTACGGCCCTCAAGTACTTTCAGAAACAGTCACTCAATTTGGTGGAGGTCACTACTTTAGAGAAGCCGATTAGAAAAATTAGATGCTGATAACACCCATGTCAGCACAACAGAACAGAACAAGTGGCCACTATGCCGAGATTGTAGGATTTGTTACAGTAGTAGAAGACCTCCACTGGCGATCGGCTTGCACCTATGCAACAACTAGGCACTCAAGCACGGGAAGAAACAGTCAATCAATTGCTAGAAGTCTCTACAAAATTGTAGGAAGTTGTACAAACAGATGCTTATACCAATCAACTCAGATGAATGAAGCAGAACTACTGACCTATATATATGCCGGGTTTGTGAGCTTTGTCGCAGCAGTAGAAGACCTCCACTGGCGATAGGCTTGTATCTATGCAACGACTAGGCCCTCAAACACTGGAAGAAACAGTCAATCAATTGGTGGAAGTACCTACTAAACTGTAGGAAGTTGAACAAACAGATGCTTATACCACTCAACTGAACTGAATGAGGCAGAAGTACTGACCTTATGCCATGTGTCTGACCTTAGTCACAGTAGCAGAAGACCTCCACCGGCGATAGACTTGCATCCATGCAATGATTAGGCCCTCAAGCACTGGAAGAAACATTCAATCAATCAGTGGAAGTCTCAACTAAAGTGTAGGATGTTGTACAAACAGATGATTGTACCCCTCAACTCAGCTGAATGTAGCAGAACTACTGACATTTATACCGAGTTCGTGAGCTTTGTCACAGAAGTATATAGAAGACCTCCACTGGCGATAGGCTTGCATCTATGCTACGACTAGGCCCTCAAGCACTCGACAAAGCAGTCAATCTATCGGTGAAAGGCTCTACAAAATTGCAGGTGGTCGTACAAACTGATGCATATACCACCCATCTCGGCTTAATGTAGCACAACCGCAGACCAATACGCTGGATTTGTAAGCTTAGTCATTATGGTAGAAGACCTCCACTGGAGATTTGCCTGCATCTATGCAAAGACTACGGCCCTCAAGTATTTACAGAAACAGTCACTCAATTTGGTGGTGGTCTCTACTTTAGAGAAGCCGATTAGAAAAATTAGATGCTGATAACACCCATGTCAGCACAACAGAGCGGAATAAGCGGCCACTAAGCCGAGATTGTAAGATTTGTTACAGTAGTAGAAGACCTCCACTGCTTGCACCTATGCAACAACTAGGCCCTCAAGCACTGGAAGAAACAGTCAATTAATTGGTGGAATTCTCTACAAAATTGTAACAAGTTGTACAAACAGATGCGTATACCACTCATCTCAGATGAATGAATCAGAACTACTGACCTATATGCCGGGTTTGTGAGCTTTGTCACAGTAGTAGAAGACATCCGCTGACGACAGGCTTGCATCTATGCAACGAGTAGGCCCTCAAGCATTGGAAGAACAGTGAATCATTTGGTGGAAGTACCTACTAAACTGTAGGAAGTTGTACAAAGAGATGCGTATACCACTCAACTCAGATCAATGAATCAGAACTACTGACCTATGTGCCGGGTGTGAGCTTTGTCACAGTAGTAGAAGACCACCACTGGAGATAGGCTTGCATCTATACCACGACTCGTCCCTCACACACTAGACAAAGCAGTCAATCTATTGGTGGAAGTCTCTATCAAAGTGTAGGAAGTTGTACAAACAGATGCTTATACCACTCAACTCAGTTGAACGAGGCAGAATTACTGCCCTGATGCCATGTTTATGAGCTTTGTCACAGTAGTAGAAGACCTCCACCGGCAATAGACTTGCATCTATGCAATGATTAGGCCCTCAAGCACTGGATGAAACAATCAATCAATCAGTGGAAGTCTCAACTAAAGTGTAGGAAATAGTACAAACAGATGTTTGTACTGCTCAACTCAGCTGAATGTAGCAGAACTGCTGACATTTATACCGGGTTCGTGAGCTTTGTCACAGAAGAAGAAGACCTCCACTGGCTATAGGTTTGCACCTATGCAATAACAAGGCCCTCAAGCACTGGAAGAAAAAGTCAATCGATTGGTGGAAGTACCTACAAAATTGTAGGAAGTTGTAAAATCAGATACTTATACCAATCAAATCAGATGAATGAATCAGAACTACTGACCTATGTGCAGCGTTTGTGAGTAGTAGAAGACCACCACCGGCGATAGGCTTGCATCTACGCCACAATCAAGCCCTCAAACTCTCGGCGAAGCAGTCAATCTATTGGTGGAAGTCTCCACTAAAGTGTAGGAAGTTGAACAAACAGATGCTTATACCACTCAACTCAGCTGAATGTGACAGCATTACTGACCTTAGGCCATGTTTATGAGCTTTGTCACTGTAGTAGAAGACCTCCACCTGCGATAGACTTGCATCTATGCAACGATTAGGCCCTCAAGCAATGGAAGAAACATTCAATCAATCAGTGGAAGTCTCAACTAAAGTGTAGGAAGTTGTACAAACAGATGTTTGTAGCTACCGCTCATCTCAGCTGAATGTAGCAGAACTACTGACATTTATATGGAGTTTGTGAGCTTTGTCACAGAAAAAGAAGACCTCCACTGGCTATAGGTTTGCACCTATGCAACAACAAGGCCCTCAAGCACTGGACGAAACAGTCAATCAATTGGTGGAAGTACCTACAAAATTGTAGGAAGTTGTAAAATCAGATGCTTATACCAATCAACTAATCAGAACTACTGACCTATGTGCCGCGTTTGTGAGTTTGTCACAGTAGTAGAAGACCTCCACCGGCGATAGGCTTGCATCTACGCCACGATCAAGCCCTCAAACTCTCGGCGAAGCAGTCAATCTATTGGTGGAAGCCTCCACTAAAGTGTAGGAAGTTGAACAAACAGATGCTTATACCACTCAACTCAGCTGAATGTGACAGAATTACTGACCTTAGGCCATGTTTATGAGCTTTGTCACTGTAGTAGAAGACCTCCACCTGCGATAGACTTGCATCTATGCAACGATTAGGCCCTCAAGCACTGGAAGAAACATTCAATCAATCAGTGGAAGTCTCAACTAAAGTGTAGGAAGTTGTACAAACAGATGTTTGTGCCGCTCAACTCAGCTGAATATAGCAGAACTACTGACATTTATACCGGGTTTGTGAGCTTTGTCACAGTAGTAGAAGATCTCCACTGACGCTAGGCTTGCATCTATGCCATGACTAAGGCCCTCAAGCACTGGAAGAAACATTCAATCAATCAGTGGAAGTCTCAACTAAAGTGTAGGAAGTTGTACAAACAGATGCTTATACCAATCAACTCAGATGAATGAAGCAGAACTACTGACCTATATATGCCGGGTTTGTGAGCTTTGTCGCAGCAGTAGAAGACCTCCACTGGCGATAGGCTTGTATCAATGCTACGACTAGGCCCTCAAACACTGGAAGAAACAGTCAATCAATTGGTGGAAGTATCTACTAAACTGTAGGAAGTTGTACAAACCAGTGGCGTAGCCAAGGGCGGGCCTGGGCGGCACGTGCCCGGCCAATCCTATATCCACGGCCAATCCACGCGCAGTGGGAAGCCACACAGTGAACACAGACAGCGAAAGCCTATCTTACGTATTCATAGTCCTGATTATGTTTTTACAGCACAGTAAGTCAATATTCATGAATCTAAAACCCATAATCAGTTTTGTAGAGCAAACTCAGCGCTATCAATAAGGCTTCTCAGTTAACTCGCGCATCTCAGGATCGGAAGTGGATCAGAGCCCGAGCTACATCATAGGCACTGAATGACCTGTCGACAGACGTGCTGTCGATAGATGGGCCTTCACTAGAACGTCTCTCTGCAACATCGATCCTCATACATCTGGAACGCGCAGTGCAAAGCACGAAGGTGCCACGAGAGCCCATCCTGATAACTGAAAATGAAGGCGAAAATTTTTTTCCGGCTTCGCGCGGACTGATCGGCGCTACGCACCTCTATGCACTACCTTCGGCAGCGTGCATATCAGCCCCTATATATAGTGCCCGCCCAATTCTACATTCCTGGCTACGCCACTGGTACAAACAGATGCGTATACCTTTCATCTCAGATGATTGAATCAGAACTACTGACCTATGTACGGGATTGTGAGCTTTATCACAGTAGTAGAAGACCACCACTGGCGGTAAGCTTGCATCTATGCCACGACAAGGCTCTCAAGCACTGGAAGAAACAGTCAATCAATTGGTGAAAGTACCTACTAAACTGTAGGAAGTTGTACAAACAGACGCATATACCACTCATCTCATATGAATGAATCAGAACTACTGACCTATGTACCGGGACTGTGAGCATTGTCACAGTAGTAGAAGACCACCACTGGCGGTAAGTTTGCATCTATGCCATGACAACGCTCTCGAGCACTGGAAGAAACAGTCAATCAATTGGTGGAAGTACCTACTAAACTGTAGGAAGTTGTACAAAGAGATGCGCATGCCACTCAAATCAGATGAATGAATCAGAACTACTGACCTATGTGCCGGGTTTGTGAGCTTTGTCACAGTAGTAGAAGACCACCACTGGCGATAGGCTTGCTTCTATGCCACGACTAAACCCTGAAACACACGACGAAGCAGTCAACGTATCGTTGGAAGTCTCTACTAAAGTGTAGGAAGTTGTACAAACAGATGCTTATACCACTCAACTGATTTGAATGAGACAGAAGTACTGACCTTATGCCATGTGTCTGACCTTTGTCACAGTAGCAGAAGACCTCCACCGGCGATGGACTTGCATCTATGCAATGATTAGGCCCTCAAGCACTGGAAGAAACATTCAATCGATCAGTGGAAGTCTCAACTAAAGTGTAGGAAGTTGTACAAACAGATGTTTGTACCGCTCATCTCAGCTGAATCTAGCAGAACTACTGACATTTATATGGAGTTTGTGAGCTTTGTCACAGAAGTAGAAGACCTCCACTGGCGATAGACTTGCATCTATGCTACGACTAGGTCCTCAAGCACTCGACAAAGCAGTCAATCTATTGGTGGAAGGCTCTACAGAATTGCTGGTGGTCGTACAAACTGATGAATATACCACCCATTTCGGCTGAATGTAGCACAACCGCAGACCAATACGCTGGATTTGTAAGCTTAGTCATTATGGTAGAAGACCTCAACTGCAGATTTGCTTGCATCTATGCAAAGACTACGGCCCTCAAGTACTTTCAGAAACAGTCACTCAATTTGGTGGAGGTCACTACTTTAGAGAAGCCGATTAGAAAAATTAGATGCTGATAACACCCATGTCAGCACAACAGAACAGAACAAGTGGCCACTATGCCGAGATTGTAGGATTTGTTACAGTAGTAGAAGACCTCCACTGGCGATAGGCTTGCACCTATGCAACAACTAGGCGCTCAAGCACGGGAAGAAACAGTCAATCAATTGCTAGAAGTCTCTACAAAATTGTAGGAAGTTGTACAAACAGATGCTTATACCAATCAACTCAGATGAATGAAGCAGAACTACTGACCTATATATATGCCGGGTTTGTGAGCTTTGTCGCAGCAGTAGAAGACCTCCACTGGCGATAGGCTTGTATCTATGCAACGACTAGGCCCTCAAACACTGGAAGAAACAGTCAATCAATTGGTGGAAGTACCTACTAAACTGTAGGAAGTTGAACAAACAGATGTTTATACCACTCAACTGAACTGAATGAGGCTGAAGTACTGACCTTATGCCATGTGTCTGACCTTTGTCACAGTAGCAGAAGACTTCCACCGGCGATAGACTTGCATCTATGCAATGATTAGGCCCTCAAGCACTGGAAGAAACATTCAATCAATCAGTGGAAGTCTCAACTAAGATGTAGGATGTTGTACAAACAGATGATTGTACCCCTCAACTCAGCTTAATGTAGCAGAACTACTGTCATTTATACCGAGTTCGTGAGCTTTGTCACAGAAGTATATAGAAGACCTCCACTGGCGATAGGCTTGCATCTATACTACGACTATAAGGCCCTCAAGCACTCGACAAAGCAGTCAATCTATCGGTGAAAGGCTCTACAAAATTGCAGGTGGTCGTACAAACTGATGCATATAGCTACCACTCATCTCTGCTGAATGTAGCACAACCGCAGACCAATACGCTGGATTTGTAAGCTTAGTCATTATGGTAGAAGACCTCCACTGGAGATTTGCCTGCATCTATGCAAAGACTACGGCCCTCAAGTATTTACAGAAACAGTCACTCAATTTGGTGGTGGTCTCTACTTTAGAGAAGCCGATTAGAAAAATTAGATGCTAATAACACCCATGTCAGCACAACAGAGCAGAACAAGCGGCCACTATGCCGAGATTGTAAGATTTGTTACACTAGTAGAAGACCTCCACTGCTTGCACCTATGCAACAACTAGGCCCTCAAGCACCGGAAGAAACAGTCTATCAATTGGTAGAATTCTCTACAAAATTGTAGGAAGTTTTACAAACAGATGCGTATACCACTCAACTGAGATAAATGAATCAGAACTACTGACCTATATGCCGGATTTGTGAGCTTTGTCACAGTAGTAGAAGACATCCTCTGACGACAGGCTTGCATCTATGCAACGAGTAGGCCTTCAAGCATTGGAAGAACAGTGAATCATTTGGTGGAAGTACCTACTAAACTGTAGGAAGTTGTACAAAGAGATGCGTATACCACTCAACTCAGATCAATGAATCAGAACTACTGACCTATGTGCCGGGGTTTGTGAGCTTTGTCACAGTAGTAGAAGATCACCACTGGAGATAGGCTTGCATCTATACCACTATTCGTCCCTCACACACTAGACGAAGCAGTTAATCTATTGGTAGAAGTCTCTATTAAAGTGTATGAAGTTGTACAAACAGATGCTTATACCACTCAACTCAGTTGAACGAGGCAGAATTACTGACCTTATGCCATGTTTATGAGCATTGTCACAGTAGTAGAAGACCTCCACCGGCGATAGACTTGCATCTATGCAATGATTAGGCCCTCAAGCACTGGATGAAACAATCAATCAATCAGTGGAAGTCTCAACTAAAGTGTAGGAAATAGTACAAACAGATGTTTGTACCGCTCAACTAAGCTGAATGTAGCAGAACTGCTGACATTTATACCCGGGTTCGTGAGCTTTGTCACAGAAGAAGAAGACCTCCACTGGCTATAGGTTTGCACCTATGCAACAACAAGGCCCTCAAGCACTGGAAGAAACAGTCAATCAATTGGTGGAAGTACCTACAAAATTGTAGGAAGTTGTAAAATCAGATGCTTATACCAATCAACTCAGATGAATGAATCAGAACTACTGACCTATGTGCCGCGTTTGTGAGTTTGTCACAGTAGTAGAAGACCTCCACCGGCGATAGGCTTGCATCTACGCCACGATCAAGCCCTCAGACTCTCGGCGAAGCAGTCAATCTATTGGTGGAAGTCTCCACTAAAGTGTACGAAGTTGAACAAACAGATGCTTATACCACTGAACTCAGCTGAATGTGACAGAATTACTGACCTTAGGCCATGTGTATGAGCTTTGTCACGGTAGTAGAAGACCTCCACCTGCGATAGACTTGCATCTATGCAACGATTAGGCCCTCAAGCACTGGAAGAAACATTCAATCAATCAGTGGAAGTCTCAACTAAAGTGTAGGAAGTTGTACAAACAGATGTTTGTGCCGCTCAACTCAGCTGAATGTAGCAGAACTACTGACATTTATACCGGGTTTGTGAGCTTTGTCACAGTAGTACAAGATCTCCACTGACGCTAGGCTTGCATCTATGTCATGACTAGGCCCTCAAGCACTGGAGGAAACATTCAATCAATCAGTGGAAGTCTCAATTAAAGTGTAGTAAGTTGTACAAACAGATGTTTGTAGCTACCGCTCATCTCAGCTGAATGTAGCAGAACTACTGACATTTATATTATGGAGTTTGTGAGCTTTGTCACAGAAGAAGAAGACCTCCACTGGCTATAGGTTTGCACCTATGCAACAACAAGGCCCTCAAGCACTGGAAGAAACAGTCAATCAATTGGTGGAAGTACCTACAAAATTGTAGGAAGTTGTAAAATCAGATGCTTAAACCAATCAACTCAGATTAATGAATCAGAACTACTGACCTATGTGCCGCGTTTGTGAGTTTGTCACAGTAGTAGAAGACCTCCACCGGCGGTAGGCTTGCATCTACGCCACGATCAAGCCCTCAAACTCTCGGCGAAGCAGTCAATCTATTGGTGGAAGTCTCCACAAAAGTGTAGGAAGTTGTACAAACAGATGTTTGTACCGCTCATCTCAGCTGAATGTAGCAGAACTACTGACATTTATATGGAGTTCGTGAGCTTTGTCACAGAAGTAGAAGACCTCCCACTGGCGATAGGCTTGCATCTATGCTACGACTATGTCCTCAAGCACTCGACAAAGCAGTCAATCTATTGGTGGAAGGTTCTACAAAATATCAGGTGGTCATACAAACTGATGCATATACCACCCATCTCGGCTGAATGTTGCACAACCGCAGGCCAATACGCTGGATTTGTAAGCTTAGTCATTATGGTAGAAGACCTCCACTGGAGATTTGCTTGAATCTATGCAAAGACAAATGGTCCTCAAGTGCTGACAGAAACAGTCACTCAAATTGGTGGAGGTCTCTACTTTAGAGCAGCTGATTAGAAAAATTTGATGATGATAACACCCATGTCAGCACAATATAGCAGAACAAATGGCCACTATGCCGAGTTGTAAAAGATTTGTTACAGTAGTAGAAGACCTCCTCTGGCGATAAGCTTGCACCTATGCAACAACTAGGCCCTCAAGCACTGGAAGACACAGTCAATCTATTGGTGGAAGTGTCTACAAAATTGTAGGAAATTGTACAAATAGATGCCTATACCAATCAACTCATATGAATGAAGGAGACCTACTGACCTATATATATGCAGGGTATGTGAGCTTTGTCACAGCAGTAGAAGACCTCCACTGGCGATAGGCATGAATGTATACAACGACTAGGCCATCAAGCACTAGAATAAACAGTCAATCAATTGGTGGAAGTACTTACTAAACTGTAGGAAGTTGCACAAACAGATGCGTATACCACTCAACTCAGATGAATGAATCACAACTACTGACCTATGTGCCGGGTTTGTGAGCTTTGTCACAGTAGTAGAAGACCACCACTGGCGATAGGCTTGCATCTATGCCACGACTAGGCCCTCAAACACTCGGTGAAGCAGTCAATCTATTGGTGGAAGTCTCTACTAAAGTGTAGGAAGTTGTACAAACAGATGCTTATACCACTCATCTCAGCTGAATGAGGCAGAATTACTGACCTTATGCCATGTTTATGAGCTTTGTCACAGTTGTAGAAGACCTCCACCGGCGATAGACTTGCATCTATGCAATGATTAGGCCCTCAAGCACAGGAACAAACATTCAATCAATCCGTGGAAGTCCCAACTAAAGTGTAGGAAGTTGTAGATGTTTGTACCGCTTAACTCAGCTGAATGTAGCAGAACTACTTACATTTATACCGGGTTCGTGAGCTTTGTCACAGAAGTAGAAGACCTCCACTGGCGATAGGCTTGTATCTATGCTACGGCTAGGCCCTCAAGCACTCGACGAAGCAATGAATCTATTGGTAGAAGGCTCTACAAAATTGCAGGAGGTCGTACAAACTGATGCATATACCACCTATCTAGGCTGAATGTAGCACGACCGCAGACCAATACGCTGGATTTGTAAGCTTAGTCATTATAGTAGAAGACCTCCACTGGAGATTTCCTTGCATCTATGCAAAGACTACGGCCCTCAAGTACTGACAGAAACAGTCACTCAATTTGGTGGAGGTCTCTACCTTAGAGCTGCCGATTAGAAAAAATAGATGCTGATATAACACCCATGTCAGCACAACATAGTAGAACAAGTGGCCACTATGCTGAGTTTGTAAGATTTGTTAGAGTAGTAGAAGACCTCCACTGCATGGCGACAGGCTTGCACCGATGCAACAACTAGGCCTTCAAGCACTGGAAGAAACAGTCAACCAATTGGTGGAAGTCTCTACAAAATTGTGGGAAGTTGTACAAACAGTTGCTTATACCAATCAACTCAGATGAATGAAGCAGAACTACTGACCTATATATATGCCGGGTTTGTGAGCTTTGTCACAGCAGTAGAAGACCTCCACTGGCGATAGACTTGCATCTATGCAACGATTAGGCCCTCAAGCACTGGAAGAAACAGTCAATCAATTGGTGGAAGTACCTACTAAACTGTAGGAAGTTGTACAAACAGATGCGTATACCACTCAACTCAGATCAATGAATCAGAACTACTGACTCTGGTTTACAAAATGTATACTGTATCTAATGAAATGCAAAGTTTAATTCAGGTGTTGTTGCATTCTAAGTAATGCATGGAACACCAGGTTTTGTACACATTACATCAATGATCACACTTTCAATGCACGGTACAATTCTATATAAGTTTTGTAAGCAGTAAACCTGGCCTGAATGTGGAGAAAACAATTAGGTTCTATGGTGACCAAATTCTAGACTTTATGCATAATTTTGTATTAGTTTTAACTGGTATGAAATCTGACTTGATGATGAAGTACCAAAGGATTCGGTACACTCCAAATGTCATGTGACAAGCCCATCCCCAGACCATGATTAGCCTCGTTCACAGGCTGGTGGAGCCTGGGAATGAGGCTAGCTAGACCATGATATGGTTCCACACATGATTATCCTTCTCAAGAAACACCTCGGTCAACATTTAACAAATCAGCAGCAAGTACTCAAGCATGTCTCTAGTCCATGGCACATATGCATGACTACAAGTTGACAGCAAGTTTAGCTGCGACTACGACTTGGGGTTGCAATATTATTGTTGCCGATGGACTTTGAACTGGATGATGTGCCCTGCTGAAAGCCCAGAGAAGCGACTTGCCATATTTCGCGATGGGGCAAGGATGCTCCGATGGCTCCCCAGGTTGCCTTCCGTTTCGCATCTTTCAGGACTGACTGGAACGATGGGTTTTGGAAGTCGTGTCCAGTCTTCCAAAGAATTCATTCACTTTGAATGACCTCCAGGGCAAGGGACGAATGACAAATGTATTGTCTTCTTCGCAGGACTCTTCACTCGACATGAAGTCGTTCACCATCACGTTCATCCACTTTTTCAGACGTTCATCGTCTGTTTGTAGCATTCGCTTGAGTGCCTTCACTCTTTCCTTACATTTCTGGGTGAGATAAAATAGAGATACTATGACAGCAATAATTAAAAGTATAATGATGATGTATAGCATGAAGAAGGGAGGGGGGTGTTGTCAAGGAGAAATGACAGCCGTTCTAATATTCAGGGTTAAAGGCTGTACACAACCTACTGTAGTCGCACGTTATTAGGCGCATGCACCTATATCTTCACAAGAAGGAAATATGTAATTATATAAGCGAGATGCGAACAACATTCCTTGAATCACTGGGAATTATAGCTTTTTCCACTCTGCGCTGGTCTTCCAGAAACTGATCCTACTTAGCTGAGATGAGAGTCGAACTTGCACCTAACCGCAAATATGCGCCTATACAGTGTAGGTAATGCACGACTACGGTATGCAAACTGAACATTGTTGTTTGTACATAGCCATGTAAACCCTTCATGATTATGCTGTATGTGGGCCAACACACTAACCAAGCTAAGTACAATAGTGGAGGTTCTGCTCAGATAGGCATTGCCAAAACAGTAGCTAAACCATGCAGCTGAAGATACGGACTGGACAGGCACCATAACCATCAGAGCTTCTCCATATCCACACCGTCTGCACACTCTTCGAGTTCATTTGAAGTTTTGTATTTGGCTTTTCCAGCGATTCTCTTGCTTAGAGGAGTGCCCGTAGGTGCGGTCTATGCAGGAAATACTCAAAAAGTGAAGTGGTCACATGACGGACTTGAATGACGTGTAGTCGGTGCGATCACAGAGCAACTTTGTCGATGATGGTGCCCATCCAGTCTAGTTTCTTCTCCTGTTAACCTATTATGGTTCACAGCTACTTACTCGAGAACTTCGCTGTCGTTTCTTTTGCTTGTGAAGGTCTGCAACATAGCTCCCCTTCCTTTTCTCATTCTGGCAAAGGGTTCGAAAGTACCTTTTACAAGAAACTGCAGAATGAAGGGAACAGGTACATAAGTTAAGGTAAAGATGTTAATAGTTTCTTGAACTTACACTTCACTTCTCCTTCAGTGAAATGAGGAAACTGTCCACGAACTTCCTTCACAACAGATTCCATCACAGCATGATTAACAGGATCAGTAAACCTCTGCCTGCACGATTATACAACATGAACTGGTTAACGTTTAACAGCCTTCCCCCAAAGTTTCAAATAGCAACGCACAAAATGGGCTATTCCATTAATAAAGGATACACCCCCTATTCAATTTGCATACCCCGGGACAGAAAATATGCCTTCTACAGACTTTAGTATACGGAAGTATGCGGAAAATTAAAGTTCCCCAAAACTTACAGAGATTTACGACAGAATACGGAAACTCGGCGAATCCCCATAGGACAAATCATTTGCTCATCAATGGGGGTGTAACCTTATTTAACAGAATATCCCCATGCCCAGCCCAGGTCAAACTTTGCCATAATGATTGCTACAATCATCCCTCCTTGTGATAGGCATGATCATTTAAATAGTGAATGGAGCAGCGAGAACGTGTCTAGTTGGCAAATCAATGTGCAGGTTTAGTTACCTTGTGTTCCATCCACTTGTATCACTGCTTGTGGATTGAACCATATCTTTGTAGGTTCCTCGAACCTGAAGCTATAAATGTTGAGAATGAGCTCATATTTCCCCTGCAAAAGAAACTATATATCCCACCTACTATACTGATTTCCCTCCCTGTGGCAATTAAACGTGCGTATGCGCAAACTGTTCATAGTGCAATGCATGACAATAAAGTTGGAAGTTCAAGGTTCAAATAGCCCTAGTACTAGTAAAGGTCATATGGATATGGATGCGACGAAGCTCAAAGGAGGCAGTAACAAGCGACCTTGCCAGTTTGTGAAGAGGTTAAAAGTCATTGGATAGTTCGTCGTCACTCACAAACTCTTAAAAATGGGGAGCGGCTGTGAGTGAGGAAGAGCGACAGAGCAGCACCAGCAACAGAGCTGGAGGTGGAGCTTTCACCGAGGGGCCGAGTTTCGAGCACAGCCAAGTCAGTCCACTAGCACATGCCAAGCCAGGAGGGAGATCGAGAGAAAGAACAGGCCAAGGCAGCAGTTTCTCGAATCTATCGTTACCAAGGTAGCCTTGTATTTGCATAGACGAACGGCGCCGGCGATGAGATTCAATGGACAAATCAGATGGGATATAGAGCCCGGTCACCAGGGATTCTATGGCAACGTAAACCGACCTTGTCCTCGGGGATTGGGTCGGTTTACTGCATGCCATAAATCCCTGGTGACCGGGCTCTAACTATTACATATTAAACCATATAACATCCGCTAATATATATAGTACTTACCGACACGTCCCTATTGACTTTCTGTTTGGAATTCCTGGTTTGGGATCCGGAACCACCACCAGCAACCACCTTTTCTAACATCAAGGCAATTTTCTTTTGCTCAGCTTGCACAGACTGGAGGGAATTCTTGACCTCCTGAATATCGCCCTGAGTGTTCTCTTGGTCAGCAGCAATATTTAAACTTGCAGTACTTCTTCAGACCAATTGACGTGTACATGACAGTACCGCGTATTGCATGTTCTCTTTACATGTATCAGCTCCGCCTTCTTCGAATTCATCACTGCTAAAGGGACCGCTGTGAATGTCCAAACTAGCCATAAACAGTAATCGTCTCTATTACGCGCAGCTGCGCATTGCATATTGGCAGCTGCTCTCGTCGAACAGGAACATTACGCATGCGCGGGTTACAAAATGACCTTGCATTAACAGTGATTTTTAATCATACCTAATGCAGTAGTCATATACGAATAGGAGCATGAAAGAGTTGTTAAAAATACTGTATGAAATGCTAGCTACTGTCTGCAATTAAATTCAAGGAAATGTACTGTACACAGCTCATTATAAACATTGCTACCATGCAGCTGCCACCGAGAGCCTACATGTGCATCACCATGCACCAGAGGGACACTTGGGTGTTATGGAGTGACACCTTGCAGCTGAGGGAGACCCAGCAGCTGGAAGGGGGAGCAGGGGCAAGGGGAGTGACTCCATTATGAACTTCAACATGCTGCTCCACCCATCCACATTCCAAGGTGAGACGTTGAGCAGCCATACCACATACCTTATATGGACGGTGTGCAGTGGAGTCAGAGTCTCATGATCAACTCAGGCTCTGTCCTGAGTTCGAATCCCACTGATTATCATTACCATTACACATATGCATACAAATCCCCAAATTGTACTTGACTACAAACCACGGCAAGATTACAATTAAGTTCTACACGATGATTTTGGAGTCTGTTGCAGAGACTACGATGGACAAGTCTTGCAGTATAATGTGTGCCACTGGTGTACAGCTGTGTACGGTTTATCTTGAGTAAGAACTTCTTCTCGTAGCATAGAAACAGTCTCCATACGGACCTACAGGATATAACATGAGGACTCAGTCTATAGCCTCTAGCCCCTCTCGACCCGGCACGAAAGGTGGAGAGAGTCCAGTACACAAGGCCTCAGTCTATCCACTAGCCCCTCTCCACCGGCACGAAAGGTGGAGAGAGTCCAGTACATGAGGATTCAGTCTAGCTGCTAGCCCCTCTCCACCCAGCACAGAAGGTGGACAGAGTCCAGTACATGAGGACTCAGTCTAGCCACTAGCCCCTCTCCACCCGGCACGGAAGGTAGAGAGAGTCCAGTACATGAGGACCCAGGCAATGTGGGGAGGGGGTAGAGCACCTGGTATACACTAGCTGTTCGTGTATGGTCCATATACCCGTTGAAGCCCATATGAATCCTAGCCTCATACCAAGGCCCACACACGGAACACGGAAGTGGGCCTGGTGACACTTGGCAAAAATTCCCATATGTGCTGAGGTCAGCAGTCTTCGTTTTGGGTAGGCGAATCCATTGCCAATTATTGCGTAGTAATTACATTCTTTACCAAGTGAAAAGTGTAGCCGTTTGATAAAACTGCTGTTCTAGCTTTCAAGACACCTCCTACTTAGCCATCACCAACAGCTACCTTCCATGTGAATTTGAATGCATCCAAGTAAGAAGCTTATGCAATTATGCTGACTGAGCACATACGGAAATTTTGCCAAGTGTCACCAGGCCCTCTTCCATGTTCCGTGTGTGGGCCTGGGTATGAGGCATATGAATCCAAGGAGTCTGCATGTAAGGCCATTCACACCGGCACTCACATTCACTTCTTCAGCAATTCTTCCGTAAGTGCACATGTATACCCTACCTTCAAACTTCCTGACGATGTACACTTATTAGCAAAAAATGCTCTTAGAGAGTGAAAGCTGGGGCTGTGTCCGGAAACCCCCTACTATCTGGAACCCCCTACCGTCTGGAACCCCTACTGTCTGGGACCCCCTCCCTAACCTCACACTGTAAAATGTGTGGAAGCAGGTCTATCAATGTACTATGTGTGGACCATATCTGGTACAGTGAAAATTCAATTTTGTTTCACTTGACAGTGAACACACAGTTCCTCAATAGTGACACCTGCTCACCTGCTAAGATGAGACGTACTGTACCCATGCTCATAAGGTCAGACTAGAGTGTACCCAGCAGTAATTACAGGGGCAATGTCCGACTTCAAACTGAATGGCAGTCCTGCTCTCCATATATTCCTGCCCTGCACACAGATTCACAGGAATACAAGTGGAATTATTTGTTGCACATGCAAAGAAGAGTATTCTGTCCATTAGATTGTCTCTCTAAATTGTAAAATGGGTGACATACAAACTCAGTGTTCACTACTCTAGCAGTGGGGACATAGCTATGCGGTTCATTTTAGGTTTAGGGATGTGGGCGGTGACCAGGAAACTGGACATTATTAGGCACTACACAATGCAAGTCCTTAGTCTTGTGCCCAGACACACCCCCTCATAGGTCTCTCCCCTCGTAGGTACAGGATGGAGAGCAGTCTAGCCACTAGCCCCTCTCCGCCAAGCCAGTTAGCCATGACCGGCCGGACGGAGAGGGGCTAGCGGCTAGACTAGATGGATGGTTGGAGTTACTAGTTGTGGTCAACTCCTCTGATGAAAAGATTTCCCCATCACACTACTATAATGTGGGAAGCTACCAAAACTTCACACTCAGCAGATTACCCACGCAAGTGGAACATTTATTTCTAAATATGGTAAAACAACTTGAAAGTTGGAATTTCACACGACATTTTTCACACATACAGTAGAAAAGTTAGATTCTCTTTCTCTCCATGGCTCCTGGTAGAAGCTAGCCTCGTTTCCAGGCCCCACCCAGCTTTCCATTGCTTGCAGTACGGTTAAGCAGAGTGTGGGTCTGGGAACGAGGCTAGGTAGCAGCTACATGTAGAGCAGCTGCAGCACGGCACACAGCCTCTCGAGTGGATATCTGGTCTATGAGTTACGTACACATGTAGGTGCCTTTAAGAAGGCCTTCACCTCTGATTATGAGACATACTATACCATTGAAACAGCAGTGTTTCATATGGCTGCTGTAAATACTGTACTAGAACCTTAATTGGATTATTAGGAAGCACATCTGTTTTCATAGCTCTTGCAAACCACAGCTGCCTGACCTACCACAACCGATGAAGTTCTCTCCCTCAGTCAGCCTCTCAGGGGCTGTCTTCGCGAGGAAGGACAGACAGAGACCTGAGCCTATGATGAAATCCCAACGTCTATCCAGAACCCTGTGTATATGGATGTGTGTATTGTGTGTGTATAATGTGAGCATGCATGCGTAAATGCATCGTCATAATGGTACACTCCCACATAACTCCATGTGGTTTTTAAGTGCATGCACAAACAGTGGATAACAGGCACTCTCTCCTCCCCACTACGAGCCTGGGAACCAGGTCATAACAGGCTCTCTCTCCTCCCCTCTACGAGCCTGGGAACCAGGTCATAACAGGCTCTCTCTCTTCCCCTCTACGAGCCTGGGAACCAGGTCATAACAGGCTCTCTCTCCTCCCCTCTACGAGCCTGGGAACCAGGTCATAACAGGCTCTCTCTCCTCCCCTCTACGAGCCTGGGAACCTGGTTATAACAGGCTCTCCTCCCCTCTACGAGCCTGGGAACCAGGTCATAACAGGCTCTCTCTCCTCCCCTCTACGAGCCTGGGAACCAGGTCATAACAGGCTCTCTCTCCTCCCCTCTACGAGCCTGGGAACCTGGTCATAACAGGCTCTCTCTCCTCCCCTCTACGAGCCTGGGAACCAGGTCATAACAGGCTCTCTCTCCTCCCCTCTACGAGCCTGGGAACCAGGTCATAACAGGCTCTCTCTCCTCCCCTCTACGAGCCTGGGAACGAGGTCATAACAGGCTCTCTCTCCTCCCCTCTACGAGCCTGGGAACCAGGTCATAACAGGCTCTCTCTCCTCCCCTCTACGAGCCTGGGAACCAGGTCATAACAGGCTCTCTCTCCTCCCCTCTACGAGCCTGGGAACGAGGTCATAACAGGCTCTCTCTCCCACACTCTATGAGCCTGGGAACCAGGTCATAACAGGCTCTCTCTCCTCCCCTCTACGAGCCTGGGAACCAGGTCATAACAGGCTCTCTCTCCTCCCCTCTACGAGCCTGGGAACCAGGTCATAACAGGCTGTCTCTCCTCCCCTCTACGAGCCTGGGAACCAGGTCATAACAGGCTCTCTCTCCTCCCCTCTACGAGCCTGGGAACGAGGTCATAACAGGCTCTCTCTCCCACACTCTATGAGCCTGGGAACCAGGTCATAACAGGCTCTCTCTCCTCCCCTCTACGAGCCTGGGAACCAGGTTAATGATATGGCCTCCAAAAACCTAACAAATGTAGGAGTATGTTAACTGTCATCGCACATGACCAGATCTCCCAGGCCTTCCCCTGTCGTATTAGCATACGGCAAGTGATCAAATACTGGCGGTGGGAATGGCCTGGGAACGAGGCTAGGAGTGTGTGACCCTACATAGTGTCCAATGATTGACCAAGTACTGCACATTATACAAACAGCACTAGATTTTGCAAACTTACTTTCAAGGTCAAAGGCAACAGTTCCCCCAATCGTGTGCCATGAAGGGGAAGAGCTCCTTCCCAAGGGACATGAATCTCTCCTGGAGGGAAGAGGAGCAGCAACTGGGGATGGTACGGTGACAGCAACTCCACGGACACCAACTGTACCCTGACCTCATATATACCCAGGCCAATCGGGAACACCAACTGTACCCTGACCTCATACCCAGGCCACTCGGGAACGTTACTGGGTCACCGAGGTTTTTCTGTGCGGTCACAGGGTCACGATGGTTTGGTCACAGGGTCACAGGGTCACGATAGTTTTGTCACAGGGTCACAAGGTCACGATGGTTTTGTCACAGGGTCACAACGGTTTGGTCACAGGGTCACAATGGTTTGGTCACAGGGTCACAGGGTCACGCCAGTATTTGATTGCTTGCAGTATGCAGTAATAGTATAATACTACAAGTGATCAAATACTGGCGGTGGGAACGAGGCTAACTTTTGCTGTTTCCTGCCGTAAAAAGCGAGTGGTCTGAGGCTCGAGATGTGTTACAAAGGCACATTATGTTTGCCATTAGCCTCGTTCCCAGTCCCACGCCCAGCTTTTCGTCGCTTGCAGTACGGTAAAGCTTACCCTGCTTTACCGTACTGCAAGCGACGAAAAGCTGGGCGTGGAACTGGGAACGAGGCTAGCTTGCCATGCCTCCAAGGAACAGAAGTGTGTTGCTGAACACTCTGCTGTGTCACGTCTGAGCTCAGTCTCCTTCGCTGAATAACCTCATGGCTGCTGCTTCGCTGCTTTTCAAGGTCCCGCCAGCGTGGCAGTATACAATGTAGTTGGGAGGTCACAGGGTCACGAATAATCTTAATTACAGTGCAGTCACAGGGTCACAAACAATTTTTAGGGCTGGTCACAAGGTCACCGCCGAATTTTGGCGGGCACAATTTGTGACCCCAGTCGCAGCTCTAAGTATTGCAAATATGGGAGTGACCACCCCTTGCAACCCAATTAGTCAATTAGGGAGTTGTTGAGCCTCGCTCAGGTTCAGGTACTCCATAGCATGCTTTCTTAGCAGAAAGTTGGGACTAGCACCACACAATGGTTTCCATGGCATGACAGACCCTAGCCTCCTACCCAGACCTCCTACACCAGGAGAAAGGGGAACAACATTCTCGCATGTACCACCAAGGAATCTGTAGAATCTGATTGGTTCATCTGAAAATCATCTTGCACGTACTGGCTTAATCTCTCAACTGAAAGGCAATGAGCAAGAAAGGGAAATGGCTACTCAAAAGGAGGGTGGATATATTTCCGTGTTTATTGACAAGAGCTAAGGCAAGTATGTTTATCCTACCTTACTCTCCCTGCTATAAATTTCTACTTCTGTCATGCTTCTTAGCACCAGGGCAGATCCTCGTTCCCAGTCCTCCATATCCTCGTTCCCAGTCCTCCACTGTTGCTTGCAGTGCTTATATAATGCAAGAGCATGTGGTAAAATTTACACTCCTCTGAACATAGGCACACCTTGAGCAAGACCTACTCCATGACGGAATAGCTACTCATAAACATTATCGCATCTCGGTTACGAATGTTGGCAGATTCCAACTACTCTTACCTACATATACATGTACTACGCACCATTGACCTAGTAGTCGAGATTGGCAAGCTAGTCGTTGTTCGGCACCGTCCCCCCTCATTCATTGTGCACCACTACAGAAGCTGGCACTTGAATGGCTGACATGGAGGCTTCAGCTGAATGGCAACTGCAATTTGGTGACAGAAAATCTGGGGGTTGCTTGGTGTGGTTTCTCGGCAGCATTATGTGGTAGGATGCATAGCACCTCACTATAGCCCCCTAACCTCACTATAGCCCCCTAACTAACGTCAACCTCGCTAACGTCTTCGTATTCTTCCTGGCAACGCTTAGCCATCTTCAACCTCAATCAGCAACTTCGCACAACTTCGAACAACTAAACTTCGCACGCTGAACTGACTTTCGCACCTTCGTTTTCTTCCACAGGAAACCACGCCTACTATACTATTACAGATTGTGAGCGTGCACGCGCGAGGCACAGACACTGCGCATGCGTATTCCTAGTAGGAGTATACATGTAGGTTGTTCCAGTACATGTATTCCATTCCGGTATTCCACTCCAGTGGAGCAGTCCAGTGATTCATTATGGCTGATATAAAGAACTCAGGCTGTGAACACCTGGCCTGCACCACTTCTATTGAAAGTTCTAGCAACAACACTACATCCCGACCAGTGGTCTGGGGTCCGGCCTGGTGCCGAACATCAGATTGGGGACCTGGTCAGTGGTCAGCATCATTTCCATCCATTCAAGGAGGGTGGGAATGAGACCAGGGCAATCACAGAGGAAGACCAACTACCTCTAAAACCATGAGACCTTGTGTGGCCGTGTGAGCGTGAGACAAGCTCTGAAACCACGAGACTCACAGTAAATCTGTGGGAGTTGGCAGGCCTGCAATTACTCACCACAGATAATTGAGCCTATGCTCACACACAATGTACGCTCCTGAGCAGATCGTACCACAAAGCTAGCGTCGTTCCCAGGCCCCCGCCCAGCTTTTAGTTGGTGGTGACAAAGAGCTGGGCGGAGTCTGGGGACGAGCCTACCACAGAGCATCACCATTCTATCTCGCCATGAAAATAAGGCCTCAAGCTGATTGGTCAGCTCCATCTTGAGCAGAATATGTTGGTAAGACAAGGGGGTGACACTCTCATTCACGCTGTACGGTAGTCAGAGCTGCGACCGGGGTCAAGAAATCTTGACCGTCATTTTTGCTGCTTGACCACTTGACCACATCCCAAAAGACTCTTGACTGTTTGACTGTGCTGTATTTCAGCTGTTGACCGCCGACAGTATACAGAAGAATACGTAGCGACTCCACCCCTTCCTTATAGTATACGGGGTCAAGATTCTCTCAATAAGCACGGTCGCAGCTCTGACTATGGCGTCTATGGGAGTGTCACCCCATTGTAAGATAGGCCTCATGCCTTGCTTGGCACTGGGGCCAACACATGTACATGCCCATGGTCCACTGCATGCATGCCCTATAGCCCAGTGTATGTCACTCATACAACAAGCTTCTAAATTATAGTCTGGTCCACAGACCCTCCCTTCACGCGTACTCCAATCACGCACGCATGGAGGGTCTGGGGACGAGAATATATACGTAGTATGGTCTAGCTACAGACTGATTAACCTTGGTGTCTGCCCAGTCTTCGTGGTCGCGATGAGATCCCGCTGCATCTCGCCGTGCAGTACAGTGCTAGCTAGCTCTCCAAACTACACACGTGCACGAACGCTTTACCAAACTCCACCCACCATAATATTTCCAATTTCTGATCCCGGAAGCGACTTGTTGGGTGTGTCAAGCTGCGCGGTCTTCGCTATGGCTGAGAAAGCGACCACAGGTTAGTGCGAGGCCAATTTACAGTATTACATAACTGTCTGACCAGACTCTAAGGGGCTGGCTATAATAGTCCCATCGCAGGAACCAATTTGGGGGTGTAGTGCCCCACCCCCCAAATTGGTTCCTCCCAGAAAAATCCCCCGCAGCTAAAGTAATCCCCTCAATTATTGCAGGCCTACATGCGATTGCAGTTGGTTATAAGTCAGTTCTGAATCATCCGTTGTCATATTTAACTTGCTCCACCTCAGGGGTGACACTCCCATTATGGGAGCGTCATATTTGACGCCATAGTCAGAGTTGCAACCGGGGTCAAGAAATCTTGACCGTCAGTTTTGCTGCTTGACCACTTGACCACATCGCAAAAAGACTCTTGACCGTTTGACTGCACTGCATTTCAGCCGTTGACCACTTGACCGCCAATAGTATAGGGAAGGATGCGTAGCGACTCCACCCCTTCCTTAGTATACGGGGTCAAGATTCACTGATAAGCCCGATCGCAGCTCTGACTATGGCGTCTATGGGAGTGTCACCCCCTTGCCTTTTCAAGCTCTTGTCACAACTGGTGCACTCACTAGCAGGAGCAACCACTCTCAGTTGAATCTCCTGTTGGTGAGTGGCCTCATTCCCACACCAAACAGTCTGGGAGCGAGGCTAGAGATCGTACCACAATGTACGTTGTCACGACATGGAGTGAGCTCCCTTCGAGGGTCATGTTTTCACCTTCTCACAGTCTGGGATAGACAGAGGGACTGCCAATTAGTATTATGTGTGGCAATAGTTCACACTAGTTTGTTATTATATAAGTATCACCATAGTACCAAGCTATACCGGAAAATATCACGAGTTTGTTGCCGTAGTATTGTTACGAGTGCGAAGCACGAGTAACAATGCCGAAGGCGACAAACGAGTGATATGTTTCCGGTATAGCTTGGTACTATGGTGATACTGATTTTATCATACAAACCATTGCACGTTCCTCTACCAATGAACGTAGCGAATGCGCGTTACCACAGCTTGCTTGACGACAACATTATCATTTCTGGTTACCAACCCTTCGCGTTAGTACGGTACGCTACAAACGCTTGGGCGAGAAGGCCTGCGTACCAAGCCCAAGGCGGAGCCACGCCGATAACTGGCAGCTGTACGGTCAGTCCACGTTGATGACTGGCAGTTGTACGGTCCATTTCAAACGGGATGCCCAAGTATACGAACGAGTTCAACCTCGACTTCCAAAAGTATCGAGATGTAAGTCAGCCCTCTTCAGGAGCCCAAAAGGTAGTCAGTACCAGCTAGTCCAGGTAGTCTCTGACACGAAACTATAACAGATTTGCTGTAGCGCACGTGACTTACTGTACATAATACGGATATCTCGCGTGACCTACAGTACTAATACGGATTTTTCACGTGACCTACTGTACAAAATACGGGTTTTTATCAACTGCGCTTGCGTACCAGGCTTTCCCATTGACTGCTGTACATTATTCAAACGTAGGTGTATGATAAAGGATTTTAATGGACACCTGATTCAAGCCGACCAATACCACGATTATGAACATAGCTATCCAATTACTGCTACTAGTACTTCCCAGAAATCCATAGTCTGCTAGTGCTATGCATATTGCTAGGTGATTGCACATGGGAAGACACAAATCGTGAATATTGTCACAGTGAATAATATTGTAACTAAGTTCCAATTACGTAATGAATATTTACCAGTTGTACCAAATAACATTGTGAACTGTGTACCCAGGTCAGTATGTTGGCAGCAAATATGAAAATGATCGTTACTGCACTCTGCATAGATGCACAGCTGCAGCACTGGTGTCAGGAAATTTCGCCGCCAGGGAAAAAAACCGTTGCGGCGTCGAAATTTCCTAGCATTTGTGGCCCTCTATTATATCGGAGCATATATGGGAACAACGGTAATTCCTGGGGATTATTGTAGCCCCCAGTAAAGTTCGTCGCTCACAGTTATGTGCAAACAAATCTACATCACTGAGATGCACGTACCAAGGACAATATGACATACTGCTAACATACTAAATTGCTAAAGTGCTACCATGGCTTCATCAGCATTAGGTAAGTGTTTCATGCTCACGGGCGACCTGTCACCAATATAATATTGTGACACAGCACAGCCTATTGTTGTGGCCATGAGAGCGTTTCACATGAAGTTAAAACTAGGGGCTCTCTAGCCAATCGATGTTCCAATGCACAATACAGTTACAGCCTTATATAAGCTCCTCCTCGTCCCAGGATCTAGGCTCCTGGCTCCTGGCTGATACACACACACTGCACTGTGAAACTCTTGGATTGCTACTAATGAAGATGCTGTTTAGTATGTTGCTTTCACTCACTGGCCCCACTAGTGCTGCAGCTGTTCAGTGGAGTAGTCATGGATACCCAGAGTGGAGTAGAGCATTCACTCAGCATGGTACAATATTCATGTGTTATTTACCTAATCAGGCTACAATGATCACATGCTAAGGTATCATGTTTTGAATAATGGTCACCAACCAAATCATGTTTGAATAATGGTCACCAAATTATGTTTGAATAATGGTCACCAAATTATGGGTCACCAAATTAACATGGAGCTCCAATGTCAAACAGCTGAATCCTTACTACAGTCAGACTGTGTTGTGGCAGGAGCCCATAACGGGAAGGAGCGTCCAACTAGCATACCCATCAGTCGCAAGGTTGCCGCACTTGACACTCCTTATACGGATTTCAATTGCTCCCGTTTGCGGTCTGTGTACGTGTAGATTCACCGTAAGTAGGTGGGCAGGTGTTGTGTATGCTATCGTGGATGGTTAGTTTTTCACACGTCTGCGAGCCCTCACAGGCTTCTTAACAAAGTAGGTGCGAGTTGTAGCCCAGCCCTATAAGGCATTTTGTGGGACTGCTATCTTGCGAGTGATGGAACCCTAACAAGTACGGTAGTTTGACGCTCCTTCGCGCCGCTTCGCGGCGCTCATAAGCTCCTGGTTGTGGGCATGTGGGGAATGTGTCACACAAGCCTGTGAGAGGCAACCTAATTTAGAATTTTTGTTGTGATATTGACAAGACTTGTATGGATCCAGGGGGGGTAGGACAAGATCACGTGCACTGTCATTTTGTATGACGTAATGCAAAGTCGTTCTACTGCTTTTCTCCGTGGAAGAAGGCTGCATTGCGCTTTCAAAGCATCCTGAAGAGTAACCTCCATGCAAAGACTGTGACCGAACTGGGTATAAGCCACTACACACTACTACGTGCCTGTACTGAGCAGTTAGGTAAGTGACCATGCAGACTCACCGACAATATCAGCGAATGCAGACTTGTCGACCGCACTCAGGTGTTTAGCATCATGTAGGAAGTCAATAAAGCGATCGAACCCCATCGAACCCCAGCGATAAGTCAGCGCTAGAGCTGTTACTAGTCTGCTAGTTCCGCATACTTCTTGTATATTATTGTGCACTATCCCTATGGAATTTTAATTGTACCACGTGCGCACAGACCTTGTCCCACCCCCCCTGGTATGGACCAATTGTCACTAAATCCTGTAATGCGATTGGGTGACACTCTACAGTGTAGCAGGACAAACTGCTGTATGGGAGGTCCTCAGATCCCTGATCTCTTTGTGGAACGGGGTCTGGCTCATGAGACTTAGGAGGTCGGAGATCAAATCACTCCGTAAATTCCTATACCATGGTATCGCAAAAGGACGCCCAAACTCGAAAGAGCAACCACACCCCACTTTGGCTCAATTTCCTGTATAGGGTCAAAGTTCACTCAAATGTGTGCCTACCCCGGTGCTAGCCTTGTGCCTCATGTGAGCAGTGAAGACGACGTGGTGAGCAGTGACGTTGCCCAGCGATGTAGATGTGCTGGGAGGGCTCTGACGCACATGCACTGTCTACTTGCATGCAACATACGTAAGCAAATGTGCCCATGGGTGCTCTTTGGGGGTTGAATGTGGAAGCACCCACCCCCTTTTGATGAGCATGTGAAGTTCAGCGCCCACAGGCATTCTTTTGTGACAGTACGGTATATGTTATCTGGAACACAGGAAGTATTTGCCACTGTCCTAGACGGATGGTCTGATAGTAATACCTGCCTCCTCTCCTCTCTGCCAGCTCAGTACACACTGTCATTGGTATGTGTTACAGCACATAATGTGGTTATGTATGAAAGGTGTTACGGGACATTAGTTTCATTTCACACTGTCCCCCCTCTCTCTCCACTTCAGCCCCACCCCTCACAGTGGACAATGTCCTGACTGCTGTGCAGGGAGTGGACTGGAGGACACTGGGGGAGATGCTTTTCCCTGAATACTATGATGACGATGCCGATGAGTTGTTTTATCCCAAATTGGACAAGATTGCACAATCCGATGATGACCGACTTCACGCAGTGGTCGAGACGTGGGTGCTGGGGAGGGGGATGGATAAGGAACCATCATGGAGACACCTCATTTGGAGATTAGATCATCGCAATATGACCGGTGTGGCTGACAACATGCGCCAGTATGCAGAACCTGTCCTAGGTAAGTCATGTGACTCCATCAGTGTATCCACATTCTTCTACAGTGTGTAAGTCCCTTCCTGACATGAGGTGACATTCCTGCAAGCATGCCCCATATCAACATGTGCACGACCACACATATGGAGATGATTGTAAGGATGTACTCCCATTTGATCCACTCTCGTTTCGTCTACTCCCAGTGTGTCTACTACTATTTATTGACCTAACGCCAGTACTGACAGAAATACCCCCTCAACATTTTCGTATCACTAAATTACTGTACATATACAATGCACTTGCTAGTACCAGGAACCCATAATGAGAAGGAGCGTCCAACTATGGTTGCTGCGACTTTAAGGGACATGTTCTGTGGCTACAATGCTAAGTTGGACCCTCCTTCTCGTCCCAGTCATACTTCTCTACTATCCAATTTTCCAGCCACCAGTTGAGTTTGTTGTGCCATCCTTCCACATGGTGCCCAGTAGAGCACTTACCCCGTGCACT
This sequence comes from Axinella damicornis, assembly GCA_963931865.1. Taxonomy (NCBI): domain Eukaryota; kingdom Metazoa; phylum Porifera; class Demospongiae; order Axinellida; family Axinellidae; genus Axinella; species Axinella damicornis. The sequence continues at coordinate 4,935,788 of OZ007512.1, forward strand.
GCTTGAAGGGGATCGCCAACGATCAGATTGCTTGGACTGGATGCTCTATGAATATCAACATACACAGCCTACTGTAAACAGTATTGAAATTGAGATGTGGTTTTGTTTGATAGTTTGTGCTGAGAACACTTTCAACATTCTCCCGGCTCTTTTTCAGCCACTCGAATGGATCTCTGGTCTGTTAGCTATGTCGATGCTAATATCTTTCGTGTACATTAAATAAGTCTTTAAGAATGCCTTCACCTCTGATTTTTGTGTAATAAACAGACAGACTGACAGACACGCAATCAGTTTACCCCTGCTGCACATATGCCCACGGAGTAACAAGAAAGGCATGTGCATGTGTACGTAGTCTAATCCCCAGACTATAGTACATGCATGTAATCTGGGAAGGAGACCAAGATCAGGTCTAAACTGGTGCAGCCATGAGCATACGGCCTGTACCACTTCCTATGGCCCTGCTGTTAATGCACAAGGCAGTGTTTATGTTTGTAGGGTTTGTATGTGTACCCTCCACCATTGCGATACTGCCTCAGTATACATACTACAGCACGTGTGTATTTCCATGACTATACACTCTAGTTTTTTTCTGTTTCTGTCACTCCTGAGGTGGTTACCACAGAAGACCTAAAATAAAGTTCCAGGTTTCCGTTGCTATGGCAATGACAATCCCTTGTACTGTGCAATTTCTGTGGTGTAATGGATGCACACCAATACTCACTGGCCTACTTGTGTAGTAATTGTATACTCCATGCATGGCTATTGTACCTTAGTGTACTTCACATTGTGTTATGAATTCAGGATTACTGCCACACTTCTTTACCCTCATATCCACCATGAGAATCAGCATGCTTTGCTCATCAGTACCATCAGTGTGTATGTAAACTACAGTGTTTCCGTACTACGTGGGTGACTGTTACGAATTCTCTTATGTCCAATTGCCTGTAGTACAATCCAACCATGTGCTCAAGCTATCCCAACTCACATATATACAACATAGATCATTTTCTGTGAGCCAATTGCCATTGTGAATTGTGGTGATGCTATAGGGATGTACATACAATCAGGTCATCACCTGATTGGATGTTATCAGATGCTTCCAGGTGTTTCTGCTGACTTAGCATGGAGTGGATTAACTGATGGTGACCACAACATTGTTTATTTGCTGTTCTCCTCACTGTCCTCCCTTTCTGCTTGTGTCTCTCCCTCAGACCCCACCCTCACTGTGGAGAATGTGACGGAGGTGATGGGGGAGGTGGGAGACTGGGAGAGGGTGGCCCGAAGAGTTCTAGCCACACATGGACTTCAAATCCCAGACTCCAAGCTACAGGAAATCAAGCAGCAGTCATCCTCAGAGAAGGAGAAGAGCCGTGCTGTGGGAGGGTACTGGGTCAACACTCATCCACATCCCTCCTGGGAGAAGCTGGCTCAAGTACTGTACGACCAGGGAGAGGAGAGAGCAGCAGTAATGGCGAAACCATACTTGCCAAACGGTATGTGCATTTCTTGACTACCTGTAATCGGACTTGTGTTGTGTGGTGTGCACACTAATAGAGGGTCTACTCACTGGCTTACTTGTGTATACTCCATGCATGGCTAGTATCCGTATGCTATATGGTATTTACGTAGACCCAACCCAAACCACGTATAAAATAGTGTAGGTAGATAGATAGATTTTAGTGAGCTGAATGGAGCACAACTTGAAAGGAATAGGATGAGACATGTTGGGACAGTAAAACTTTCCAAATCCACACTTCGTAAAAAACGTCATGCAGGTTGGTAGAGGGACTCACCAATTCTATACACAAACAAGAGTGCCCAGTAGAGCACTTACCCTGTGCGCTGCTTGCAAGGGGTCGCCAACGATCGAGTTGCATGGACTGTATGCTCTAACTACCAGATTGTGCAGATTGTGCGCTGAATGAACATCGACATGCATTAAGCCTACCATGAAATCGAGGTGTGGTTTTGTTCGATAATCTAGACAGAGAACGCTCAACATTCATCCAGCTTTTTCAGCCACTCGAGTGGATCTCTGGTCTGTGAATTGACAAAAATAATGCATTCACCTCTCAAAATGCAGCTGTTTTTGTGTAATAAACAAACAGACAGACTGACAGACACTGCAATCACTCTACCCCTGCTGTGCATACACACACGGAGTAACAGGATAGGCATGTGCATGTGTAGTAGTCTAACCCTAGCCTTTTCCCAGGCCGCGTGGGAGGAGAGAAGGCGGCCTGGGAACGAGGCTAGTCTAACCCCAGACTATAGTACATGCATGTAATCTGGGAAGGAGACCAAGATCAGATCTAAACTGGTGCAGCCATGAGCATACGGCCCGTACCACTTCCTATGGCCCAGCTGTTAATGCACAAGGCAGTATTTATGTTTGTAGGGTTTGTATGTGTACCCTCCACCATTGCGATACTGCCTCAGTATACGTACTACCTAAGGTGGAGTTTTGAGGTTACACAGAGCAATGTTGATAGTCACTGTAATCTGGCAATCACGTGTGTATGTGAGTCCATGTGTATTTGATGAATTGTTGTTCTGTGTTATTTCACCTGTTATGGCATGTGGGTGTAAGTATTTCCATGACTACACTCTCAGTTTCTGTCACTCCTGAGGTGGTTACCACAGAAGACCTAAAATAAAGTTCCATGTTTCCTTTGTTATGGCAATGACAATCCCTTGTACTGTCAATACTCACTGGCCTACTTGTGTAATAATTGTATACTCCATGCATGGCTATTGTACCTTAGTGTTCTTCACATTGTGTTATGAATTCAGGATTACTGCCACACTTCTTTACCCTCATATCCACCATGAGAATCAGTGTGTTTTGCTCATCAGTACCATCAGTGTGTATGTAAACTACAGTGTTTCCATACTACGTGGGTGACTGTTACCAATTCTCTTATGTTGCATGTCCAATTCCCTGTAGTACAATCCAACCATGTGCTCAAGCTATCCCCAACTCACGTACAACATTGATCATTTTCTGTGAGCCAATTGCCATTGTGAATTGTGGTGATGCTATAGGGATGTACATACAATCAGGTCATCACCTGATTGGATGTTATCAGATTCTTCCAGGTGGTTCTGCTGACTTAGCATGGAGTGGATTAACTGATGGTGACCACAACATTGTTTATTTGCTGTTCTCCTCACTGTCCTCCCCTTCTGCTTGTGTCTCTCCCTCAGACCCCACCCTCACTGTGGAGAATGTAGCGGAGGTGATGGGGGAGGTGGGAGACTGGGAGAGGGTGGCCCCAAGACTCATCCCATACTCCAAGCTACAGGAAATCAAGCAGCAAACATCCTCTGAGAGGAAGAAGAGCCGTGCTGTGGGAGAGTACTGGGTCAACACTCACCCAGATCCCTCCTGGAAGAAGCTGGCTGAAGTACTGTACCAGGAGGGAGAGGAGAGAGCAGCAGCAAAGACGAAACAATACTTGCCAAATGGTATGCTCATTTCTTGACTACCTGTAATTGGACTTGTGTTGTGCGGTGTGCACACTAATAGAGGGTCTACTCACTGGCTTACTTGTGTACACTCCATGCATGGCTAGTATACATGTACCTATGGTTGCCATGCAAGAGACATGATTTACTACAACACACTTGTAAAATACTCACAGTGGGAAGTAACTGAAGATACAGACGTATGGTACATTCATGTCCCATTACAGTCAGTTTCCACAGAATTCCCATAATGCATGATTGCTTTGCATTACCCAGCCTTTTGTTTTCCCTGTGTGTGGATTCATCATTATAGTGCTATACTATGGATACTTGGTCGGACTGTCACCAGTAGAGTTGTGCATTACTGACTGAAGAACACTACCAAAGAGTAGTCGAAGCATTGCAATTTTAGAATTGAAGTTCTCTACTGGTGACAGTCTGACCAAGTATTGATAGTATAGTTTGTTAGCACACCAGTACCATGACCCTCTCCAAGTACATTATTATAGTACACTGCACTAATACAAGGGACATACTCAATGCAATAGTGTGTTTGTCCGATGTTGGGATTCAAAGTCACCAATAATTACCGTGCCCCCACCTACCACCTGCCCACTTAGTCACTGTAGGTACCCATGCATTGTGTTTGGATTCTGCACGTGAACGTGATTCTTCCTGGATTACAAAACAGGAAGACCATGACTGGCTTTTGTTGAATAATTACAACATGTACATTATATCTTCCCCATGTTGTCTTCCCACCCAGCTGAACCCACACTCACCACTGACAACCTCATGGAGGTGGTGAAGGAGGTAGAGCACTGCTGGCGTAGCCTAGGTTCATCGTTTGGTGTGCCAGCCTCTAAGAGGAGGGAGATCAGAAGTCTATACCAGAGTGATCATCACAGAATGGAGGCCGTGGTAGACTACTACGTCAGATCTCCCACTCCCTCCTGGAAGCATGTCGCTGTAGCTCTACAGGGGGAGGACCTCCACAAGCAGGCAGAGGAGGTCAAAGCCAAATATGTCAAAGGTATGTGAATCATGTGACGTGTTTGATACTGAACGATGGCCAACTTTTGGTACTTGATTTTAATATAAAAGTAATCCGGGGCATTTTGATCATGACATAAAAGATGCTAAGAATGACAATATAATTCTGAACGCACACCCTCTTGCCAGTTGACGTCTCAGATAAAATATTTAGCCAGATTATTACACATTCAAATATAACAGCTCCCTTCAGCAATCCCACCATCTTCTTCACCTTTCTGTTCAGCAAGCTTCTCTCCTATAAGCAGTTCTTTCCCATGATGTCATACTCACTAAGTGGTAATTACAAGCTGTAAACTATTCTTATTAAGCACTAATTACCTGTGAATAACAGAGTGTGTGGTAGAAGTGTAGCCTCGTTCCCAGGCCTACCTCGTTTTTTCTGTTCTTCGGGTTCCGTTGACAATAATACACGGATGCGGAAGGGCGGCACTAATTACCTGTGAATAACAGAGTGTGTGGTAGGAGTGTAGCCTCGTTCCCAGGCCTACCCCTTTTGTCTGTTCTTCGATTTCCGTTGCCAATAATACACGGATGCATTCCGCATCCGTATATTATTATCAACGGAAACCGAAGAAGAGAAAATATGGGGTAGGCCTGGGAACGAGGCTAGTAGGAGTGTTCATCTTGTAATCAGAAGATCTTGAGGTCTAATCCCAGTGGGTGACCTGTTTACTTTTGGTGACACTCTCCAGAATAAACTCCCTTGAATGATAGAGTACCATAAATTATTAGCAGGTACTACGAATTTTATAGCTGCAGTATGTGTCATTAAAATTGCTTAATTGGGACGAACCATAAGCTAGCCGCCTACCGTACAAAGCAGCCTGGGTCATATGGGAACGATACTAGCTGTATAGTATGAGCTGGTGGATGCATATCCACGAGGTGAGAGGAAGACCTGAGGCATCATTAGTTTGCCTACCTGTTGCACTAGCCACCAGCAGTGACGTTGCCATTTGAACTGATTCAGAGTATCAGTAATAATAGTACCAGCGATAAGTTATGATCAATTTGCTAAAATTAGTACCCACTATGATAGTGACGTTAAGGTATTTCCTTATGCACATTGTTCCTGTACAGTCATCCTACCCAGGCCCACTGTTAGCCCCAGGGTCAGTAAGCTTGAGCTAGTTCCTTGCTCACTGGTGAAGATTGGTGGCATATTCATGGTGTGTAAACACCTTCCCAATCAGGATGGGAAACCTGTAATCATTTTGAGCATGAGGGTCTTATGCCTTGATGTTTGCCTGTGTAACTATGTTGCTGGAGCTGTTTGTCAGCTGCTTCACTGACCCTGACAAAAACATTCCTGGAACCAGAGTTAATTAGCTCATTATTTTACCAATGGGTAAGGCTAGGAATCCGAACCAGCCAGCTGTGCTGCTTTGGACAATGGTTCAGTTGTATGTTAGTTGTCTACATGTATTATGTGGGTCGGAAATGTGTGCATAAGTATACATGTACACATATTATGTTTAATATTGTGTGCTGTGTAGGCATGACTGTGTGTGTTGTGTGTGGTTGTGTTAGTGCAGTGTTGTGTGTGTTTACTACATAACAATCACAGTTGGAGTGACCAAGGGAGCTACAAACATGAGGGCTCTTGGCTGTAGTTCTAGCTGCTTCAAAGGGTTATATAATTATCTGTGTCTCTATGGCCCCAGCTCTCATGATGCATCATTACAGAGATGTTTTACTTTTACTTGGCCCAATGGTTGTCACACCCACACTACAGTTTGGTACATTCAGTTAGTGTTTGCAGTCCAAGCAGAGTCCTCGTTTGTTCTGTGTACATGTATTGTGTGCATACTGTGTGTACTGTAGTCTCACGAAAGAGCACCCACCCTTGAAAGAACACTACCCCCCCCCCCACTTAAGACTCAATTTCTTGTATAGGGTCAAAGTTTACTCAAATGGAGCACCCACCCTTACCCTAGCCTTGTGCCTCATGTGACAGACAAAAATGGAGTGCATTCGTCAAGCTTCGAGAAGCGCTACACGCATCTGAGGTAACAAAACTTGCTTGCTGGAAATCTGAGTCTGTGCTTCCGTGTCATATCTGTGTTGTATGTGTTGGCTTGCCCATGAAGATGAAGATACACGGAACTTCAATTGCTCACACAGGATCTCATCAAGTGCTTGATGGTACGACTTGGTGAGTAGTGCCATCCCTGAACTTGACAGTGAGCATGAAGAACGGATGACAGTGCTAGTGACTCCTGTGATGTAGATGACATGGCTCTGACACACACACACTTGCTGCTACATAAACAATGGTGTACGCTCTTTTGGGGGTGAATGCAGAAACACTGGAAAAAGCACCCACCACCTGTTCACTGAGCATGTAAAGTGCACCACACGTGCATGGGTGCTCTTTTGGGAGACTGCTGTATATGTTCCATGTGTGTTATGTTAGTACACAATTACCTGAATCAGTGCATCCTACTTGTGCTGTGTCTCTGTGTTGCATGTGCTTATGTGTGGTACTGTCTAACCCTCTTTAGTTGTATAGTTAGCCATAATAGGTGGTCACAGAATTGAAACCAGAAAGGTTAGCAGTGTCAAAGCAGTGGCGTAGGAAGCAAATTCAAAGTGGAGAGGCCAATCCGGCGCGAAGTAGTGAACAGAGGCGCGAAGCGCTGATCTATTTTCCGCGCGAAGTGCAGAAATTTATTTTCTCTTTTTCTTGGGGCCAGGAAGCTCTGTATTGCACCTCAGTCGGTAAATAGAAAGTGGAGAAGCCATTAGCAGCATATGCAAGTAGCTGCCAGCATGCAAAGCACACACTTACTAGGTGGGGTCTGGGGACTTACTTCAGGATCCTGACAGTGACAGCTGCTGAGAAACTCAAACTAACACCTCACGCTCGAAGGATACACTATACACGTACGCCCGCATCTAGAGCGGGGTAGCGCATGAATAATCCATGCATATTATTGAAGTAGGCGCGGTATATATCTGCCGTTGCAGTAAAGCTTTATTTTAAGGGGCCGAAAAAGCGCAGCGGCTATGGCCGCTCCGGCCGCTGCGCTTCCTACGCCACTGCAAAGCATGAAGGTGCTATGAGAGCCAATTCAGATAGCTAAAAAAGCGAAGGTGAAAAAATTTCCGCACTTTGCGTGGATAGGATTGACACTACATGCCTCTACTCTCTGCCTTCGACAGTAGCCATACCACTCAAAAAATAATGTGTGTATGTGTGTATGTGTGTACGAGTCCGAGGGATTAGACACCTAAAGGCTCTGGACTGTAGTACCTATTCTGAGATCTGTGAGGGTGCTTAGAAAGTGTGTGAGGTTTGTAAATTGTGTGGGTCTGTTTAGAGCAATAATTATATAGTGTGTATGTGACGATAGTTCGCAGCTACATGCAGTCACATGACCTTGTCTATGTGGGAAGGTAGTTCCCAGCTGTGACAGTACATGCAGTCACATGACCTTGTCTATGTGGGAAGGTAGTTCCCAGCTGTGAAAGTACATGCAGTCACATGACCTTGTCTATGTGGGAAGGTAGTTCCCAGCTGTGACATTCCTGCTGTCACATGACCTTGTCTATGTGGGAACTCAGGATGGTTAAGGCTGGCCCAAATTTGATTTTGGCTCAACTTTTTGCTTTACCTCTGTACTTTTGAGCATGCATTGCTATAATATTTGTTGATTATACCAAATGAAACTGTGCTTAGTCAAATGTAAACAGGATGTTGATTGTTTTCCAATAATTGGTTTCCATGGAAACCAAACCACCCACACGTAAACATTGCCACAAACACGAACGCCTTAACGACTATTTTGCTACTTACGGAAAGTCAAACGCCCTTCTTCCCCCTGATAACGGATATTGATCGAAAGCTATTCATGTGAGCTACCTGAATCTGGGTAGGGACACCGCCCCAGCCACAACATAGAACTCCTACAAGCAATTATAGGTGTTTTTACGACCCAAAACACGGGTCCTCTCCACTATCAGAGCTCACCTCTCGAGTTACAGCAACAGTGGTCTCTGTCCCTAGGCACAACACGTTAGTATAACTAATCTGCGATACTCTCTCTGAGTCATGGCCGCCAGGCTTGCCATCTGACTTTCCGTAAACAGCGAGGCGTTCAGCACCATCATTCTCTAGCTAGCCATGCGGCTGGTGAGCACTAATTGTGCGGTCGCGATTGATGAATTTCATTAAAATATACTCACGTGAGTGCGGCCAACCAATAATCCAGCTAACATTACATAGCTAGCGCTTTATAGCATCATATAACTATTTTTCCAACTGTGCATCTTCATTCAAGCTTCCCTCTCCGGTTTGGGACTCCACATCCAGATCGATCCAGGCATACACACAGGTAGTCTCGCGGGGCCACAGGTGAGACAGTAACACGAACCTTTCAGATGCACAAGAGACGTCAACGCCTAGAAGACTAAAAGATGGGAACGTGTCCTTACACACGTAGCTTACCTGTACTGTTGTCAACTTCAGAGAGCTCCACGACGCACAAAAACATCGGGTCTTGATGGCCGAGTTTCAACGTTTACATAGCACAAGTAGGATGCGGTACGTAAACCAGATTAGTTCTTGACATAATTGAATTATAACTGCGGCGTGCGGGGCACGCCGCTACTTCCGCTTTCTTGTTACTGGGGACTGCCTTAACCGTCGTGAGAAGGTAGTTCCCAGCTGTGACAGTACATGCAGTCACATGACCTTGTCTATGTGGGAAGGTAGTTCCCAGCTGTGACAGTACATGCAGTCACATGACCTTGTCTATGTGGGAAGTAGTTCCCAGCTCTTGTGATGTCAAGCCATGCACATGACCAACTTGTAGTCGTATAAGTTGTTCCTCACTGATGGGTCCTCTCTGATACCTGAATGTGGTGTCGAGTTTTATCCATATTAGCTTTGTGCTCACATCCAGTTATGTATACAGTACTAGGAATGAGCTCAGTGATTTGATGTACTCACTAACCATCCTTCATCATGAAAATATGGAGCTCAAGATTGTTGGCCTGACAAAACCTTACGTTGTGGAATGCTAATGGAAGTGTTGAGTACAGTATTCTTCTCTGTCTTTCTGCACCAGGAGCTGAAAAGAGGAGCCACCTTGCTGCCTGCGAACGAGCGATTAAGGAGAAAGGGTCCCTTAACCAGACGGCTATTCACTGCGTATTTATAGGGATGCCACGGTCCGGAAAGAGTTCATTGATGCGTCGTCTCCTTGGAAAGCATCTGTCTTCGTCTGCTAGTACTGGGGTGGCTGAAAAGGTTGTGCGTGTGGAGATCAGGAAGTCCACGGTACATGTGTCTGGGCTGCTCTGGTGTGAACTGGAGGATCTTGACGATGAAGCCACCTTGCTGATGTGCGATGTGTCGAAGATTGCACCTGAAAATATCGCTCAGCCTGCTTCAATCACCGCAAATCTTCCAGTTGAGACACAGCCAGGTGAGCCATTCTCTCTATCGAAGTTTCTTCGGAACCTCTTTAAACGGACCCCACGTACCAAGCAACGTCAGCAACCAGCTTCTTCCCCCAGTCCGCAGTCTTTCTCACAGCCACAGGTACCAGAGGAACAAGTTGCCAAACATCCACTTGAGGTATTCGGAGATTCTTTCGAGAAGAAATGGTCCAAATTGAAGGATCTCCTCGATGACCACTGGACAGTGTACCTCACTGATACAGGAGGTCAGCCAGAGTTTCAGGAGCTGCTTCCAATTCTTGTCTGTGGTCCTTCCGTCTTCTTCCTGGTGTTCCGTCTTGATCTTGAGCTCAATAGCAGGTATCAGGTGGAGTACATCAACTCTAGTGGGGAGGCCATTGTACCGTACGAGGCTGGCCTCACAGTACAGGAGACTCTTCTTCAGAGTCTTGCTACCATTGCGTCCACCAGTATAACCAGAATGGTAGGCAGTGAAACCGTTGACATCTTGCCCAGAGCTTTCTTTGTCGGCACACACAAAGACCGTGTGTCAGACCAACACCTACTTCAGATAGACAACGCTCTCCAGGCAGTAGTTAAAAGGACCGAAGCTTATCGTGAGGGGATGGTCCAGTTTGCGTCCGAATCTCGCTTGATCCTTGCTGTCAACAACCTGTCAGAAGGCGATGAGGATGTGCAGCAGGTCCGAGCTGCTGTGGAGCGTATTGGAAAGCACGGAGACAACTATAGAGTGAATACTCCCGTCTCGTGGCTCATGTTTAGCAATATCTTGCAGCAGCTGAAGGCGCCTGTTCTTGAATACGAGCAATGCTTTGGAGTTGCTCAGAAGTGTGGAATTAGAACACGTGATGAGATGAGTGATGCTCTGCAATTCCTTCATGAGAATGTCGGAGTGATTCGCTACTACCGTGATGTACCAGAACTCAGAGAGTTCATTATCAAGGACCTTCGGTACCTCTTCGATGTGATCACCGACCTTCTTGTTGCCACTTTTACATTTGACCACACTGATCCATCCCTTCATGAGCTGTTCACACGCAAAGGAATCTTCCCACTTGATGTCTTCGAAAAGCTAGCCAAGTCGACCAAATTTTTTCCTCCTTCAAAACTTGTCGCACTCCTGCAGCACCTCAACATCGTAGCAGAGCTCAGGAAAGATGGTGCTTCCTCTCACTATTTCATCCCGTGTGTCCTTACACACTCCGAGAGCAGCCAGTCCGCAATGTCCACCACGACTCCCTCTCCTGCCTGCCCTCTGCTGGTGACGTTCGAGAGTGGATATTGTCCTAAGGGACTGTTTGGGTCGATGGCGGTTCACCTACTCGAGAATAAAATGGAGTCATGTCTGGAGTGGAGCTTGGAGCAGGACAAAATCTTCCGAGACCAAATCTGCCTCTCTGTTGGCCCATACGATTCCTTTCAGCTGAAGGTGCTACCCGGTTTCCTATCCATCGAGCTTCGTTCTTTCACAGGAGCTTCCAATCGCAGGATTCCTCTTGCAAGCGTATGTAGTGAGGTTCGCCAGTGCATCACCAGCAGTATAAGCGAGGTTTGTGAAGCTTTACACTGCTCTCGAAAGGCAGCACATTCCTTTGCCTTCTTCTGTCCAGAAGAGCTAGGTTCCGACCAGTCACTCCATCCTGCCACACTCACGCTGCTTCATGGAAAACCGTGTATCCTGAAGTGTCCCATCACCAACAGTCGGTTTGACCTCCCTGATGGCTGTCTGGTGTGGTTCAATGAGGTAGGCTGTGACTCCAGTGCTTGTAGGTAGAATGTGGAAGTATAATGTAGCTAAACTTGTGCAATCTAATATTAATTTCCCCATTTGCATTGTGTCTGAACAATTTCTTCAGGGTGTATATTCTTGCTCTTCTCTGCTCAGGATAGTTCATCGGTGGACAGCAGAGCAGACTCTTCTGCAGCAACTGGACCTCACCCTTCCCTGGGTATGCACAGCTACTTGCACCAGCAGAGTACTTATGGTGCATGCTTCTCTGTGACCTAGCTACATGCATCCAGTTAACAATAAGTTTGTCTGTCTAAACTTTTCCTAGTAGACTGATTTGTTTGCACCTATTGCATGTTGAATGGTTTCTTCCTCAGATGCAACCACCTCTGGTACAGCAACCCGGTCATCTCCCACTCCCAGTGGATCCCACGTCATCACAGGTATGCCTGAGTATTATAAAGTATTTTGTGCTGTAATACAGACTGTAGACATCATGTATTGTTCCCATCTGCACATGCAGTATCAAGAGGAGCAGTGTGTACTCCACCTTCTCTCCCAACTCTGCAGACCTCCAAACCTGACCCACTTGGTAAGTGTTACCACATGGTGCACTGTCATCGCACTAACATGTATACAGGTTTCACTGTAACATAATATCTTGGAGTACCCTGTGGCTATTATTATAATATAATTACTGCATCATGTGCAAGATTGTGGTAATGATAATGGTTTCCTGATGATTGTGGTTCCACATTCCTCAGATGCAACCACCTCTGGTACAGTAACTCAGTCATCTCCCAGTGGATCCCAGGTCATCACAGGTGGGTACTAGTTTGATTATAGTATCTGACATTGTAACACAGTATGCATGCTAGGCTGATATAATTATTATCACAAGTACTCTTTTTGAATGTATAATGTTATCTTCTCTAATGACAGCACTTTGCATCCATAATTATGATGATCATACGATTTCTTGTTTGTGCAGCCCCCAGGCCAACCCTGAAGGATCTGGTCAATGTCAGAGTGAAAAGCTGGTATAACCTGGGACTACAATTGGACATCGAAGATGACGACCTTGATACCATCGAAAGTAACCGCCCACGAGATCAGGAAGGTTGCAAGCGAGACATGTTTAAGGCATGGCTGAGGAACTGTCCGCAAGCATCATACCGGCAGCTGGTCCAAGCCATGGTCGTGTCAGGTGATGTGAGTGAAGCAGACTGCCTCTGCAGGAAATATGGTGAGTCCTGCAGCAAAGAATGTCATCTCTGTACCTGGTTCTTGAAGGAATGTGCAGGCTAGCTGTGTGCAGTGGTTTATGTTTCTCTCTGTTTCTCAGGGATTGATATGCCACAGTCAGGACTACAATAGTACCCTCCACTAGCACAAACTCTTACCTGTACAATGGTTGATACAACTGCAGTAATTGCTGTATTTGCAAGCATGCAGTTCAAATTATCTTTGTGGAAAATAATTATGCATTGCTACAATAATATTATAATAATATCATGTCATTTTAGTTTCATGCACATAATTATTTCAACGTGCAGTTGCATGGTTTGGAATCCTGATAATACATAACAATGCATGAGAATTGCAATAACTATTGCATGCATGCATGCTCTAGTGAAAACTACATGTATATTATAATAATAGACATTGTATTAGTTGATTAAATCATCCCACAAGGGCCGGATGCATGTTTTATGTTGCTGGTAACACTCTATAGGAGGGCTTTAATAATATTATGTTAACCACAATGTCCTGCATGGACGAGGACGGAACAAGGAAACGGACAAGGATGGGACGAGGACATGGTATGGTGATTAGCAGGGGATCTGGGAGGGGAGAGGGAGAGGGAGGGTTATTATACAGTAAGAGATAAAGAGTGAGTGAGGGGAGAATGAGTGCAAGTACAGTTCACGGTCCACCTACAGTACATTCTTCAGTTTATGGGGGCCTAGTTCATCATTTGTGGTTAGACCACTCTGGTTCCAATGACAACCCCTTCAAATAATATTAGCTACGCAGCGGTAGAGTTGTGAAAGATTCTTCTGTTGCATGGGTTGCTGCAAGAATTTTATACCTGGTATACTACAGAATCAATTCATGAAACAGGCACTCTCTCTGGTAGTGGTTTGCAAGATATCGTGGTTGACATGCAGTTACTGGCCAACAGAAACCTACCAAATACACATTACAGTAACTTTGCACTTTGGCTCAACAAGCAGTAATCCATCCTGTCCAGCTCAGGATCGACCATTGACATTTCCACTCCACTGCTCCTGCATGTATTCTTTGTCCATGGCAGGAATGAACAACTATAGCTATATCATTGCTGCACAATTATTCATCTGTATGCTCACTGCACGTGTTTCTCAGGATGGCTGGACTGCTCTCATGTAGGCTATTTCCAGTGATTGCAGTGACTCTGTACATGTTCTGCTCTCTGCTGGAGTGCAAGCAGACCTGGGTGAAAAGGTGAGATCTGTGCCCAATGGTAGCACTCCTGTATCACAAACTTTATACTGCATGTGGCAAAGTGCTTCATTATTGGTATCGATCATTGACACCCACATCATTCAAGCCTGGGGACAAACTGCTATGCAGGATAAGCCAGCAGTTCTGCTAGCTATGTGGTTAACCCTCTCCTACGCCTTGGGTTAATCATCAGCCTTACGCTGTGTATAGCTATGTGGTTAACCCTCTTCTACGCCTTGGGTTAATCATCAGTCTTACACTGTGTATAGTGCAGTTGATGAGCTGCATGTTGAATACTTTGGGATCTCAAAGCCTTACATGTCCTTACCTCAATCATGGTTACAAGTGTACTTGGAATTGCACTAATTATTGAGTGGATCCCTACATCCCCTTTCAATGTTCTTTACCAATTAAGCAGCAGGTGCCTGAGCTGAACCTATCATAGATCCAGAGCAGCATAAGATTGAAGAGCATGCCATCACATACAATGAGGGAATGGTTGTTGCCTAATAAGGCATGAAGTGAACCAAGTGCTGCATTATCCAGCAAGATCCTGCGCTATAGGGAAAGTTAATTGGATTTATACCTTACAATATGGTTACTCTAGATGCCGTAAACCTCCATTAGTCAGTGGGTATGTCCCGGAAAGGAGAATGATGTCATCTTGTGGTTAAAAGGTGTGTCTATAGTTCTTGGAGGCAACTATTACAATAGTGGTAGACTCAGATTTGGTCAAAATCACACGGTCCCTGCCTCGATGGAGTGACACATTTCCCTGTATTCATGACAAGCATGTAATATGGTAGCCTCGTTCCCAGGCCCGAGACGACGAGCAGGTTAGTTTGTTTCTGTGCAACAGTTTGCACTGAACAATGAAAATGGATCCGATAACAAATTGATCTTGAGAAATGACGCCATCATTTTGGAATGCTTTCAGAAAGTACGTTTGTGGGCTACCTTTGCCGCAAAAGGCAAAATTCCAGAGCTTTGTTTTGGAGCTTTAAATTTGTAGTTTACAAAATGCATGGTGTGTGCTGCAGATTTATTCCACTCAGGAGTAGGTTAAGCACATCAACTCCTCCTTTAATGCCTACACCTCGGAGGTTATCTGTGAATAAGCTCAACCAATATTATGGAATCTCAATGCTGCTACAGGAATGGAGATGTAACGGTCTCAAAAGTGTAGCTACTCTACCTTTCACTTGTTATTGAGTAGATGTACTTGCCTGTGTACTGTGCACATTTGGACGCTAGTTGTAATATAGTTAGGAAGACTAGAGATATTGCATGAGCTACCAATGTATGTATATACTGGAACTGAATCCGTTTGTACTTCAGAAACACCAGCTGTCTACTTTTTTGAGAAGTGCAAGTGCTCTCCACCTTCTTCGGCTCCACCAGGATGTGTACACCTATATCACTGCTGCCTTGTTCCATATTCATCAACATTGTTGCTCTCATTGTGTTCCTCAGGATGGCTGGACTGCCCTCATGTTGGCTAGTTCTGATGGGCATAAAGACACTGTAAGTGTGTTGCTCTCTGCTGGAGCACAAGCAGACCTGCAGGATGAGGTGAGATATAGTACTAGTATCTGTGTCAGAGTAGTATTTTTGTATTACAAAGAGGATCATTACTGAATCTTTTTCTGACTATTGCAACTATAGCCTTGCAGATATAACCATCACAACACCATCACAACATTAGCTATATTACATCATCCATTCATGTCATTTGTTGAATTCAGTAGACATAAGTTACCGACAATACCTACTCTTAGAGTAGGCCTGAGGACAAAACTGGTATGTCGTTGCTATACAGTGCACCAATGAAAGCAGTGCATGTATAAGTGATCAGATAGACTTCACCCAGCTACGAGTAGCTATGCACATTTCCCTGAGCGTATGACAAGCATGTGCTTCCTGTTGTGATTGTTACGTTATAGCTCATGTCATTGCACAAGTGCATCGGCAAGCTTATACTTGGCAGTATTCCACCTTCTTTGGACTATTTCCTTGGTTGTAATGTTTTGTATTCATCTCATCATGGTATTACTGTTTTGCTTACCCTTAGGATGTCACAGCTGCCCTCATGTGGGCTTGTTCCTATGGACACAGTGACACTGTATAAGTATACTGCTCAGTGCTGGAGCACAAGGAGACCTGCAGGATAAGGTGAGATATAATACCTGTGTTCTATAGTAGTGTTTCGCATCATAGAGCGATGCTTGTCGTTTGTAGTAGTAATAGTACGACAAAGTTAACGCTGGAGTGAACTGCGAGTGACAAACGCTGGGGCGAGAAGGCCTGGGCATGAGGCTACCATTCCAGTCGCAATCTCGAGATTGAGCACTTGTATTTTGGTGCAATTTCGTGATTGTGCAGCATAAAGTATGCGCAATCTCTAGATTGTCAATGTGCAAATACCTTGCACAGTCTTGAGATTGGCATGCAATTTCCGGATTCCGAGAATGTGCAGCGCAATCTCGAGACTGCGCAAATTCCTAAATTGCGTGGAACATATACACACCTCCAGTTTTTGAGCAAGGCTAATCATCAACCCCGGAATGTAATAACATTATGGTCCATCCCTTGTATAGATTTTTAGCAGCATGTAAAGCTTTTCTAAGGTGAGGGGACATGTGAGTTATAGGCCACCCACTCTAATTTAACGTATAGGACAGTTTATACTTTGCATCATTCATAGTGTCATATAGCTATACACTCTTACCTCCGAAGGATGCATTGTGCAGCTAGTGTAAGGCAGTAAACTAGTCACGTACAACTAATGAGCACATGAGAAATCTCTGCTTTTGGCAACCCATGCCATCGCTAAACGAACACTCAGAAACTTAAAGTGATGGCTACAGCAATTATTATACCATGCAGTAGATACATTGTTTTCTTATTTATCCATTTGCCTAGCACGGTGAGTGCACTAGGTAGGGGATAAATACTATTAGCTACACACCGTACTAGACAAATGGATAAGTCATAAGAAAACAACGTATCTATATTTCTGTTTTGTAGACACCAAGCCCAGGATGGTCCAGCAGATGAGGCTGAGGACCACTGGAGGGGACTAAGTGAAGATAATCAAGACCATCGCTCCAGACTGGAAGGAGGTTGGGATTCTCATGGATCTCGATCCAAACACACGAAAAGTCGAATGTATTGAAACAGACCATGCACACAAAAGGAATGGCTCCGTTATCTGCTGTCAAGAGATCTTCAGACATTGGTTGGACAGTCCAGACGCCACCAGGGGAAACCTGATTGAACTGTTGATTGATGAAGAACACACGACAATTGCTGAACAGCTTAAGGACCGTTGATGCCATAATACTGATTTCTCGTTTGTATCGTTATAGCATCCTTTAGTTGATATTAGTACAAATATCATTAATAATTGTTAAGTGCTACTCTGTTATTATTGCTGTTTCACTATAATTATTACTGGCCAAAATTTCATGTATCCATGACCCCCCTCCCCCAAATTATATATTATTATATTTTTTCCAGTACGTAAGTGGGATGGTATACATTGTGTATAAAATTAATGTTCTTCATAACAGGGTTGTTACATCAGCAGGCTGGTTTCAGTAACGCCCTGTGGTGATCTGATGCTTATACACACTATAGTTTCCAACTTCGAAACTCAAACTGTTTTAATTGGTGTTGCATGTACTTGCTCTTAAGTCGTATAGGCAATGTGCATAATAATCATTATCAAGCAGCTGCAGAAATATGTTATTGTACCAACCGTAGGAAGAACTCCCGCAGATCATAAAGGTCATCAACTCTGGAGATTAGTTCACTGAATTGCTCCACATCTTTCCGATCAAAGGAATCCTCAACTTCATCAAACCAGCCCTATAGGATTGAAGTGAACTTCAACAATACGTAGGTCTACTGGTAAAATACAACATTGTCAACAGGGTTTCTGTGCATGCATGGGTCCAGTCCCTGCAGTCCAGTCCCATCTTGGACTCCATCTTCAGGTGTTGTTGTAGGGGGTCTTCTGCAGATTCCAATTACTAGCCTCATGCATTCCAAGGCCACCACCCAGCTTTTAATTCATCACTACATGTTCTTTGCGTGGGTCTGGGAATGAGGCAATTACACACCATGAATCTTGTGTGATACGGAGGGGAAGAAGTGGTTGACGCTGCTGTGCATGAATACTGCACTGGACACACAACGTGGATGGTGAGGGACTGAACTTGATAATCACATGCACAGAGCACAGCAGACTGCAGTTGAAACATTAATGACAGCACAGCCTAGTGGTTACAATGGTCACTGATTGCAAGTCAGTCGTAGTTGCTAATTGTGCAGAAGATCTGGATCCACTTCAGTCTTCAGAGCGCGTGTTTGAAGCCATTCTGCCAGTAGTTCCTGAGTTGAAAGAGAGACAGCTCTAGACGGCCATGCGGTGATGATTGTCCATAGCAGAATAATCAGTCCACCTGACCACAAACAGCGTGATCTTCATCTCTATGGCAACCTGTGTGTGTGTGTGTGTGTGTGTGTGTGTGTGTGTGTGTGTGTGTGTGTGTGTGTGTGTGTGTGTGTGAGTGTGTGGTGTGTGTTTGTGTGTGTGCGTGCGTGTGTGTGTGCATTGGAATCTGATGCTAGAGTTACTAGACAAGGTAGAGCTGATAATTACATATTGTCTGTAGCCTAAGCATGTACATGTGGCACAATGTGGCTCTAATTAAATTGACTTCTACACAGCAAATATAACACTGTACCAAACTGGGGAACATCTGAAGTAACCTTCATTTGGCCTACATACGGAGGGAGTCTGTCAGTGATGGCAACAACCAAGACACACTTGCAGAACTCAAACTGGTCACTAAGGGACCTGTTGTCCTTAGCAACCTTTGCTAATCCAGCTACAGCAAGTTTACACAGGAACATTGTCCAGGCAAACATGCTTGACCTTTTGTATTCAGGTTCATGGGGGGGGGGGGGGGGGGGGGGGGGGGGGAGCACCAAGGTTCGGAGAGACTGGGTATGGGACACTGAGACACAACCAACAAATCCTCTCACCTGAGGCTTCTGGGAGTACTCTCGGCCCGGTATTCTCTCTCCTGACATCAATCTCTGCTTTGGCAACCCATCCCAATATAAAGTGGTAGCTACAGCCACAACTAGCCAGACAATCCGCAGGAGAAGATGTAAGATGACGTATATTTTTGCAGTATCGAATCTCGACCACTATACATTTCTTGGATACATTTCTTGTTCCACTTCCACAGCATATTGAGTAGCTTTTATAGGTGACACCCTCGTTTACAGTCATGCTATGTATGTTTTGCACAAGAACGAGCTATGATGGAAAAGTCTAGTTTAACTATGCGCTTCTGTAGCCTCATTCTCAGGCCCCACCCAGCTTTCCATCGCTTTCCGTATTGCAAGCGACAAAAAGCTGGGTGGGGCTTAATGCTTCTGTGTAGTACCTGTTTGACCATGCCAGTTGACAACAGTTACTGATTGTCTAGTAGGGGTGATATTAGCTGAGAACTGGGGGTTTACGATATATGTACATGTGACAATTGCAGAATGCATGTGCATGAGCACTATGGGCTAATCACTAGTAGGCATGTTTCAATTTGGCTTCTGCGTGAATGTTATAGCTACCGAACATTTCTGTGTTGAAATTTGACATGTGTTACATTTTCAGTTCCATCACTGAGCATACCAACAAAAATTACACATGCTGATCTCTTTGCAAACAAACTCCTTGCAACATAACTTGGTATTATAGATTTCCTGTCAGGACTTTTGTGAACAGTTGTAGCATTACATTTAGTCATTAGGAACCAGTTCCAGGTATTGACTACAAACCTGTTTGAAACCAAAAAATATGGGGATATTGACTGCATGGCAAGATTATCATAGTAGGTACTCACAACTTCACATAACTTGTTTGGTCAGAGTGCTGAATGCATCATGCAAGTTCAAAGACGTGCAGTAGTTGTGGAGTAGTCAAAATGATTCTCTGGGGTGGAAATGCCAATGGCTGCACAGTCAGCAACTATTATCCTTTAGTTGAAGTATAGATGCTGCAGTACCAGGGCTGGCAAAGACTCGAGCGTTGTTTACAGTAATATAACGTGGGTTGCCAATTATCGACACATCGTCAGATAGCAACTGGAAGCTAATTCGTGTGGTGGAAGTTACGAACTAGGTAACTAGCACTCAACATTCGAAGACGTATTAGTTATTGCCCAGAAGCAGTGGCATGGCTTGTAGGCCTAGGCGGATTTTGCTAGCATAATTTTGGGAAAAATAGGTGCTTCTGAGCATAGTGAATTATGCTGGGAAAAATAGGTACACTTTCTAACTCTGATGAGAAAAATAGGTACAAATGGGTTTTGTAATTTTTAATCTTGAAAAAACAACACTGTCAGGTACAGTACATGTAGCAATGTAAAGACTACTACTAGGAGATAGCTACGTATTAGCTAGCTATGTAGGCTATATAGCTACATATTAGATACTCAGAAGTATATCGACTAGTACGCCTGATAGTTTGTTGTAGTTGATGCGCTGTAACAGTGACATTGTCACTCAGAATCAGCTAGTTACAAGTGTTTACAAGCGTGTATCGAGTGTATATGGTGTGAAATTTTCAGAATCAATGCCATGAGAAAAATAGGTCAGTGAAAAAGAAAAATAGGGGGTAATTAAAGGAGAAAAAGAGAAAAGTAAAATAGGTCGAGCAAAATCTGCCAAGGCCTAATGGCTTGCACATACACCAATTTACCGATTATTTTCACTGGTACCTATTACCATTGACTAGGAACCAGTTCCAGGTATTGACTACAAACCTGTTTCAAACAAAATGGATATTGACTGCATGGCAAGATTAACATAGTAGGTACTAATACGTTCATTGGTCAGAGTGCTGAATGCATCATGCAAGTTCAAAGACGTGCAGTAGTTGAACTTGATTGCATGGTATCCCGACACAGGCTTCAAGACGTGCAGTAGTTGTGGAGCAGTCAAAATGATTCTCTCAGGTGGAAATGCCAATGGCTGCACAGTCAGCAACTATTATCTTTAGCATGAATGTTGAAGTAGACAGCTCGCAAGCAACAACGCCATGCAGGGCAAATTGTGGACTAGTAGTATCCCAAAAACTGGTGGTTTAAATTCCTCTTGGACTAGCAGTACGTACGTATGATTCACTTGGGCTAGTATATAGCTAGTAGCAAGCATTTTCATGTCTGCTTCTTTACGTAAAGTGAGTGTTATTGTGGTATGTGTGTCAGCACGGCTGCAACTAATGTGGGGCTCGTTCGCACTAACACTAGCCCACATAACTTGTTTGGTCAGAGTGCTGAATGCATCATGGCAAGATTATCATAGTAGGTACTCACAACTTCACATAACTTGTTTGGTCAGAGTGCTGAATGCATCATGCAAGTTCGAAGACAGTAGTTGTGGAGTACATGTAGTCAAAATGATTCTCTCAGGTGGAAATGCCAATGGCTGCACAGTTAGCAACTATTATCCTTTAGTATGAATGTTGAAGTAGATGCTGCAGTACCAGGGCTGGCAAAGACTCGAGCGTTGTTTACAGTAATCTAACGTGGGTTGCCAATTATCGGCACATCATCAGATAGCGACTGGAAGCTAATTTGTGGAAGTTACGAACTAGCTAACTAGCACTCAACATTCGAAGACGTATTAGCTAGTTATTGCCCAGAAGCAGTCGCACATCCACCAATTTACCGATTATTGTCACTGGTACCTATTACCATTGACTAGGAACCAGTTCCAGGTATTGACTACAAACCTGTTTCAAACAAAATATGGATATTGACTGCATGGCAAGATTATCATAGTAGCTAGGTACTGCAAGAGCACAATACGTTCTATAACTTGTTTGGTCAGAGTGCTGAATGCATCATGCAAGTTCAAAGACGTGCAGTAGTTGAACTTGCGTGGTATCCCGACACAGGCTTCAAGATGTGCAGTAGTTGTGGAGTAGTCAAAATGATTCTCTCAGGTGGAAATCCCAATGGCTGCACAGTCAGCAACTATTATCCTTTAGCATGAATGTTGAAGTAGACAGCTCGCAAGCAACAACGCCATGCAGGGCAAATTGTGGACTACTATAGTATCCCAAAAACTGGTGGTTTCCTCTCGGGCTAGCAGTATGATTCACTTGGGCTAGTAGCTAGTAGCAAGCATTTTCATGTCTGCTTCTTTACATAAAGTGAGTGTTATTGTGGTATGTGTGTCAGCATTGCTGCAACTAATGTGGGGCTCATTCACACTAACACTAGCCCAATAAGCATTGGTCTAGGAATTCGAATGAGCACAGACCAAATAGCGCTGGTCCTTGACTAGCCATATAGCTACTGTAAAACTGTTTCTATGTGCATGTATGTACATAGGTGATGTTGCTCTCATATCACTGTTGGCATACAAGACCTACACAGGTACAAGATGAATATGGAATGAAGGATCTACTTCTGTTTGTTGTAATTGTGATCCTCTCTTCACAAGTGATGTACCACACTGTCTGCGGCTTCCTTAAGCTCTACTTCTACACGTTGCAGCGAGACAACGCCATGGAACGGAAGTGTCAACCACATCGATTCTTGACACGAGAAATGAGGTTCATGAGATTGTTGTTGGAACCATAAACATGACAACAGCTTCAATTGTAGCTATCTGAATTTCTCGCCTGCTGGGTTGCTAATGGCAACTACTCCAGTGTGTACTTCAGAGTTAGGGAATATGTACGTGTGTACTTTGCACTGTCAATCCCACTGCTCTTTCTTTGGGTGGAGGGTAGTGCGTACTATCCACACAAGCTGCTTCACACACCGTGGTTTTATAAGACCTTCCACAAGCACCATCATAGGCATCACTCTCCTACAGCCTACTCAGTGATTGCTATGAGCCCATTCGAAGCGTTATTCTTCCAGAGCTTATTTGTAGCTAGTGCTGCTCTTTACAGCTCCCATCCATGCAATGGTATTCATTGGTGTCTTGATGTAGCTATGTGTACTACTTTGGGATGATTGACCACTCTGGAATCAAGATGGAATCATGGTTTCCATGGCTGCCAGACACCATGTTTCATGATCACCACCACAGGTGTGTATGAATACACTAATTCTTGAGGGAGTACCCACTTACTAGACAAGCATCTTTTGTGCATGTGTGTGTATGTGTGTGTGTATGTGTGTGTGTGTGTCACTGTGTGTGTGTCACTGTGTGTGTGTGTGTGTGTGTGTGTGGCATGTCTGTGTGTGAGTGAGTGTGAGTGCAGCTATGTGTACACTTGCTCAGTATGAACTGTGGCCAAATGCTGTCTACAAATCGTCTCCCAGCCTGTGCGGAATATGGGCCCATCAGCAGATCATCTAGATAGCTATCATATCTCCAAGGAGCAATAACTTCTACTACTACTATTCCAGTCCAGTTTTTTAGCAGCCACGGGGTTGTGGTATACATCCTGGCATAGAAGACTATAGTGTATGCCACTTTCAGCTAATGTGGATTTAAGGAGTGAACTGGTTACTACTGATGACAGCTGCCTCACCAACAGCTGTAATATATATACTGCATGCTGTATCCCATGTGTCACATTTGAGGGTAGAAATCATCCATACCTACATACCGTCATGTGGGCAAATGGAGGAACCTCAGGGCTAGGATTGGATCCAGGAGGCTGTATTTTGAGCCCAATTTTCCTGTAGCCATAGTATGTAAATCCATAGGATAGGTCACTGATCACTAGAGTGGCAAAGATTGGATCTCGGGGTAGGCAGCCTAAGGCATGCCGGACTGCCATGCATGTGCTTTGCAAATGTGCACGTGGTATCCACGTGGACAATAATTATAATTACATGTAGCTACATTGTAGATATACTATGAGCACATCAGATGGTACATGTGCAATGTAAAGTGATGGACCGGCCAGAACTGTACTGGACACCACTTTGCAGCAAGTGGGCCGTGGGCCCCTGGCTACAGACCAAATTATGCAACCTTCTATCATAGCTATCAGGAACTTTGTGGCACTTCACTGAATCAGTGAGTAAACGTGGGGAATAGGATTGGGATTCAGAACGTGAAGTAGCTTATGTAAAATCATCTTCCCCTCCATGATATAATATTATAGCTAGGTAGTTCCATGTGAACTTTGGGTTCAACATATACCTGTTTGACTGGCTGCACGGGACTCTGAGGAATCCAGATCGGGAGTGTGGGGAGCACAATAATCATCTTTGGAGGAAAGGGCAGGAAGAAGACTCATTCTGTGTGACTTGAGATAGATAGCTAGCTGTAGTCTGCAAAGAGCTTCCTAGATCCTAACTTTTGCTTGCACCTGACCTAGTAGCTAACGCAGCCGATTGCAAATATACTTTCTGTTGTGTTGTGTTTGACTTTTGTACCCACTGCACGTGTGTGGAATGAAGTGATTTTAAAAGTCAGGTGCTTCAATTCATGGGTACCCCAAGTTGTGTATATACGTCTCCGGGCTCACGCGTCACAGTGACGCTGGGCTATATAAGCAAGCATGCAAGCCGGAAGTGGCACTAGTGCATGCAATGTGAGTTGCAATGTGAGTTTCTCGTTGATTAACAAAAAATACTTCCGGCGTCGCAGCAGAACGATTGTGTGCTACTAATCTATAGAGCGTTGGTAAGTTTTATTTCACTGACGACTATACAGTGATCATTCGACGCACGAAACAATGATTAGTTATCCTTGATCAAGTAGGATGAACGGCCCCTTGGGCGCAAACTAACCTAACATGCTGACTATAAAGGGGCGTTCATACTTCGTCCTAGCTAGCTATATAGCTAGTAAAGCATCTTAGCATCGTACCCAGGCTCTCCTCGAAGAACCTGGGTACGTACGAGGCTATACTTACCGTATAGCGGGTTATTTTCGTGGGGTGCCAAATTTCGTTATTTTCGTGACTCATCGACAAGTCACGAAAATTTCCACCCACGAAATTTTCAACCCATAATCGCGCTGTGCAACACGTAGCTAGGTGCCGTCGTTTAAGAACACTGTACGGCTCTTCGTAGCTGTACCTGCGTGACTGCATCCCGTTGACAGTGTCCTCGATAGACAGGATCCTCTATCACCAGCTGTCCCTCGCGTTGTGATAGAGATGACTGGACCCCGGCGACGAAAAACGAGGCCAGTAACTCACAGCGATCAATACGGTTGCCATTCTCGCGTTAGCATGGTAGTTCTTCTCCAACACCGGGCCTCCCACACGTCTTTTACTGACGAAGTAGCATCGCACTCACGCGATACAGTAGCGCTTTGTCGTTGAAACTGTACTTCGGCCATCAAGCCACGTGTACTAATTTACATATTACGTCATCTGCCGATAGCGCGACCGCGGGTGCCACGAAAATTAGAACCACGAAAATTAATTCTGACGACCGTATCCAGCATTTCACGAAAATTTCCACCCACGAAAATAACCCGCTATACGGTATATCTGTGCACACTTGGGGTTGGTTGGTGGTAGTCTAGGTTAAAGTGCTCGGCTGCTAATCTCAAGGTTTCTGAAGGTTGCTCGTTCGAACCCGCCTTGTATTGTTGTAGGACTCCCAGGCAGACCAGCTCTTCATAGCAGATGGGACATTCTTGCATAAAAGTAATTATTTATCTGCCACTCTTTCTCTCCAAGGGGTGTACTCATCTCTAACCTAAGAAATGAGTAGATCTATTCTTTCATCTGAAACAGTTTACACTGCATCCTTCGGAGGCCAGGGGTGTAAAGCCGTCCCATTAGCCAATCTATAGTGTGGTTTCTCATGTGTATATATAGAGATTGGTACTTGGACGCTGACGGTTGTTCGCAAACAAATTTTATTTTGCAAAGTTTTGATCACCATCTTGTGATCTTCAGGCATAGCTACATCTTGCAGGGCACTCCCAATATTATTGTTCTTCTTTCTCATTACACTCCAGCTATAGGGATCAAGGAAGGGGTAAAATGGCTTCAGGAAAGCGAACTGCAGAGTATCGTAAGATCCAAGATAATTATGCAAAGATTTGTAGCACTTTGACGGAACATGTATCACCAGGTGACCTAGCAAGCAAGCTGTTCACAGCTAAATTGGTTGGAAATGAACTCAAACGATTCGCCAACAAGGAAATCAGAGATGAGGAAGAAAGGATTAACAGATTGGTTGGTGCTGTGCACAACCAAATCGAGCTGAATCTAGATAATTTCTACTCGTTTATCAAGATTCTTAAAGAATATGCGCAGTTGGAGGAACTATTGAAGCTGCTGAAATGTAAGTGAATTTTTGAGATGTACTTTCATCAAGTTCCCAATTTCCCCATCATTATTAATCTCCCCAGGCTATCCTTCTACTAGTCAACACATTATGCTGGCCAGAGATGGCAATAGCAATATTGCAAATACCATGCAGGGAACGGTCTCTAACGGTCACAAATCGCTTGAGTTGGGGGGATTTCGGAGGAAGCCCCCTCCCCCTCCCCTCTCCCCTCTCGATACCAATAGCAATACCAATCTCAATATAACCCCCCTTCATTAATGATGATCTCAACATGATGATTTTTGTCAAACAACATGTACACATTAGTGGGTTGAAGATATACAAGGCATAGGCCTGTAGCAAGGGCGTAGGAAGCAGAAATGGAGTGACCTGGCCGTAGAGGCTGCGAAGCAGCCGAGTCACTGCGCGAAGCATGGAAAAGTTTTTTCGCCCCTAAGGCAGGAAGCGCTCTCGTAGCATGTGGAATAATTATACACCGATCGTGTGTGCTGAAGGCACATGTGTACAACTCGCGTACATATAGCTGCTTGTGTCTCGTAGCTGAAGGAGAGGGCAGGAACAAAAACGGTAACTTGGAGAACAGTACACAAAACACATGCTTGATCCTTGCTGCTGGCCTGTAGCTTTCCCTCTTGCTCTGCCCCGCCACAAAGGTAGCACAAGGCGGCATCCAACGAGAAAACCAGCTGGGTTGAAAAGCTCTCTTCACAGGCTGTTTCTTTTCATAGGACCGCTTCGGGAAGTTAAATTTGTCTGGTTGGTACGGCTTTTCAGAGAACTGCACTGGATGGTAAACGAACTAGTAGCCATATTATTATTAATAAAATGCAACGCACATGTGACATACGATTGATGCACGTGCGCATGTGTGTTCAAGTTTGTGGGTGTGTCTCATCGATCATGAAAAGTGATCCGGCCATGGCCGGACCAGCCGGTGCGGCTCCTATGCCCTTGTATAGGTAGCAAGAGCGCATAAGTAGCCCGGAGTCGCAACCTGCTTAATATGCGCTCTTGTAGGTAGGTAGCTATAGGTCAGACTCAGATCCGGAGTCAGACTCTATTTCTAGCATGTGCCCGGGCCACATAATGTACAGTACTCAGTATCGACCGATACCAGTCTCAGTACTCGATACCGCAATCCTGGAACCTGGTATCAATACCTGGTACTTGGCAGGGGCGTAGGAAGATGAAAAGTTCAAGGGGGGCCCAGGGCCGTACCTAACATTTTTTATCTGGGGGGGCAAATTGCACAGCGCACCGCCGAAGGTGGTGCGTAGAGCCGTGAAGCGGCGATCAGTCCGCGCGAAGCGCAGAAAATGTTTTTTACGTGTTCTTTTCAGTGCTCAGAAAGCGCTCTCATAGCATCTCTACGCATTCTGGACACGTTCCCAGACGCAAAGAAGATTGACCAAGTAACCACGATGTGTGCGGCTGTTAACTTCCTTCTTTTCATCCGGATTAGCTATATACAACCGTTAACCACGCGGACAGTCGATTGAACACTGCGTTATCTAATTATACGTATATACAGTTATGCCTATGGCTGTGAGATCATCGCGTACGCCTTGCGCCATGTGATCGGCAGAGCCGACTGGATCGCGGAGCGACAGGCCGAAGTACGTTTTGTAAGTCAACTTTGCTTGCTGTAAACCAAGGGGGGCCCTGGCCCCTGTGGCCCCCCCGGTTCCTACGCCCCTGCTTGGTATCACCCAACACTAAATTTATAATGGGGCATACACTTCGAAAGCTAGTATGATGCTGGAGGTGCTTATAGTCTGCCATTTTCAGTCCACAGGAACAGCTCTCATCTGCATAGTGACCAATGGGAACCAGGTGCTGTTGTTACCATAGTGACAGAAACCAAAATATGGTCTATCAGCTTCAGTGATTGTTCCTGTCTAAACTGGGTCAATAATGGAGCTCTCTGGCCAATCAGGCAGGTAGCAATGACTGTTGTAAACAAACGAGAACATGGAACAGAGAAAGAAGGCAGCTTATCTTGTTGCTCGCAGCCAGTGATCTTATTCCCAGCACTATCAGTGTTCAGAGCTTCTGCTGATAAGGACCTGAAGTCAGCTTGACGAAGAAAAGCAGAATGGGGTAGCCCTGGAAACGCTATGCTAACGTCTCTTTCTGGAACTCCTACTGTCATTGAAGGGCACGTAGGATAATTACCTCTATCACTCCTAATTTGAATCTAAAGTGACTGTGAATTCTGTGACAATAAACATTTTGTGAGAGCATGCATATGCATTATAGCACGCAGATATGACTATAACTGAGCCTCATTCCTATTTCTTATGCAGTTGATTCTTCTCCAGCTGGTGAAATGCGACTGAGGGAGAGAGATCTAGCCGGCCTTACACATACCTTGAAGGGTGCAGAAGCTAAGTGGATGACGATTGGATTGGCTCTGGGGTTCCTGGACGACGAGCTCACCATAATACAGCATAAACCACTGCTCATTCCAGAAGGTGTCACGGGCTACTTCAGAGACCTGCTGAGCCGGTGGTTGAAATGGGCCCCTCCCAACCACCGTTGGCCAACCCTTGAGGCTCTAGCTACGGCTCTAAATGAAGCTGGAGAAGAAGGCCGTGCATATGACCTTAAACAGCTGTATCTTGCACAAAATGGTGAGCTACGTAGTGTTGTGTGCATCACTTTATGAATCGTAATGTCAGTCTTTCCCAAGCATACATATCCAAGTTTAATATACTAGTGGAATGTGTGACATTGTGGGGCAAGCGTGAGCAAGTGCATGTGCGAAATTAGCATGTGGAACAGTTGTACCTACAAGACTGTCATCAGAATGTGACTACATGAGAACAGCTCAGGTCACAGAATATCACACCAAAAGTACACTGTCGCATTTACACAACACAGAGTGAGGCTAGCTGCATGAAGCAGTCTAGCGGCAATGTGGCAGGTATTAAACACAAAACCTATAGCTATGTATGCTGCACATGGTCCAGCACACCATGTGCTCTGCAGGACACGTACACGTAGCTACAGCTCTGAGGTCAATGAATAGGTAGGTCCACCAGCGGTGTTTGTCTTTGCTGTTGCCACTGGGGAAGTACAGAGGTAGGTAGGTCACGATTGATCTGTCGCCAGTCTCGGTGCCAGACTCTCGCACACGGTGGAGATTTACGGTACGAGGTCCGGAAATGAGTGCAATGTTTCGTGTGTTGTATTGCACGCGCCGGATTTATGGTACTGTAAGTTTCAGGTTCGTTGCCCAAAAAGTTTGGAATGCAAAACTGCAAAAGTATCACGTGACTTGAATCCACCAATAGAATCCAAGTTGTCCGGACTGTTCAACCAGAGTCTGAAGATCTCTTGACAGCAGATGATGGAACCATTCCGTCTGTGTGCATGGTCTGTTTCAATGCTTTTGACTTTTCGTGCATTTGGATCGAGATCCACGAGAATCCCAACCGCCTTCCAGTCTGGAGCGACGGTCCCAATAATCTTGACTTTAACCCCTTCAGTACTTTTCAGCATCATCAGCTGGTCCATCCTGGGCTTGGTGTCTACAAAACAGAGAGCACAGATACATCCAGGAGTAATAATAAGCACGTTGTCCACAGTCTACTGCATGCATGTATTACAGCATCAGGCAGTTCATGATCATGCCCACCTGTGATGATATGAGATCCACCGCTGGTAGGTGACTGAGTTGCTGTACCAGAGGTTGTTGCATCTGAGGAAGTCATAGAAGCAACCACCTTTATCACTATGCAGTGTATAGTATCGCTGGATGGTTTATTAGGCGAGCGTGAGCTACACTAGTCATAGTCTCGCGTTCGGCGCTATATGGCGCTGTACAGAGTATATTCCACCTCTCTGTTTGGCGAGCTTCTCTCTTTGACAATGTGACTGGTCCTAAGCAATTCTTTTCCCATGATGTCATAGAGTAATTGTGAATTACTAAGCAGTAATTACAAGCTGTAAGCTATTCTTCATAGGCTTTAGTACTAATTACCGTGTGTGTGTGTGTGTGTTTATGCCTTGTGTGTAAGAGCTCGAGCCAGTGCAGTGAGTAATCTGATTGGTGGATTTACACAGCTGTACTCTAATTTAATTTTACTTGGCCCAATGACTTTAGTTTGTTACGCCTCTGCACACTACATTTGCAGTTAGTGTTTGCAGTCCGAGCTAAGTCCTCGTTTGTTCTGTGTACATGTATTGTGTGCATACTGTGTGTACCGTAGTCTCATGAAAGAACACCCACCCTCAAAAGAACACCCACCACCCACTTAAGGCTCAATTTCCTGTATATAGGGTCAAAGTTTACTCAAATGAGCACCCGCTATGCTAGCCTTGTGCCTCGTGTGACAGACCAAACTGGAGTGCATTCGTGAAGCTTTGATTAGTGCTACATGTATCGGAGGTAAGAAACTTTGCTTGCTGGAAATCTGTGCATCCAAGTCTATCTACCGTATTTATGCGGTATAAAATAAAATCCACTACTTTCCAGGAAATGAATTTGTACCATTAGATTGGATGTACCGTTGTAATAGATAGAAACTGCCACGCGCTGCATTTGGTCGTTTGTGACCGTTGTTATTCCAGGAATTGGGCATCGAACTGCCATGCCACATACTGCATTTCAAGCGTTTGTGACTGTTATTCCAGGAACATGGGCATCCGCTGGCATTCGACATTTGTGACTTTGTGACTACACTATTCCAGGAAATGGACGCTCACTGCCATGCTACATGCTGCATTTCGACGGTGTGGCTATAGTACCATGAAATGGGCATCATCAACCACGATGCGAGCATGCGACACACTGAATTTCAAGAGAACTCGTTTGTGACCAAAAAAGGCATCAACTGCTGTGCCATGCACTGCATTTGGACCAAATCAGTAACAGCATATTTTGTAAATGTGTACTTGGAACTCTGTTGTTTTGATAAGTTCATTTCCTGGTATTGGTACATTGGAATCACACAAAATAATTAGTGTCCTGAGTTACCGCTTAATTGGATTGGTGGAAATTCCATTAATTGAATTTGTACCGCTAGATTAGATGTACCGTTTTATTAGCATAAATACATTGTTCGTTTGGCTTGCCCATGAAGATGAAGATACTCGGGACCTCCGATATCGCTCACACGGGACCTCGTCAAGTCACTTGACAGCGAGCATGAAGAACAGATGGCAGACTCCTGACATCGCTCTGATGCACACACACTTGCTGCTACATAAACAATGGTGTACGCTCTTTTGGGGGTGAATGCAGAAACACTGGAAAGAGCACCCACCACCTGTTCAGTGAGCATGTAAAGTGCACCACACGTGATGGGTACTCTTTTGGGAGACTACTTTTTATGTTCCATATGTGTTGTGTTAGTACACAATTTCCTGAATGCATGCTACTTGCATGTGCTGTGTTTCTGTGCCGCATGTGCTTATGTATGTGTTAGACTTACTCCGTTTTGGTTGTATTCTCTGCTCCTGTTGGTTTGGTAGTGAAGTGTGTATACTGTCAGCAGCCACATATTACCATATTGAATGTAGTGCACACATGACTCTATACCACCACGTGCAATGTATGAAGTTGGTAAATATTTCCTATCTTGTAGCGAGGTCCAAGGAGGTATTCGATGAGGCAATGAAGGATGGATACGTGGAGGCAAGGGACATCAAAGCGATCATCTTCGGTGCAGCCGGCACAGGGAAAAGTCATACTATAGCACTCATCATGGACGATGAGCCACCCTCTGTGCGCCGTAGCACACCGTGTGCTACACGACCGGTGAGAGCGACTAGGGCCGAAAAATGAGGTGAGAAGTGGGTCAAAGTAACCCGTGATGACCTTTTGCAGACAATTGCTGACATAGCCACAGTACTTCCGTCAAAGCCTTCCCCTTTGAGGAACACTCATACCCCCAAAGTGGGTGCAAGTACATCTTCCATCATCCATGAAAAGATATCCTCAGTCTCCACTTCTGCAAAGGATGAGCTGCTTCGGCGCATCGTGACATCACCATCTGCACCTCGGCTAAAGAAGGCCTTCAAACGAGACCGGATAACTCTGATTGACACTGGGGGACAGCCCCAGTTTCACGAGGTACTCCCCATCTTCATGAGAGGTACTTCAGCCTCCATGTTCACCATCAAGCTCAGTGAGAGGCTTAGTGACCACCCACTTATCGAGTACTACAACGACAATGGTAACCTCGTGGGCACACCTTATCACTCAGCCTACACCAACCAACAAATTCTGAGCCACTGCATGCGAGTGATACAGGCACAGTCATCCCAAGGCCTCTGTCCCAACACAATCTTCATAGGCACCCACAAAGACCTGGAAAACCAGAGCCCAGAATCGAGGGAGGAGAAAAATCTCAAGATTTGCGAAATATTGCTTCCTGCAGTTCGGGAGGATGCTATCTTCTGTAGTGAAGAGTTCAAAGAGCTCATTTTCCCTTTGAATGTGAGAAACCCAGGCCCACAGGAGAAAGAATTTGCTGCCAAGCTAGTCGAGAGATCACATGTCAAACCAAGGCAAATCCCTCTTCGATGGAATGCCCTGGAGCTTGCACTTCAAGAGCTCATGCTGGAGCTTGGACGAGGTGTGCTTACCAAAGCTGAGTGCTTCGCTGTAGCTCAAAGATATCACTTCGATGAAGAATCATTCGAGGAAGCTTTGGAGTATCTTCACAGCCTCAACATCCTCTTCTACTACAAGGACGTACTTCCCGAGGTCGTGTTTTGTGATCCCATGGTGCTCCTTGCCAAGATAACGGAGTTAGTGGAGCACTGCCACAGGTCACCAACTGATCCGAGTAAGCTTACACCAACCGTTGGTAAGCTGCAGAAGTTCCACAATCATGGAATTGTAACCCTAGAATTGCTTAGCAAGAAGGAGTTCACATCCCACTACGTTCCAGGCGTTTTCGGTCCAGAGCAACTGCTGAAGCTTTTCAAAAAGCTGCTGATTGTATCCCAGATCTCTGAGGAGGAATACATCATGCCATGTCTTCTACCGGTAGCTGACGATCTGGCTCTTCTCTCTCCTAGTGGCAGTGTTCCTTCTCTGCTGCTCTACTTCTTGCACAGTCCTTTAGTCGGAGTCTTCTGCGCTCTAGCAGCCTACCTTCTGTCCGAGGCCAAGTGGAAGCTACTCTTCAATCCTAGTGATTTTTCCCCAGTCAAAGTTGACCGAAGCACGATCGAGTTCCAGGTTCCAGGAGGTCTTCCTGGGAAGATTATCCTGACCGACTCCTTTTCAACCTGCTTCCAGATCAGTCTACAGCTTCCCAGAAATGCACCTGCAGCGCTCTGTTCGAAAGTGTGTCCACAGATTCGTGATACCATCTTGGCGGGGTTACGCAAGGCATCCACCACACTGAATTATAATAATTCAGTTCCACAGGACGCTTTCCTCTGCTGCGAGCATTCTGATGCCACTACTCCCCCCCACGCTACTGTAGTTGACAGCAGCCACACACTGATGACGTGCTCCAGGAATCCTGCCGAGGTCTGCACCATGCTGACAGAGCAGCACCTGGTGTGGTTTGGTTCCAGTGAAACTTCAGGTGAGTAGCTCACACCACCAGTGATCATTCTATGTCTCATTGTAGGAGTAATTATCCTGTGGCTGTGAATTGCATGATTCTTTGTGCATGCCCAAGGTGACTACTGGTAAAAATGGCTTCTATGATTTCCTCAGTTGCAACCACCTCAGCTGCAGCAACCCAGTCACCTCCCAGTCCCAATGGATCCCAAGTCATCACAGGTGGGCATGATTGTATCAAACTATTTGGTGCTGTAATACATGCACTATAGCCTGTAGACATCATGTATTGTTCCCATCTGCACATGCAGTATCAAGAGGAGCAGTCTGTTCTCCACCTTCTCTCCCAACTCTGCAGACCTCCACACTTGACCAACTTGGTAAGTGTTGAACACAAACCACATGGTGCACTGTCATCGCACTAACATGTATACAGGTTTCACTGTAACATAATATCCTGGAGTATCCTGTGGCTATTATTATAATAAAACTACTGCATCATGTGCAAGATTGTGGTGATGATAATGGTTTCCGGATGGTTGTGGTTCCACATTCCTCAGATGCAACCACCTCTGGTCAGTCATCTCCCAGTGGATCCCAGGTCATCACAGGTAGGTACTAGTTTGATTATATAATCTGACGTTGTAATACATTATGCATGCTAGGCTGATATTATCACAAGTACTCTTTTTGAATGTATAATGTTATCTTCTCTAATGATAGCACTTTGCATCCACGATGATCATACATTTCTTGTTTGTGCAGCCCCCAGGCCAACCCTGAAGGATCTGGTCAATGTCAAAGTGAAAAGCTGGTATAACCTGGGACTACAATTGGACATCAAAGATTACGACCTTGATACCATCGAAAGTAACCGCCCACGAGATCAGGAAGGTTGCAAGCGAGACATGTTTAAGGCATGGCTGAGGAACTGTCCGCAAGCATCATACCGGCAGCTGGTCCAAGCTATGGTCGTGTCAGGTGATGTGAGTGAAGCAGACTGCCTCTGCAGGAAATATGGTGAGTCCTGCAGCAAAGAATGTCATCTCTGTACCTGGTTCTTGAAGGAATGTGCAGGCTAGCTGTGTGCAGTGGTTTATGTTTCTCTCTGTTTCTCAGGGATTGATATGCCACAGTCAGGACTACAATAGTACCCTCCACTAGCACAAACTCTTACCTGCAGTAATTGCTGTATTTGAGTTCAAATTATCTTTGTGGAAAATAATTATGCATTGCTACAATAATTATAATAATATCATGACATTTTAGTTTCATGCACATAATTATTTCAACGTGCAGTTGCATGGTTTGGAATCCAGATAATATATAACAATGCATGAGAACTGCAATAACTATGGAGAGGTCTATGAATTGATCTCCGACGATCCATCCAACATTTGGTTAAGAGAGATCCAGGGAATATTAAATGAAACAGGTTTCTCCTACGCATGGCCCAACCCTCTAGGAGTCGATCCAACAGAGCTACTCAGCAATCTCCGTCAAAGACTGTCTGACCAATATTTGCAGAAATGGAATGGGTCACTGACGGCCTCAAGCAAGCTAAGAACATACAGGCTCTTTAAAAACACCTTGGAGTATGAGCCTTACCTCGACCTACCTCCATACCTCAGAGTCCCTCTCGCACGTTTCAGATGTAGTGCCCATGGCCTGAAAATCGAGACTGGCCGCTACACTGTCCCAACTCCAACCCCGGTGGAGGAGAGACAGTGCGACCTCTGTGGAGTATTAGAAGATGAACAACATTTCTTAATAAATTGTCCATTGCTCAGCAGGCAAAAACTATTTCAACACTGCTCTAAAATACTACCACCATTTGAGCACAAGTCTCCTACGGACAAGTTCCTCTTCATAATGACTAGCACGGACTCCAAACTGCTACCACTGCTAGCCCACACAGTACAGCAAGGCTTTCTGTCAAGAGCCCCTCACTGTGAATCTATCCACTAGCTAGCTAGACGTCTGTTTGTGCAATTTTCCTGACTAATAGGCCCTCCTGGCCTTTATTTGTCATTAAAATTTAATAATAATAACTATTGCATGCATGCTCTAGTGAAAACTATAATACCATAGTCTCTCGAAAATACGCCCACCCTCGAAAATACGCCCACCCCCTTTTTTCGCGACAAGTTGTTGCAAAGGGTCATTGGGGCGAGCCTGAGCGAGCCCCACATAGACGAGTTTGCTGTGAATTTTCCATATGTTTGTTTCTTTATATATAATAATGTATCGTACGTCGTGCCGTAAACCACTTCCTGCTCGTATTTTGCGTATCATTGCGTCATGCGTTAATTCAAACCACAAACGTTATTGCAACGTCAAAGACTGAGACACGAACTATGAACGGCCTACCTCAACAAGGATGGAGACTATAGCGCGCGGTGAGGGGCTAAAGCATTTCATGAAGACGGGGAGAGTGCTTCAATTGAGCGATCTCATGTCCTGCATGCAGAGCACATCATGCTGTGCAGCATACATAGCTAGCTACCATGCATGGCAAGCTTTACAATAGCTAAATAGCTATAAACCATCACGGTGTGTTAGACTGCTGCTTCAGCTATTGCCAGAGGATGGGAGCTTGACTGGCCTGCGCTCGGTAACCCTTAACTCACTGTGACCAGTCATGACCGAGATCTGGCATCTGCACTGAGAGAATGAGAAAGTCGCCCTCCGGTGGCGACAACAAAGACAGAGAGCTCTCCTGGACCTACGTACTAACCTGATTCACAGTTGCTGTGAAGTGCACGGGTGTATTTTTAGTGTCATAACTTCTGGTCCTTGTGCTCTCCGTCACGTTCTGATGACATGCACTGACAGTCATGCACATGCATCTGCTCCATGTAGGAACACATGCACACATGCGCATGCAACTGCTCCATGCACATTCGACAACTGTACTCGCTCAGGCTCGCCCCACAATGTTCTGCATTCGTCTAGTTTATTGGGGCGAGCCTGAGCGAGCCCCACATAGACGAGTTTGCTGTAAATTTTCTATATATACGAGGGGCAACCGCACTCCTGGTAGCCGCGTTGCAACCGGTTGCGACTCGACGGTAGCGCAAGCTAGGTATTGCAACTCATTCCAATTAACGCACATGCCACGCGACGTCAACGTCGATCGATTGAGCTGAGTCAGCAATGGCGGCCCAAGGAGAACTGTTACAGCGCTCACAACTTCGCCAGCACGGTGAGTTTTGGCATGTAAGCGTCAGTGAACGACAGCGATCACGGCCTTGTGGTCAGAATCTTCGTGTGCCTTTCCTAAGAACGGTACTGCCACCGGAAGTCGAAGAGAGCGCTCGAGCAATGGCAGCCACGGCGAGACAAAAGCGCTCATATCTCCACCACCAAGGTGAGTTTCAACACCAACTTTTTACATTCAGGTCAGGGCATGATAGCGATCACGGCGGTATAGTCAGAATTTCTGTATGCCAAGCCTAAGTACTCAAACATTATATATATTATATTGGATTAATTGGGGCGAGCCTGAGCGAGCCCCACATAGACGAGTTTGCTGTGAATTTTCTTTATTTCTATATATATTTCGAGGGGCGACCGCACTCCTGGTAGCCGTGGTTAAACGGTAGCACAAGCTAAGTGTGACAGTTCGTTCCAATGATGTGAGTACCATGATGATAGCTAGCTATATATAGGGAAGATCAGTAGAGTGCTCTCAAGTTCCATTCATATATTATAAAGCATTGTAAAGTAGCCGCGTTGGAACCTGCCGTAGCGCAAGCCGCGAGTAAGTATTGCAATAAGTTCCAATTAACGCACATGCCACATGGCACCACGCTCAGTCGATCCGGCGCGAGCAATGGCGACCAAAAGGAAGACGACATTACTACAGCACTCACAACTTAGCCAGCACGGTGAGTTTCGGCATGTAAGCGTCAGTGAACGACAGCGATCACCGCCGTGTGGTCAGAATCTTCGTGTGCCTTTCCTAAGAACGGTACTGGCACCGGAAGTCGATGGAGCGCTCGAGCAACGGCGGCCAACGGCGAGACAAAATCGCTCATATCTCCACCACCAAGGTGAGTTTCAGCACCATCTTTTTACATTCAGGTCAGTACACGATAGCGATCACGGAGGTGTAGTCAGAATTTCTGTAGGCCAATCCTAAGTACTCAAACATTATATTAATTATGTTAATTATATTATTTACGCGGCACAATTTTTCCCCTACCAGGAGTGTAACGAGGGGCAACCGCACTCCTGGTAGCCGCGTTGCAACCGGTTGCGACTCGACGGTAGCGCAACTCATTCCAATTAACACACATGCCACGTGAGGACCGTCGACCGTGCGCGTGATCGGTCGACCGTCAACGTCGATCGATTGAGCTGAGTCAGCAATGGCGGCCCAAGGAGAAGACAAGTAACTGTTACAGCGCTCACAACTTTGCCAGCACGGTGAGTTTTGGCATGTAAGCGTCAGTGAACGACAGCGATTACGGCCGTGTGGTCAGAATCTTCGTGTGCCTTTCCTAAGAACGGTACTGCCACCGGAAGTCGAAGAGAGCGCTCGAGCAATGGCAGCCACGGTGAGACAAAAGCGCTCATATCTCTACCACCAAGGTGAGTTTCAGCACCAACTTTTTACGTTCAGGTCAGTACTTGATAGCGATCACGGCGGTGTAGTCAGAATCTTTGTAGGCCAAGCCTAAGTACTCAAACATTATATTAATTATGTTAATTAATTATTTACGCGGCACAATTTTTCCTATACCAGGAGTGTAACGAGGGGCAACCGCACTCCTGGTAGCCGCGATGCAACCGGTTGCGACTCGCCGTAGCGCAGGCTAAGTATTGTAATTCGTTCCAATTAACGCACATGCCACGTGGCAACAACGATCGCGAGCAATGGCGACCAAATGGAAGACAAGACATTACTACAGCACTCACAACTTAGCCAGCACGGTGAGTTTGGACATGTAAGCGTCAGTGAACGACAGCGATTACGGCCGTGTTGTCAGAATCTTCGTGTGCCTTTCCTAAGAACGGTACTCCACCGGAAGTCGAAGAGAGCGCTGGAGCAATGGCGACCACGGCGAGACAAAAGAGCTCATATCTCCACCACCATGGTGAGTTTCAGCACCAACTTTTTACATTCAGGTCAGGGCATGATAGCGATCACGGCGGTGTAGGCAGAATTTCTGTAGACCAAGCCTAAGTACTCAAACATTATATATATATTATATTGGATTATATTACGAGGGGCAACCGCACTCCTGGTAGCCGCGGTTAAACGGTAGCACAAGCTAAGTGTGACAGTTCGTTCCAATTGTCACACATGACGTGAGTACCATGATAGCTATATATAGGGAAGATGCGCATAGCGCATTGCAACCCCGGTTACGACTCGCCGTAGCGCAAGCTAAGTATCGCAATTCGTTCCAATTAACGCACATGCCACGTGGCAACCATGCTCAGTCGATCGCGAGCAATGGCGACCAAATGTAAGACAAGACATTATTACAGCGCTCACAACTTAGCCAGCACGGTGAGTTTGGCATGTAAGTGTCAGTGAACGACAGCGATCACGGCCGTGTAGTCAGAATCTTCGTGTGCCTCTCCTAAGAACGGTACTGCCACCGGAAGTCGATGGAGCGCTCGAGCAATGGCGGCGAACGGCGAGACAAAAGCGCTCATATCTCCACCACCAAGGTGAGTTTCAGCACCAACTTTCATCATTCAGGTCAGTGCTCGATAGCGATCACGGCAGTGTAGTCAGAATCTCTGTAGGCCAATCCTAAGTACTCAAACATTATTTATATTATTTATATTATATTATATTGGATTAATTATTTACGCGGCACAATTATTCCCCTACCAGGAGTGTAATATTACGCGGCACAATTTTTCCTATACCAGGAGTGTAACTATATATATACGAGGGGCAACCGCACTCCTGGTAGCCGCGATGCAACCGGTTGCGACTCGCGTAGCGCAAGCTAAGTATTATAATTAGTTCCAATTAACGCACAGCCACGTGGCAACCACGATTGCGAGCAATGGCGACCAAAAGGAAGACAAGACATTACTACAGCACTCACAACTTAGCCAGCACAGTGAGTTTGGGCATGTAAGCGTCAGTGAACGACAGCGATCACGGCCGTGTGGTCAGAATCTTCGTGTGCCTTTCCTAAGAACGGTACTGCCACCGGAAGTCGAAGAGAGCGCTGGAGCAATGGCGACCACGGCGAGACAAAAGAGCTCATATCTCCACCACCAAGGTGAGTTTCAGCACCAACTTTTTACATTCAGGTCAGGGCATGATAGCGATAACGGCGGTGTAGGCAGAATTTCTGTAGGCCAAGTCTAAGTACTCAAACATTATATATATTATATTTGATTAATTATATTATTTATCGAGGGGCAACCGCACTCCTGGTAGCCGCGATGCAACCGGTTGCAACTCGCTGGGTGGTCATAGTCTTTGTGGCAATGAAACTTTGGCTGAAGGGAAGACAAAAGCACTCACAACTCCACTCCCAAGAAGAATTTCAGCAACAAAATTGTACGGTTGGGTCACTGCACGATAGTGATCATGAAGATTTAGTCAGAACCTTTGTAGGTCCTTCCTGCGAGCTGGGAGGTTATTTATTTGTTTATATTTGCTTTATTAGCGAGGGGCAACCGCACTCCTGGTAGCCGCTGCAACGCCGGCTGCGACTCGCCGTAGCGCAAGCAATAGTATCGCAGTTAGTTCCAATTAACGCACATGCCACGTGGCAACCACGCTCAGTCGGTCGCCGCAAGCAATGGCGGCCAAAAGGAAGACAAGACATTATTACAGCACTCACAACTCAGCCAGCACGGTGAGTTTTGGCATGTAACCGTCAGTGAACGACAGCGATCACGGCCGTGTGGTCAGAATCTTTGTGTGCCTTTCCTAAGAACGGTACTGCCACCGGAAGTCGGAGAGAGCGCTCTAGCAATGGCGGCCACGGCGAGACAAAAGCGCTTGTATCTCCACCACCAAGGTGAGTTTCAGTACAATTATTATACGTTTGTCTAACTGCATGATAGCGATCACGACGGTGTAGTCAGAATCTCGGTAGACCTTTCCTGCGAGCTATGAGGTTTGATTATTTACATTAATTAATTAATTAATTACGCGGCACAATTTTTCCTATACCAGGAGTGTAATTACGCGGCACAATTTTTCCCCTACCAGGAGTGTAATATATATATATATCGTACGTCGTGCCGTAAATCACTTCCTGCTCGTATTTTGCGTGTCATTGCATCATGCGTTAATTCAAACCACAAACGAACTCACCATTGCAACGTCAACGACTGAGACACGAACTATGAACGGTCTACCTCAACAAGGATGGAGACTATAGCGCGCGGTGAGGGGCTAAAGCATTTCATGAAGACGGGGAGAGTGCTTCAAGCGATCTCATGTCCTGCATGCAGAGCACATCATGGTGTGCAGCATGATACATTACTGGCTAGCTAGCTAGCATGCATTCAGGCTTTAATAGCTATAAACCATCACGGTGTGTTAGACTGCTGCTTCAGCTATTGCCAGAGGATGGGAACTTGACTGGCCTGCACTCGGTAACACTTAACTCACTGTGACATACAGTCATACCCCAGACTAGTCTGGCATCAGCAGAGAATGAGAAAGTCGCCCTCTGGTGGTGACAACAAAGACAGAGAGCTCTCCTGGACCTACCTACCAGACTGCTTCGGCTAACCGGATTCGCAGTTGCTGTGAATTGCACGGGTGTATTTTTTAGTGTCATAACTTCTGGTGTGGTGTGTCCTTAAGTTGTGCTATCACATTCGGATGACATGCACTGACAGTCATGCACATGCATCTGCTCCATGTATAGGCCTAGGAACACTTGCGCATGCAACTGCTCCATGCACATTCGACAACTGTAATGTGTACTCGCTCAGGCTCGCCCCACAATGTTCTGCATTCGTCTAGTTATTTATTGGGGCGAGCCTGAGCGAGCCCCACATAGACGTGTAGAACGTGAGCCGCGTCTGTATGTATGTATCTGCGTACGTCGTGCCGTAAATACAATCTACTGCATTTAAGCGAAACGTATACCGTCATCGCGATATCGAAGCTCAAAAAGTGA
This sequence comes from Axinella damicornis, assembly GCA_963931865.1. Lineage (NCBI taxonomy): Eukaryota > Metazoa > Porifera > Demospongiae > Axinellida > Axinellidae > Axinella > Axinella damicornis. The sequence continues at coordinate 4,977,905 of OZ007512.1, forward strand.
TCTGAGAGCTGTGAGCCTGAGGCACGAATCCGTGAACCGTGTACTCCTTGGATGGCTACAGCAGGGACGGAGACCACTCACGAGTCTACCTCTTCAATGGATACAGCGATGCGCGCTACCGCACGCCAACATAGCCTTAAAGACTGCGAAAGTGCGACTTCTGACTGATCTAGCTAGCTACAAGTTCACCGTTTGCTACTCGCGGCTGTGTTGAAGTCACTGACTCGTAGACCTGCTCTTCAATGGCTACAGTCATGGGAGCTACTGCATAGCGGAAGAAGACTGAGCGAGAGTGCTCATCGTGTACCGTCCATACAGTTCTTGTGCTGCAATTCCGATAGCCTGAGGTTGAGTTACATTCGAAATGCATAATGCATGCTGCATATGCATGCACTCGCTCAGGCTCGCCCCACAATGTTATACATTCTGCTAGTTTACGCGGCACTTTATTTCCTATACCAGGAGTGTAATATATGTATCGTACGTCGTGCCGTAAATCACTTCCTGGTCGTATTTTGCGTGTTCTTGCGTCATGCGTTATTTCCAACCCGAGTTCACTTCCTGCATGCTCGTGCGCGTGCGTTGATGTCGCGCCGGTCTGAGACGCGAACTATGAACAGTCTACCACTCTACCTCAACAAGGCCTTGCGAGGATGGAGACTATAGCGGGGCGGTGAGTGGCTAACAGAGACCGCTCCTGGACCTACCTGCCAGACTGCTTCAAGTGCACGAAATATTAGTGCGTCATAACTTTCATGTGTGATCTGTCACTGTGTCCTTCGCTAACTCTCCGTCAGACTCACATTCTGATGACATGCACATGCAACTGCTCCATGCACATTCACACATGCAGCACCTGCATGTACTCGCTCAGGCTCGCCCCACAATGTTCTGCATTCGTCTAGTTACTCGAAAGTACGCCCACCCTATTAGCTCGAACAGGAATAGCTCCGGAAGAAGCACGTCAAAGAGGTTGGACTAAGAAATGAAGGCTGGTTATCGCGGTACTATTTGCAATGAATTTCATTATGTTGCATGCCATTGCATAATCAGCTGTGCATGACATGAGACCGTGCACGCGCTGTGCATTGCATGTTTGTGTCTTCGCGTGTGCAATCGCCTTAGGCTTAGCGTACACCAGCAGCGCACTACGGATTTCTAGGAAGCAGCAGCAATCGGCAGTCCTGCTGTGTCTTGTTTGCTGTTCCTGTAGCTACTCACACGAAGAGATTGTTCCTGCTCACCAAGAAACTCCGGGACTAGTAGTAGTTAAGCCTTGCTAGAATGACTGTTGCAGTATTGCACTCGTATACGCATGTACTTGGGTACGTGGGCCTACTTTCGAATTGGGTGGGCCTACTTTCGAGTCAAGGGTGGGCCTATTTTCGGGAGAGGGGTCCTCGAAAATACGCCCATCCCCCTCTTTGAGCAGATTCTAAATTCATCGCCCATGGGCGTATTTTCGAGAGACTACGGTAATAGACATTAATTGTATTAGTTGATTAAATCATCCCACAAGGGCCGGATGCATGTTTTATGTTGCAGGTAACACTCTAGGAGGGCCGGCTTTAATATGTTAACCACAATGTCCTGCATGGACGAGGACGGATCAAGGAAATGGACAAGGATGGGACGAGGACGTGGTATGGTGATTAGCAGGGGATCTGGGAGGGGATGGGGAGAGGGAGAGGGAGGGGTATTATACAGTAAGAGTGAGTGAGGGGAGAATGAGTGCAACAGTTCACGGTCCACCTACGCATGGCCATTACATTCTTCAGTTTATGGGGGCCTAGTTCAACATTTTGTGGTTAGACCACTCTGGTTCCAATTTCAACCCCTTCAAATAATATTAGCTACGCAGCGGTAGAGTTGTGAAAGATTCTTCTGTTGCATGGGTTGCTGCAAGAATTCTATACCTGGTATACTACAGAATCAATTCATGAAACAGGCGCTCTCTCTGGTAGTGGTTTGCAAGATATCGTGGTTGACATGCAGTTAATTACTGGCCAACAGCAACCTACCAAACACACATTACAGTAACTTTGCACTTAAATTTGGCTCAACAAGCAGTAATCCATCCTGTCCAGCTCAGGATCGACCATTGACATTTCCACTCCACTGCTCCTGCATGTATTCTTTGTCTCTGACAGCAATGAACAACTATACGTAGCTATATCATTGCTGCACAATTATTCATCTGCATGCTCACTGTACGTGTTTCTCAGGATGGCTGGACTGCTCTCATGTGGGCTATTTCCAATGATTATTATTGCAGTGACACTGTACATGTTCTGCTCTCTGCTGGCCCAGGAGTGCAAGTATAGACCTGGTTGAAAATGTGAGATCTACGCCCAATGGTAGACTAGTGCTCCTGTATCACAAATGTGATACTGGTGGCAAAGGGCTTGCATTATATATGTATCATCGATACCCACATCATTCAAGCCTGGGGACAAACTGCTATGCAGGATAAGGATAAGTTAATTTGTTGCTATGCAGCAGTTTTGAAGATAAATCCGCTAGAATTCACTCAGGAGTAGGTTTAGCCACATCACGTGTACACCCTGATATATCTATGTGGTTAACCCTCTCCTACGCCTTGTGTTAATCATCACTGTGCATAGTGCAGATGAGCTGTTGAATACTTTGGGATCTCAATGCCTTACATGTCATTACCTCAATATGGTTACAAGTGTACTTGGAATTGCACTAATTATTGAGTGGATCCCTACATCTCCTTTCAACGTTCTTTACCAAGCAGCAGGTGCATGCTTGAGCTGAACCTATCATAGATCCAGAGCAGCATGCCTGCTTTCATGTGCAGCTTCCTTATAATATAGTTCTTGCCGAGTAGCTACATTATAATTATTCCATGAGGCTCATGATTGCAGTGGCTATAGTGGTATTGTATTGTGTACCAACTTCCTTTCTCTATTGCCACGTCAGTTTCATGTATACAGCTTCTGAATTGTGTGCATTATTTGTTGTCATGTCAGCTCCACAAAGTACTGCAGCTTTTACTCTCTCATACATACAGTGGCCAGGAAGGACTGCACTGATGCTGGCCAGTGAGGGTGACCACCTGGATGTGGTCAGGGAACTGCTAATGGTCAGTTACGTAGTCTCCAGTGACCCTTGCATGAGAGATACTATGTTACACTAGTGGTAAGGGAAAAATCTCGACATTCATGTCTTGCAGCTGCATCCTGAACGCGGCTGATTCGAAGGTGCAATTCTGCACATTTGTGCTGCGTAAATAATCTAATCCACATGCATCTCACATAATTGTATCAAATCAATGACCCAAGTAACTCTGTAGCTAGCTAGATGGTTTTCCTGAATTCAAGTACGAACTCCAAACTTCAATATTATTGTTGGTAATGGATGTTTCCAGTTTCTTAGCTACTGTATAGCCGCAAATATTTGTGGATATCTCCTCAAAGACATTGTGCAAATTGCGTCTTGGAGGATAAGGAGTCTTTCGTTCCAGTGCTATACCATCTCATATCATGTCCGTTTCAATCAAAGTGACACAAGTATACTGTTGCTTTTGTTGTTTCTCTGTCATAGATGCAGTGGGAAGGAAGTATATACTGCACTGATGCTGGCCAGTGAGGGTGGCCACCTGGATGTGGTCAGGGAGCTGCTAAATTAAGGCCCAGGCAGATGTGAATGTACAGGATAAGGTATGCAGCCTCCATTGACTCTTGAGAGTCTCAAGAGAGCTACAAGAAGTTCATGGTGGGTTAGCATGCAGGTTGCAACTAACAATAGTTACATTGTATATTTTGCAGGAAGAGGGAAGGGCTTGCCGTAACATGGCAACAAGACTCACCCACAGCGCTACAGAAAATTGCATAGAGTACAACTGGTGCACAATGCGTCAATGTCAAGTTTTCTTTTGCATGGTTTGCTGTCTGTATCCAATGTATATTACTGCAGGTTGCAAACCAGCCATGCGTTGCTGCATACTCAAAAATGACAGGGTTTAGTTACAAAGACAGCTAGTATATAATGCAGCTGTGATGGTTTTGGCAAGACCTGCAGGACCCATACCTTGCCACTAGCCTGTGTACTCTGAGTATACAGCTTCCTGTGTACAGTTAATTATTGTACTGATATACATCATCATTTGAGCGATCCACCAGATGGAACACACAATTCCACGTGCATGACAAGCACGTCTTTGCTGTATCCATTATCACACTAGTAGCCTTCGGCCTCGGGGAATATTGCATTCCTTGGGTAGTAATAGATATCCAACACAGTAGTGTGCAATAATTGTTTATTAGCTACATGTACACACCGTACTAGGCAAATGGATAAGTCATAAGAAAACAACGTATCTATATCTCTGTTTTGTAGACACCAAGCCCAGGATGGCCCAGCTGAAGACCACTGGAGGGGACAAAGTGGAGATAATCAAGACCATCGCTCCAGACTGGAAGGAGGTTGGGATTCTCATGGATCTCGATCCAAACGCACAAAAATCGAATGCATTGAAACAGACCATGCATGCTCACAAAATTTATATGGAATGGTTCAGTCATTTGCTGTTAACTCTTTACCAACCAATGACTGCAAAAGCCGTCATGAGCTCCCATAAGCCATAAGAATTTATATGGGGGATTTATTACTAGGCGTTACACTTTAATACAGGATTTTGCTTCCCTAAGCTGTTTCTTATGGTTGGTAAAGAGTTAAACTCTTAACCAACCATAAGAAACAGCTTAGGGAAGCAAAACCCTGTATTAAAGTATAACGCCTAGTATTAAATTCCCCATATAAATTCTTATGGGCTTATGGGAGCTCATGACGGCTTTTGCAGTCATTGGTTGGTAAAGAGTTAAGAGATCTTCAGACTTCGGTTGGATAGTCCGGATGCCACCTGGGAAATCTGATTGAACTGCTGAATGACTCAGAAAACAAATTTAGAACTCGCTGAACAGGTTACGAATGCACTAGGTCCATAGACACATCCGAAGAAAGCTATCCTTTGAGAATGCACTAGGTTTGTAGATGCCATAATATTGTTTTCTTGTTTGTATATGTGAACGCATCAAGTAAAAATCGGGAATAAAACACAGTCAAATGTGGGGAATTGTCCAAATTGCTTAAAAATGGATTAAAACTTGTGCACCCCCTTCGAAGAAACGCCTGAAAATTGGAGAAACTCAATTCTTGAAAATCTTCTCAAACACATTTAGAACCAATTCCCATCTCAGGGGGGTGCAAACTTTGAAATGCGTTTTATTCCCGATTTTTATTTGATGCGTTCACATATATCATTATAGCATCCTTTAGTTGATATCAGTACAAGTATCATTAATTGTTAAGTGCTACCCCGGTAATTTTGTTCCAGTATATACATAAGCGGGATGGTTACATGTACATGTTATAGCTTGCAGATTGTATTACCCGTAACAGGGTTGTTATACATCAGTGGGCTGGTTATCAGTGACCCCTTCTGGTGATGCTTACACACTAGTTTCCAACTTCGAAACTCAAACCGTTTTGGTGTTGCATGTACTTGCTCTTAAGTCGTATAGGCAATGTGCATAATAATGAATTGATAAGAATTCAGCAAGCAGCTGCAGAAATATATTTGTACCAACCGTAGGAAGCAAGAACCCTATAAGGTATAACACCCATGCAGTATTACTTGCCTATCACTATAAATTCTTATGATGGGCTTCTGCATAGAAGCTAATGACGGCATTTGCTGTCATTGGTTGGCGAAGAGTTAAAGCGCTTTACAGGCTTAAATTGCTAACATACTGTTATAATTATATGCGACTGTTTTTTATTTAGATATCAGACAAAATTTGAACACACAGAAGTATTGCTGTTTGTAGTGTGAATTCTCATAGCAGCTTGCAGATCAATCTGCATGTTTGGGATCTACAAAGTTCTATCGTCGAACATTCTACATACTCGACGACTATCATGGGTCAAAAAGCATAAACTATAAGTATGTTGTGGATCAGCAGGCATCGGCTGCAACTCATGGTTGTAGCTATGTGGGCAGCAGACATAGCACAATTTGCACACAGACATCCATCTTCAGCGGTGTCGGGGTATACTATCACAGGTGTCCTTCTGGTTGCTCAGGTGGTGTACGGACTATATAGCTTACATGGCATTGTACCAATTCAAATCCGGGTTAGCCTTGAAATCTCACATGGAGGTACAATTTCTAAGCAGAAATTGAACTCAAACTTTAAGTGAGGCTGCTCCATAAGAGAAGAGAAGTGACACGTGCAAGGCTACGGGATATTGAGATCAATTACGTAGGATGGACTCTATTCTTCCAGCTTTCTGTGAGTCCAGTCCCTGCAGTCCAGTCTCGAGTCCAGGACAGGATGGACTCCATCTTCAGGTGTTGTTGTATTGATGAGGGTCTTCTGCAGAAGCCAATTACTATAGCCTCATTCCAAGGCCCCGCCCAGCTTTTAATTAATCACTTGCAGGAAGGAAAAATGTCTTCTTTGCGCAACTGAAACCAGCGTGGGTCTGGGAATGAGGCAATTACACACCATGAATCTTGTGTAATATGGAGGGGAAGTGGTTGACGCTGCTGTGTATGACCACAGCATAACGTGAATGGTGAGGGAGTGAACTTGATAATCACATGCACAAAGCATAGCAGACTGCAGTTGAAACATTAATGACAGCACAGCCTAGTGCTTACAATGGCCACTGATTGCAAATCAGTCATATCATCACATAGTTGTTAAGTGTGTAGAAGATCTGGATCCACTTCACTCTCTTGTACAGCGTGTTTGAAGCCATTCCACCAGTAGTTCCTGAGGAGAAAGAAGACAGCTCTAGACGGCCATGCTGTGATGATTGTCCATAGCAGACTAATCAGTCCCTAGAGTCACCTGAGCTGATATTGTCTGCACATGGTGGTACAATGACTGCCACTGTACCAAACTAGGGAACATCCCCCCAGGCAAGAGGTGGGTCTGAAGTAACCTTCATTTGGGTCTACATCTGGCAACAACCAAGACACACATGCAGAACTCAAACTGGTCACTAAGGGACCTGTTGTGGTTAGCAACCCTTGCTAATCTACTGCAAGTTTACACAGGAACATTGTCCAGGAAAACAGCACTTGACATGAGGAGGGGACATGCTTGACCTTTTGTGTTCAGGTTCATGAATTAAAACTGCCTGTTTAGCAACAACCATCCTCCCTGCACTGGTATACACTTGAACTGGAATGCTCACATCACATGAGGCAGACCCTACATCACATTACATGAGGCAGACCCTACATCATATTACATGAGGCAGACCCTAGCATTCGGAAAGCATTCTTCTCCGGAGCAACACATGCTGGAGTGAGAAGGCCTGGATATGACTTCACAGATGCAAGAGACCAGAATGGAACAGCTAGTGTAGTGGGCTGTTACATTCCTAGGTGCACACTCCCAGGAATTGGTACAGCAAGCAACACATGCTGGAGTGAGAAGGCCTGGATACGAGACTAGCACTTCACAGATAGATGCAAGAGACCAGGAAATATGCTCAAAAAATTTGGCGCTATACGGTACGCAATCATGGGGAAATTTCCCCACCTTGCCTTTGACATTGTGCGACTATATAATCTTCAAAGGACATCCTTGCGGAGCTTTTTGTGGCCCAGGGAAATATTTATTCAAATGTACTGGGAAAACAACAGTTTGCATTATCCTTGCATGCATGATCATACTGGTCTCCCTTCCCTCATCAGAAATAAAGGAATTAATGCTCGCTCATACCTTTCGTCACTTTCAGGTTGATGGTGTACGATAACACTGCTACTAGAAGCTGGAGACAACAAAGGACCAGCTCCTACTACCCAGATATTGTTACATGATGTTTTTACACTCCTGGTAGGGGGAAAATTGTGCCGCGTAAATAATCTAAATAATCAAACCTCACAGCACGCAGGAAAGGTCTACAGAGATTCTGACTACACCATCGTGATCGCTATCATGCAGTGACACAACCACACAATAATTGTGGCGAAACTCACCTTGGTGGTGGAGATACAAACGCTTTTGTCGTGCCGTCGGCCGCCATTGCTCGATCGTTCTCTTCGACGTTGGTTGCCAGTACAGTCATACAAAGGGATTCAGACCACACAGCCATAATCGCCGTTGTTCACTGACGGTTACATACCGAAACTCACCGTGCTGGCAAGGTTGTAAGTGCTGTTATAATTTCGTGTCTTCCTTTTGGTCGCCATTGCTAGCGTTCGACTGAGCGTGGTTGCACGTGGCATGTGCGTTAATTGGAACGAATTGCAATAATTAGCTTGCGCTACTGCGGAGTTGCAACGGCTACCAGGAGTGCAGTTGCCCCTCGAACATTATCAAAAGAAATCTGTGATAGAATAGCTCCAGCCTGGTATGTGTGTCACTAGCCTCGTTCCCAGGCCCTGGGAACGAGGCTAGTGTGTCGCATGCCCTGAGTTGATTGATGACGCGACAGCCTGGTGAAATGTTCAGCTGAGTGCACCCCATATGACTGGTATGCTAGTATGTTAAAGTGAGGATCAACCCCAGCAACCAGAAGCGTCCACTAAGTAGTAACCACAATTTAGGAGATGAGGTTATCTCAGTGAGACAAACTGAAGCTCTTAGCGAAGGCTCCAATGATTGCCAGGTGGCAGGTCAGGTTGGTTCAAGTTGGTTGGGCTAGACTGAGTTTCTGCCCTGAACTTCCGACGAGGCAAGGCTGTTAGGAAATTTCAGATGCTCAGCAGTGATGAGTCACCATGGAAGGGGAAGGCGACCCTGCGGCTCCCCTTCACTGCCTTCAGTCCTCAGAGCTGGATCACATCCTGGGCCACCATGGTGGTGAGCTGTTCCAGCTGGGCTTCATTCAGATCAATTTGTATATTGTCGTGCTCACTTGGACAGAGGGGTTAATTTTGACACACTAAAGTACTGTACTGTTAAAGTTTATCTCCACCCACCAGCGCATGCGCAGTTAGTGTAGATAAACGATTAAGTCCAGAAAGTGTGCGTCAGATAGAAAATCGATTACCGTATAGCGCCAAATTTTTGAGGGACAAATTTTTTGTGGATTGGCATTTCACAAAATTTTTTCAGATTGAGGATTCTGGTTAGCCACTCACAGTCTGATGCTGCCGCCGCCACCGTGCGTAATTAAACCAGTAGTGCGGACGACGTGCACACTCAATCATTCGTAATTTTTGCAAAACGGTAACACTCAATCGCATCACTGGCACAGTGAAGGGATTCCCAGGATCTCTCATACAAGGCAAATGTTCATTGATACACGACAGCTGCATCCCGGATCCCAGCTGTCTTGGTAGTCGTGATACCAACGAACCGTCGCCTCTGAATGCAAGATATCGAGTGTGTGCTCCATGTTTGCGTGGCGGGACAATTCACTGTGAGTGATAGCTATCCTCTGGGTGCTACTAGTATTGAAAATGTTAGCAAGCTTAATTTTCGCGGTCCGAGACCAATCTGTGAATTAAAACTGTGAAAATCATGCGCCTTGAAAATTTGTCGCTATACGGTATGCAATCATGGGGAAAATTCTTGACTAGTACTGCGGTAGAAGTCGGATATCTACTACGTTGACTTGGAGGTTATGTAATCATGGGGAAATTATCCTCAGCTCCACCTTGACCACACCTCCCAGGGTAAATAGCATAACCTCCGCGTCAATGCGGTAGATTGTGTGCATAGCTATGGATGACTGTACCTCGTCGAAGTCTTGCTATGAGCTTCCCTGCACTAGCACCTGCCGTGAACTGGGTCTCCCAGGAAAGTCATTCACTGCAGGTAACATTCAGATTCATCACCATGGAAACAAAGGATGCATGTTTAGATCACAACAAGTATTGGAACGGAGACGATTCCACTGGTCAGAGGGAACTACCTCCTTTCCACCAATACCATGGTTACCATGGTTACCATTGTTACCAACATTAGAGATGGATACCTTGACCAATGGCATTTGCTACTAGCCTCGATCCCAGGTCGTTCCCACCGCCATCATTCGATCGCTTCCAGCATGAAATATGGCGGGGGAAGGTGGGGGAGATATGGTCACATGCAATGACGTCAGGTTCACAGAGGGTAGACACGTGGGGGGTGGTGCCTAACAATTATAATAGTCGAGCTGTCCGCGGCATTGTGAACTACAAACGTTAGTGATCGTCCACCTCGCGAATGCTCTGACATCCAGCCTCAGACGGACAATACAAAGCAGGACGTCAAGATTCTTCGTTGGGTACCGCCTTCTGTGTGTCTACCATCTGTCTACCTGATGGCACTGCACGTGACCAGATCTCCCAGGCCTTCCCCCACCGAATTTCATACTGTAAGCGAGCAAATACTGGTAGTGGGAATGGCCTGGGAATGAGGCTAATTTGTCTGATACACCATAACAAGCCACCAATGAAAACTAGGTGTTCATACAACACAGAAGGATAAGCATGCAGCTGCAATAGATAGGGCATTAGGGGTGAACATGTGCTACTGCGTATACAGTGTTCGTGTATGCATATTATAATGGAAATTGCTTGGCAAATTTGGAATTCAAGGTCGTTGGTGGTATACAGAAGATTCTCTAGCAGTGTATGAAGAATTTTTCTACGCGGGGGCCCGCCTGGAGGGGGAGGGAAAAAGAGTCCGGTGACTTAAGCCAACATTTCATTTTTCTCTGCCGGAATGTGGGTAGAGCCAATGAGATTGCAGCAGTCACATGATTTCATAGCGTAATTCAGAGAGACAGTGTGCATGAGTGTGTGCGATTGCGATCGCTGCAAAGTGCAACTAGGCTATCCAAGGTTGCGCCCCAAGCAAGAATTAGCAGTGAAGAACTCCTTCAGCGGACGGGATGTACTCGTGAGTCTTCTAACCGGCACTGGAAAATCGCCTTGTTACTACGTATATACTGCTGAAGGCTTTTCTGTGGCTCACCTTCCAACAGTTACTACTCTCCAGAGCTTCGTGAGCCTCCTCCAACTCGCTTCACGGGTGTTTCATTTGCGGCGTTTTGTAAAACTTAGTCTGCGCATGCGCAATAAACGCGTACCGGAAACTACTTGACAACCGCGTGGCAACGGAATGTCAATAAGTCACGGGTTCTTTTGACCACATGACTCATAACTGGAGTTTCATTGGTCACTTCACACCACAGCTACAAAAATGGCCGACTTTTAGCTGTCTGTACGTCCAAATCCGAAGTCTCTAGGCCTTGGCTAGACGGTGTTACAGGCGGTTTGAACTACTCTGTCGTGCCATTATGTCAGCGAGGAATCAAGCTGTACCTCTGAAAGAGAAGTTTTTATGAATATTCTACCTGTGCTGTGCCAAGAAGCAATGGTGGTACAATACACCGGTGAGGGGGGCGACTTGCTGCTTATTTTTCCTGCTGAGATATACAGGTTTGTATTATCCGCATAATTTATACTGTACATTCTGTAGCTAGCCGAAGTAGTTATAGCGCAGCACTTAGCTAGTGCTGACAGAATGCGTTTGAATAGTGTGATATGCAGTTAGTTGTAGCTATAGTTAGCTAGCTGGCTAACTAGCTAGCTAGTGCTCGCAGAATGCGTTTGAATAGTGTGGCATGCAGCTATGCTGCTAATTGTACAGAGGGGTACCAGGTAATATAAGACTGGCAGTTACAAGTTTGGCCAAGGATTAGCATTATGTCTCTTCATTACAGGTGGTGTCATTGCTAAGGTAGGTGTGGGTAATGCGGAACAGAGGGTATTGCGGAACACTTACAGTTATTCAGCCATTACTTGGTGATGAGCGACATCGCGGAAACCACAGTTCTAGAATACAACTGCCTTCGCTCTTAGGCAACTTTCGAGAACTTTCTGACCTTCACGGGTCAAAGGTTAACCCAACCCTCTCAACTCACTCAATATTAATATTATTATGATAACCGCAAAATTGGCGAGAAATCTAAACAACAACAATGGCTCTGTCAAAACCAGGTAGAAAACCTCTGCAAGAACTCAATGGAAAAGACAGGATGGTGTGTGGAAGGAATGAAGGCAATTGAAGCTGTTGTTACACAGTGTTCCGCATTACCCGCACGTGTTCCGCAATACCCGCAAATAGTAGGTGTGGCAACAGGCCGTAACTGAGAAATTATTAGTAGCGCTTAAAGTAAGATTGCAATGCAGCACTGCAAAGGCCCCAAAGATACTCTGCTGTGAATAGTACAGTTCAGCAGTCGTTCACATGCTGTGGGCAAGTTGCTAAAGTTAAGTGTTCCGCAATACCCGCACCTACCTTATGTAACTTGGGTGAGGCTTTTGAGGTAGTGGTGTCACACAGCATCCCTTCAGCCTATCTGTATGACTACGAATGCTGCTGTACGTCCTGTTGAGGAATAATTTCCGGAACGTTGGCTTGGGGTTTCATGGTGAACAAGGCACCCCATTCTAATTCCTTCAACCCCCCTGACTTGCTCTTGAGAAAGGAAAGGGAATGAGGCTATGTCTGCCTACGAGGTATGGAGCTATTTCTCTGACTCTCTTGCTGTTCGCGCTTGTTTAACGACGTAGATGTGTGCGTAATATATACATGTAGGTGCGTGATTGGAAGTGAATGATTATGTGCCCTGTAACTGATCATTACCATTATTTTACCTTCTGAGGTGGTGCAGTTTTCTTCATGGCAAGGCTAGCTCGGCATCCAAGAAAGAATCGTAAAACATGCAGGGATGACACCCGAAATAACTGAAGGAGATGGGATCACACATGTATATGTACATGTGTAACAACTAACCGTTACTGGCCTGCCTACGCTCCAGAGTAATGGTATGTGCTGTGGGGACCTCACTATAGCGCACTTAACCATGTGTGTCATTCCTGGTTTCTCAGACCCATAGAGTGGTGATCCGTTGACTGAAGACAGCCGATACCTTTGATGGAGTCGGAGTCGAAGTGACCAGGGATGGAGTAAGAAGAACTGGCTTGCATCATCATTGCTGATGATTGGCACTCAGTGGCTGGTAGAAGTGCCACTGCTGCTACAGGAGACTGAACCTTTGCTGCCTCTGTGTGTGTTGGTTATGTTTTTGTCTCCGAGAGCCCTGCCCTCCCATGGTGAATTTGTCACGTCGAAGTATAATATCCATGGTTCATTCCACTGTGTACTCATATCCAGAGTTGTACCCTCACTTCCTGCTTTTCATGTTACTTTCTACACCTTGTATTTACAAAAGCATTCTGTTGTTAGTCTTGGTACCAGACTTGTGCACATCTGCTGTACATGTGCGCGAAGTCTGGTACCGAGACTAAGCATTCTGGATGGATGGAGATTTGGTTTGTCCTGACCAGAAACACTCTTATCAAGCCACTCGTGTGCTCAGTGTACTGATGTTACTCTGGTGGTTAATCTAACTTGCTGATCGTACAGGGACCTGCAAAAGCAGCTGAATATAGCTTGCTCCCCCTTTGAATATGGTCATGTGGGGTGTGTACAGCTGCTCACTCAACAAGCGACCGAAACTCCGGGTAGAAAAATAACCGGCACTTAGGGCAAACAACGAAACGAGAGTACTATGAAGGATGATGACAAAAATATCTATAAACAAGCGGCAAAAACTTCACGTCGGGTGCTAATAGGCGTTCATGTGCGAGAAATAACTTTGTCACTAGCATGCGTTTAGCATAAAGAGTTGTGTATAACACCTTACCGGAAGAAGCAGAAGGCCTTTATCTTTTATGCCTCCAGATATTTTCGCTGTTGACTTGTTCAGTTGCCAGAGAGAGAGAGCTGGACCCAAAGCGTCCCGGACGTTCCACGCCAAGATTTCATGTTTGCGCATGCGTGACGTCACATGACGTTAACTAAATTATTCGAGTGAAACACCCGTGGCTTCACAGTCACATATTTGAAAGTTGTGGGCAATAATTGGATAGCTACCAAGTGACGCACGCCCCCTCGTAAAAAAAGAGGCTGGCTTGCGTGACTAACGCGAGTCCGGTAGTAGAACCCAAGTGTGTGTGTGTGCGCGTGTGGGTGTGTACTGCTCTTCACATTCCCAGCTGTCTTCTCTTGACTTTAAATATAAAGCCATGCCTCTGTACTGCTTTCCTTTGTTAAAGCAGACAACTAGGGACTACTTTTCTCGCTAATGACACTCACCAAAACCCAGACGTCCTCCAAAACGTTTCTTTCGGTGACAGCACATTCTTCCTCGGCACAGACCAATGTTTCAGATCCCACACGCTTCTTTTCGTCTGCCTGGCTTAGTCTCCTCACCAACTCAGTTCAACGCTGACTCCAAACTTCGTTAGTGATTCCATGCAGCTAAGAGCAGAGTAATACTATGTAGCAAACTGCTACAAACTGAAGACCTTAGCTAGATTTGGATTCGGCCACCATCTATGCTCGAAGGTTCAAAGGCCACCCTGCGCGCATGCGCAACAGGCTACTTCCGGTTTGGGCTTTAAATATTGAATTTGTAGCAAGTTTTGGCGGGAAGTCGGGATGGCACACTCGCTAAGCACGTCTTGCTTTGCAGCCTGGGGGTTGAGTGTTCGCCTCCCCAATAACCGAGTACGAGTCTGGGCCACTCCGTACATACCGGTTCTCGACTTCCCCGCCTAGCAGCTCGAATACGCCGGTTCCCATCTGACCACCGAAGCTAAAGGTGTTCTGGTAGAAAGCAGGTTAGCCTCCTGTGATTCCAGTCACGCCTATCCAGCGCTCCTGAGGCTTACACTTCGGTGTCTGACCTGTCACGGAGGGATGGGTTGTTGCTAGGTTGTATTTTTTTTGTTTTTTTTTCTCTTTCTCCCTCAAGTTCTGTTTTTTTTTTTGTTTTCTTTTTCTTGTTCCTTTTTTTTTCCAGTTCTTTTGTTTTCCTTTGGCATGGAGAAGGCTGCTAGGCTTTTTTTTTGCATAATGATTATCAAACTATTATAATTATGCCTATAGGTCACATGGCTTAGCAGGAGTTGGATCTATTATTAGCCTGGGTTTGAGAGTATTGGCTCGAGCCTGATATATAATAATTCTTACCCAATAGCGTAAGTGTTGATGAGGGCTATGGGATCGATACATCATTCATGCATCATATTCAATCTTCCACACCCATAATATATGCACTGCTCTCTACCATAGAGAATCAACTTCAGTTTTCATTTCTAATCAACAATTATTAGCTAATTAGCTATTGCAAGCAATCAGCTTTAACACTGATTTTGAATCACACATAATGCAGTAGTCATAGTATATATTATAGGTGCATGAAAGAGTTGTTAAAAAAATACTGTATGAAATGCTATAGCTACTGTCTGCAATTAAATTCAGGGAAATGTACTGTACACAGCTCATTATAAACATTGCTACCATGCAGCTGCCACCGAGAGCCTACATGTGCATCACCATGCACCAGAGGGACACTTGGGTCTTATGGAGTGACATCTTGCAGCTGAGGGAGAAAGGGGAGACCCAGCAGCTGGAAGGGGGAGCAGGGGCAAGGGGAGTGACTCCATTATGAACCTCAATATGCTGCTCCACTGTCTCCAGCGGTGATGCGTGGTACGGGAACCCCCACTGTCTTCAGCGGTGATGCGTGGTACAGGCACTCCCACTGTCTCCAGCGGTGATGTGTGGTACGGGCACTCCCACTGTCTCCAGGTGATGCGTGGTACGTGCACTCCCACTGTCTCCAGCGGTGATGTGTGGTACGGGCACTCCCACTGTCTCCAGCGGTGATGCGTGGTACGGGCACTCCCACTGTCTCCAGCGGTGATGCGTGGTACGGGCACTCCCACTGTCTCCAGCGGTGATGCGTGGTACGGGCACTCCCACTGTCTCCAGCGGTGATGCGTGATACGGGCACTCCCACTGTCTCCAGCGGTGATGCGTGGTACGGGCACTCCCACTGTCTCCAGCGGTGATGCGTGGTACGGGCACTCCCACTGTCTCCAGCGGTGATGCGTGGTACGGGCACTCCCACTGTCTCCAGCGGTGATGCGTGGTACGGGCACTCCCACTGTCTCCAGCGGTGATGCGTGGTACGGGCACTCCCACTGTCTCCAGCGGTGATGCGTGGTACGGGCACTCCCACTGTCTCCAGCGGTGATGCGTGGTACGGGCACTCCCACTGTCTCCAGCGGTGATGTGTGGTACGGGCACTCCCACTGTCTCCAGCGGTGATGCGTGGTACGGGCACTCCCACTGTCTCCAGCGGTGATGTGTGGTACGGGCACTCCCACTGTCTCCAGCGGTGATGCGTGGTACGGGCACTCCCACTGTCTCCAGCGGTGATGTGTGGTACGGACACTCTCACTGTCTCCAGCGGTGATGCGTGGTACGGACACTCCCACTGTCTCCAGGTGATGTGTGGTACGGGCACTCCCACGTTCAACAGCATGGAGGACATGATGATGTAATCCAGGTGCCACTCTGATGGAAGAACACAGCAAATTATGGATCATGGCTGGTCCCAGGTTCTAGCCCCATTAAGAGAATTTTCTTTATTCAGGTTGCACTCACCCCTACCGCAAGAACTGAGGAGAAGGGGACATTAAGCTGTCGGTCCCGGGGGACCTGGTTTAAATATAGGCTCTGCCTTCTCCATGCCCTTGTTAGCCACCATTGTGGTAAACCACTTGTGGGTAAAAGAAACACTGATGGACGGGTAAAGCAAAACCTGGATCACGGCTGGGGAGGAACACCAGCGGTACACCACACTGGTGGAAGGCTATAAAACCTGGATCACGGCTGGGGGGGAACACCAGTGGTACACCACACTGGTGGAAGGCTATAAAACCTGGATCACGGCTGGGGAGGAACACCAGCGGTACACCACACTGGTGGAAGGCTATAAAACCTGGATCACGGCTGTGGAGGAACACCAGCGGTACACCACACTGGTGGAAGGCAATAAAACCTCGATCACGGCTGGGGAGGAACACCAGCGGTACACCACACTGGTGGAAGGCTATAAAACCAGGATCACGGCTGTGGAGGAACACTGGTGGTACACCACACTGGTGGAAGGCTATAAAACCTGGATCACGGCTGGGGAGGAACACCAGCGGTACACCACACTGGTGGAAGGCTATAAAACCTGGATCCTGAATTTTGTGAGGCCATTACTGGACAGTACAAATCTGGGATGCAGCCCATCTGCAAACTACAAGGGGTTGTTGTCATAGTAACATATACCTGGAATTTCAATTTAGGTCTATGTAAGGTAATGGTGGGATTCCAGATGGTAGGATGGTAGGATGGTAGGATGGCAGGGTAATTCGGACACTGCACTTCACTTCACTTCACGGCCCTCATAACTCACTCATTTAGCAATTCTTCCAAATTATGGAAAGTGTGTACACTACAACAACTGCACATAATACAGCAGTCTCAGCCCCAGCGGGGGCGGGGGTCTGAGAACGAGGTTGTACCATGGCACACATGCACTAGTCTCAGCCCCAGCGGGGGCGGGGGTCTGAGAACGAGGTTGTACCATGGCACACATGCACTAGTCTCAGTCCCAGCGGGGGCGGGGGTCTGAGAACGAGGTTGTACCATGGCACACATGCACTAGTCTCAGTCCCAGCGGGGGCGGGGGTCTGAGAACGAGGTTGTACCATGGCACACATGCACTAGTCTCAGCCCCAGCGGGGGCGGGGGTCTGAGAACGAGGTTGTACCATGGCACACATGCACTAGTCTCAGTCCCAGCGGGGCGGGGACCTGTGAACGAGGTTGTACCATGGCACACATGCACTAGTCTCAGCCCCAGCGGGGGCAGGGGTCTGAGAACGAGGTTGTACCATGGCACACATGCACTAGTCTCAGCCCCAGCGGGGGCGGGGGTCTGAGAACGAGGTTGTACCATGGCACACATGCACTAGTCTCAGCCCCAGCGGGGGCGGGGGTCTGAGAACGAGGCTGTACCACGGCACACATGCACTAGTCTCAGTCCCAGCGGGGCGGGGTCTGAGAACGAGGTTGTACCATGGCACACATGCACTAGTCTCAGTCCCAGTGGGGGCGGGGGTCTGAGAACGAGGTTGTACCATGGCACACATGCACTAGTCTCAGCCCCAGCGGGGGCGGAGGTCTGAGAACGAGGTTGTACCATGGCACACATGCTCTAGTCTCAGCCCCAGCGGGGGCGGGGGTCTGTGAACGAGGTTGTACCACGGCACACATGCACTAGTCTAGGATCCAGGGGGGCTATGGGGGGCTGTAGTGACCCTGTCTACTGCACACGGAGGGAGCAGAGTAGGATCCAGGGGGGGCTATGGGGGGCTGTAGAGACCCTGTCTACTGCACACGGAGGGAGCAGAGTAGGATCCAGGGGGGGCTATGGGGGGCTGTAGAGACCCTGTCTACTGCACACGGAGGGAGCAGAGGAGGATCCAGGGGGGCTATGGGGGGCTGTAGTGACCCTGTCTACTGCACACGGAGGGAGCAGAGGAGGATCCAGGGGGGCTATGGGGGGCTGTAGTGACCCTGTCTACTGCACACGGAGGGAGCAGAGGAGGATCCAGGGGGGCTATGGGGGGCTGTAGTGACCCTGTCTACTGCACACGGAGGGAGCAGAGGAGGATCCAGGGGGGCTATGGGGGGCTGTAGTGACCCTGTCTACTGCACACGGAGGGAGCAGAGGAGGATCCAGGGGGGCTATGGGGGGCTGTAGTGACCCTGTCTACTGCACACGGAGGGAGCAGAGGAGGATCCAGGGGGGCTATGGGGGATGTAGGGACCTGTGAACGAGGTTGTACATTGTACCATGGCACACATGCACTAGTCTCAGCCCCAGCGGGGGCAGGGGTCTGAGAACGAGGTTGTACCATGGCACACATGCACTAGTCTCAGCCCCAGCGGGGGTGGGGGTCTGAGAACGAGGCTGCACCATGGCACACATGCACTAGTCTCAGCCCAAGCGGGGGCGGGGGTCTGAGAACGAGGCTGTACCACGGCACACATGCACTAGTCTCAGCCCCAGCGGGGCGGGGGGTTGAGAACGAGGCTGTACCATGGCACACATGCACTAGTCTCAGTCCCAGCGGGGGCGGGGGTCTGAGAACGAGGCTGTACCATGGCACACATGCACTAGTCTCAGCCCCAGCGGGGGCAGGGGTCTGAGAACGAGGTTGTACCATGGCACACATGCACTAGTCTCAGCCCCAGCGGGGGTGGGGGTCTGAGAACGAGGCTGCACCATGGCACACATGCACTAGTCTCAGCCCAAGCGGGGGCGGGGGTCTGAGAACGAGGCTGTACCACGGCACACATGCACTAGTCTCAGCCCCAGCGTCCTAGTCTCAGCCCCAGCGGGGCGGGGGGTTGAGAACGAGGCTGTACCATGGCACACATGCACTAGTCTCAGCCCCAGCGGGGGCGGGGGTCTGAGAACGAGGCTGTACCATGGCACACATGCACTAGTCTCAGCCCCAGCGGGGGCAGGGGTCTGAGAACGAGGTTGTACCATGGCACACATGCACTGGTCTCAGCCCCAGCGGGGGTGGGGGTCTGAGAACGAGGCTGCACCATGGCACACATGCACTAGTCTCAGCCCAAGCGGGGGCGGGGGTCTGAGAACGAGGCTGTACCACGGCACACATGCACTAGTCTCAGCCCCAGCGGGGCGGGGGGTTGAGAATGAGGCTGTACCATGGCACACATGCACTAGTCTCAGCCCCAGCGGGGGCGGGGGTCTGAGAACGAGGCTGTACCATGGCACACATGCACTAGTCTCAGTCCCAGCGGGGGCGGGGGTCTGAGAACGAGGCTGTACCATGGCACACATGCACTAGTCTCAGCCCCAGCGGGGGCGTGGATCTGAGAACGAGGCTGTACCATGGCACACATGCACTAGTCTCAGCCCCAGCATGCGTGATACTGGAAGTGATCCATGCTGGGGTTGGTTTGGGTTTGGGGCCAAGACAAATAATACAGTTGAATATGAATGAAACTATTTTCATATCTTACCATCCTCCATGACAACACCTGGTCCTATGACAACACTGGGTCCTATTCGACAGTCCTTGCCAATGGTCCCCGAAGGATCCTACCTACACAACAACGAGCAAACAAGTATGAAGGTTGATAGAGTCACAGTTACTCAGAGTGCAGTTGATTAGATGTGGTGTGATCTCAACACAATATATCCTTGGAAAGATGTGAGGCAGTGGATATTTCCACAAGACATTTAGCTGCTTCTTTGAAACAGATATGGCAGCTGTTAAGTGCTGTACTAGAACTTAATATTATTAGGAACCACATCGTTTTTATAGCTAACACAGTGTCAGTCTAGCCACTAGCCCCTCTCCGTCCGGCCGGTCAAGCGAAGCCCGCTTGACCGGCCGGGCGGAGAGGGGCTAGTGGCTAGACTGACACAGTGTCCACATTATACAAACAGATAGATTTTGGAAATTTACTTTCAAGGCCAAAGGTAACAGTTCCCCATCCTGTGCCGTGAAGGGGAAGAGCTCCTTCTCGAGGGAAATGAACCTCTCCTGGAGGGAAGAGGAGCAGCAACTGGGGATGGTATGGTGACAGCAACTCCATGGACACCAACTGTACCCTGACCTCATACCCAGGCCACACCAACTGTACCCTGACCTCATACCCAGGCCACTCGGGCACACCAACTGTACCCTGACCTCATACCCAGGCCACACCAACTGTCCCCTGACCTCATACCCAGGCCACTTGGGCACACCAACTGTACCCTGACCTCATACCCAGGCCACTCGGGAACACCAACTGTACCCTGCAGTGTCAACCCTGGCCATTTGGGCAGAACAGCAGATATTATTCAAGGCCTGAGCCAATTGGATGCCTGGTAGGTAGGTGATTTTGAATTTGTCGACTAATCGACTGAATTAAGGCTGCTGACTATGTTCCTTGGATGTCAACTAGTCGAGAGGTCCACAGTATGTAGAGATCCTAGACTAAGTGTGTTGGAACAAAATTTCTTTTCTGACCTGGATTTGTGCTGTGTAAAGCTTGTGATGACATTCTTTCATTCAAGTACTCAATAGGTCAATTACAACCCAATTAGCCAACTAGGGAAATTCCCAAGTTGTTTCAGTCCTAATGTGTGGTTCAGGTATTGGATGAAATGACATGTGTGACATGCAGACATCATGTTTGTTTACATGACAGCACACAAACGAAGTCTTAGACAAGAAGTCAGCCTGAAGGGTCAAATTCATCATGTACACACATGGTCCTATCCCACACACACACACATACACACATACACACACACATACACACACACACACATACACACACACACAACACACATGGCTAATATTCTCAAGCATAATCCATCAAGACCTAGGAGTGACCTTGCCTATTATATGCTGAGGGAGTGACCCTGTCTACTGCACACGGAGGGAGCAGAGGAGGATCCAGGGGGCTATGGGGGGCTGTAGTGACCCTGTCTACTGCACACGGAGGGAGCAGAGGAGGATCCAGGGGGGCTATGGGGGGCTGTAGTGACCCTGTCTACTGCACACGGAGGGAGCAGAGGAGGATCCAGGGGGCTATGGGGGGCTGTAGTGACCCTGTCTACTGCACACAGAGGGAGCAGAGGAGGATCCAGGGGCTATGGGGGGCTGTAGTGACCCTGTCTACTGCACACGGAGGGAGCAGAGTAGGATCCAGGGGGGCTATGGGGGACTGTAGTGACCCTGTCTACTGCACACGGAGGGAGCAGAGGAGGATCCAGGGGGCTATGGGGGGCTGTACTGACCCTGTCAACTGCACACAGAGGGAGCAGAGGAGGATCCAGGGGGGCTATGGGGGGCTGTACTGACCCTGTCTACTGCACACGGAGGGAGCAGAGGAGGATCCAGGGGGGCTATGGGGGGCTGTAGTGACCCTGTCTACTGCACACGGAGGGAGCAGAGTAGGATCCAGGGGGGGCTATGGGGGGCTGTAGAGACCCTGTCTACTGCACACGGAGGGAGCAGAGGAGGATCCAGGGGGGCTATGGGGGGCTGTACTGACCCTGTCTACTGCACACGGAGGGAGCAGAGGAGGATCCAGGGGGGCTATGGGGGGCTGTAGTGACCCTGTCTACTGCACACGGAGGGAGCAGAGGAGGTTCCAGGGGGGCTATGGGGGGCTGTAGTGACCCTGTCTACTGCACACGGAGGGAGCAGAGGAGGATCCAGGGGGGCTATGGGGGATGTAGTGACCCTGTCTACTGCACACGGAGGGAGCAGAGGAGGATCCAGGGGAGCTATGGGGGGCTGTAGTGACCCTGTCTACTGCACACGGAGGGAGCAGAGGATCCAGGGGGGCTATGGGGGGCTGTAGTGACCCTGTCTACTGCACACGGCGGGAGCAGAGGAGGATCCAGGGGGCTATGGGGGGCTGTAGTGACCCTGTCTACTGCACACAGAGGGAGCAGAGGAGGATCCAGGGGGGCTATGGGGGGCTATAGCGACCCTGTCTACTGCACACGGAGGGAGCAGAGGATCCAGGGGGGCTATGGGGGGCTGTAGTGACCCTGTCTACTGCACACGGCGGGAGCAGAGGAGGATCCAGGGGGCTATGGGGGGCTGTAGTGACCCTGTCTACTGCACACGGAGGGAGCAGAGGAGGATCCAGGGGGGCTATGGGGGGCTATAGTGACCCTGTCTACTGCACACGGAGGGAGCAGAGGAGGATCCAGGGGGGCTATGGGGGGCTATAGTGACCCTGTCTACTGCACACGGCGGGAGCAGAGGAGGATCCAGGGGGGCTATGGGGGGCTATAGTGACCCTGTCTACTGCACACGGAGGGAGCAGAGGAGGATCCAGGGGGGCTATGGGGGGCTATAGTGACCCTGTCTACTGCACACGGAGGGAGCAGAGGAGGATCCAGGGGGGCTATTGGGGGCTGTAGTGACCCTATCTACTGCACATGGAGAACAGAAAAAATGGGGTAGCCTGGGAACGAGGCTACGAAGTTGCCACAAGAGCCTCCTTGATGACAGAAAATCATTTATGCTGCTTCGTGTGGTGGGACAGGATAGTAGCCTCATTCCCCGGCCTACCCCGTTTTTTCTGTTCTTCAGTTTCCATTGACAATAATACACGGATGCGGAAGGGCGGCGAAAAACATGGAAGGTCTGGTATTATTCATCACGTGCTTTATGTCAAGTGGACGTACATGTAGGGGGGGTATGGCCCAACCGCAAATAAGTTTAAAAAGCGCCGAAGAAGTTGTGTAGATCGTCTGTGAGTCCCTACTAGCCGCAGAGCGTTCGAACCGAGCCAACTGGATGATGAACAGCCTTTAGGACATACTGAAACGACTACGGGCCCCGCCCCCCTACGTCCACCCTTGCATCCACCTGACATCACTCACGTGATGAATGATACCAGGCCTTCCGCGTTTTTCGCCGCCCTTCCGCATCCGTGTATTATTGTCAACGGAAACCGAAGAACAGGAAAAAACGGGGTAGGCCTGGGAACGAGGCTAACGGGATAGCACCTCCAGCATCAAATTCCCTTTCCCACTATAGCCCCCCGCTATAAAGATCCCGACTCCCACAGGGAGGTTTGGAGACTGGGAATAGGACACTGAGACACAACCAATGAAACCTCTCACCTGAGGCTTGCTGGGAGTACTCTCGGGCAGGCATTTTGTCTCTTGAAAATCTTTTGCAAACTTCACCGCTCTCTTCTCACCTAGTGAGGGAAGTCACGTCAATAAAGTGTAAGAACAGTGACACCACTTCAAGTGCATAAATATCATTGTACTGATGACATCTACATGTACACAGATTTCAAGGAGTGGTTGAAGAAAGAGGTGTGGGTTTTCAACAACTCCAGCTTCTTTGAAGCATTGATAACATAATCATCTATGACTATACCCTTGAAGCTCAGGGTTGAATAATCACGATTGAATATTCACGTGACATTTGACCTCATGGAAAGATAGATGCCTCAACAAGCTGTATAGCAACTGTAGTGACATAGCTTAGAGAGTGAGTATTTGTCTTATACTGAGTGAGGCATTTTGTAGCAGTTTAGGCTGTTCCTGTGCACGTATTCCATTCCGGTATTCCACTCCAGTGGAGCAGTCCAGTGATTCATAATGACTGATTTAGAACTCTTCTGTAAACAGACTGTGAACACCTGGCCTGCACCACTTGGATTGAAAGTTGTAGCCAGAACACTGATTTACACTACGTTCCCGGTGGCCTAGCTAAAGGGGGTGGCCCAGTGCCGGACGTTGCCCAGGAGACCTGTTTAGTGGTCAGTCTCATTCCTGTCCATTCAAGGAGGGTGGGAATGAGGCCAGGGGGCAGTTGCACACGGTGCACATTGAGACCAGAGTCAATTGGACATGACCCTCCGAAGGTGCAGGGACACCTCGGAATCTTCTGGCAAAATGAAGGCAGCAGGTCCAACACACTCAGGGGGCAATTGCAGAGGAAGACCAACCACCCGTGAGTTTCCTTGTGCGGCCGTGAGAGTGTGAGACTAGCACTATAATCAGTTAATCTGTGAGAGGACTGTAATCAGTCACGCATGATGCACACCCCAGAGCAGACCATACCGCAAGCATCATCGTTTTACCTCACCATGAAAACACAACCTCAAGCTGACTGGACAGTTTCGTCCTTGAGCAGCTAAAGTACTGGTCTAGAACTGACTGGTAATGCATGCTCACCGTGACTAACGAACACTAGGGGTGGAAACAGCCATCAGTGAAAGCCACATCACCCCTCCTCCCCCAGGGCCCATAGTCTCGCGGGGCCAGACCCACACGTGTGGGTCTGGCCCTGCGAGACTACAGGGCCCAGGCCCAATATATCGGTAACATAGGCCCCCTGCCTTGCTTGGCACCGGAACCAAAACATAAGTACAGCCCACTGCATGCATGCCCTATAGCCCTGTATGTCACTCACACAACAAACATCTTCCAATAGTCTGGTCCTCAGACCCTCCCTCCACACTAGTCTCGCGGGCCAGCCTCTCGCCACACCGTGTGAGAGTCTGGCCCGCGAGACTACCTCCACACGTACTCCAACCACGCACACATAGAGGGTCTGGGGACGAGAATATACACGTAGTAAGGTAGGGCGGGGTAATTCGGGCCACTTCAACTTCAGGTCAACGGAAACTAAAAACGGACAGACTTCAGGCAAACTTCTGGCCATGTATATCCAGGGACTCAACCTGCCTACAACTCACTAGAAGCAAGAATCCAATGGATGCTTCTTTCCTGTTGCAACGTTGAAGTGGCCCGAATTACCCCTTGGCCCGAATTACCCCTTGGCCCGAATTACCCCGTGGCCCGAATTACCCCGCCCTACCTTATGGTCTAGCTACAGACTGATTAACCTTGGTATCTGCCCAGTCTTCGTGATCGTGATGAGGTCCTGCTGCGTCCCGCCGTGATGGCTCAAGCATACACAACTTGTCACAAGTCTAGCTACACAGAAACTGTACACGTGCTTTACCAAGCTCCACCCTATTCCCGATTTCCAATTCCAATGCTGGTTCACTGTCTGTACCCGGGATCCTACCTTGGGTGTGTCTTCGCTATGGCTGAGAAAGCGACCACAGGTTAGTGCGAGAGTCCATATTGCATGAAATATCTGTCTGAACAGACTCTGTTGAACAGTTCGACCTTAAGGGGCTGGCTTTATTAGAATGCCATGACTGCAGTGTCTCAACGCATGAACCAATTTGGGGGTGTATAATGCCCCACCCCCCATATTGGTCCTCCCTTTAAAAATCCCCCACAGCTGGAGTATATTCCCCTCAACCAATGCTTAGAATTATTGCATGCTGTGTGCAAAATTGCAGTTGGTAAGTCAGTTCATCCGTTGTCATAACTTGCTCCACCTCACCGTTGTCAAGAGTGCATAAGCACTCTTGCTGTTGTCAATGCTGTGTTCACATGTGGTGCACTCACTAGCAGCGTCCTCGTCCCCACACCAAACAGTCTGGGAATGAGGCTAGTGGGTATGTTGGCACAAGATTTGTATGACATGCACTCCATCCGTCCCAGACTTAAGTTGTGCAGAGCTCCTTTTCGAGGGTCACCATCTGGGATGGACAGTGGGACTGGCAATAAGCATTAATGTATAGTTCGTTCTAGGATTTTGACAGACACCAGATTCAACATGACCAATACCACGATTATGAACTATGACGTGAATATTGTAACTAAGTTCCAATTACATCATGAATATTGACGTTGCATTGTGAATTGTTCAGTATGTTGGCAATAACAAGTGACTGTCACTGCACTCTGCACTCTGGGTTCATGCACAGCTGCAGCACTGGATCCAGCAAGAGGTTAATGTGTGCAGAATTGCAACTCAGGGGTTGTAACCCAACCTGCTAGTACCCTGTAAAATTCCTGCATAAGTGCCGTACTTGTGTCTGCCATACTGGCAAAATTCACTATTGCTAAAGTACTACCACGTGTTTGGCAGCACTTTGACATGCTCACAGGCGGCCGGTCACCATTTGTTACCACGGTCACAGCCCTAATTATTGGGGCTATGCCACTTGAAGCTCCGATGCATGCTACAGGTACAACACAAAGCTCCTCGTCCCAGGGTCTATGCTCTAGGCTCCTGGCTGATCGATACACACACACTGCACTGTGAAACCCTTGGATTGCTACTAATGAAGTTGCTGTTTAGTATGTTGCTTTCCCTCACTGGCCCCACTAGTGCTGCAGCTGTTCAGTGGAGTAGTCATGGATACCCAGAGTGGAGTAGAGCATTCACTCAGCATGGTACAATATTCATGTGCTATTCACCTGAATTCACCTCACTAGAGTCACACTGTGTTTCAGCCTTTGGGGTGTACGTAGTTGTGTTATTGCTTAAGCAGTTTAGCTGTTGCTCCACCTCACCCCTGTCAAAGCTCTGGTCACACGTGATGCACCCACTAGCAGGAGCAATCACTAGGCTCAGTTTCCTGTGGGTCAGTAGCCTCGTCTCCGTGCAAAGTGGCCTGGGAGCGAACCCAGTGGGTTAGAGACTGTAATATAATGTTGACACTAGATTGAGTTTGCACTCTGACCCCGGCTCCCACAGCTGTGTAGAGCTGCCTGCGTTGGTCATCTTTACCCCGTGCACGTATGTCAATGGACACAAAACGAGTAGTTTGCGTGAAAAAGGAATGCTTGCAACCTCTCGTTGTTCAAGTTACAAATGAAAAAGAAACACTTCACAAATGAGAGAGTTATGAATAGCAAAGTTTTTTGCTCTCTGTCCAATTTTCAAACAAAACTGCACTTCTATTTCAATAATGCACACTAGCTGTCACCACTTTATTGTTGTTAGAGAACATATTATGCTGTAGTTATGGAATACAGAGAGATTAGTTTGTCATGTTACAGGACATTAGTTTAATGCACACTGTTCCCCTTCCCTCTCCACTTCAGCCCCACCCCTCACAGTGGACAATGTCCTGACTGCTGTGCAGGGAGTGCACTGGAGGATACTGGGGGAGAGGCTTCTCCCTTTCGAGATCCTTCAAGGAAAGTTGTGCTACCCTAAATTGAACAAGATTGAACAACAACACCAATCTGATGATGACCGACGTCACGCAGTGGTGACAGCCTTGTTGCAGGATGAAGAACTGTATAAGGAACCATCATGGAGGTGGCTCATTTGGACATTAGATCATAACAATATGACCGGTGTGGCTGACAACGTTCGCCAGTTTGCCGAACCTGTCCTAGGTAAGTCATGTGACTCCAACAGTGTATCCACATTCTTGTACTGTGTATAAGTCCTTCCTGACATGAGATGACATTCCTGCAAGCATGCCCCATATCAACATGTGCACGACCACTCATATGGAGATCATCATCGTAACGATGTACTCCCATTTGATCTACTCTCATTTCGTCTACTCCCAGTGTGTCTACTACTATTTTATTGACCTAACGCCAGTACTGACAGAAATACCCCCTCATCATTTTAGTATAAGTAAATTACTGTAGAATAAACGATGCACTTACTAGTACCCATAATGAGAAGGAGCGTCCAACTACGGTTGCTGCGGTCTGAAGGGACATGTTCTGTGGCTATAATGCTAAGTTGGACCCTCCTTCTCGTCCCAGTCATACTTCTCGACAATCCGATATTTCCAGCCACCAGTTGAGTTTGTTGTGCCATCCTTCCACATGGTTGTTTGTGAAGGTGCCCTCGACTTTGTGATAGCTCTGGATGTTGAGTGGATATCACCTGTTGAGCCAGTGACTTCTAATTAGAGTGATTGGTATGTCTGACGCGACTATACTTGGCATGAATATTTCATGCTCAGTATCAAATTTTGGTGAGCTGAATGGAGCACAACTTGAAAGGAATAGGATGAGACATGTTGGGACAGTAAAGCTTTCCAAATCCACACTTCGTAAACAAGGTCATGCAGGTTGGTGGAGGGCCTCTCCAATTCTATACACAAACAAGATTGCCCAGTAGAGTACTTACCCCGTGCACTGCATGCAGGGGATCACCTGTTTGCAGCAACAATTGGATATTGCACATGTAAACAATGAAATCGAGGTGTGGTTTTATTCGATAATTTGGACAGAGAACTTTCACCCAGCTTTTTCAGCCACTCAAGTAGAACTCTGGTCTGTGAGTTGCGTAGATATTTTCTCTATGTGCCTTTAAGAATGCTTTCACCTCTCAAAATGCAGCTGAATTTACAAGCAGACAGACGTCAATCACTTTACAATACCCCTGCTTTGCATACGCACACGGAGTAACAAGATAGGCATGTGCATGTGTAGTAGTCTAATCCCCAGACTATAGTACATGCATGTAATCTGGGAAGGAGACCAAGATCAGGTCTAAACTGGTGTAGCCATGAGCATACGGCCCGTACCACTTCCTATGGCCCTGCTGTTAATGCACAAGGCAGTATTTATGTTTGTAGGGTTTGTACACAAGTAGGCCAGTGAGTATTGGTGTGCATCCATTACACCACAGAAATTGCACAGTACAAGGGATTGTCATTGCCATAGCAACAGAAGCAAGGAAATTTATTTTATGGTAACCATCTCAGGGGTGACAGAAACAGAGAGTGTAGTCATGGAAATACGGTACACACATGCTGTAAAACATGACTATTAACATTGCTCTGCGTAACCTCAAATCTTCATGATCACCTTATAGTACGTATACTGAGGCAACATTGCAATGGTGGAAGGTACACATACTCTATGTATGGCTATTGTATCTTAGTGTACTTTACATTAATTTAGTTTTGAATTCAGGATTACTGCCACACTTCTTTACCCTCATATCCACCATGAGAATCAGCGTGTTTTGCTCATCAGGACCATCAGTGTGTATGTAAACTACAGTGTTTCCATACTACGTGGGTGACTGTTAACAATGTTCTCTTATGTTGCATGTCCAATCGATCATTGTGCTACAAGCTATCCCCAATTACGTACAACATAGATCACTGCAACTGTGTTCTGTTGTCCAATTCAGTACGTTGTGAATTATGGTCGACCGGTCATTCTAGTGCAAATTACAAATTACTGATACTATAGGGACCTAATTGAATGTTATCAGATGCTTCCAGGTGTTTCTGCTGACTTAGCATGGAGTGGATTAGCTGATGGACTGGAATGACCACAACATTGTTTATTTGCTGTTCTCCTCGCTGTCCTCCCCTTCTGCTTGTGTCTCTCCCTTAGACCCGACCCTCACTGTGGAGAATGTGACGGAGGTGATGGGGGAGGTGGGAGACTGGAAGAGGGTGGCCCTAGGACTCTATATCCCAGGCTCCAAGCTACAGGAAATCAAGCAGCAGTCATCCTCAGAGAGGGAGAAGAGCCGTGCTGTGGGAGGGTACTGGGTCAGCACTGCCCCAGTACCCTCCTGGGAGAATCTGGCTCAAGTACTGTACGAGGAGGTAGAGGAGAGAGCACTGGCTATGGCTAAACGATACTTGCCAAACGGTATGTGCATTTCTTGACTACCTGTAATCGGACTTGTGTTGTGCGGTGTGCACACCAATAGAGGGTCTACTCACTGGCTTACTTGTGTATACTCCATGCATGGCTAGTATACATGTACCTATGGTTGCCATGCAAGAGACATGATTTACTACAACACACTTGTAAAATACTCACAGTGGGAAGTAACTGAAGATACAGACGTATGGTACATTCATGTCCCATTACAGTCAGTTCCCACAGAGTTCCCATAATACATGATTGCTTTGCATTACCCAGCCTTTTTGTTTCCCTGTGTGTGGATTCATCATTATAGTGCTATACTATGGACACTTGGTCGGACTGTCACCAGTAGAGTTGTGCATTACTGACTAAAGAGGACTACCAAAGAGTAGTCCGTAATTTCAGAGTTGAAGTTCTCTACTGGTGACAGTCTGACCAAGTATTGATAGTATAGTTTGTTAGCATACCAGTACCATGACCCTCTCCAAGTACATTTTTATAGTGCACTGCACTAATACAAGGGACATACTCAATGCAATAGTGTGTTGTCTGATGTTGGGATTCAAAGTCACCAATGATTACTGTACCTCCACCTGCCACCTGCCCACTTAGTCACTGTAGGTATACCCATGCATTGTGTCTGCTTGTGTTTGAATTCTGCATGTGAACCTGACTCTTCCTGGATGGACTTTGTATATATAACAGGAAGGCCATGACTGGTCTTTGTTGAATAATTACAACATGTGTACATGATATCTCCCCCATGTTGTCTCCCCACCCAGCTGACCCCACCCTCACCACTGACAACCTCATGGAGGTGGTGAAGGAGGTAGAGGACCGCTGGTGGGACCTAGGTTACCGGTTTGATGGGTTTGATATGCCATTCTCTAAGATGAGGGAGATCGAAAGCCTCTACCAGAGTGCTCATCACAGAATGGAGGCCGTGGTAGACTACTACGTCAGATACCACCCCACCCCCTCTTGGAGGGATGTAACTAGAACTCTACAGTCAGCAAGCCTCTACAAGCAGGCAGATGAGACTGCCAAATATGTCAAAGGTGCAGATGTTAATAATGTGCGTGTTTGATACTGAATCAAGTAGTTGATGGCCAACTATTGGCACTTGATTTTAATATCAATGTAATCCGGCCTATTTTGATCATGACAGTAAAGATGCTAACAATTCTGAACACACGTCTCAGGTAAAACATTTATAGCCAGATTAAATTTTCTTCACGCATCCTAATGTAACAGCTCCCTTCAGCAATCCCACCATATTCTTCACCTTTCTGTTTAGCGAGCTTCTCTCCTAAGCAGTTCTTTCCCATGATGTCATACTTACTAAGTGGTAATTACAAGCTGTAAACTATTCTTGTTAGGCTTAAGCACTAATTACCTGTGAATAACAGAGTGTGTGTGAATGCCTGTAGACTAGTCCACTAGTAGCCCAGTGTTGCACTCCTCTGCTGAGGGGTCTGCATGGCTCAGTGGTAGGAGTGTTGATCTGGTAATCAGACCCAATGTGTGATGGATTTACTTTTGGTGACACTTCGCAGAATAAGCTAGCCGCCTACCGTACAAAGCAGCCTGGGTCATATGGGAACGGTATAGTATGAGCTGGTGGGTGCATATCCACGAGGTGAGAGGAAGACCTGAGGCATCATTAGTTTGCCCTACCTGTTGCACTAGCCACCAGCAGTGACTTGGCCATTTGAACTGATTCAGAGTATCGGTAATAATAGTACCCATGATAAGAAAGATATTTGAGCATGAGGTGTCTTTACGTGCCAGGAAGTCTGCCTGTGTAACTCTGTTGCTGGAGCTGTTGGTCAGCTCGGTGCTTCACTGTCGACCCTAACAGCTTTCCCTGGATTGATGTGTGCCTCGTTGAGCTTTGGGTAAAGCTTGGAAATTGCTGCTGTGAGCGGTGATCCAGTTAGCTAGTGGTATTCTGAATAATGTGATTATTGTGATGTGTCGGTGTATTATGTGTGATTAGTACAATCATGCGTGCTACTGTACGTTGTGTGGGCATGTGTCTGTGTGTGTACATGTGGGATAAGTATATACACATGACATTGTGAGTGTGATTGTACAGTTGTGTGCAGTGGTGTCTTGTATGTACGTATGTGTGCGTGAGTGTGTGTGTGTGTGTGTGTTTAATATCAGACCATGAAACATGAGGGCTCTGACTGTAGCTAGTATCCTGAGCACTGCGGTATAGATGTAATGTGTCAATTTCGCTCTCAGCTCTCATGATGCATTCCAAGCCAAGTCCTCGTTTGTTCTGTGTACATGTATTGTGTGCACATTGTGTATACCGTAGTCTCACGAAAGAGCACTCACCCTCAAAAGAACACCCACCCCCCATACTTAAGGCTCAATTTCCTGTATAGGGTCAAAGTTTACTCAAATGGAGCACCCACCCTTACCCTAGCCTTGTGCCTCATGTGACAGACAAAAATGGATTGCATTTGCGAAGCTTCGAGAAGCGCTACACGCATCTGAGGTAACAAAACTTGCTTGCTGGAAGTCTGAGTCTGTGCTTCCGTGTCATATCTGTGGTGTATGTGTTGGCTTGCCCATGAAGACGAAGATACACGGGACCTCAATCCCTCACATGGGACCTCATCAAGCGCTTGATGGTACAACTTGGTGAGTAGTGCCATCCCTGAACTTGACAGTGAGCATGAAGAACAGATGACAGTGCTAGTGACTCCTGTGATGTAGATGACATGACTCTGACACACACACGCTTGCTGCTACATAAACAATGGTGTAGGCTCTTTGAGGGTGAATGCAGAAACACTGGAAAGAGCACCCACCCTCTGCTCAGTGAGCATGTAAGGTGCACCACACGTGCATGCATGGGTGCTCTTTCAGGAGACTATTCCACTTGTGTTGTGTTAGTACAATGAATGCACGCTATACTTGTGCTGTGTTTCTGTATTGTAAGTGTTATACTCTGTGTGATTGCAGTGAGTAATCTGATTGGTAGATTTGTGCAACTGTAATCTAAGTCATACGTGTAAGTAAGCTGATTTTGCACTCTGACACCTAGCCTCTTTGAAATTACGTACCCAGCAGCAATGCACTTAGTAATGTAAATTCCTTGCGTAAAAGGTAGTGTTTAGGATTCAAGTTTCTGCATTCAGTAAAGACTGTTTCTTCACATGAAATTACTCAAAAGTGGGTGGCCCGTACATAACTGGGATAGGAGAAGGCAAAGCTCGAGTAGGAAAATGGGATAACCTCCATCAGTGTGAATATCTTCCAATGTTTCAGCAGAGCACTGTTCCCAAACGTTTCCAGAGAACTACTATATATGTATACTAGAGCAGATATAATCACTAAATCAATACTTGCCGGAAACACCGTTTGCAGGGATGATATGAACACACCAGCTCTTTTCTGACCGTTCTCTCCATCTCTCACTCTCTCTTCTACACTTCAACTTTCCTCATCTGCAGGTGAGGAAGAGTCTACAAATCACGATCATCCTGCCGAGTCTTCGCCTTCTCAGCAGCTCTCACAAGGTGCAGCAATTCTTCATTATTGCACACACTATGATTGCAAGAGACATGATGATACTACAGTGCTAGTGTTGACCTAATACAGTAGTGCTATAAATATGTGTAGTGCAGTATTTGCTTATGCTAAATATAATAGTAAATATGCGAGTCACTATGTATACCAGGTCGCATACTTTTAGTTAAACTGTGCTCGCCTATATTGAGTCCACATGCTGTTTAGTCAATAAAAACAATTATTTACTATGGCACTCCTCAAGTATTTCAAGAGCTCTCTACCTAGAGGAATCAGTGAAATATTCACAAGAGAAGCCAATGTAGCTGTATATCTGTTAGAGCGACCACAACTGAGAGGACAGTGTAAACAGGAAGCTTATACTGTCTTCACTGACCAGCTGAGAGCTGCCATTGGCTGATATCTGTTATCACAGTCAATGCTGTCATACATTTATGTTGATGACACTGTTTGTATAAAAATGGGCAATAAACATTTGCATAATTAAAACCCAAAATCGCACAATTTAATACCTTCATATGAATTATTGTGTTATTGTGCCATGTGTAATGCACCTGCAGCAGCTGCTAGGGACAGACTACTAATCCAGCGACACATTGAACAGCAAGGCAGTCTGAAAATGAACTCCCACAAGATGCTCCTCTGCGGCCTACCCCGTACCGGGAAGACCACTGCAATGCTGCGCCTCTCCAGCCAGTTACGGTGTCTTGACCCAAGTGATTCCCCAATCCCCAGCACTGGTTTTGAAAAGCCAAAAACTGTTGAGCTGTACAAGAAGACAGTGAAACAGTCGGTTATGATCACTGGTGTGGGAGAAATAGCAGAATGGAAGTACCAGAATCTGGAACAGCAGGGACAGACTCTGTATTGTCGCATTCTCCAGTCATCCTCCAGCAGCACACCCTCTCCAGTTGTGACTTCATCCTCTTCCCAGTCTGTTGCAGCAAGCAGAAGTGGTGCTGAAGAGCAGGCTTTGCACGCCTCAGAGGAAGATGAGGGTGTCTTGCCTTCACAACCATCAGCTGCACTCGATCAGCAACACGCTGTTCTCACCAGCCTAGTTAAGGCACAAGACTGGAAAGCAGTCAGGGAGAAGCTAAAGGCAATTGAAGACGTGACTATCCTC
This sequence comes from Axinella damicornis, assembly GCA_963931865.1. Lineage (NCBI taxonomy): Eukaryota > Metazoa > Porifera > Demospongiae > Axinellida > Axinellidae > Axinella > Axinella damicornis. The sequence continues at coordinate 5,012,501 of OZ007512.1, forward strand.
CACATGATGGACTGTGGAGGCCACCCCGAGTGCCATGAGATCCTCCCCTTGCTCCTAGAAGGACGATCACTCAGCCTCCTCTTCCTCAACCTGACCCATGACCTTGATAAGACATACCACGTTGTGTTTCAAGGGAAGGAGGGTCCTAGCTCCATTGAGTATGAGTCAGTGTTCACACCCAGGGAAGTCCTCCAGCGCATACTCTGCAGCATCTCATCACTTCAGTATGGTGCTCACAAGGAGAGGCCTGTCGCAATGCTCGTAGGCTCATATCTTGACGAGACCAATCAGGAAGCTGTCCTCACTCTCGACAGGTCCGTTCAGGAAGCTTTGAAGAGTTTCATTAAGAAGGACATTCTATTTCCAGCCAATGTCAATGAGGGGAAGTACATAGCCACCCTAAACAACATGAGTGAAGATCAGGGGGATATCGGGGAGCTGCGGAAGGTCATCCTTACCATCATTGAGACCCGGTTTCAGCCAGAGCAGATACCGACCGCATGGCTAATGCTTCACCTCCTACTGCGTGCCAGGTATGAGAGAGAGCCAGGATGGTGCACTGTGGAGGAGTGTGTGGAGGTAGCAACGGCTTGTGGCATAAAAGAAGAAGAGCTACTAGGCGAAAATGGCATCCTTCGCTATATCCACAAGTACTACGGTACTCTGCTGTACTACCCCACAGTTCCTGGTCTATGCGACAAAGTTATCTGTGACCCAAACATCATCTTGCATCCTTTGACACGAACCTTCCTCATCGCCTTTGCCTGCAATCCAGGACACATTCAGACTGCAAAGTCAATTCGAGCCACTGGGGAAATCCCCCATGACCTAATGGAGACCATCTGTGCCACACAATCTGCTGACCCGATCCCTACATCAGAGATTGTAGTTCTTCTCAAGGATCGCTACATTCTCTACGAGAGTGTCCGTACTGCAGCAGATACCAGGACTTACTTCATGCCTTGTCTCCTGCAACCTGACCACTCTGTAGTCAAGGAAGCTAGCGGCCCTACCACTCTCTCTTCTCTCAACCCCGCCCCCCTCCTGCTTGTCCCTCACTCCACTGGTTTTGTCCCTCTTGGTCTGTTCCCAGCACTGGTGGTCAAGATGTCCGACACCTGGGACTTGAATATTGGAGAGCGCTTTAGGAATAGAATTCAGTTCAAAGTCAGGCAAGAAGGTAAGCCGGCTAGGAGAGTGGAGTTTCGTCAGCATCCTAGCTACCTTGAGCTCCGTCTCCTTCACAAGGAAGCACGACAAGTGATGGATTTCAGTGTCTTGACCACTTTTCGCCAGCAGCTGTGGGAGGCTCTATGTGAGGTGTCTTCGGAGTATCCCCACATGAAAAATGTTGTCTGGCGATTTGCCTTCTATTGTCCTGGTGGTCTGCAGCCTGGAGGACAGCCACACTCTGCTGTCTGCCTGGCAAAGGATCTTGCTCCAGTGGATATGGCGTGCTTCCATGAGCCATGTTGTGAAGTGGAGGACATTTTCCTTGAAGACAAGCACAAGAGATGGTTTAAGGTTAGCACATGATGTGGAATTGCATGTGCAGCACAAATAGTATAGCACTATAATTGTGTCGATTCTGGTAACTAATTCTCCCCTTTGTTAATTTTTATTTAGATATAAACAGAGTATTGCAATGTGGATTACTGTTCTCTGCTCAGGATAGTTCATCGGTGGACAGCAGAGCAGACTCTTCTGCAGCAACTGGACCTCACTCTTCCCTGGGTATGCACAGCTACTTGCACCAGCAGAGTACTTATGGTGCATGCTTCTCTGTGACTTAGCTAGGTAGCTACATGGATCCAGTTAACAATAATTTTGTCTATGGCTGTGAAGTGTCATAATTATTACTCTACTTTTCTTGCTAGACTGATTTGTTTGTACCAATTGCAGGTACAATGGTTTCTCCCTCAGATGCAACCACCTCTGGTACAGCAACCCGGTCATCTCCCACTCCCAGTGGATCCCACATCATCACAGGTATGCCTGAGTATATAGAGTATTTTGTGCTGTAATACATGCACTATAGACTGTAGACATCATGTATTGTTCCCATCTGCACATGCAGTATCAAGAGGAGCAGTGTGTACTCCACCCTCTCTCCCAACTCTGCAGACCTCCAAACTTGATCCACTTGGTAAGTGTTGAACACAAACCACATGGTGCACTGTCATCGCACTAACATGTATACAGGTTTCACTGTAACATAATATCTTGGAGTATCCTGTGGCTATCATGTGCAAGATTGTGGTGATGATAATGGTTTCCTGGTGATTGTGGTTCCTATGATCATTCCTCAGATGCAACTACCTCTGGTACAGCAACCCAGTCATCTCCCAACTTGTGCGGTCCCAATGGATCCCAAGCCATCACAGGTAACGTAAGCATCATCAAACTATATCTGATGCCCTAACAGTAATACACTATACTGCAGGTATCAGTGTGTATCTTGTGTTTACTATTACTCCTGGATGTATCATGCTCTGTTTTGTAGATACCAAGCCCAGGATGGACCAGCTGATGATGCTGAAAAGTTCTGAAGGGGTTAAAGCCAAGATTATTGGGACCATCGCTCCAGACTGGAAGAACATCGGAATTCTTATGAACCTCGATCCAAACGCACGAAAAGTCGAATGCATTGAAACAGACCATGCACACAAACGGAATGGTTCCGTCATCTGCTGTCAAGAGATCTTCAGACTCTGGTTGGACAGTCCGGACGCCACCTGGGGAAACCTCATTGAACTGTTGATTGATGCAGAACACACAGCACTTGCTGAACAAGTTAAGAATGTACTAGGTTTGTAGATGTCATTCATTTCTTTTACGTCAGTCTATTTGTAGTGTCGATAATTGTGACGTAGTATGTATGACCATTGCTCAAAGTATCGTTATTGTTGCTGTTTTTTTTAAATTTTGTGTACAAGTTGTTTGTGCAACTGGATCTTCAGCACCCCACAATTACACTGTTTTACAAACTTTTCTTTGTTGAACTTCATGTGGATGGGTATATAGATTACACTTCAATTCAGTGCACAACAATCATCTGAGTAAGACTGAATACCATTATACTATTTGACCCCTCGAGAACATATCTAGTCATAATTGCCCCTCTTAATTAGGCAAGAGTCTTAAATGTATTTCAGGAGCTGAAACATTATGGGCCATGCATGTTCAAAACTTATGGTGGGCATGCATGTGTTTTATTGCATTTTGTTTGGGTGCAATTCACTGGCATGTGAAATTAATTCCAGTATTTAATAAGTTGTGGGTTATAGCTCTGCCGATAATCGCAAAGATCATGAAGGGCTATATGACAATTTCTCACGCCAGACAAATTCATGGGCTCTAATGTTAGCATGATTGTGTTTGAAAATTAATGTTATCCCCTCCCTAAAATTATGGTTCACAATCAGTGGCCTATAACCCACAAATCAATGAATGATGAAATGACATGAATCACACAAAAATGTGAATCCATAAATTTTCAAGCAGTCAAATCTGATTATGACATTTCTGGCAAATTCAATATTTGTGGGTTAGGCCACTTTGACCTATTTCAACATACACTAAATGAAGATCATACTTATTATGTATATAGGCATGCTAGGGTAAGAGTGATTCACCATGAGGCTCAATGTCAGAAGAAACTCCACACATCACAGGATGATTCACCATGAGGCTCTCTTCTTGTAATGACAAGTGCGTAGAAACTGGAGACTGACAGAGCAAATTGTAAACGCTAGTTTTCAGAAATGAAGTTTTGATTAATGAGGACAGCACAGGTCTTCTTAGGATCTAGGAAACAATATTATGGTAACATCGGATTCCATTCAAAAGCAAGAGTACATGTACATGGGGAGCTAGATTGGACCTGATCCAAACCAAATTTTCAAGAGTTGCATAATACATGCTAGTGAACACTCCCTTGGGGTTGAGAACATTGCAAGTGGCAGGAGCTACTGGACAGAAACTGGTCAGCTCACAGACACCTGCAACAATACAGCAGTAACTTACATCTTTGTAATACATCATGAGAGTGTGAAACATTTCATGAGGTACAGAACCACACACACTGAGAGCCTGTCACATGAGAGTCAGTAAAGGAGAATATGCCCACATGCTATATGTATACTCTAGTCTTCTCCTGGATGGCACTGTCTATTCAGGAGCTGAAGCTGGCTGCTGAACATGCAGGGTCAAGGCAATAGCCGGGCTTGCAGGAGCATGACTGTCACATTGCTTGGTCTGTGAAGGTTGTTACGCTGTGACTCTGATGGAACTTCAGGAGGGATGCTAAGGGAAACACTGCTATGCTATTGCCCCACTAGCTTCTGACACAAATCTTCGATCTTTTTATCAGAATTGAAACGTTGGCTTCTCCTTGGAAGAATGGAACATTATTCATAATCCAAAAAACTAGCTACAGGCCTGTATCGTTGTTACTTATTCTTAGAGAACCATTTCCATGCAGTCAATGTCCAGCACCCACAATGCATCCATGCAGGCCTGTAGCAATGCAGAGATGGTGCTGTGTGGACGGTATCACTTATCAATTTGTCTTGATATGTAACTATTATTAAATTAATACTGTTTTGTAATCTTACTCTGGTAAATTTAGCTACCAGCACTTTTAGTTTTATTAGCGGCAGGGTGTTTACTGGTTTTGCCTATAATTATATTATATCTGGATTTCTCGTAGCTTGTGTGTGTGGGTACAACAGTACAACCCTGTGAACCTGCCGACTGTAGCAAGTTCCAGGTTTGATAATACTGATATAGTACAGAGGTCTTCACATCTCTGCTCTCTGCTAACTCAGTGGATCACTTGTTCCCCAAACCGACTTCCAGCTGCAGATTACAGATGCACACCCCCGGCCAGACCATTCTCATGTACCTGTGTATCCACAGTGTGTTATGTACATAGTTTCAGTTTTGAGGTTTCCTTGTGCAGCTACATGTACATACAAGCATTTTTCTTGACTCTTGCAGTTACGTACCTTGGCTCAATAGTAGGAAATTTTATAGGCCCTACAGACAGCGTTGAGTATATAATAGGTGTCCTTGGCACAATTATACACTGATGACTAGCTCCACCGGCCCTGCATGTTAAACAACAGAAGGTTTCACGATCCGTTGAAACAGAGTGCTAGCTTGCATGAACCCTTTATGTCGTTCGAAGAAAACTGTTGCTTTCCAAAACTGAGAAAGGCGATCAAAAATCTGAGCTGAGTAATATGTAGCTAGTTAACAGCAGCCGCACACTGATGACATGCTCCAGGAATCCTGCCGAGGTCTGCACCATGCTGACAGAGCAGCACATGGTGTGGTTTGGGTCCAGTGAAACTTCAGGTGAGTAGCTCACACCACCAGAGATCATTCTTCCTGAAGTTAGGGTGACATTGCAGCCTGTGGCTACTATTGTGAATTGCATGATTCTTTGTGGATGCCCAAGGTGGCTACTGGTAAAATGGCTTCTTCCATGATTTCCTCAGTTGTAACCACCTCTGCATGCTACAGCAACCCAGTCACACTCACGCTGGTTCGTGGAAGACCGTGTAGCTATCCTGAAGTGTCCATCACCCACAAGTGGTTTGACTTTGACCTAATGACTGCCTGGTGTGGTTCAATGAGGTAGGCTGTGACTCCAGTGCATGTGGGTAGAGTGTGAAAGTGTAATGTAAGCTTGTGCAATCTATACACATTAATTTGCGTAGTGTCTGAACAATTTCTTCAGGGTGTAGCTATATTCTTGGTCTATGCAAGTTTATGCAAGGAAATGCATCGGATGGTACAATAGCCACAGGCTAATATTAGAACATGAAAAACTACTGACTATTCATGATGATACAAATTTTTAAGATGCGATTTAGCTAAATACAGGCAAACTACTGGCATACTCTGGTAAATTAATCCAAGCAGAACACGTTTTAGGTATACAAACGATTGTAAAAATGCATTAGTATCCATGGGCAAGGGGTTGAATGCAAGATGCTGATCTTATTGTGGTGAATCAAACTTGGCAAAAAATAATATCAAGGGAAAAAAACCAGTTCATGGACTACCTTGTACAGTACATGGTTAATATAATTCTTGCGATGGCATGTCACGAATATTCTTGGTCTTCTCTGCTCAGGATAATTCATGGACAGAAGAGCAGACTCTCTTGCAGCAACTGGACCTCACCCTTCCCTGGGTATGCATAGCTACTTGGACCAGCAGAGTACTTATGGTAGCTATATACATCTTTCACTGTGACCTAGCTATATGGATCAAGTTAACGATACATTTAGCTTTGCATGGCAGTGAAGTGTCTACTTAATGTTAAACTGATTTGCTTGCACCAACTGCATAAATTATGTACAATGGTTTCTTCTTCAGATGTCACCACCTCTGCTGCAGCAACCAAGTCATCTCCCAGTCCCAGTGGATCCCAAGTCATCATGGGTAGGCCGGCATGATTGTATCAAAGTATCTGACGCTGTAGTACATTCACAATTGACAGTAGATATCATGATTGTATTATTCCCAACTCAGCCTGTCCTCCACCTTCTCCCCCACCACTGCAGGCCTCCACACTTGACCCACTTGGTAAGTGTTGAGCACGAACTACATGGTGCACTATATTATCACACTAATGTGTACAGAGGTTTCACCATTACTGTCCACCTCTCTTGCTTGCATGTACCCTCAGCCACTGAAGACTCTTGGAGATCACGGAATATCTGATGGACTTGGAGAAGACCGATGTGTACAACCTTGGACTAGTCCTGGGGCTAAGCCAGCATAAAGTCAAGGCAAAGAAAGATTCGGACACTTTCCAGGATGACATCATTACAGCATGGTTGCAGAAGGAGGACCAAGTGATCAAGATGGGAGAGCCAAGCTGGACAGTTCTTGTTAGTGCTCTGCAGCACCGCAGAGTAGGACAAACCGGAATTGCCTGTGAAATTGCAAAGGACAAGGGATTAATTCTATAAGTGTTGTTTATGACTACAATAATTATAGTATGACCATTGTTATTATTGCTCTTTAGTATCGTTATTGTGATGTTTTTTGTGTACAAGTTGTTTGTGCTACTGGATCTTCAGCACCCCACAATTACACCGTTTTACAAACTTTACTTAGTTGTCGGAACTTCATGTGGATGGGTACATGCGTAAACATTTGAATACTGTGCACACTATATAATTGAACCCCTCAAGAACCAAAATTCAAGTCAAATATTGCCCCTCGTAACTTGGCAATGTGTTTCAGGAGCATGCATGCTGAAGTTTGGGCCATGCATTTACTTTATTGAACTTCATGTGGATGGATACATACATATTATACGTATGTTCAGTGCACAACAGCTCTTCTCTTCTTGTAATGACGACATGCAAGTTGAAACTGATCTTAGGGAGACTGGCAGAGCAGACTCATGCTAGTTTTCAGAAATGAAAATTTTGATTAATGAGGATAGTAGTCAGTTGAGGTCTTCTTAGGAGGAAACAATAAACATGGTAACACCCATTCTTCCAATCAAAGAGCAAGGTGTGTACTCTTCTGAGTACACAGGGAGATTGGACCAGATGTGAATTGATTTTTCATGCAAGGGTTGCATAATACATACTACTGAACACTCCCTTGGGGTTGGGAACATTACAAGTAGCAGGAGTACTCGACAGAAACAGGTCAGCTCCCAGACACCTACAACAATTACAGCAGCAACTTGCATCTTTGTAATACATTATGAGAGTATGAAACATTTCAGAACCACACACAGAGAGCAACAATGGCCTATCACATGAGAGTCAGTAAAGACAATATGCTCACACGCTACTCTAGTCTTCTCCTGGACGGCACCATCTATTCAGGAGATGAAGCTGGCTGCCGAACATGTAGGGTCGAGGCACTAGCCGAGCTTGCAGAGGCACTGGTAGGTGTCTCCCAATCAACCTCACACTCAGTACGTGTCTGAGGAGACAAGAGTAAAAATAGGTCATGACCTCTGTTTACTGATCACATGGTCACACTACAGCACACTTCAGAGGACATAGCTCTCTACACAGTGAACACAGATGCAAAGCCAGGGATGTCAGCAGCATCTGGGGTAGCTGCTGTGATACCAATGAGTGGGTGTGGCTCTCTACTCTCTACACAGTGAACACAGATGCACAGGCACAGCTAGGGACGTCAGCAGCAGCTGGGGTAGCTGCTGTGATACCAATGAGTGGGTGTGGTTCTATGGCTGAGACAAATTATGAAGTGACGCACTGAGGCTAGGCATGGAAGATGATTGGTAAGCACTGTCAGTGCAAGGCAGTTGTGTATGAGCTGGGATCATGAATGTTTCATTCTGTCGCCATGATTATGTGCTAAGGAGGGCGTGGTGACTCATGACTGAGAAGACAACTATACAACTACCGGTAACAGTGTGATCACAGAAAACCCATGATAGATGCAATGCACATGCAGTTAATTTATTGTAGACAGCAGTTCTGTTCAATAGGTATCTTCCTTGAGGATGAGTCAAGGTACATGTACATGTATATTGTCTGATCACATGTTGAGTGTCTGGAAGGCATGTAGTCTCGGTACCAGACTCCCATACCCAAAGGGGGAGGGGGAGTCTGGTAGTGTTGCATACATAGCAATTTGCAGGCTGCGGAATTTCGGTGGCATGAATCTGATTGGTTGATTGCTATGTAATTGGGTTGTGACGCGTCACAGGTGGCTAAGTGCTGAGACAGTGAATTGATAGTAACTCAATTATTCATCTAGCACCTCCTTGAGAGCCTCCGCAACACCTTTAATTGGCACTTAGGAATCCTCACGCAAGCTATAGCCCATAATGGCTCTCTGTACGCAAGACTCCCCCTCCGGAGTCTGGTACCGAGACTAGAAGGCATGATACTTGTTTGGGTAACAATTTCAAAAGTGGGTGTTGGAACTTCTTGGAACAGGATGTACTGTGGTCACTATGAATACAAAAGGTGAAGTCCCCACTTCTGGGTCAAGTGCCTTCTTGTTCATATGTAAACTTCACTGCTGCTTAGTAACAATGGCATCTGATTATATGTCTACACTGGAATGCTGTTTGTGCTACTACCATGAAATCCAGCAGACTATAGTCACATGACACTACCTCAGCTCACGTTCTTAGCAGAGTCTGTAAACAAGTTGGGACTTAAATCGTGATGCTATTCAGAATAATGCCACAGAATAATTTCCATGGCATGACAGACCCTATAGTCTCCTACCCAGACCTTCTACACCAGGAGAAAGGGGAACAACATTCTTGTACCTCAAAGGAATTTCAGAGGTCAAATCTGATTGGTCGTTCTGAACATCATCTCGCATGTACTGTGCTTCCTCACAACAAACTATCTTAATCTCTCAACTGTAAGGCAATGAGCAAGGAAGGGAAGTGGCTACTCTAAAGGAAGATGGGTTAATTCCTGTGGTGTTGACAAGAGCGAAAACAAGTCTGCTTATCCATGCAGCTGGAGTTAATTGGAAACCTCATCCATGTCAGCCATTGAAGCCACTCCTGAGCAGACATACAGCAAAGAATCACTCTGGTTAAAGAGCAAGGTATGATCCCAGGCATGATCCCAGAGGTGTTAGGCCAAGATGCCGTGGGAGCTTAAGGGTAGTACAAAACCATGCCAGGCGTAGGAAGGTCAGAGTGCATGACCAGGCTTAAGGTATTGGCAAGCAAAGCTAACCCCACAAGCCTCATACCTGCTACAATCCCACACGATAAACAACCTGCTTCAGTAGAAAGAAGCATGGGTGAAACTGGATCCACCACTCATAATGAAGGTGAGCCACTCGACATTGATTGTGCGACATGCAGTCAGAGTAAATCTGAGAGAGTTGGCAGGCCTCTGTAATAACTCACATGCGATGCACACTCCTGAGCAGACAGTACATCAAAAGTAGGGGGAAGGGTGCCGAACAATGACTGGCTTGCTAGGCTCGACCACTAGGTCAATAGTGCATAGTAGGTAGGAGTGCTCAAAATTCGTGACCGAGATGCAATAATTTTTGACACAACGTTTCAACCTGAGTAGGCCTTTCCTCACAGAGTACTGAAGGTGTACCTATGTTCGGAGGAGTGCAAATTTTACCACACTTTCTCCTGCAATACGCACTGCAAGCCATGATGGAGGACTGGGAACAAGGGTATGGAAGAGAGGGAGTGACCATATGCTGAGGGAGTGACCCTATCTACTGCACGGCGGACCCAGGGAAGCTATGGGGGGCTGTAGCCTCCATGTTACACTGAAGGGCACACCCATGCGCACACCTTCGGTTCACCATCACTCATGATGACTGTGTGATCACAACGCCGTGCATGGTGGTAGGAAAGATGGTACGGAGGCGGAAAGCACTAGCAGGGCAGTGAAATGTGCAAAGTTGCCACAAGAGCCCCTCTTGATGACATAAAATCAAACAGCCTTTCACACAATAGCACCCCCTCCCTGTTTGTTATAAAGTTTCCTGGATCACTTCTGGGGAGGGTGAGGAAGTGACCGATACCTACCGCACACAGGGGGGGGGGGGGGGGGAGTGTGAGGTTTGGAGACTGGGAATGAGACAACCAATGAATCCTCTCACCTGAGGCTCACTGGGAGTACTCTCGGGTAGGCGTTCTTGTCTCCTTGAATATCTTTTGGAAACTTCATCGCTCTCTTCTCACCTGGTGAGGGAGTCACATCAATAAAGTGAAAGACCAGTGACACCACTTCAGTGTACTGACAACTATTCACATCTAACAGCACAGCATTCAATGGCTGGGTGGCCATCCCAAAGTCATTCTGAATTGTCACTACCTATATCCAACACTTGCAAGGTAACAGAAATCCATCCACTAATTTAATACGCAGTGCGGGGAAAAATGCCGCTATAACTGCTACACACACTGGACTGTAAGATGTCTTTACTTAACTTGTGCGATAAGTACTTGAGTTTACACCTCACACTCGCCACACTCAGTGCTACACAGCCAGTACCAGGAAGGTAGTTATGAATCACTGGACTGTAGCGCTGGAATTGAATACGGAATTATAGCCTAAACTACTTTCTAGAAAGCGGATAATTATGATTCATTTACTTTCACATCGCTAGATCTCATCTGGCCCATGTTCGGGTAGGAGTTTGAGGGTCAAAGGTCACATGCAATTTCAGCAGCTAAAACTGAACCAAGTGGGCGTGCCACAGGTTTTGAGTATTATGAACTGTATCCACTACCGTATGCAATTTTCTATCTGACACACCCTTTTCGGACTTAGTCTCCGGCACGAATTGTAGGTTAACCCGCTGCTGGCGCCGCGTGCAATTAAATCAGTAGTGCGAGACGACGTGCACACTCGATCGTTCATAGTTTTTGCGACACGGTAACACTCAATCTCATCTCTGCCACAGTGAAGGGATTCTTACAAGGAATGTTCACCAATACACGACAGCTGCATCCCGGATCCCAGCCGTCTTGGTAGTCGTGATACCCACGAACCGTCGCCTCTGAATGCAAGATATCGAGTGTGTGCTCCATGTTTGCGTGGCGGGACAATTCACTGTTGAGTGATAGCTAACCTCTGGGCGCTACTAGTATTTAAAAATGTTCGCGAGCTTAACTTTCGCGGTCCGAGCCCAATCCGTGAAAACCATGCGCCTAGAATATTTGGCGCTATACGGTATGCAATCATGGGGAAAATTCCCACCTTGACTAGTACTGTGGTAGAAGTCACTATTGACTTGGAGGTTATGTAATCATGGGGAAATTAGCCTCAGCTCCACCTTGACCACACTTCCCAGGGTAAATAGCATAACCTCCGCATCAATGCGGCAGATTGTGTGCATAGCTAGATGACTGTACCTCGTCAAAGTCTTGCTATGAGCTTCTCTGCGCTAGCACCTCCAGTGCACTGGGTCTCCCGGGAAAGTCATTCACTGCAGGTAACATTCAGATTCATCACCATGGGTGCATGTTTAGATCACAACAAGTATTGGAACGGAGATGATCCCACTGGTCAGAGGGAACTACCTCCTTTCCACCAATACCATGGTTAACATGGTTACCATTGTTACCAACATTAGAGATGGATACCTTGACCAATGGCATTTGCTACTAGCCTCGATCCCAGGTCGTTCCCACCGCCATCGTTCGATCGTTTCCAGCATGAAATACGGTGGGGGAGATATGGTCACATGCAATGACATCAGGTTCACAGAGGGTAGACACATGGGGGGTGGTGCCTAGCAATTATAATAGTCGAGCTGTCTGCGGCATTGTGAACTACGAACAGTATTGATCATCCACCTCACGAACGCTCTGACATCCAGCCTCGGACGGACAATACAAAGCAGGACGTCAAGATTCTTCGTTGGGTACCGCCCTCTGTGTGTCTACCATCTGTCTACCTGATGGCACTGCACGTGACCAGATCTCCCAGGCCTCTCCCCATGCACCGTATTTCATACTGTAAGAGAGCAAATACTGGTAGTGGGAATGGCCTGGGAATGAGGCTAATTTGTCTGATACACCATAACAAGCCACCAATGAAAACTAGGTGTTCATAAAACACAGAAGGATAAGCACGCAGCTGCAATAGATAGGGCATTAGGGGTGAACATGTGCTACTGCACACACAGTGTTCGTGTATGTGTATTATAATGGAAATTGCTTGGTAAATTTGGAATTCAAGGTCGTTGGTGGTATACAGAAGATTCTCTAGCAGTGTATGAAGAATTTTTCTACGAGGGGGCGCGCCCGGAGGGGGAGGGAAAAGAGTCTGGTGACTTAAGCCAACATTTCATTTTTCTCTGCCGGAATGTGGGTAGAGCCAATGAGATTGCAGCAGTCACATGATTTTCATAGCGTAATTCAGAGAGACAGTGTGCATGAGTGTGTGCGATTGGCATCGCTGCAAAGCGCAACAAGGCTATCCAAGGTTGGGCCCCAAGCAAGAATTAGCAGTGAAGAACTCCTTCAGCGGACGGGATGTACTCGTGAGTCTTCTAACCGGCACTGGAAAATCACCTTGTTACTACGTATATACTGCTGAAGGTTTTTCCGTGGCTCACCTTCCAACGGTTACTACTCTCCAGAGCTTCGCAGGCCTCCTCCAACTCGCTTCGCAGTCGCATAGTTGAAAGTTGTGGGCAATAATTGGATAGCTACCATGTGACAATTTGATTTGTTACGGTTGATTACATTCCAAGAGAACAGTGAGAAAATGAAATGTTGGCTTAAGTCACCAGACTCTTTTTCCCTCCCCCTCCGCGCACGCTCCCTCATAGAAAAAGAAGCGGGCTTGCGTGACTAACGCGAGTCCGGTAGTAGAACCCAAGTGTGTGTGTGTGTGTGTGTGTGTGTGGGTGTGTGCGTGCGTGCGTGTGTGTGTGTGTGTCTGTGTGTGTGTGAGTGTGTGTACTGCTCTTCACATTCCGTGCTGTCTTCTCCTGACTATAAATGTAAAGCCAGGCCTCTGTATTGCTTTCCTTTGTTAAAGCAGACAACTAGGGACTACTTTCTTCTCGCTGATGACACTCACCAAATCCCAGACGTCCTCCATAAACGTTTCTTTCGGTGACAGCACATTCTTCCTCGTCACAGAAGCAAAGCATGTCTTTGAAGTTTCAGACCCCACACGCTTCTTTTCGTCTGCCCGGCTTAGTCTACTCACCAACTCAGTTCAATCCTGACTCCAAACTTCGTTAGTGATTCCATGCTGCTAAGAGCAGAGTAATACTATGTAGCAAACTGCTACAAACTGAAGACCTTAGCTAGATAATTTTGGACTCGGCCACCATTAACCCAAAGGTCAGCCTGCGCGCATGCGCAACAGGCTACTTCCGGTTTTGGCTTTAAATATTGAATTTGTAGCAAGTTTTGGCGGGAAGTCGGGATGGCACACTCGCTAAGCACTTGCTTTGCAGCCTGGGGGTTGAGTGTTCGCCTCCCCAATAACCGAGAACGAGTCTGGGCCACTCCGTACATACCGGTTCTCGACTTCCCCGCCTAGCAGCTCGAGTACGCCGGTTCCCATCTGACCACCGAAGCTAAAGGTGTTCTGGTAGAAAGCAGGTTAGCCTCCTGTGATTCCAGTCACGCCTATCCAGCGCTCCTGAGGCTTACACTTCGGTGTCTGACCTGTCACGGAGGGATGGGTTGTTGCTAGGTTGTATTTTTTTTCTTTTTTTTTCTCTCTTTCCCCCCTCAAGTTCTGTTTTTTTGTTGTTTTTTTTGGTTTTCTTTTTCTTGTTCCTTTTCTGTTTTTTTTTGTTTTCCTTTGGCATGGAGGGAAGGCTGCTATAGGCTTATTTTGCATAATGATTATGGAACTATTATTATGCCTATAGGTCATGTGGCTTAGCACTATAGTGCTATTATTATTAGCCTGGGTTTGAGGCTGGTCTTAGTATTGGCTCCTGATAATTACAGTCAAACCTCCGAAAAAGGACACTTTGGGAACAATATAAATTCAAATCTTTTGTCCTTTGTAGAGAGGTCCTCTTCTCGGAGGTTCAAAATGTATTAGAACCATAGGCAAAGGACCTTGAAAAGCGTCCTTTTTAGAAAGGTTTATTATATTGTGTCCCTATCTCAGAGGGTCCACTATCGGAGGTTTTACTGTATTACTGTATGGAGTTGGATCTAGTGCTATTATTATTACCCTGGGTTTGAGGCTGGTCTTAGTGGCTCCTGATATACCCAATAGCGTAAGTGTTGATGAGAGCTATGGGATACATCACTCATGCATCATATTCAATCTTCCACAGAAAGCCCCGACTTAAACCCAAATTGCAGTTGAGAAGATGTTAGCAGTTCACCATATAAGTCTAGAATGCAAAGCTCGATTACCTTGCTAAAGCATGAAGCCAAGGCAATACCACGATAGTTCACAGAACAAGAGTAGTAGATCTTTGTTTCTACCCTTTGGAATTGGCTGCAATCTAGCATTCCCAAAACAGGAAGGCATATATCTGTGACGAAGTAGGGATGTGAAAAGTGGGGCTAATAAGTGAACAAAAGAGTCAGGTGCAAATATCAAATGATCGGATGACAGAGCATCACCATCACTCTTACCCCTCTTCAGCTTAGAAAGCGCATTACGAACTACTAGCTTCAGGAGTAACTATATACGCACTGCTCTCTACCATAGAGAATCAACTTCAGTTTTCATTCTAATGAACAATTATTATCAGCTAATTAGCTATTGCAAGCACTCAGCTTTAAAAGTGATTTTGAATCATACATAATGCAGAAGTCATACGAATAGGTGAAAGAGTTATTAAAAAAAAATACTGTATGAAATGCTAGCTACTACCAGCAATTAAATTCAGGGAAATGTACTGTACACAGCTCATTATAAACATTGCTACCATGCAGCTGCCACCGAGAGCCGCATCACCATGCACCAGAGGGACACTTGGGTCTTATGGAGTGACATCTTGCAGCTGAGGGAGAAGGGGGAGCTGGAAGGGGGAGCAGGGGCAAAGGGAGTGACTCCATTATGAACCTCAATATGTTGCTCCAGCCATCCACATTCCAAGGTGAGACGTTGAGCAGCCATACCACATACCTTATACGGTGTGCAGTGGAGTCAGAGTCTCAAGTGATCAACTCAGGCTCTTCTCATAGCATAGAAACAGTCTCCATACGGACCTACAGGAGGGTAAACATGTAGTATATGAGGACTCAGTCTAGCCGCTAGCCCCTCTCCACCCGGCACGGAAGGTGAAGAGAGTCCAGCATGTGACATTAGGACTCAGTCTAGCCACTAGCCCCTCTCCACCCGGCACAGAAGGTGACCAGTAGATGAGTCTATATAGCCACTAGCCCCTCCCCACCCGGCACGGAAGCTGGACAGAGTCCGGTACATGAGGACTCCGTCTAGCCACTAGCCCCTCTCCACCCGGCACGGAAGGTGGAGACAGTCCAGTACATGAGGACTCAGTCTACCCGCTAGCCCCTCTCCACCCGGCACAGAAGGTGGAGAGTGTCCAGCACATGAGGACCCAGTCTAGCCACTAGCCCCTCTCCACCCAGCACGGAAGGTGGAGAGAGTCCAGTACATGAGGACTCAGTCTAGGCACTAGCCCCTCTCCACCCAGCACAGAAGGTGGAGAGAGTCCAGTACATGAGGACTCAGTCTACCCACTAGCCCCTCTCCACCCAGCACGGAAGGTGGAGAGAGTCCAGTACATGAGGACTCAGTCTAGGCACTAGCCCCTCTCCACCCAGCACAGAAGGTGGAGAGTGTCCAGCACATGAGGACCCAGTCTAGCCGCTAGCCCCTCTCCACCCGGCACGTAAGGTGGAGAGAGTCCAGTACATGAGGACTCAGTCTAGCCACTACATGTAGCCGGCACGGAAGGTGGAGAGAGTCCAGTACATGAGGACTCAGTCTAGCCACTAGCCCCTCTCCACCCGGCACGGAAGGTGGAGAGAGTCCAGTACATTGCACCTGATTAAATTTCCACTGATCAATCAGAGCTCACTGAAGTGATTTGTATACAAATTTTATTCATGATTCTCATGGTTGTAAACCGAGTCACACGCATGTAATCAGTCCAGCGGAGAGCATCTAAAATGCTAGACTGGAGCTAAATTTGTCCAACCTGGATGCCTCCAAGGATACAGAACTCGTCCTCAACTCTAGCTGGCAGTCACAGGTACATGTAATTGGCATTCCAGAGAAACACGATCAAGTGCAAAGTTTGCTAGACCTTCTCCACCTGAAGAGGGGCTAGCGGCTCACCTAGGCATATGAATACCAGCACAAACTAGCATCAAGGGTTCCGGGATACCCAAATGTAATTAACGTCTAATTAATTAAGTGGGCGTGGCTTCCTAGTTTTACAACTAATGTGGAGCTCGTTCTGGCTCACCCTAGTAAGCAAGGCTCACGCACTATGAAGTACAAGAGATGTACCATTGGATGCTGCGGAGATCAGCGGTATAAGCGCTAGGGCACACGCACTGCGTGCAGTTACCGTACGACTCTGTTACAAGGATTTTTTGACGTCAAATTTTGCAGATAGAAAGGGACATTCAGAGCACAAATCGTACTTTATCGAGACCTACCTTGCCGATAGTGGTGACAGAGACCATAGTGAAAGCCCGGGGAGGTCTACGATGAGAGATAGAATCGACGGAAGTCGAAAGTGGAAGTCACAGAGGTCAAACCGTCTCCCTTTCAGCACGTACTACTTCACGGAAAGAGCCGACTATCGCTGTTCAGCTGTCTCTGGCACTGCAACAGGTACCTCACTTTCACTCGCGGTAACAGCGCACACCCTACACTGAACGGCAGCGAAGACGTTTGACGTCGAAAATCAGTGGCCATCACGAACACGTCTTCACTATGGCAGGATAGCAGCTGCCTTGGTTAGGCGCATGCGTACAGGAAGTCACGCCCACTTAATTACCTAATTAGTTATTGGGTATCCCGTAACCTTAAACGCAGGTGTTGTGGGGAGGAGGAGGAGCACCTGGTGTGCACTGTATGTGTACGTTCTAAATTGGTCCACATACCCCTGCTGGGAATGACATTAGGTTTGGGGTGTGAAAATCGATCGTGTACACTCCACGGACATTGCACATAATGTACATTTACTGTCGTAGCACCATGCTATGGATCAACTGACTCACCCACTGTCCAATGACGCTGGACTGTATCGGCATGACATCAGATCTAATCACGCAGTACGGTTGACTTGGATAGACACACACCTGCAAAAATAAATGTTATGAGGATTGTTTCCCACCTGACATATCCCTCAGTCTGCATTGGACAGTGTGTGTACATACTTTGACAGTCTGGACACCCAAACATGCGGACCTATGCACTCCCTGGTTCCTAGGGAGAACATGCAGACCTATGCACTCCCTGGTTCCTAGGGAGAACATGCAGACCTATGCACTCCCTGGTTCCTAGGGGGAACATGCAGACCTATGCACTCCCTGGTTCCTAGGGGGAACATGCAGATCTATGCACTCCCTGGTTCCTAGGGGGAACATGCAGACCTATGCACTCCCTGGTTCCTAGGGGGAACATGCAGATCTATGCACTCCCTGGTTCCTAGGGGGAACATGCAGACCTATGCACTCCCTGGTTCCTAGGGGGAACATGCAGACCTATGCACTCCCTGGTTCCTAGGGAGAACATGCAGACCTATGCACTCCCTGGTTCCTAGGGGGAACAGACAGTGTGGGCTGCAATCATGGCACAATAGACCTTATTCCACTAAATGAAATTCCAGGTTAGTTGCTATGACAACAACAACTCCTTGTACCCATTGGTCTCCCAAATTCAGGATTTCCCCATTGAAGCCCATATGAACACATGAAAGTTGCAACCGGAGGTGCCTTCATTGAGTGGAACCATTTCAGATTTCTTCTCAATGGGGAAATCCTGAATTCGTGAGGTCATAACTAGGACGGTATAAATCCAATTTACTTCAAACCTGGGATGCAGCCAATCTTCAGGCCGTCTACAATCGCTGGACTGGACTCACTGGAATCACCCAGAATTGTGTAAAAGCGCCTTTTTCAGTGTAGGACAGAAGCTCAATATGCTTAGTTGATTGCTTAACCTGTTGAAGCATCTTTCGCCGACATATTCGTGCCTTCCCCCCCCCCCCCCCCCCCCCCGAGTGACTACGGGTCAAAGGTCACGTGCATATTTAATGAACTTCAATAATGAGCTTCAGTCATCGTTGTAGATGATACAGGAATATTATTTCTGTATCCTATGCTTCACCAAAGGGCTGGAGTTTGGTTTCTTCACTAAATAAAAGCTCTTCTAATCTTTCCATTGAAGCTTATTAAATATGCATGTGACCTTTGACCTCTGCTTACTCGAGGAAAGTCACGAAAGACGCTACAACAGGCTGAGTAATCAACTTTAGTGAATGAATAAGTATCTTTAGCTTCTGTCCTACGTTGAAAAGGGCTGGAAAAGGCATTTCACAGAATTTTGGGTGAGTCAAGTGTGAGTCCAGTCCAGTGAGTCCAGTCCAGCGATTGTAGACGGCCCAATCTTCATGGTACTAGGGGTTGTTGTTGTCATAGCAACATAAACCTGGAATTTTGGCAGAATAAGGTCTATGTAAGGTAATGCAGGGGATTCCCGGACGGTAGGGTAATTCCAGACACGACACTTCGCGGTCCTCATATTCACTCCTTTAGCAATTCTTCCCAACTTTGGTAAGTGCGCATGCATACCCTACCTCTGGACCTTCCGACAATGTATGCTATATTTAGCACAAAAAAAAAGCTGCTCTTAGAGAGAGAAAGCTGGGGCTGGAAGTCCCCTACTGTCCGGAACCCCCCTACTGTCCGGAAACCCCCTACTGTCCCAAACCTAGCCTCGTTCCCAGGCCGTTTTGAGAGGGAGAAACAGCCTGGCAACTTCCGTGAGTTCAAACTGTTACTTCCGCTGCCAGAGAGTTGGAAGACCCAATCAGATTTCAGATTGCTGTCACATGACAACAGTAAACCGAATTGCGTTATGCGTTGAAACGTTGCAGTCATGCCCATTCATCACAATAGTTGATCGCTCGATCGTGCTAGTGTAGGTGCTCTGCACGACGACTTTTGTTCGTTCGTCTTCTGCTTGCCTTCCGTCGCAGAACCTGCACAAACAGTTGCTTCCACGAGCAGGAAAGGACCGTTCTCAGCCGATGAAAATATCAGAAGTATCAAGTGGACTTCACTGCTTGAATGAGGTATGACGTGACGTTATGTTCGTAAACAGTTTGAACTCGAGGAAGTTGCCAGGCCGTTTCTACCTCCCAAAACGGCCTAGGAATGAGGCTATCCCGGACCCCCTACTGTCCGGAAACCCCTACTGTCCGGAAAACCCCTACTGTCTGGAACCCCCTACTGTCCGGAAACCCCCTACTGTCCGGAAATCCCCTACTGTCCGGAACCCCCTACTGTCTGAACCCCCTCCCTAACCTCACACTGTAAAATGTGTGGAAGCAGGTCTATCAATGTACAATGTGTGGACCATATCTGAAACAGTGAAAATTCAAATTTGGTTTCACTTGACAGCGAACACACAGTTCCTCAATAGTGACACCTGCTCACCTGCTAAGATGAGACGTACTGTACCCACGCTCCAAAGGTCAGACTAGAGTGTACCCAGCAGCAATTACAGAGGCAATGTCGGACTTCAAACTGAATGGCAGTCCTGAAAGGAAGCATACAATGGCTGACAGCAAGTAAGCTTACATAGCTGTTACAGCTTACAGTTCAGGATAGTCTATCGAGCTTGACCAATTCTTCTCTCACTCAGGAATTTGTGGGTGGGGTGTAGGGAACGTACGCCACGCCCAAACTTCCTGAAGAATTGGTCTAGCTCGATAGACTAGGTTCAGGATGGAGAGCAGTCTAGCCACTAGCCCCTCTCCGCCAAGCCAGTTAGCCTTGACCGGCCGGACGGAGAGGGGCTAGCGGCTAGACTAGATGGTTGGAGTGACTAGTTGTGGTCAACTCCTCCTCTGATGAAAGATTTCCCTATCACACTA
This sequence comes from Axinella damicornis, assembly GCA_963931865.1. NCBI lineage: Eukaryota > Metazoa > Porifera > Demospongiae > Axinellida > Axinellidae > Axinella > Axinella damicornis. The sequence goes on from OZ007512.1 coordinate 5,033,036, forward strand.
CTATAATGTGGGAAGCTACCAAAACTTCACACTCAGCAGATTACCCACGCAAGTGGAACGTTTATTTCTAAATATGGTAAAACATCTTGAAAGTTGGAATTTCACACGACATTTTTCACACATACAGTACAAAAGTTAGATTCTCTTTCTCTCCATGGCTCCTGGTAGAAGCTAGCCTCGTTTCCAGGCCCCACCCAGCTTTCCGTTGCTTGCAGTACGGTTAAGCAGAGTGTGGGTCTGGGAACGAGGCTAGGTAGCAGCTACATGTAGAGCAGCTGCAGCACGGCACACAGCCTCTCGAGTGGATATCTGGTCTATGAGTTACGTAGATGCCTTTAAGAAGGCCTTCACCTCTGATTATGAGACATCAGGAGCTTATGAGCGGCGAAGCCGCGAAGGAGCGTGCAACTACCGCATACGCCCGAGTGCCGTCAAAATCCAAATTATTAGCTAGCGAACTTCCAAATATGGAAACCTGTTCTTCAATCTAGTGTCATAATGACGACATAAAAACCCACGTGTTCTGTGGTAGCGATGTGAGAAGTTTGACACTCGCTCAGTGGAGCGCCTAGCCGCAGTGAAATGGCCAAGCGAACGGGTGACAGTGAAAGCGATTTGCCACATAAACGTCGTAGATTTGAAGATCCCGGGACCCCTCACCGTTTGGAGACGCCTTCTTCTTCGTTTCCAAAACGGAAATACGTAAGTAATTAGGATTTGGACGGAACCGGAGTTACACGCTCCTTCGCGGCTTCGCCGCTCATAAGCTCCTGGAGACATACATATACCATGCTTTGTAGGTTCATTGAAACAGCAGTGTTTCATATGGCTGCTGTAATTGGATTATTAGGAACCACATCTGTTTTCATAGCTTTTGCAAACCACAGTAGTTTGTTTAAGATGGGCAGCTGCCTGGACCTACCACAACTACTTTTCCGATGAAGTTCTCTCCCTCAGTCAGCCTCTCAGGGGCTGTCTTCGTGAGGAAGGACAGACAGAGACCTGGGCCTATGATGAAATCCCAACGTCCATCCAGAACCCTGTGTATATGGATGTGTGTATTGTGTGTGCATGCGTAAATGCATCGTCATAATGGTACACTCCCACATAACTCCATGTGGTTATTAAGTGCATGCACAAACAGTGGATAACAGGCTCTCTCTCCTCCCCTCTACGAGCTTGGGAACCAGATCATAACAGGCTCTCTCCCCTACCCTCTACGAGCCTGGGAACCAGGTCACAACAGGCTCTCTCTCTTCCCCTCTACGAGCCTGGGAACCAGGTCATAACAGGCTCTCTCTCCTCCCCTCTACGAGCCTGGGAACCAGGTCATAACAGGCTCTCTCTCCTCCCCTCTACGAGCCTGGGAACCAGGTCATAACAGGCTCTCTCTCCTCCCCTCTATGAGCGTGGGAACCAGGTATTAACAGGCTCTCTCCCCTCCCTTCTACGAGCCTGGGAACCAGGTCATAACAGGCTCTCTCTCCTCCCCTCTACGAGCCTGAGAACCAGGTCATAACAGGCTCTCCCTCCTCCCTCTACGAGCCTGGGAACCAGGTCATAAAAGGCTCTCTCTCCTCCCTCTACGAGCCTGGGAAGCAGGTCATAACAGGCTCTCTCTCTTCCCCTCTACGAGCCTGGGAACCAGGTCATAAAAGGCTCTCTCTCCTCCCTCTACGAGACTGGGAAGCAGGTCATAACAGGCTCTCTCTCCTCCCCTCTACAAGCCTGGGAATCAGGTCATAACAGGCTCTCTCTCCTCCCTCTACGAGCCTGGGAACCAGGTCATAAAAGGCTCTCTCTCCTCCCTCTACGAGCCTGGGAACCAGGTCATAAAAGGCTCTCTCTCCTCCCTCTACGAGCCTGGGAAGCAGGTCATAACAGGCTCTCTCTCTTCCCCTCTACGAGCCTGGGAACCAGGTCATAAAAGGCTCTCTCTCCTCCCTCTACGAGACTGGGAAGCAGGTCATAACAGGCTCTCTCTCCTCCCCTCTACGAGCCTGGGAACCAGGTATTAACAGGCTCTCTCTCCTCCCCTCTACAAGCCTGGGAATCAGGTCATAACAGGCTCTCTCTCCTCCCTCTACGAGCCTGGGAACCAGGTCATAAAAGGCTCTCTCTCCTCCCTCTACGAGCCTGGGAAGCAGGTCATAACAGGCTCTCTCTCCTCCCCTCTATGAGCCTGGGAACCAGGTCATAACAGGCTCTCTCTCCTCCCCTCTACCAGCCTGGGAACCAGGTTAATGATATGGCCTCCAAAAACCTAACAAGGCCTTCCCCTGTCGTATTAGCATACGGCAAGTGATCAAATACTGGCGGTGGGAATGGCCTGGGAACGAGGCTAGGAGTATGTAATCCTATAGGTTCCCATGATTGACCAAGTACTCCACATTATACAAACAGCACTAGATTTTGCAAACCTACTTTCAAGGTCAAAGGCAACAGTTCCCCCATCCTCTGCCATGAAGGGGAAGACCTTCCTCGAGGGACATGAACCTCTCCTGGAGGGAAGAGGAGCAGCAACTGGGGATGGACGGTGACAGCAACTCCATGGACACCAACTGTACCCTGTCTCATACCCAGACCACTTGAGAACACCAACTGTACCCTGACCTCATACCCAGCCACTCGGGAACACCAACTGTACCCTGACCTAATACCCAGGCCACTCGGGAACACCAACTGTACCCTAGCCCCTAGTCTCGGCCCCAGACTCAACCAACCCCTTTTAGTATCGCACGCAGGGAAGGAAGGGTCTGGTAGATATAATGCACATTCCCAAGGTCTCATTACAGTTAATTCAATTATTTCCACACATTATACTGGATGTGATACACACTTGATAAACGGTCTGGGAACGAGACTACCTGGCCCCACAGCCAGGCTGCTGGGGCACACCAACTGTACCCTGACCTAGCCATGGTTCAGTGATTTGTCAACAATTTCAATTAATTGTTCAGGCCCTACCTAGCTACCAGGCATCTCAGAGTTTAAATTATGTCTGCTGTTCTGCCCAAGCGGCCAGTGTTTGAGGCTAGGGTACAGTTGGTGTTCCCGAGTAGCCAGTGTTTGAGGCTAGGGTTCAGTTGGTGTTCCCAAGTGGCCAGTGTTTGAGGCTAGGGTACAGTTGGTGTTCCCGAGTGGCCAGTGTTTGAGGCTAGGGTACAGTTGGTATTCCCGAGAGGCCAGTGTTTGAGGCTAGGGTACAGTTGGTGTTCCCGAGTGGCTAGTGTTTGAGGCTAGGGTACAGTTGGTGTTCCTGAGTGGCCAGTGTTTGAGGCTAGGGTACAGTTGGTGTTCCCGAGTGGCCAGTGTTTGAGGCTAGGGTACAGTTGGTGTGCCCGATTGGCCAGTGTTTGAGGCTAGGGTACAGTTGGTGTTCCCGAGTGGCCAGTGTTTGAGGCTAGGGTACAGTTGGTGTTCCCGAGTGGCCAGTGTTTGAGGCTAGGGTACAGTTGGTGTTCCCGAGTGGCCAGTGTTTGAGGCTAGGGTACAGTTGGTGTTCCCGAGTGGCCAGTGTCTGAGGCTAGGGTACAGTTGGTGTGCCCGAGTGGCCAGTGTTTGAGGCTAGGGTACAGTTGGTGTTCCCAAGTGGCCAGTGTTGGAGGCTAGGGTACAGTTGGTGTTCCCGAGTGGCCAGTGTTGGAGGCTAGGGTACAGTTGGTGTTCCCAAGTGGCCAGTGTTTGAGGCTAGGGTACAGTTGGTGTTCCCGAGTGGCCAGTGTTTGAGGCTAGGGTACAGTTGGTGTTCCCGAGTGGCCAGTGTCTGAGGCTAGGGTACAGTTGGTGTGCCCGAGTGGCCAGTGTTTGAGGCTAGGGTACAGTTGGTGTTCCCGAGTGGCCAGTGTTGGAGGCTAGGGTACAGTTGGTGTTCCCGAGTGGCCAGTGTTGGAGGCTAGGGTACAGTTGGTGTTCCCGAGTGACCAGTGTTGGAGGCTAGGGTACAGTTGGTGTTCCCGAGTGACCAGTGTTGGAGGCTAGGGTACAGTTGGTGTTCCTGAGTGGCTTGAACTGTTGACTATGTTCCTTGCACGTCAACTAGTCGACACCATAGCATGTAGAAATTCTAGACAAAGTGTGTTTCTTTTCTGCTGTGGATTTGCGCTGTGTAAAGCTTGTGATGACAATTCCTAAAATTAGCAGTCAATTACAACCCAATTAGTCCACTAGGGAAATTCCCTAGTTGTTTGAGCCTGGTTCAGGTACTGGATGATTGTGACATGCAGACAGATGATTGCATACAAATGAAGTGATGGACAAGAAGTCGCCTGAAGGGTCAAATTTAGCCTCGTACCCAGTCCCACGCCCAGCTTTTCGTCACTGCTTAGCACGGTAAAGCGGGGAGGGCCTGGTACATTTCCTCACGTGAGCATGACGTAATTGAAAAACTGCAAAATTTTCAGAACGAAGACGCTACGTTTTGCGTGTTATTCAGCCATCTACACGTTCAACGCTCGGTGAGTATGACAGTCGCCCTCCGCTAGCTAGATACGTGTGGTATGTTACCTGGTACCTTCACTCTTCTTGCTGTTCTGAGACCCAGTACGCCCACGTTAAACTTCTGGTCTTTCTACCCCTTTCTACCCTTGACGTCACTCACGTGAGGAAATGTACCAGGCCCTCCCCGCTTTACCGTATTAAGCAGTGACGAAAAGCTGGGCGTGGGACTGGGTACGAGGCTAGGTCAAATTCAGAGGAGGTTGGACACGGTCATGTGACATACGCACAGGCAAATTTATGTGGAGGCTTTCTGCACTGAAGTGTGTTCTCGGCAGTCTTTACGAGTATCTCAACAAAAGTGAAAAAAAAAAGGAAAGGAAAGCTACTCATACATCATCACGAACACACATGTACACCAAAACCCATGGACACACCCACACACAAAGCAGAACTCATACACACACACTCACAACGCACATACACACACAATACAGTAGATGTCAATACCAACATTCCATATTGGAAAGCTCGAGTTGAGTACATTCCAAAGATGCAGTCAACCCCATTCAAATCCTGAGTCACTTATGGCTAGTGCTACCAGGCACTCCTGGTACTCCAACTGGACCGATAATGAAGCATCTTCAAGGAGGCACTCCTACCATTCAAACTCCCCAACTGTAGTTTGGCACTTTAGGTTTGCTTTCGGTCCCATGCCAAGTTGACGTGGGAACGAGATAGTTGAGCTTAGGAACGTAAACACTCAATTAGTGCAGTTATAGTCATGTGCACAGAAAATGTGTCCAACCTCCTAGCGGTCCAGTCACACTGCGGCATATGCCATTACTGCAGCATATTCAATAATGCAGTGTTAACCTCAAAGGTGGCAGGACAGGACGGGGGAGGAGCCAAAATATGACCACTACAATTTTAAAGGAAATGAAATTAGGCTGGGAAAGGAAGGGGTGCACATGGGCCGTGGTGAAAACCCGGACCGGACCGGACCGGACCGGACCGACCGGAAGTAGTAATTAGTGGCCACGGCCGCACCTGGTACCTTCCTTTGGGGGAAACCCTGCTTCAGTGAGTTTATACAAACACTTCATGTCGTAGCTAGTCACCTTTATCACATTGTGAGAATGGAGCGATGGAGGATGTACTCACCAGCGTTGATCTTGCTGGAGACAAGGATTCTCTCTAGTACACTGGCAGTAGCTCCGTAGTTTGGTGACTCTTCATCCTTTGTTACCTGTGTGAACGTGTATCGGTGTGGGAGGAGGGAGTGATGCCGGAAGGAGGGAAGAGGGAGGGAGGAGGGGAGGGAGGGGGAGGGAGGAGGGGGAGGGAGGAAGGAGGGAGGAGGGAGGAGGGGGAGGGAGTAGAGGGAGGAAGGAGCAGGGAGAGGGGAGGGGGAGGGAGGAGGGGGAGGGAGGAGGGAGGGAGGAGGGGGAGGGAGGAGGGGGAGAGAGGAGGAGGAGAGGGAGGGAGGAGGGGGAGAGGGGAGGGGGAGGGAGGAGGGGAGGGAGGAGGGGGAGTGAAGAGGGGGAGGAGAGGGAGGGAGGAGGGGGAGGGAGGAGGGGGAGGAAGGAGGGGGAGGGAGGAGGGGAAGGGAGGAGGGGGAGGGAGGAGGGGGAGAGAGGAGGGGGAGAGAGGAGGGGGAGAGGGAGGGAGGAGGGGAGGGAGGAGGGGGGGAGGGGGAGGGGGAGGGAGGAGGGGGAGGGAGGAGGAGGAGAGAAGAGGGGGAGGAGGGGGAGGGAGGAGGGAGAGGGGAGGAGGAAGGAGGGGAGGAGGGGGAGGGAGGAGGGGGAGGGAGGAGGGGGAGAGAGGAGAGGGAGGGAGGAAGAAGGGTGGACACACCTAGTACACTGTGTCTAACACACATTCAAAGTAGTGACAGTAAATAGCGAGGGAACACAGACAGCAAGTCCAGTGTGAGAGGAAGATTACCTTGAGAACAGGAAACTGCACATTTACTCCTACGCACTCACACACTCCCACCCAGACACACAAACACACAATACATAAATACACAGACAAATGCACGCACATACACACACACATGTACACACACAGATTTTTACTGACCCTCGTACACCATCAACACGTACACCCACACAGACACAAGGCCGAACTCACACACTAGCCTCATTCCCAGGCGCTCTTGGTAATTGGGGAGAAGAGCGCCTGGTATGCGAGCAGTTCCGTTACATTCTCCGTATAATTTATCGAGATACGTAAGCTGAAATAACACAGACAAATATTCGATAAAATATACGGCTCCAGCATCATGCGAGGCCATGGTTTTGAAGTCTGTGGACGTCAATACGCCGCTTCTGCCTTTCCGAAGTGGACGCAAAGCACGATACAAACAGTAAGACCACATAGCTAGATAAATTCGACCTGGTCGTATGTAGCTAACCATACAAACCTTTTATGTACGTGCTGTATCACTGTCAGTTGTTCGTCCTCAGCACCATTCCTGCCTTACTGAGGCCGTACAGATGTAGATGTAAAAGACTCCCGTGTTTCAGTAATGTACGGTCGTGCAACACGGACTAGTATAACAGTAGTTTCCAAGTTCCCCACAAAAACCTGGGGAGCCGCGCATGCGCAAACAGTGGATACCAGGCGCTCTTCTCCCCAATTACCAAGAGCGCCTGGGAACGAGGCTACTCACACACTAGCAACACACATACACACATGCTACATCATCACTATACACACATGTCATACTCCCCAGGAACAGGATGCACCTGTGCTATAAGTTTAGATATGAACAAGAAGGCACTTGACCCAGAGGTGGGACTTGATGTCCTTTTGTATTCACAGTGACTCTATTAACTGCCTGCTAGACATCCTTCCTCATCAGGGGGGGGGGGGAGGACAAGATCACGTGCACTGTCATTTTGTATGACGTAATGCAAAGTCGTTCTACTGCTTTTCTCCGTGGAAGAAGGTTGCATTGCGCTTTCAAAGCATCCTGAAGAGTAACCTCCATGCAAAGACTGTGACCGAACTGGGTATAAGCCACTACACACTACTGCGTGCCTGTACTGAGCAGTTATGTAAGTGACCATGCAGACTCACCGAGAATATCAGCGAATGCAGACTTGTCGACCGCACTCAAGTGTTTAGCATCAGGTACATGTAGGAAGTCAATAAAGCGATCGAACCCCATTGAACCCCAGCGATAAGTCAGCGCTAGAGCTGTTACTAGTCTGCTAGTTCCGCATACTTCTTGTATATTATTGTGCACTATCCCTATGGAATTTTAATTGTACCACGTGCGCACAGACCTTGTCCCACCCCCCTTGCTTCCTCATGCACTGACTGATATACAATGGAATGCTCAGGTCACGTGACAATACCTCAGCTCACACCCTCCTAACCGTTTACCAGCTAATGACGCCTTAAGGTGTCATGAGACTTTCAGCTTCATGATGTCACATCCGGCAATGTCCTTGGGAGATAGGCTCTGCGCCAGCAGAAAGGGCGGGGCAGGGGGAGGTGGGTGGGTGCACCCGAAGGGTGCAAACAGCATGGCCATGTCTGGGCTCCGCGATAGAAAGGTCTTGGTCGGCACTGGGAGGGCCATTTCCGCCGTTTTTGGCATAAATGGACTTAGAAAGTAGCTGTCTTGCCTTGTAGGGCCTCCATTTCCAGCATACATCACCCGTTTTTCAGCTACGGCAGGTTGGCATTTCTCGGGAGGCTTGATTGCAAGCTTGTTAATTGGTGGGTGTGGTTAAGTCACGTATATGCTCAGTATAGCTGAAATTACCTGTGTGAGCAGTTTCGAGCCCAGCAATGCCAGGGAGCAGAAATTAGGGTATGTTTAAGTGTTCTATAGACTGAAAATGACCTAGAGAAAGAATTTGGCCCCTAAAGAGTTAAGCTGTGATGTTATTATGCCACACAATGGTTTCCATGGCATGACAGACCCTAGCCTCCTACCAAGACCCCCTACACCAGGAGAAAGGGGAAGAACATTCTTCAGAGGTAGAACCTGGCTGGTTCATCTGAAAATCATCTCACACACTGGGCTCCCTCACAAATAATCTCTCAACTTATGCCATTGAACAAGAAAGGGAAGTGGCTACTCAGTGGATATATTCCCGCTATGAATTTACTACTGGTGCTAAGAAACACAACAGAAGTAGAAATTATAGCAGGGAGAGTAAGTCTCACCTGGCAAGGGAAAGTGTAAGAACAGTGACACCACTTCAAGTGCACACATGCGATTGTACTGACAACAATTCACATCTACCTGTCCAATATTTGCCAAGTAACGGAATCCATGCACTAATTTCGTACACAGTGTAGGGAAAATTGCAGCAATAACTGCTACACACACTGAACTGTAAGATGTCTTTGTGTGATTGCGTTTGCAACTCACACCCGCCACATTCAGTGCTACAGCCAGTACCAGGAAGGCAGTTATGAATCACTGGCTGGAATGGAAATGGAATTTTAGCCTAAACTGCTCTCTAGAAAGTAGTTATAAAGCAGAATAAGTTATTCATTCACTAACTCGTCATAGTGACATGGTGGTCCGGGTTCAGGCAGGAGTCTTGATAGCCTCGGTCCCAGACTCTCTCCTCAAATGAGGAGAGAGCCTGAGAACGAGGCTACAGTCTTGAGGGTCAAAGGTCACATGCATAATCAAACATGGCTACAGCTGATCCAGGTGGGCATGACGCAGGGTTTGACTGTATCACTATATCCTATGGACGCTATGTGCATCTGTTGGGAGAGCTTAATTATGCACATGACCTTTGACCTCATGGAACTCGAGGAAAGATGCCTCAACAAGTTACGCAGCAACTGTAGTGAAGTGCTGAGTGAATACGTGTGTTCCAGTTTCTGTTCCACACACTGAGTGAGGCATTTTGTAGCAGTTTAGGCTGTTCCTGTGCATGTATTCCATTCCAGTAATCCACTCCAGTGGAGCAGTCCAGTTGTTCATAATGGAGAACTCAGGCTGTGAACACCTGGCCTGTACCACTTCCATTGAAAGTTCTAGCAACAACACTACATCCCGCCCAGTGGTCTGGGGTCCGGCCTGGTGCCGAACATCAGATTGGGGACCTGGTCAGTGGTCAGCATCGTTTCCATCCATTCAAGGAGAGTGGGAATGAGACCAGGACAACAACAGAGGAAGATCAACTACCCGTCAGTTTCTTGCATGGACGTGCAAGCGTGAGACTAGCTCTAAAACCACAGTAAATCTGTGAGAGTTGGCAGGCCTATAATTACTCACCACCACAGATAATAGAGCCTATGCTCACACACAAATTGCACACTGCTGAGCAGATCGTACCACAAAGCTAGCCAGGCCCCCATCCAGCTTATCATCGCTGGCGATGAAAAGCTGGGTGGGAGCCTGGGAACGAGCCTACCACAAAGCATCACTATTAATTTTATGAAAATAAGGCCTCAAGCTGATTGGACAGCTCCATCTTGAGCAGTTACATTTGGTACAGCTATGACTGCTTGCTCACCGTAATTACATAAACACCAGGGGTGGAACCATCCTAGCCTCGTTCCCAGGCCCCAAACATCTGTTGCTTGCTGGGCGGAGGCCTGTATGGGAACTAGTCTCGGAACCAGACCCTTCAGGCTGGGGAGGAGGAAAAGGGTCTGGGCACGTTCCTACATTCGAGTTGTCCTCACGGAACGTAATTATGCGTGGTAATTAGCGATCAACTGCGATACCACGTGTACGATCACAGTCGACCTGCTCGTTGCTCTCCTTGACTTTTGTCAGTCACTCGTGGGTAACGCGGTACGGCACAGCGATTCGCCATGTATGGTCACTGGCGACACCGGAGCAAAATCATTTCCCTGACGTCATTCTCAATCAACGCTTCTGATTCGTTAGGTCAACATTCCGACCTGGGGACAATTCGAATGTAAGATGGTGCCCAGACCCTTTCCTCCTCCCCCGCACGAAGGGTCTGGTTCCGAGACTATATGGGAACAAGGCTAGAACTATAAGCCCCCTGCTTTGCTTGGCACCAGGGCATAAAACATGTACATGTATTACTGTAAGTACATCCCATGGTCCACTGCATGCATGCCCTATAGCCCTGTATGTCACTCACACAACAAGCATCTTCCAATAGTCTGGTCCTCAGACCCTCCCTCCACGCGTACTCCAACCACGCACGCATGGAGGGTCTGGGGACGAGAATACACACGTAGTATGGTCTAGCTACAGACTGATTAACCTTGCCATCTGCCCTGTCTTCGTGGTCGCGATGAGATCCTGCTGCATCTCGCCGTGCCATGCTGCTAGCTAGCTAGCTAAAGCATCAGAGCATGGCAAACTGTTAACTGCACACGTGCACGAAAGCTTTACCAAACTCCACCCACTATAATAATTGTTCCCAATTTCTGATTCCAATGTTGGCTCACTGTCTGGACCCGGGATCCCGGGAGCGACTTGTTGGGTGTGTCAAGCTGCGCGGTCTTCGCTATGACTGAGAAAGCGACCACAGGTTAGTGCGAGGCCAATTTACAGTATTACATAACTGTCTGACCAGACTCTAAGGGGCTGGCTATAATAGAATGCATCACAGGAACCAATTTGGGGGTGTAGTGCCCCACCCCCAAATTGGTTCCTCCCAGAAAAATCTCCCACAGCTAAAGTAATTCCCTCAATGAGTGCCTAGAATATAATTATTGCAGGCCTACATGCAATTGCAGTTGGTTAAGTCAGTTGTGAATCATCCATTGTCACTAACATAATATTATTACATGAAATATCTGTCTGAACACACTCTGTTCGACCAAAAGGGGCTGGCTGGAATGCCATATGACAGCAGTGTCTCAACGCATGAACCAATTTGGGGGTGTATAATGCCCCACCCCCCATATTGGTTCCTCCCCTTAAAATCTCCCACAGCTGGAGTATATTCCCCTCAACGAATTATTGCATGCTGTGTGCAAAATGGTATACATGGTATTGCAGTTGGTTAAGTCAGTCATCCGTTGTCATAACTTGCTCCACCTCACCTTGTCAATGCTGTGTTCACACGTGGTGCACTCACTAGCCGCGGCCTCATCCTCACACCAAACAGTCTGGGAATGAGGCTAGTGGGTATGTTGGCACAAGATGTGGTAGCTATGAAATGTACTCCATCCGTCTCAAACTTAAGTTGTGCAGAGCTCCCTTCGAGGGTCATGTTTTTCACCGTCTGGGATGGACAGTGTGACTGGCAATGCAAGCACAAGCATGAATAGGCATTAATGTAATAACTAAGTTGGCAATAGTTCGTGATTTTGACATACAACAATACCACAATTATGAACATACATGTAGTTACCTTTCCCCCAATGCAAAGCACTGCACATGAATATTGTAACTAGGTTCCAATTACATAATGAATATTCACATCACATTGTGAATTGTTGACCCTGATCAGTACATTGGCATCAAATGCAATAACAAGTGACTGTCACTGCACTCTGCACTCTGGGTTGGTGCACAGCTGCAGCACTGGATCCAGCAAGTGGTTAACTCATTACCTACTGCTGCCAACAGCTTAAAGAAGCAGAAGAACATGTACAAAGTATTAACGCCTAATATTAAACCCCCTATATAAATTCTTATGGGCTTATGGGTATCCTCCGGGCTCATTTGGCTGCTACGGGGTGCAATGGGTTAATTGGTGACGAATTGCAGCTCTTTGAGATGCTCACAGGCAGCCAGTCACCATTTGTTACCAAGTCCAAGTCAAGAAGGCTCTTGCCACTTGAAGCTCCAATGCGCGCTACAGCACAAATCCTTAAGCTCTTCGTCCCAGGATCTATGCTCTAGGCTCCTGGCTGATGCACGCACACTGCACTGTGAACCCCTTGGATTGCTACTAATGAAGTTGCTGTTTACTGCTTTCCCTCACTGGCCCCCACTAGTGCTGCAGATGTTCAGTGGAGTAGTCATGGATACCCAGAGTGTAGTAGAGCATTCACTCCGCATGGTACGATATTCATGTGTTATTCACCTAATCAGGCTACAGTGATCACATGCTGAGGTGTCATGTTTTGAATAATGGTCAGGACCAAACCTTTTGATTTGTGGAGCTAACCTCATCAACTGAATCCTTACTACAGTCAGACTGTGTTGTGGGCGTGGTGGTGAATGTGTCACACAAGCCTGGGAGAGCCAACCTAATTTAGGACCCACCCCTTTTTCGTTAGCATGTAAAGTTCACCGCCCACAGGCATTCTTTTGTGAGAGTACGGTATATGTTATCTGGAACACAGGAAGTATTTGCCACTGTCCTAGACGGATGGTCTGATAGTAATACCTGCCTCCTCTCCTCTCTGCCAGCTCAGTACACACTGTCATTGTATGTGTTACAGCACATAATGTGGTTATGTATGAAAGGTGTTACAGGACATTATAGTTTCATTTCACACCGTTCCCCCTCCCTCTCCACTTCAGCCCCACCCCTTACAGTGGACAATGTCCTGACTGCTGTGCAGGGAGAGCAATGGAGGACACTGGGGAAGATGTTTCTCCCTGATGACTATGATGACGATGCCGATGAGTTGTTTTATCCTAAATTAGACAAGATTGCACAACAACACCAATCCAATGATGACCGACTTCACGCAGTTGTCAACACATGGGTACTGGGTGAGGGGGTGGATAGGGAACCATCATGGAGGTGCCTCATTTGGGAATTAGATCATCACAATATGGCCGGTGTTGCTGACACCATCCGACATTATGCTGAACATGTCCTAGGTAAGTCATGTGACTCCATCAGTGTATCCACATTCTTGTACAATGTTATTATATAAGTCCTTCCTGACATGGTGTCGACATTCCTGCAAGCATGCCCCTTGTCAAATGTGCACTACCACACATATGGAGATGATCGTAAGGATGTACTCCCATTTGATCTACTCTCGTTTCATCTACTCCCAGTGTGTCTACTACTACTTTATTGACCTAACGCCAGTACTGACAGAAATACCTCCTCATCATTTTAGTATCAGTAAATCACTGTACATAATATACAATGCACTTGCTAGTACCAGGAACCCATAATGAGAAGGAGGGTCCAACTACGGTTGCTGCGGTTTGAAGGGACACATTCTGTGGCTATAATGCTAAGTTGGACCCTCCTTCTCGTGAGTCGTCCCAGTCATACTTCTCTACAATCCAATTTTTCCAGCCACCAGTTGAGTTTGTTGTGCCATCCTTCCACACGGTTGTTTGTGAGGGGGCCCTCAACTTTGAGGGAACTCTGAATGTTGAGTGAATATCACTTGTTGAGCCATAGACTTCTTATTAGAATGATTGGTATGTCTGACACAACTATACTTTGGCATGAATATTTCATGCTCAGAATCAAATTTTGACGAGCTGAATGGAACACAACTTGAAAGGAATAGGATGAGACTTGTTGGGACAGTAAAACTTTCCAAATCCACACTTCGTAAACAATGTCATGCAGGTTGGTGGAGGGCCTCACCAATTCTATACACAAACAAGAGTGCCCATGCATTGAGCTATCCTACCATGAAATCGAGGTCTGGTTTTGTTCAATAATCTAGACAGAGAACGCTTTCAACATTCATCCAGCTTTTTCAGCCACTTGAGTGGATCTCTGGTCTGTGAATTGACGAAAGTAAGCCTTTAAAAATGCATTTACCTCTCAAAATGCAGCTGTTTTTGTGTAATAAACAAACCGACAGACCCCTAGCTGCTGTGCATACGCACACGGAGTAACAAGATAGGCATGTGCATGTGTAGTAGTCTAATCCCCAGACTATAGTACATGCATGTAATCTGGGAAGGAGACCAGATCAGGTCTAAACTGGTGCAGCCATGAGCATACGGCCCGTACCACTTCCTATGGCCCTGCTGTTAATGCACAAGGCAGTATTTATGTTTGTAGGGTTTGTATGTGTACCCTCCGCCATTGCGATACTGCCTCAGTATACGTACTACGTACAGCACGTGTGTATTTCCATGATTATCTCACGTTGCGTGGGCGGATCACACGTGCCGCGGTAGTCACTGTATACGCGCTACAGTACAGCAACAGGGGCGATGTATTTCCCTTTGATGTTTGATACATGCCCTGGACCAGGGCATTGTATATCCCTTTGATGTTTGATACATGCCCTGGGAAGCCCCACTGTTCACGGTTTGTTCAACCGCTTGGTCGTAGCATTGTGAACGTCAAAAGTCACTGTATTTCACACAGATCAGGGGAGGATGTGTCTGTAGTCTATATCAACAGTTGAGAAGTAGCAAGGTATTCGCGCGTAAGCGCTATGGGTCTATGCGATAGATGGACGGTCGGCACAGAGCTTTCGGCTACTAGCGCTATGGGTCTATGCGATAGATGGACGGTCGGCACAGAGCTTTCGGCTACTAGCGCTATGGGTCTATGCGATAGATGGACGGTCGGCACAGAGCTTTCGGCTACTATCGCTTTGCTTCATGCTGTAAGCACACTCTCGCGCGGCCAGAACCAACCACGGAGACCAGAAACTAACGGAGTTAGATCCTTACAGCTCACCTCAAGTTCAGTCATTTTGTCTTCAGTCCCTTTGCATTTACGGGAGCACTAGGCTTCTCTCTTCGCTTTCCTTCTACGTTTAAACCGCTTTCACTAACATCGAAGACGGCCCTTCTTCGTAATTCCAACGTGGGAGTCGTCCTGTTTTCGAAATCACTCGCTGTCACGCCATCCGTCACTGAATATAGGCCCAATACTCCTCGAGAATCGCGCGAACAACTAGCTACTTGCTTCTCAACGACGACATCAACTACTATACAGCCAGCTAGCTAGCTAATCTATGCTAACACACACTGAACTGAAGCCAGACTAAACCGTGCTGCAGTGTGACGCACAGTTACCATGGAGACTCCGTAGCAACCGTGCTGCAGTATGACGTAGCCACAGTAATCAACGTGAGATATAGCCAGTTAGATCACGCCTAGTCGGGATGTATCCGGTTTATAGTCACTCGCACTCGGGCGCTTCGCGCCCTCGTGCTCGTGACTGTGACTGAGAAGAGCACTTATTTACCGCAGACATCGAACTCCAGCCTTTTGCTGAAGCATATAAAACAGAAAATAATATTCCTCTATCATCCACGACTGTGTGAAGAGCATTTTGCTGGAGCTCATTAAATATGCACGTGACCTTTGACCTCTACCGACTCGAGGAAAGACACGAAAGCAGGCTATGCAAGCAACTTTAGTGAATAAATAAGTATGCTTAGCTTCTGTCCTACACTGAAAAACAGATTTTTGGGTGAGTCCAGTCCAGTCCAGTGAATAAAGACGCCCTGCGCGTACGGTGCAAGTGATGATAGCGCGCGGCCCGCAATTTACTTCCGTTCCGCGTTCCGTTCCGCGTTCCGTTCCGCGTTCCGCGTTCCGGCTTTCACAGTTACCCGTTACCGTACTTTTCCGGTTCATTGTCCAAATGTAATTTACACATGCGCAGTAAACCCACATTAACTCTTTAGGGCCTAAATTTATTTCTCTATGTCATTTTCAGTCTATAGAACACTTAAACATACCCTAATTTCTGTTCCCTGGCGTTGCTGGGCTCGAAACTGCTCACACAGGTAATTTCAGCTACACTAAGCATATACGTGACTTAACCACACCCACCAACTAACGAACTTGCAATCAAGCCTCCCGAGAAGTGGCCAACCTGCCGTAGCTAAAAAACTGACCATGAACACTGGAAATGGAGGGCCTACAAGGCAAGACAGCTACTTTCTAAGTCCATTTATGCTTAAAACCCGAAAAATGGCCTACCCGGCTCCAACCAAGGGCCGTTCAAAGCTGAGCCCAAACGCGGCCATGCTGTTTGCACCCTTCGGGTGCACCCACCCACCTCCCCCTGCCCCGCCCTCTCTGCTGGCGCAGAGCCTATCTCTCAAGGACATTGCCGGATGTGACATCATGAAGCTGAAAGTCTCACGTTGCAGATATATGCAACGTTAGGTCTTAAAGGGTTAACTTTGACACACAACTACAAATCACGTTGCAACAAGGGCTCCCCCGTACTCGACGGATCTCCGGTGCACGGGTGGAGAGTTATGTGGTTATCGCTCGTTCAGCAACGGACCAGGAAAGGAAAAGAAAACATAACTAAGTGCGCATGCCCGACTAATCCAATTCCATTCTGTGACAACGAACCGGAAAAGTACGGTATCAGATGCTTCCAGGTTTTTCTGCTGACTTAGCATGGAGTTGATTAACTTGATGGTGACCACAACATTGTTTATTTGCTGTTCTCCTCACTGTCCTCCCCTTCTGCTTGTGTCTCTCCCTCAGACCCCACCCTCACTGTGGAGAATGTGGCGGAGGTGATGGGGGAGGTGGGAGACTGGGTGAGGGTGGCCCGAGGTGATTTCACTTTAGGACTTGAAATCCCAGGCTCCAAGCTACAGGAAATCCAGCAGCAGTCATTCTCAGAGAAGGAGAAGAGCCGTGCTGTGGGAGGGTACTGGGTCAACACTCACCCAGTACCCTCCTGGGAGATGCTGGCTCAAGTACTGTACAAGGAGGGAGAGGAGAGAGCAGCAGCAATGGCAAAACGATACTTGCCAAACGGTATGTGCGTTTCTTGACTTCCTGTGATCGGACTTGTGTTGTGCGGTGTGCACACTAATAGAGGGTCTACTCACTGGCTTACTTGTGTATACTCCATGCATGGCTAGTATAATGTACCTATGGTTGCCATGCAAGAGGCATGATTTACTACAACACACTTGTAAAGTACTCACAGTGGGAAGTAACTGAAGATACAGACGTACGGTACATTCATGTCCCATTACAGTCAGTTTCCACAGAATTCCCGTAATACATGATTGCTTTGCATTACCCAGCCTTTTTGTTTTCCCTGTGTGCGGATTCATCATTATAGTGCTATACGGATACTTGGTCGGACTGTCATCAGCAGAATTGTGCATTACTGACTGAAGAGGACTACCAAAGAGTAGTCGCAATTTCAGAATTGAAGTTCTCTACTGGTGACAGTCTGTCCAAGTATTGATAGTATAGTTTGTTAGCACACCAGTACCATGACCCTCTCCAAGTACATTATTATAGTGCACTGCACTAATACAAGGAACATACTCAATGCAATAGTGTGTTGTCCGACGTTGGGCCAGATTCAAAGTCACCAATAATTACTGTACCTCCACCTACCACCTATAGCCTCGTTCCCAGGCTCTGGAGAGAGCCTGGGACCGAGGCTACCTACCACCTGCCCAATTGGTCACTGTACGTATACCCATGCATTGTGTCTGCTTGTGTTTGAATTCTGCATATGAACCCGACTCTTCCTGGATGGACTTTGTTTATAAAACAGGAAGGCCATGACTGGTCTTTGTTGAATAATTACAACACATTCATTATATCTCCCCCATGTTGTCTCCCCACCCAGCAGACCCCACCCTCACCACTGACAACCTCATGGAGGTGGTGAAGGAGGTAGAGCACCGCTGGTGGCACCTAGATTTCGGGCTTGGTGTGTTGTCCTCTAAGAGGGAGGAGATCAGAAGCCTCTACCAGAGTGATCATCACAGAATGGAGGCCATGGTAGACTACTACGTCAGACACCACCCCACTCCCTCTTGGAGGGATGTAACTAGAATTCTACAGTCAGCAAGCCTCTACAAGCAGGCAGATGAGGCTGCCAAATATGTCAAAGGTGCAGATGTGAATAATGTGCGTGTTGATACTGATGAATCAAGTAGTTGATGGCCAACTATTGGCACTTGATTTTAATATCAAAGTAATCCGGGCTAATTTGATCATGACAGTAAAGATGCTAAGAATTCTGAACACACGTCTCAGGTAAAACATTTATAGCCAGATTATTTTTTCTTCACACATCCTAATGTAACAGCTCCCTTCAGCAATCCCACCATATTCTTCACCTTTCTGTTTAGCGAGCTTCTCTCCTAAGCAGTTCTTTCCCATGATGTCATACTCACTAAGTGGTAATTACAAGCTGTAAACTATTCTTGTTGGGCTTAAGCACTAATTACCTGTGAATAACAGATAGTGTACGAATGCCTGTAGACTAGTCCACTAGTAATGGTAGGAGTGTTGATCTGGTAATCAGACCCAATGTGTGATGGATTTACTTTTGGTGACACTTCGCAGAATAAGCTAGCCGCCTACCGTACAAAGCAGCCTGGGTCGTATGGGAACGGTATAGTATGAGTGCACATATCCACGAGGTGAGAGGAAGACCTGAGGCATCATTAGTTTGCCCTACCTGTTGCACTAACCACCAGCAGTACGGTTGCCATTTGAACTGATTCAGAGTATCGGTAATAATGGTACCCGTGATAAGTTATTTGAGCATGAGGTGTCTTTACATGCTAGGATGTCTGCCTGTGTTACTCTGTTGCTGGAGCTGTTGGTCAGCTCCGTGCTTCACTGTCGAACCTAAGCTTTCCCTGGATTGATTTGTGCCTCGTTGAGCTTTGGGTAAAGCTTGGAATTTGAACCCATGCAGCCAGTTTTGCTGCTGCGAGCGGTGATTCAGTTAGCTAGTGGTATTCTGATGCGTCGTCGACCGGTGTATTATGTGTGAATAGTACAATCATGCGTACTACTGTACGTTGTGTGGGCATGTGTCTGTGTGTGTTCATAGTATACACATAACATTGTGTGTGTGATTGTGCAGTTGTGTGTGTGCAGTGGTGTCTTGTATGTACGTATGTGTGTGTGTGTGTGTGTTTGTGTGTGTGTGTGTGCGTGTGAGTGCATGTGTGTGTGTGTGTTTAATATCAGACCAAGGGAAGCTAGAAACATGAGGGCTCTGACTGTAGTATCCTGAGCACTGCGGTATAGATGTAATGTGTCAATTTGGCTCTCAGCTCTCATGATGCATTCCAAGCCAAGTCCTCGTTTGTTCTGTGTACATGTATTGTGTGCACATTGTGTATACCGTAGTCTCACGAAAGGGCTCGAAAGAACACCTGCACCCTCCACTGAAAGTTCAATAAAGTTTACTCAAATGAGCACCCACCCTTGCACCAGCCTTGAGCCTCATGTGACAGACTAAACTGGAGTGCATTCGTGAAGCTTTGGGAAGCACTACGTGGCCCAATGGCTTTAATTTAATTCAGTTGGTGTTTGCAGTCTGAGCTAAATCCTCGTTTGTTCTGTGTACATGATTGTATTGTGTGCACATTGTGTATACCGTAGTCTCACGAAAGAGCACCCACCATCAATAGAACACCCACCCCCCCACTTAAGGCTCAATTTCCTGTATAGGGTCAAAGTTTACTCAAATGGAGCACCCACCCTTACCCTAGCCTTGTGCCTCATGTGACAGACAAAAATGGAGTGCATTTGCGAAGCTTCGAGAAGCGCTACACGCATCTGAGGTAACAAAACTTGCTTGCTGGAAATCTGAGTCTGTGCATCCGTGTCATATCTGTGGTGTATGTGTTGGCTTGCTCATGGAGACGAAGATACACGGGACCTCAATCGCTCACATGGGACCTCATCAAGCGCTTGATGGTACGACTTGGTGAGTAGTGCCATCCCTGAACTTGACAGTGAGCATGAAGAACAGATGACAGTGCTAGTGACTCCTGTGATGTAGATGACATGGCTCTGACACACACACGCTAGCTGCTACATAAACAATGGTGTACGCTCTTTTGGGGGTGAATGCAGAAACACTGGAAAGAGCACCCACCACCTGTTCAGTGAGCATGTAAGGTGCACCACACGAGACGGGTGCTCTTTTGTTCCATATGTGTTGTGTTAGTACACAATTACTTGAATGCATGTAACCTGAGCTGAGTCTCTGTGTTGCATGTCCTTATGTATGTAAGTGTGTTACTGTCTAACCCTCTGTGATAGACTTAATCCATTTTTGTTGTTTCTCTGCTCCTGTTGGTTTGGTAGTGAAGTGTGTATACTGTCAGCAGCCACATATTACCATATTGAATGTAGTGCACACATGACTCTATACCACCCAGTGCAATGTATGAAGTTGGTAAATGCTTCCTATCTTGTAGCGAGGTCCAAGGAGGTATTCGATGAGGCAATGAAGGATGGATACGTGGAGGCAAGGGACATCAAAGCGCTCATCTTTGGTGCAGCCGGCACAGGGAAAAGTCATACTGTAGCGCTGATCATGGATGAGGAGCCACCCTCTGTGCGCCGTAGCACACCGTGTGCTACACGACCTGTGAGAGCGACTAGGGCTGAGAAGAGAGATGAGCAGTGGGTTAGAGTAACGCGTGACAACTTATCGCAGACCATCGCAGACACGGCCACAATGCTTCCATCGAAGCTTTCCCATTCCAGGAATGCTAAAACCTCTGCAGCTTCTTCCTCATCGTCCACAGCACCAGGAACCTCCCAGCCACAAACTGGTGGTCCTCACACTACATCACACTCACCTTCCCCCAAAGAGGGTGCAAGTGCATCGTCCACGACACACGAAGAAGCATCCTCAGTCCCCACTTCGGCAGAGGAAGAACTACTTCGACGCATTGAGACATCACCACGCTGGGGAAAGAAGAGCTTTAGACCCGATCGAATCCTTCTCATTGACACTGGGGGACAGCCCCAGTTTCACGAGGTGCTCCCCATCTTCATGCGAGGCACTTCAGCCTCCATGTTCACTATCAAGCTCAGTGAGAGGCTCAGTGACCACCCACTTATCGAGTACTACGACGACAATGGCAACCTTGTGGGCACACCTTATCACTCAGCCTACACCAACCAACAAATTTTGAAACACTGCATGCGAGTGATACAGGCACAGGCATCCCAGTCTGTGGAAGGCCTCTGTCCCAACACAATCTTCATAGGGACCCACAAAGACCTCGAGAATCAGTGCCCAGAGTCAAGAGAGGAGAAAAATCTCACGATTTGCGATATATTGCTTCCTGCAGTTCGGGAGGATGCCATCTTCTGCAGTGAAGAGTTCAAAGAGCTCATTTTCCCTTTGAATGTGAAAAACCCAGGGCCACAGGAGAAGGAGTTTGCTGCCAAGCTAAGGAGATTGATAGTCGAGAGATCACATGTCAAACCAAGGCAAATCCCTCTTCGATGGAATGCCATGGAGCTTGCACTTCAGGAGCTCATGCTGGAGCTTGGACGAGGTGTGCTTACCAAAGCTGAGTGCTTCGCTGTAGCTCAAAGATTTCATTTTGATGAAGAATCATTCGAGGAAGCTTTGGAGTATCTTCACAGCCTCAACATCCTCTTCTACTACAAGGACGTACTTCCTGAGGTCGTATTTTGTGATCCCATGGTGCTCCTTGCCAAGATAACAGAGTTAGTGGAGCACTGCCACAGGTCACCAACTGATCCGAGTCAGCTTACACCAACCGTTGGTAAGCTGCGGAAGTTTCACAATCAGGGAATCATCACGCTAGAATTGCTTATCAAGAAGGAGTTTGCATCCCACTACGTTCCAGGTGTTTTTGGTCCAGAGCAACTGCTGAAGCTTTTCAAAAAACTCCTGATTGTATCCCAGATCTCTGAGGAGGAATACCTGATGCCGTGTCTTCTACCGGTAGCAGACGATCTGGCTCTTCTCTCTCCTAGTGGCAGTGTTCCTTCTCTGCTGCTCTACTTCCCCAACAGTCCTTTAGTCGGAGTCTTCTGTGCTCTGGCAGCTTATCTTCTGTCCGAGGCCAAGTGGAAGCTACTCTTGAATTCTGACCTATCCCCAGTGAAAGTTGACCGAAACACCATCGAGTTCCTGGTTCCAGGAGGACTTCCTGGGAAGATTATCTTGACCGACTCCTTTTCAACCTATTTCCAGGTCAGTCTCCAGCTTCCCAGAGATGCACCGTCAGCGCTCTGTTCGAAAGTGTTTTCAAAGTGTCCTCGGATTCGAGATACCATCTTGGCGGGGTTACGTAAGGCATCCACCACACTGAATTATAATAATTCAGTTCCACAGGACGCTTTCCTCTGCTGCGAGCATTCTGACACCACTACTCCCTCCCACGCTACCGTAGTTGAAAGCAGCCACACACTGATGACGTGCTCCAGGAATCCTGCCGAGGTTTACACCATGCTCACAGAGAAGCACCTGGTGTGGTTTGGTTCCAGTGAGACTTCAGGTGAGTAGCTCACACCACCGGTGATCATTCTATGTCGCATTGTAGGAGTAATTTATCCTGTGGCTGTGAATTGCATGATTCTTTGTGGATGCCCAAGGTGGCTACTGGTAAAAGTTGTTTCTTCTATGATTTCCTCAGATGTAACCACCTCTACTGCAGCAACCCAGTCATCTCCCACTCCCAGTGGATCCCAAGTCATCACAGGTATACGCCTGAGTATATAAAGTATTTTGTGCTGCAATACATGCACCATAGACTGTAGACATCATGTATTGTTCCCATCTGCACATGCAGTATCAAGAGGAGCAGTGTGTACTCCACCTTCTCTCCCAACTCTGCAGACCTCCGCACTTGACCCACTTGGTAAGTGTTAAGCACAAACCACATGGTGCACTGTCATCGCACTAACATGTATACAGGTTTCACTGTAACATAATATCTTGGAGTATCCTGTGGCTACTATTATAATAAGACTACTTCATCAAGTGCAAGATTGTGGTAATGATAATGGTCTCCCCTGATGATTGTGATTCCTATGATTATCATTCCTCAGATGCAACTACCTCTGGTACAACAACCCAGTCACCTCCCAGCGGTGGATCCCAAATCATCATGGGTAGGCATGATCATAATAATAATAATAATTGTTAAAAAAAAAGTGTCTGATGCCAAAATACAGTATAGGCTGTGGACAACACGTTACTATTACTCCTGGATGTATCTGTGCTATCTGTTTTTGTAGACACCAAGCCCAGGATGGCCCAGCTGATGAGGCTGAAGACCAAAGGGGTTAAAGTGGAAATTATCAAGACAATTGCTCCAGACTGGAAGCAAGTTGGATTTATGATGGACCTCGATCCAATGGGGCGAAAGATTAGAAACATTGAAGCGGAGCATGCACACAGGTTGAATGGTCCAGTTGTCTGCTGCCAGGAGTTGTTCACAGTTTGGTTGGGCTGTCCGGATGCCACCTGGGGGAATCTGATTGAACTGCTGAATGACTCAGAATACAAAGAACTCGCTGAACAGGTTACAAATGCACTAGGTCCATAGACGCCATTGCTCTCTTGTTTTGTATCGTTATAGTATATATCCTTTAGTAAAAGTATCATTCAATCGCTAAGACTATTAACCTATTACACGTTATTGCTGTTTCACTATTAATTTTGTATCAGGCACACTGCCAAATTTGTCTGCTGCAATTTTGCCCAAATTATATTTTTGCCAATTGCAACTTTTTAATGTTAAGTTCCAGCAGCTGCAGGATGTCCACATGCAGCGTACAGCATTGATCAGCTTATAGCAAGCTAAGCAGCTGCCTGCATGACAAATCCTTTCACCGATGAATCAATTTGCGTTTCAATACTTCCAGGGTGTACACGTACGTTCTTTAAATTGTACCCTTCATGCAGTTTTACCTCGGGCTTCGATCGCCTTTATAGAGGATACGTTCTCACTGTTTCTCAGGGATTAATATGCCACAGTCAGGACTACAATAGTACCCTCCACCAACACAAACACTTTTACCTGTAGCAGCAATTGACTGACACAACTGCAACACAATAATTGCTGTAGTTTTGCAAGCGTGCAGTTCAACTTGTTTTTACTGTGCACTGGATGCAATAATATCATGTTGATGCAGTAACGTTTGTGAGTTGCATGCACGTAAAGCTATATATAATCCGGCCATTTCAAGCACGCACAGTTGCTGTGGTATCGTTATTGTATTGATTGCATACCATGCACGTAATATGTTTCCTGTAGCACTTGTGTGTATCCTGTTTTTGTCTTGTACAGATTGTAAAAGATTAGTCTATCATAAAACGATTCTCCCGTGAACTTGCTGTTCGTGCGCTGCGACCAAGACACCACATATTGGCGACGAGGACGGGATCGTTCTAATACTGCGAGTCTACCCGAGCAACGACCATGACCGCGACTCTCGGAAAAATCGAGGAGTTCGACGGCGGCAGAGAGGAGTGGCCGCAGTATGTCGAGCGGATGGGACATTTCTTCACTGCAAATGCGATCACCGACGCAGACAAGAAGAGGGCCGTTTTCCTCTCCGTGGTTGGGCCAGCGACGTACAAACTGTTACGAAGTTTGGTCTCGCCGAAACTTTGGGCGAGAAGTCATATGACGAGCTGGTCCAGGTCCTAACTGCTCACTACAATCCGACCCCATCAGAAACCGAGCAGCGCTTTAAATTCCATAGCAGGTTCCGAAAACAGGGAGAATCCGTCGCTACCTTTGTTGCAGAACTTCGCTCGTTGGCCGAATTCTGCAATTTTAAGGACACACTGGAGGATATGCTCCGAGATAGAATTGTTTGCGGAATAAACAACGGAGCTATCCAGAAGAGGTTGCTGGCGGAGTCGACGTTAACGTACCAGAAAGCACTGGAACTCGCCCAGGGGCTAGAAGCCGCAGCAAAGAACTTGCGAGAGCTGCAGGCACCAGGTACGAAAAAGGACGAAGATTCCCCAATTGCTAGTAACACTCAAGTGGTACACAAGGTGGTTCCCTCAGGGAAAGGGAGGTCAAATTCCACCTGTTATCGTTGTGGTAGGTCAGGTCATGATGCTACCAAGTGCCGCTTTAAAGAAGCTGTGTGCCACCAGTGTCGCAAGCGAGGACACCTAAAGAGAGTGTGTCGAAGCGGGCAGAAAGGAGCGCAAGGGAATACACGCTCACCTCGACCAGTCCGCCTGGTTGAGGAAGAAGACGACGACGATATGGAGGAGCTTCCCTTGTTTCATTTGGACTCACCAGGCCAGACACTACCCCTCAGCGTGCAGGTGATGGTGGACGATCGCCCCATATCAATGGAGGTGGATACTGGGGCTGCCTTATCGTTGGTGTCTGAGTCTACCTTCAGGAGGCTGTGGCCTGAGAAGAAGTTGTTGACCTCTAGGGTGAGGTTGTGCTCATACTCAGGTGAGCCGATTGCTGTGGTTGGGAAATTGGATGTGGGAGTGAGCTATAGAAGCCAGATTGCTAATTTGCCACTCCTAGTTGTAAAGGGGGCCGGCCCAAGCTTGTTTGGCAGAAACTGGCTCCAACAGGTCAGACTTGACTGGCATGAGATCTTCAGTTTACAGAACACTTCCTTGCACACTATTTTGCAAAAGCATGGGGCTGTGTTCCAGGATGGTCTTGGGACATTGAAAGGATTCAAAGCAAAAATCCTAGTCGAGGAAGGAGCCCAACCACGCTTTTGTAAAGCCCTCCGTGAAAAAGTGGAAAAGAAGCTTGAAGACCTGGTAGCAGAGGGCACACTTGAGCCAACCCATTTCTCTGAGTGGGCCTCGCCAATAGTCCCTGTATTAAAGAGTGATGGGACTAGTGTGCGCATTTGTGGGGATTTTAAGCAGACCGTAAACCCGGTGTCTAAACTGGACCGGTACCCCATCCCCAAGGTCGAGGACCTATTTGCCACTCTGAGTGGGGGAAAGACCTTTACAAAGCTCGACCTGAGCCAGGCATATCAACAGTTACTCCTTGACGATGAATCGAAGCAGTACGTAGTGATTAATACTCATAAGGGGTTGTTTCGATACACAAGATTGCCCTATGGGATATCATCCGCACCGGGAATCTTCCAACGCGTCATGGAGAGTGTGTTGCAGGGAATTCCCAAAGTTGTTGTATACCTGGACGACATATTGATCACTGGAGAGACAGAGGAGGAGCATTTGAAAATCTTGGATGAGGTGTTGGAGCGGCTGGAGAAAGCGGGGCTGCGAGTCAAAAAGCCGAAATGCCGTTTCATGGTTCCCTCAGTCAATTACTTGGGACATCAGATTGATTCCGAAGGACTGCACCCACTGGCAGATAAAGTCAAGGCTGTGGAGGAGGCGCCTGCCCCTCGCAACGTGCAGGAGCTCAAGTCCTTCTTGGGATTGTTGACGTAATATGGCAAATTTTTGCCAAACATGTCTTCAGTTTTAGCCCCCTTGTACAGGCTGTTGGGAAAGGACACTCCCTGGAGCTGGGCTACAGCGGAAAAGAAATCATTCCAGGCAGCGAAGGACTTGCTGACATCATCACAGCTGCTAGTCCACTACAACCCGAAGCTTCAATTGGTCTTGGCCTGTGATGCCTCGGCATACGGGGTGGGGGCGGTCTTGGCACACAAGATGCCAGATGGTTCTGAGCGACCAATCGGGTACGCCTCTAGATCCTTGTCCAAAGCAGAGAGGAATTATTCTCAGCTAGAGCGTGAGGGTCTGGCTTGCATTTTTGGAACCAAAAAGTTCAATTCATACCTCTTTGGACACCACTTTGAACTCATTACCGACCACAAACCACTGCTGGCTCTGTTGAATGAACACCGATCTACTTCACCTCAAGCTTCAGCCAGAATAAAGCGGTGGTCTCTGTTCCTATCGGGCTACGAGTATACCCTCATGTTCAGGAAAACACAAGCACATGCCAATGCAGATGCTTTAAGCAGGCTGCCGCTACCCACTGTCCCAGCCCAAACCCAGACTCCGCCGGAGCTAGTGCTGCTCATGGAGCACTTGGCGGACTCCCCAGTCACCTCTCACCACATCAGGTTATGGACACGCAGGGATCCTGAACTGTCTAAAGTCCTCAAGTTCGTGCAGCATGGGTGGCCTGAGCAGTGTGGCCGGGAGTTGAAGCCATATTCCTCCAAGAAGGAAGAACTTTCGGTGTATGAGGATTGCATCCTGTGGGGCAACCGGGTGGTCATCCCACCGAAGGGACGGAAAGCAGTGCTGCAGGAGTTGCACGAAGGGCACCCCGGAATGACAAGGATGAAGGCCCTAGCGAGGATGTATGTGTGGTGGCCTGGGAGCGATAAAGACATTGAAGATTCAGTGAGCTCGTGTTCAGACTGCCAGATCAACCAGTCAGCACCTCCGTCTGCACCTCTCCACCCTTGGAGTTGGTCCACGAGGCCATGGGTGAGACTACACTTGGATTTCGCAGGACCATTTCTGGGGAAGATGTACCTAGTACTCATTGATTCTCACTCGAAGTGGATTGAAGCATTTCCCACTTCTCTGCTACTTCCAGTGTAGTGATGGAACACCTGAGAACCACCTTTGCACAATTTGGAATACCGGAAACAGTGGTCACTGACAACGGACCGTGCTTTGTTAGTGCAGAGTTTGAGTCATTTCTGGTGGCTAATGGGATCAAACACATAACGTCCGCTCCATACCACCCGGCTTCTAACGGCCTTGCCGAACGGGCAGTGCAAATCCTAAAGAGAGGACTGAAGAAAGTGACTGAAGGATCACTGAGCACTCGCATGGCAAAAGTTCTTCTCACTTACCGGATGACCCCTCAAAGCACCACTGGAGCCTCACCAGCAGAACTTCTCCTCGGTAGACAGCCTCGAACAAGGCTAGACCTCCTCAGACCAAAGTTGGAAGAGAGAGTCCGCAACAAGCAATGGCAGCAGAAAGCTACACACGATAGCACTGCCAGAGCTAGGGAATTTGGCGAAGGGGAGAAGGTGTATGTGAAAAACTTTGGAACTGGACAAAAGTGGTTGGAAGGCAAGATTGCTGAGTGTACTGGCCCTGTGTCATTTCTGGTGGAAATGGAGGATGGCAAACTGGTCAGACGCCATCAAGATCAACTGAGACACCGGAAGGAGAGTACAGGTTCTCCACAAGAACATGACTTACCTGTCGAAGATTTGGATATTTCCACGAGGGCTGAAGAACAGCCACCTGAGCCAACTGAACTGACCCCAACCGAAAGTCAGTCAGTAGTAGAGCCAGTCACCGCGACATCCGACAGTTGTGAACATACGCAATCTTCTGAACTGATCATACCCAGTCATCGATACCCTCAGAGGATTCGGCATCCTCCGGAACGATACACTTAACTTCTACGAGATACTGGTTGGTGCATTGTGTATGTGTGTATTGGTGCATGATGTTTTTGCTTTTATAAGGGGAAGGAAGTGTGGTATCGTTATTGTATTGATTGCATACCATGCATGTAATATGTTTCCTGTAGCACTTGTGTGTATTCTGTTTTTGTCTTGTACAGATTGTAAAAGATTAGTCTATCATAAAACGATTCTCCCGTGAACTTGCTGTTCGTGCGCTGCGACCAAGACACCACAGTTGCATGGTTTGAAATCCTGAACCAACAAACTGCATGAGACCTGCAATAATATAATTATAAATATATACCGCTTGCTGTAGCATGCAGTCATGGTTCATACAACAGCAATATAATTAATATTTCTATAGCGCTGTAGTTATATATACGTATACAAGCTTGCAGGGATGCAGTTTGAACTATTTTTGTTGACTTATGCACAGCTATAGCTACTGAATATATATAGGCAGGATGATGCGGTAATTTAGAGTTTCATCTTATATTTTCAGTTGCTTATAGCTTCATGTTGCTTTCATGCATGCACACGTAAAGCACATATAACTGCTTGCGCAGTTGCATGGTTTGGAATCCCAATGAATGCATGAGACCTGCAATTAATGCATTGTTGCATGCTCTAGTGAAATGTGTTACGCTGGTATTAATCTTCCTCACGAGCAGGGATGTTGCTGTTTCATAAACCCAACACCCAATTAAGGTTGGTAGGCTACTGCTCTAGGAGCTGTGCTTATAAACTGCAACATAACATCCCAACCGAGTGGATGGGTGATATAAATTATGCACTAGCTTGTTGCTAGGTGGTTGCTAAGATTATAGATAGAGCTACTGTTCACACCTGATAATAATTATAGTCACATAGCAACATCGTGAAAGGCTAATGACTTCATCTCGAAGAGGATGCAAGTGGATGTAGGCCTGAGCTAATTATGTGCGCATAATTTGCAGAATAATAGGGACTTACCCGAATTGCACATTATTCGCGAATAATCGGGCCAGAAAACGGAAATAATTATTAGTGGTTGTGTAGTTTCAGCCATGGCTGCCTTGTGTGAGTCGGATTCAGAGTGCTGCGGTGACCTTTCGTCGCCTTCGAGCTCCGAAACAGGAACAGAGGCTACAGAGCACGAGTCTACCTCCTCCTGTGTGTCTCTGCTAGACCGCTTACGGAGCCCTAAGACATCTGAGTTGGCTCGTAAACGAAAAGTCGATCACAATGTCCAAAATATTTTGTGAATAACAGGTTGTTGATGTAAAATAATGGGCTTAGTTGTCAAGAATATTCAAA
>OZ007512.1:5062948-5146218 GCA_963931865.1 Axinella damicornis
CTGAGGATGGCCAGAGGGCACAAGGCTCTGCAGGTATAGTTCAACAGGAGGGGAAAAGTGTGGGTAGGGTGAGGAGGGAAAGGAGGGTATTGCTTACAGGCTTGACCACTAACTTTGGGTTAAATACTGCAGTGATCCACAAAGACTGTAGTCTCTCACTAATATGACCCCTTCCCCATGCACTCTTCAACCCCCAAGTCCTAGGTTAATTACACTCATTCAAATAGTCTGTGTGGTCAATCATTCTGTCTCTGTGTTAACATTGTTGCTGCCTGTGACAACTGACAAGATCACTCGTGCTGCCGTTCTTGCCTGTGTTAGCTTCGTGCTGAGATGGGCAATCAGCTTTATTGTGCAATGAATCTATCATTAGTTGGGAGGGCAATATGGCACAGTATTGCAAGGTTGTACGTACTAGCTATTTTCCGGAGCCTGATCCACCCATGCAGGTAACGTTTGTACCCCAATACTTCTCGATAGCCTTGTTTCCAGGCCCTGCACCATTTTCTATTGCACGAAGAACAAGCAACGAAATTCTGGGCGAGGGCCTGAGAACGAGGCTATCTTCTCGAATCAACCATATTTCTAAATGCCACAATATTATACTGCACACATAGTTGAGGTGCTAGACAAAACCTTGTAGTTGCAACTTGTTGGAAAATCTGTTGCCATTAGTGTTTGTGTTTGTCAAGTATGCAACATACAGCAAGAACTAACCCCACTCACTCATGCCCCAAATTTCAACAGGAAATACATATGGGAATTAGGGGCGGATCCAGGAAAAATTTGAAGGGGGGGCTATCATCCGGCCACAGGCGAAGGTATCCGATATCTGGTAAGGGGGGGGGGGGGGGGGGGGGGGGGGGGTACAGCCCCTTGTAGCCCCCCCCCCCCCCCCCCCCCCCCCCCCCCCCCCCCCCCCCCCCCCCCCCCCCAAACCGCCCCTGGGGAATGCAGTTCGGGCCGACTCAAATCGATGTATAAGAAAATTCTATTGCAGGAATACTAGTATAGCTAGCTACAATATAAATATATGTATAAGGCTCTGCGACATTTATCCATAGTTTGTACATACGCAGACATGGATGTCTATAGCTTGCACGTAAGCAGACATGGAATGACTGACTGAACCCCATATTGGCTTGAATTCTAAGTATCATTCCAGGGTGATGGTCAGCAACAGACCTTGCTGCTTCATGCAGACTACAGCATAGCCTCATTCCCAGGTCCTGCCCAGTTTTTGTCGCTTGCAGTACGGCATGCGATGAAATGCTGGGGCAGGGCCTGGGAGTGAAGCTACTGTAACACAACTATGTGCAACTGTAGCATATTACACTTCTGGTAGGGGAACAATTGTGCCACGTAAATATAACTCTCCTGGTAGGGGAAAAACTGTGCAGCGTAAATAATTATATATTGTTTGAGTATACTTAGGATTGACCTACAGAGATTCTGACTACACCGCCATGATTGCTATCATGTACTGACCTGAACGTAAAAAGTTGGTGCTGAAACTCACCTTTGTGGCGGAGATATGAGTGCTTTTGTCTCACCATTGACCGCCATTGCTTGAGCGCTCTCTT
This sequence comes from Axinella damicornis, assembly GCA_963931865.1. NCBI lineage: Eukaryota > Metazoa > Porifera > Demospongiae > Axinellida > Axinellidae > Axinella > Axinella damicornis. The sequence continues at coordinate 5,064,532 of OZ007512.1, forward strand.
CGACTTCCGGTGGCAGTACCGTTCTAAGGAGATTCTGACCACACGACCATGATCGCTGTCGTTCACTGACGCTTACATGCCGAAACTCACCGTGCTGGCATTGTTGTGAGCACTGTATAACAATTCTTGTCTTCCCTTTGGCTGCCATTGCTAGCAATTGACTGAGCATGGTTGCCATGTGGCATGTGTGTTAGCAAATTGGAATGAGTTGCAATACCTATTGCGCATCCAGCAAGTTGCAACGGTTGCAACGGCTGCTACCAGGAGTGTGGTTGCCCCCCGATAACTGAAAGAAGCTTACTCATAAGGGCCTGACTCGATGCAATTGTTGAGAGTGAGTGGACCAACTTCTGCTCCTTTCTCCAGCAGTCTACTCACTGCCTTCACGTTGCCCTGATTACAAGCTGAATCAAGGGGCGACGCCTGCAGAGGATAACATTGGGCCAAACTCAAATTGTAAAACTCATTTAATGTACAAGTTACCTTTGTCCCTCCGCACAGGAACTAGCTAGAGACACGCAACAAAAACGACGTATAACAGCAATATGAGTACCTTCTAGCTGGCATGATCTTAGCGCCTGAGTACAACATGCCAACATAGGCAGTGGCATCAAACTTCAAGGTCGAGTTGGCGAACTTTGGCGTCAGATTTTGCAATCAGAAAGGGCTAACTGGCCAGCTTGGCAGCATCCATGGTAAGCTTTCAACTGACTGGAGGACGACTCGGAGCGAGTTCGGTTCGCTGCCGTTGGAAAAACGAGGGATGGTCGTTCATACCACTAATTAAGCCATTCGCTTTTCACCTGATCAGGCAAGTAGAACGCACAGTATCTCACGAACAGGATGTTTATCTCGGTAAAACTTTTAGAGTCACCCTGCCCCTTTCTTCATGGAATTGAAGTCCAGTCTAATATACTAATAAATTATACGGTTAGATGTTACTGACGCCAAAGTCGCGCACACATTTCAATGCTGACTGTAAACCGCAAGTGTGCACCGCGCATGCGCAATAGCAAACTGTAACCCGTAATCTGAATACCAGTGTGACTTCACCCTTATGAAGTATACTGAACTTGAGAGGGGCACAGTCCTGATGGTGAGGGGCTGTATAAGCCTTATGCCATGTCTCTGCCTTGCTGTATGTGTGTGTGCATATGCTCTCCAGCATATTAGCTGCTAATATGCAGGAGAGCATATGCACACACACACACAACATGCACTGCTGTTTCTCAAGCTGCTATGTGCTGTACATAGCAGCTTGAGAAACAATGGTGTTGATGGTGACCATCTTTCACCATCAACACCAAATTGTGCTACTGTTTCTCAAGCTGCTGTGTACAAATATGGAGGAGAGCATAATAATTGTGTGCATGTACAGCATGGCAGACCTGTGGTGCATGTACGGCTTAAACACACAGCCCCTCACCATCGGGGCTGTGCTCCTCTGTGTCCCTCTGATTCTGTACTTTATAAACCATAGAGGACCAACTGCCATGCTACCTATGACATACACACTGCATCTTCATACGTACATCACTGCAATGTACGTACATGTACATCAAAACCATTCCTTGGGTTGATGTCTGCTCCTGCATCAATGAGCATTGCCAGCAGCTGGTCGGAGTTGTCACGAGCAGCAACTGCATAGTGCAGTGGAGTGCACTCAAGCTCATCCCTGCAATACAAATTCGATGAAATTTATAGTGAGATTCACAATCAAAAAGGCAGCCCATACCAATAATTACATAGTCAACTACATGTAGAGGTTGAAATGGACCGTACAGCTGCCAGTTATGGGCATGGACCAACCGTCAACTGCCAGTTATTGGTGTGGACTGACCGTACAGCTGCCAGTTATCGGCGTGGCTCCGCCTTGGGGTTGGTATGCAGGCCTTCTCGCCCAAGTATTTGTAGCTTGCCGTACTTTAACGCGAAGGGTTGGCAACCAGAAATATTGTTGCCATGCTAGCTATGGTAACGTGCATTCGCAACATTCATTGGTAGAGGCACGTGCAATGAAATTCCAGGTTTGTACGATAAAATTAGTATCACCATAGTACCAAGCTATACCGGAAACATATCACTCGTTTGTTACCTTTGGCATTAATTGTTACTCGTGTTTCGCTCTCGTAACAATACTACGCCAACAAACTCATGATATTTTCCGGTATAGCTTTGTACTATGGTGATATTTCATAATAATAATTGTATGCACTATTATTCATTAGCTACACAGCATACCGCACATTAACGTTGATATCAGGATTTGATTCCAGAATGAACTTTGCAATGCCAGGGTGTCCATACATACAAGCTAGGTGAAGCGGAGTCTTCCTATGTCTTCCTTCACTGGAGATAGACCCAGGAGAGTGATTGTAGAGCTCCTGGACAACACTATGATGCATTTACGCATGTGTGGATACAAGGGAGCAATAATTACACATGACATTGTACGTATGATACGTCAATCAAAACTAGTTGTATGGTGTGTCACTACCTATTAGAAGTGCCTGTTGCTCTCTTTGAGAGCACCGGTAGCCTCATTCCCAGGCCGTTCCCACCTCCAGTATTTGATTCTTACAGTACCGTCGTTTGCAAGTCCCTTGGCAGAAGTATTCGAATTCTATGAATCAAACTAACCAATCATATTATGATAACATGGTTTTCACATGACATCCACATGACAGGACGTAAAATAAATGCTACTACTGAACCGGCCGTGAAATATGAGCAAGGATGCATCCATACTCGGACAACCTGCGGTTGTAAGGAACTGAATTGTTTTTAGTCATTCCTGTTTATTCATGACTTATTATACTCACGTGATCTACCATGAGGAGAATCAGTGACCTGATTGAAGTGAAGCATGAGTGAAGCATGAATAGAAAATAGATAGCTACGTAGAGCAATAGTTTGAGTTTATTACATGGTGCCGAAACCCGGGAGTTAGTCAGATGCTCTAGCTAATTCAGCATACAGACCGAGTTGAGTTTGACAGCCTCAGATAGCTGATAAGCTACGATTTTGTTGAAATGGCCGAAGCGCTGTTAAAGAAGAAGAGAGTTCAAGCTGGCCATAGGGCCTCTGCCACTAGGATCCTTCATTCAGTTGACGCAACTCTCACTGGGGACACCCCTGACACCACGAGGCTAGCACTTCACAAAATGAGCCTCGGCGAGAAATTGGAAACACTCACGACGTTGACCAACGACATAGTTGACCTCATCGAGGATGAAACCACCTTAGGAGAGGAGTAGAGGAGGGAGTAGTATTCGTTATGAACTCGGAGTTACGCGATTTCTGTGTAACGAAGTAGCATGTCAGACGACTTCGAGAAGCAGATTTTGGCACCGACTGCTCCAAGATAAGTTCATGCGAACGACTTATCCTTTGAGATGTGTGTATCTCTGGTGGTCAAGAGTGCATTTAGCTATCAAGAGAGTTGAGAATGCTCCCGTCTTTGTGTGAGAATGCTGTAAAGTCGGTCTAGTTTGAAGCGTCTCAGATTCCAGCACCTGTAGTGAAAGAACGCAGGGTGCTATGATGACCGGACCTCCGCCAGATAAAAGCCCCATCTCTGTACTTTCAGGACATAGCCACATCATGGGGTGACAACCCCATCAGATTTGGAGCTATAATAATATATGAGCCCCTGAAGTCAACAATGTTTCATGAATTTGGTTTGCATGGGTAAATTTGCCATATCTCGAGAAAGCTACATGCTATAAACACGAGACGTGTGCTACTAGATACAACAAAGATGGAAGTTTATAAAGATGTGTGGACGTATCGTGACAACCCCATCAGGTTTGGAGCTATGAGCTCCTGAAATCAACCATATTTCATGAATTTGGTTCACGTGGGTGAATTCATGCTGCCATATCTCGAGAACGCTACATGCTATGGACATGAGACTTGCACCACTGGATACAACAAAGACTGAGGTTTGTAAATACGTGTGGAAGTATTGTGACAACCCCATTAGATTTGGAGCAATGAGCCTCTGAAGTCAACCAATGTATGTGAATTTGGTTTACATGGGTGACTTTGTGTTGTCATATCTCCTGAATCCTACAACCTATGAATATATGAGACTTACACCACTGGATACAAAAAGATTGATGTTTATGCATTGTAAACAACCCCATCAGCTTTAGAGCTATGCACGGCTGTACTCAGCACTTTCATGGATTTAATTCGCACTGGAGAAATTGTGCAGTTACATGCATGCCTCCTGAAGACTTCAAACTATCAACATGGCTGTCCGACATTTCGAGATTACCCCAGGACCATGGAAGTTTGTGCCTGTGAAAGTTATCATTGTTGGTTGTATCCATGCAGCCTATACACTATATCTTGGTAGATAATAATAACAGTATGAAGTGCAAACAGATACATAAAGGGTAGCCTCGTTCCCAGGCTCTACTTTCTTTACCGCGTGCAAAGGGGGGAGACTGGGAACGAGGCTACATAAAGGGTAAGTATATTGTTTGAAAATAATGCACTGATTGGGTAGATAAGTCAGTTTACTGAGAAGTGCGTGTGCTTATATGGTACACTGAAAAAAACTAACCAAATTAGTGGTTACTCTGGATTCAGTGAACTTCCATGCACTGCAAACTAACCAGACAATTACCACTCACTAGCAGATGATGCTTTACATTTCTGGTTAATGAGCAAAACAATGGATACTGGATACATCAGCTAAGTTAACAGATGGATGCATAACTAACTGGATGAGTAGCTACCAAGCACGTGCATAATTATATAGGCCTACTATATACTTCAGCTAGTAGACAAGGGCATGCATGTTTTACAGAAAGGTTTGTTCTTTATGAAGTGTGACAGAATTTGAAGGAGTTGACTCTTTGGAATGGTGGATGGTAGACATGTTTGTCCATTCTCTTCATGGTATTTAATGGCCAGTCAGGTATGCATCGTCTGCCAGTGGTACCTGGTTAGTTTGCAGTGCATGGGAGTTCACTGAAACCACTCCATGGGTTATTTTAACTGAGTGTTTTACCCAGTGTACTTAGTAGGTAGGAGTAGTCGAATCTACCAAAGTTTGTGACCGAGATGCAATAATTTTAATCACACAACGTTTTGACCTCGGTAGGTCCACCTTGAGGAATACCTACCCAGGCAAGGAAACGACAAAAGTCAGAGTCATCTGTGACGTGTCTGCAAGGTCAAGCGGATCATCGCTGAATGATTGCCTGTATACAGGCCCAAAGTTCAACCAGAAAATTCTCGACATCCTACTGAGGTTTCACTCCCACCGAATTGCCCTCACAGCCGATACAGAGAAAGTGTTCTTAATGATCTCGATGGCTGAGAAAGACGGTACTACGCTTCCTGTAGTTTGAGAGTGTCTCCCTTGACCAACCCAAGATCATCGTCCTGAGATTACCCAAGTGGCGTTCGGTGTCTCCTCCAGTCCATTTCTGTTGAACGCCACAATTAAACATCATGTAGAAAGATTTGCCTCTTCCCATCCCAGACTCAAGGAGCTTCTGCAGTCGATCTACATGGATGATGTAGCCTTCGGAGCAGTTGACTGCCGGATCGACTGTACACCGTATTGGAATGTCGCTTCAGAAAATTAAACACTACATACTAGGACGTTCTGAGGCAAGGAGAGCTGAAGAGATCAGTTATTCGGATCCATCAATGATAGTATATGTGGGTTGATGAAACCGGCTGTGATCTGCGTAATGCTATGAGAAAATATGGTTATGGCACTAGGGGCATGCCTCCGCAGGATTACACACTGAAACTAAGGGGAAAACGTTTCTCTGCAATTGGAGTTTTGACCACTGAAGGAGTTGAAGATGTTTACATAGAAGAAGACAGTGTAAATGGAGAAGAGGGTAGAGGGGTGTGATTACCAGGCAGGGGCATGGTCCTAGTGGCTGGAGGTTGAGGCAGGGGCATGGTCCTAGTGGCCGGAGGTTGAGGCAGGGGCATGGTCCTAGTTGCCGGAGGTCGAGGCAGGGGCATGGTCCTAGTTGCCGGAGGTCAAGGCAGGGGCATGGTCCTAGTTGCCGGAAGTTGAGGCAGGGGCATGGTCCTAGTGGCCGAGGTCGAGGCAGGGGCATGGTCCTAGTTGCCGGAGGTCGAGGCAAGGGCATGGTCCTAGTTGCCGGAGGTTGAGGCAGGGGCATGGTCCTAGTTGCCGGAGGTCAAGGAAGTATCAGTGGTTGCGGTTGTCTGTGCATATTCAACCATCCGGGCACAACTATGGCTGAATGGGTGAACCCGGCTGAATTCGCACTGGATCCAGATATGGTCAATGTGTCCAATGCCAGTGCCATGTTAACAGTTGAATTGGAAGTACTCTGCGATCCACTCATGATCAGTCAATGCTTGAGAAGTTGTACCGCCAAAATATGTCATGCATCAAAGTTGGCAGAAGTACAAGTGCCATTGATCATGTTCATGTCATGTGCATGTGCACGTTACCGCCTGCGCGCGCCGCCTAGTTTGTGAGGTAATCCGCTATCAGTTTCATAAACGTCCTGTTTACAAACTGACAAGCGACTTGCAATCCACGGTATGCAAATATGGAGGAAGGCCTGGGAGATTTGGTCACGTGCGGTGACGGTGACAATGCCCGGGTAGGTTCGACCCTGCAGGTGCCCTGCATGGCCTAACAACTAGCAAAGCTAATAGTATACGTAGCTGAATCCCCAGAGTAGCTTGATGAGATAAAAGCAATATTATTAATACATTACTTGTCTAAAAGCAACTCACAGCAGATGCCCATTCATAGCAGCAAGGCTGATCGGTGTATCGCCAAAATCAGTCTTCATGTCAGTCTTGGCACCAGCTTCTAGGAGGAGTTTCACTGCTTCTGTCCTGCCACTCTTGGCAACGTAGTGTAGAGGGGTGTACTTATGGGAGCCTATAGCATCCACCTTGGCTTCCCTATATTGAAAAACATTTGTAGCAAGATTGCACCTGAACATGGTTTATCTAACACCACCTCCCCTCCTAGCCCAGTTCCCAGGCCCCATATGTGAAATCAGATCGGGCCTGGGAATGAGGCTACTCCCCTCCCTTCTCCCCTCTTCCCCCCTCCCCCCTCTTCCCCCTTCTCCTCCCTCCCTTCTCCCCTCTTCGCCCTTCCCAACAACAAATTCTGCCACAAGAATGTAGAACAGTAGAACACATAATATTATACTAGCCTCGTTCCCAGGCCCCACCCAGCTTTTCATTGCTTTCAGTACGGAAAAGCGGGGAGAGCCTGGTATGTTTCCTTACGTGAGCATTACGTAATTGACAAACGGCCAAAATTTTCAGAGACGAAAAGCAAAGTTTTGTGTATCATTCAACCGACTAAACATTCAATGCTTGTTGTGTATGACAGTCGCCCCCCGCTAGCTAGATACGTGTGGTAAGTTACCTTAATTGTACCTTTGCTCTTCTTGCTCTTCTGAGCCCCAGTTCGCCCACGTTCAATTAAGTCCTTTCTACAACCTTTCTATCCTCGACGTCACGCACGTGAGGAAACATACCAGGCCCTCCGCGTTCTTTCGTGCAACCGAAAGTGGCGCGCAGACCTGGGAATGAGGCTACACATAATACATAATATTATGCCTTACAGGTAGTGTAAACTCACACTAAACTATACTATCATGTACATACTACCAAGTGCCCATCACGTAACAAGCGCCCACCCCCCTCTTCACGCGAACGTTACTGCACAGGGTTCAAAAGCAGTGTAGTAAGGGCCCACCTATCACAAAAGTCTTGAGCAGCATTCTTAAATTTTGGGTAAGGTTGTGCATTCAAAAAGGCCGATTTAACAGTGAAGTATGAACTATGGCATGCTTTCTCTGTCGAGCGCTTCTTCTCAAAGACGCACGATCAAAATCCTTACGCAAAAAATGGACTTATATATAATATATTCATAGCCGGTCATTGATATTCACAGCTTACCGCAAAGCTTGTTGTTAACACAGTGCTGAATGGGTGGGCGGATACCACATGCCTAATTAGTCTGAGTACCGTAGAGACTGGTTAATAGGCGCATGCGCTTATCGCATGCAGCAGCAAGAAATTATGCGCTTATTATGAGTATACGCTTATTAGCGCTATAGCGGTAACGGATCCCGACCATGGCAAGCTGACGAAGATGCTGTGAGCGATGTCATCATATCTACAAGGGAGTATGGTCCCGTACTGCATGTCGGTGGCGAGATTCTTCAACTTACACACGAGGACAGAAACGATGGCTGCGCCGTCCATTTTGCCACAGTGTGTGCCTTGGGCCGGGAACGGAGAGCGATGGTAGTAGGCTACGTCCCTCGAGAGTTGTCATGTAAGTGTTCGCTATCCAGCGTAGCTTTGAGAGTGTGCTTCTGCACGATCTGTCGTAGTGTCTCGCTAACTCGCGAACAAAAATCGACATGTCAGCATTTTTTTAGGCGTATGCGCTAATTAATTGATACGTAAGGACAAGAAGGAATTATGCGCTTATTTAAAATTATGCGCTTAATAGCTGCATGCGCCTATTAACCGGTCTCTACGGTACGTATCTAGCCCCTATTCAGCAGTGTTCTAAGGTCCCCAAAACATGGGCACTTAATTACATACTCTAAGTGTAGCGGATCATTTGCAGTTGATAACATTTAGAAGCCAAGAATCCGTCTCTGACACCACAGCTACTGGGAACATGAAACTGCACCAGAACAACTCAAAACCACTTTCAGAGGCTCAACATTTTCAGGGGACATGCCCAGATGCCTATACTGAATTTTCCCCCATAAACTCATATACCTAGACAAAACCCTGTCAGTGATGAAGTAAAGCATACATAATGCCTGTTGGTGTCTCACTTTGATAGGAGTAGTTGTACCAGCTGGTCACATTTTTCACCCCTTGATATGCAGGCATTGTGCAGTGGAGTGCTATCCCATACATCCTTCACATTCGGGTCTAGTGGTAAAGCAAAACAAAAGCATTATGGTTGGGTGTGCAGGTAGAGTGAGAGTCTCTAGTGCTCAACTCAGGCTCTCTCTTGGGTTCGAATCCCTTGTTTTTTTTTCTGTTGAAGGGTGGTTCACATTGAAAAAAGGATTTTGCACTTTCCCCTTTCGGAAAAACAACTTTGAGCAATGCCAAGATGCTGGAGGATGTGGTACCTAGCTACTAGAGGGCATTTGAGAGTGTGTAATCGATGAACTCCACTGTTGATCAGGAAGACTGTGTGAACTGTGTGTATCTACATATCATTATTATGGCTGCCATAATTATACTTCCTAGAAATTACACGAATGCACAAACAATGAACATCACAGGTCATTCTTTCTCATGCAGCATGGGGGTGTTGTCTGGGAACAAGGCTAATACCAACTACAAAAAAAAAAGAAGTTTACCAACGCCATGTTCAATTAGGAGTTCTGCAACATCCAGGTGGCAATACTTAGCAGCAACATGCAGAGGGGTGCTCTTCCATTTGTCCTTCCCGGTGAGAACTTTCATCTTCTTGTCAGGTGGGAGTGCATCCAACCACTGCTGGACAATGTCCACACGACCTCTCCGTGCAGCCTGCAGAAGGTTGATACTTGATAGATTAATCTGGTGAATGCATGTGGTGATAACTTGTGTAATGTATTGTGGGCCAAACAAGAAGAATTCACTACAAAGTATTGTCCCATTGGAAGCCATAATTATATTACAAGTAATAAAAAACAAATGTAGCAGGATGTAGGGATACCAGAATGGCAAAAAGTAAGGAAACAAGAGGGATGGTCGAACATAACAGTGAAGTATACAACCCCCCCTACAGAGATCTTCTTCCATATATACGTACATGTACAATGAAAAAAGATATGTAGGGGTGATTGTATACTTCATTGTTATGTTCGATCATCCCTCTTGCTTCCTTACGTTTTTCCGTTCTGGTATCCCTACATCCTGCTACATTTTTAATGTTTTTTATTACTTGTTTATGCAAATTTTTTTGACAGCAGGCACATGTTTGAGCTGAAGTTTGGTGCAGAAGTCAGTGATCTCACAGGCACGTGGGCAGTAGGTGTCCTTGCCTTGGTAAATGGACAGTACTACTCAGGTATTACACTTCCAGCATTGGCTAAAGAATCAGGCCCGGGCATCTCAAGTCAACTGTTCCCTAGATGGATGACAAAGCCACTGTTCTCCCCGTCTGAAGACCATGGCATATAGACAGTTTATAGTAGGGACATTCATATGGGTGTTGAGAGTTGAGATAGGCATTCACCCTACTCACAACAGGGACTAACCTCAGTCTTATAAAGAGTGCATCGTTTGATTGAACACATCGGGTCAACGCCTTCCCCACTGTTTCTAATTCAGCGATCTTGAGTAATAATTACGTATCGTTGCTAAGTGATCGTTAAAGTGCACATGCGTACAAACGTGAAATGTGTTATCAATTTTCCTGTTTTTGTACATGCTGCATGGGAGAAACCACGATGAGACGTTCTTTCAACGCTATATGACCCCAGTAGAGGAGCTGCCTGCGAAGAGCATTTTAGCTAAATACGTTCAGCTGATTTTCGAGATGTACAGAAAAAACAGTGTTATATTTCGCCGAGATTTGCAGCTGGCGTTGTCACAATACGAAGTACGTATAACGTAGCGCTCAACTAGAAACGGTGTCAATGGATGCCCAACAGCCTTGGAAGAAGGAAGGTGGCACAACATCTTGGATGGCTGCTGCTGGCATGCTCGAGAGCGGTGATTCGGAACCACGCCTCTAATTATTGTGCGGTTACGCATATCATTGCTTTCCCGCCACTTTAACACCACGGGATTATACATGCACATTCCGTAGTATGCTTCAAGCCCAAGAAATTCGACTCAGATCACCAGACCGTTTCTCCCTGCGAGGGGGCGTGGTCTGGACATGAGATTAAGAAACAACAAAATTTTGGGGTCAAAAATTCATCTTCCGCCAACAAAGTGCCCATCATGTCTTTAATCAGATGAGGACTCAACAACATGCATGCCTCTGACCTCAAGAAATTGTTGTTCATAGCAGAGAGAAGCACTTATGAGTGGTTGATAATAGCATGGGTCTTTGGTCCTGGATCTTTGAGACTAGTTCTGACTTGATCTTGATCAGCACTATTATTCATTCATGCTCTAAATAAATGATGGCAAGGCTTAGCACTTTCTGTTTTGAAATCAGCTGATGAATAGCGTTATACAGCATTACACACAATGTATATAGTAACTTCCAATCAGCAGGTTACACTATGAACTATGAATCTCATTAACTCAGCACTTTTAGTTTATCTAATATCTATGATAGAACAGCTGCAGCTAGCCTGACCGTCAATGTTTACTTATCTTCACTGTTGTTATCTAAAACTGAAGTTTTTAGTTATAATTAGGTAACCACCTCTTTGAATATTCGTTTAGTTGTAGTTTTGATTACACGCTGAGACAGTCCTCATTTTAGTTTTAGCTTTAATTACTAAAGTGAATTATGCCTTACTAAAATGCAGTATAGTTTTTGTTTTAGTTAACTAAAACAACATTGCTTATCTTACTTAGTGCATGACATATGGCAGCGTAGTTCAATATTGCCTATATTCACATGTGCTCATGAACAATATTATCAGCAAGCATAATGTGAGCTAGCCTAGTATGAGGCTAAACGTGAGCATAATGAACAATTCCTGAAGCATAATTAAAGCATAATGAACAATTCCTGAAGCATAATTAAAGCATTTGAAGTTGAGTTTTACGGCATTTTCAAGCAGAGGGAGCAGTTTGATGCAAACTATTGCTGAAACTTGTGTACGCTTTGATGCTGCCCATTTATCCATCAACTTGGTTTCGGAGGTCACTGTACCCATGTTTCCTACCTGCATAATTTTTGAGCATAATTCGCCAAGTCCTAACACTGGTACTTCCCACCCTATCCATCACTTTACACCAGATACCGGCCATAGAGCAGGGTCATGCTTGTTATGCTCAATGCCATTTATTATCAGCTAGCACAGATTTTGCCTGTGTTTGCTATAAAAGTAGCTAGCAACCATAGTAGCTAAGTGGGAAATTCTGGTGGATGCAAAATTTAGAATAAATGGCCGCAAGACCTTCAGATGAAATTCAATCTTCGGATGCGTAATGGTGAGATGGTACGTACGGCATCTAGCTACATGCAAGGACATCTGGGCTGTTGTTGGTAAGGAATGGCGACTAGCTGCCAGGTTGCCAAGCAATGAGGCAAACTCATTGATTGCTGCCTGCTACTCAGTGACTCAAGGCTTCATGTGAAACGTATGAAAATTGCAACATTTAATTGCCATTATAGGGTACGTACTCCTCCCAACTTAAGGTGACTGAAGGTAGGGATATTTCACTCAGATCCACAGGTTCTTTTCCCTCCAGGTCCACAGGTTCCTCTCCCTCCAGGTCGAGATCTGAGTACATGTAGCTCCCGTCAGAGCGCTGCATGCAGAACACAGGATGCCATACTCAGTAGTGGTGCATGCAGTTCAATCTCTGCAAAAGATGAGCTAACGTCTGCGGCATCACCAGCTCTTTGTGGCATGCCTAGTACTTTGTTCAAGTTTGGCCGCACTGAGAGATCTTCCCCTGCATAGCTAGAAGTTAAAGTACATTGCTATGTTTATACTACTACCCTACTATACTACTAGCTGTTCTGTTCTGAATATTGGACTTTGTGAAAGAGATGATATGTAAATAAACATAAAGGCAATGCAATCAGCTAGCTACTTGAATATAGTTTAGCATGTTCAAGGTATCAATCAGAAGTCATATCCCTCAAACCATAACTTATTAAGTAATATAAAATAGACTCTGCACTAGCTATATTTTGATGATCCCCATACAGAACATGCCAACCAATTTCACGCAAGATAGAATCTTACCGAAGGAGGGACTTTCCTTATGTCCAGCTGTGGCTCAGCGTCGTCGAGGTTGACTAGCTCAATACCTGTATCTGCCATGGAGTCACCGTCCGTCATCGATCAGGCAATTTAATACGGGGTCCTGGTTCCGCAGCCGAATCCAATTTCCATTTTTTCATGGGGCGTGGCCTAACGTAAATCACTTCCGGAAGCTGGCCTGGGACATGCTGCCCGGGCGCCCATGCGACGCTGAAGAGTCTTAGACAACCCAAGGCTACAGGAGTGCCCACTTTGAGACGAGGCATGATCTTGAGTGCAGTTCCAGATCTATGAACTGTACAGTTGTTGACGAACTATGAGAGCGAAAGCTAGCTGGGGCCGTGTCCGGAAATCCCCTCCGTTGATCCTAGAGAGTGGAAGCCGGTGATCCTCTACTGTCCGGAAATCCCCTCCCCTACCTTACACTGTAAAATATTATGTGGCAGCAGGAGCCAGTGAAGAGAAAGTGTGTCCATCAGCATACAATGAGTTGTTGGAACACGGAAAAGTCGATTTTGGTTACTCAGATACTTGACAGTGCATGAACACACGGTTCCTCAAATTATGGTTGCCACATGCTCGCCTGCTAAAATGAGACGTACTGTACCCACGCTCCAAGTTTCAGACTGAACGGCGGTCCTGAAAGGAAGCATGCAATGGCAGATAGCAAGTAAGCAATGGCAGACAGCAAGTAAGCTTGCATAGCTGTTACAGCTTACGGTTCTGGATAGTCTATCTAGGTACACCAATTTTTCTGACGCTCAGGGTGGGGAGTAGAGAAATATTTCGGTACACACCCCCCTGCCCCAACTTCATAATTGGTCTAGCTTGATAGACTAGTTTCAGGATGGAGAGCGACTAGTTGTGGGAGAAAGGTGCAGGATTGGAAAACTATGATTTGTAGATTATACGCGACTAGATAAGTAATAGAATAATGTATTACAGCTATGGCCAAGTAGCGAATATTTCTAGTATACTTTACCAAGTTTAACGGCAGGAAGCACACAGGAAGAAGTCCTAGCTAGAGGTTTGGCTAGTGGATAATTAACATTAATTTGGATAGTTATGCAAGTTAGCCAGTGTTCGCTGCGCATGCAAGTGGTAATTACTGTGACCATGATACTGCCGCATTGACAAGGCACCTATTCATCCAAGTTGTCCTACTTGACTGCAACTTGTGGTACAACTTGAATGTAACTATTGGCTGGTCGAGGTGAGTCTCTACTATAACAAGCCAAAGCTATGTATCACTAGACACATTCTTGAGTTGCTACTGGAGTTGCTACTATAATAATCATGCATAGAACACACAGCTTGGCTACTTCGTAACATTTCAGGCTACCAATTCGTCCAAGTTGTCCTAGTTGAGTGCAGCTTGTGGTGCAACTTGAATGTAACTATTGGCTGGTCAAGGTGAGTCTCTACTATAACAAGCCAAAGCTATGTATCACTAGACACATTCTTGAGTTGCTACTGGAGTTGCTACTATAATAATCATGCATAGAACTCACACAGCTTGGCTACTTCGTAACATTGTCAAGCTACCTAATCATCCAAGTTGTCCTAGTTGAGTGCAGCTTGTGGTGCAACTTTAGTATAACTATTGGTAGGTTGAGGTGAGTTGCTACTAGAGTTGCTACTAGAATACATGCACAATGGTCATAGAACTATAGAACACACACAGCTATAGCTAGTATACCATAAAATTATAAGTACACACTTTGTTGAGTTGCCATGGCAATGATACACATTGACAAGGCTAGTACCTATTCATCCAAGTTGTCCTAGTAGAGTGCAGCTTGTAGTCCAACTAGAGTGTAACTATTGGTAGTTGGAAGTGAGCCTCAAGTATGCTAAACCATAGCATATATACACTGTTGAGTTGCTAACATTAATAAGCTTCATGCTAGTACCTAGTCATCCAAGTTGTCCTAGTAGAGTGCAGCTAGTAGTACAACTCGAGTGTAACTATTGGTAGTTGGAAGTGAGCCTCAAGTATGCTAAACCATAGCATATATACACTGTTGAGTTGCTAACATTAATAAGCTTCATGCTAGTACCTAGTCATCCAAGTTGTCCTAGTAGAGTGCAGCTAGTAGTACAACTCGAGTGTAACTAGCATCAAGTAGAGGGTGAGGTCTACTAGAGTATAATAAAGTGTGTATAGGCATTGCTATTGTTGAAAGAAGCCCTACAAGTGCACAGTCTTCAATTAGTATTCATTGTTTGTAGTTTCATGCATGAACAGATCAACACAGTCAAAGTTTAAGTCAAAGTTTAAGTTGATGCATTTTAAAGAAGGTATAGTTTAAGCGGCCATGGATGGAGGTCTGAACTGCCTTCGTTGTTAATTGCTATGGTAACCAGATGATTGCAGAGATGCTGCATCATGTTGTGCAATTGGTGGTGTAGCTACCATAACTGTAACAGATAGTTTTGTCACTTGCTTGTACAAATTAAGTTGATTAATGTCATGATTGTACATTTGCTGCAGGAAGAAGAATGACTGTATAGCTGAGCACGGCCAGGATGAATTCAGTAGCTATATATAGCTGAGTTTGATGTAGATGTGAAGTGACTCAATGGATTATAACTTGCTGTAGCTAAGAAGAATGACTATAATAGGTATGGCTGAATTACAATAATTATCTTTACCAAGAATGCAGTAGCCAAGTTTGAGATATCTGAAGTGACTCAATGGATATAAGTGGTATTAGTGCAGCGGCATAGTCAGACATATCAAACCTATCGTGCATTTTTTGATAAAAGCACCAAAATTGGTACACATATGCATTAATATGCTGTGAACATTTTCAGATATTGAGGCATGTGAAATTGTGCCTGCGTCAGCCGTGGTGGGCGGTTTCCAAAATGGCCGCCATGCAACGTTACCAAATTTGGCAATGTTGTCTTAATTGACTCTTAGTGGCAATCCTTCAAGCCCTTCTACACTTGAAACACAAATTTAATGCCTGGCTGAGAGAGGACTCATGTAGTGGACAGTAGCGGCTATATGAAAGAAAGAGGGAACATGCAGCTAGGTGGGTGGCACCGTGGGTGATCGAATAACCCATACTTTACTTACTACTGCTACAGCTTGCAGCTGTCTCCACAGCTAGTGTTGCTAATGTAGTGAATAATCAGCTCCACCCTGATTCACCATTGTCTGGCGTCCCATAATCAGTTGCCTGTCATTCCCAGTTAACTCTGTTCTTTTGCAATTGGCCATTAAATAATAATTGGTACCAGTTAGCTACCACTGTTCATTGGAGGGGAGTCAGGTCAACAATGCAGTGTAGCAGTGGCAGTGAGAGCTTTCCAATCACATGACTCACTTGCTGCTGATCACATGACAGCTTCACTCCCCAACTATGGATATCAGGTGCACATCTGTATATCCATACGTAGTCCTTGGGTGTTTGGGTGGAAAGGTGGTCCTTCCACCATTGTCCACTGGAAGATGTATACTTTCCCCAATATAGGACACTCTATCGTGGGTGTGGCTCCCCTCCCCTTTCCTATGAGTATGATGCATAATGTTTTGTGATAGCTACTAGTATATATACTACAACACGTGCACGAAAGTCAGTGACGGGAAAGATAAGTACATGCAGTGGCTAGCCAGCATGTACCTGCAGACAACGTTACCATCACGATATGAAACTAACCATTGCATGTCTAGGCATTCAAGTATGGATTTTATACGCTTCTACCCAACAAATTAATGCGGAATGTATGCATGGGATGCCTTTGCCACAGTGGTTACTGCCCTGATTCTAAACTGCGATCTCCATAATTATAGGCTGATTCCCAGTCCCAATGGCCTGGAGGGAGGGGTTGTCAAATGCTCTCCCTTGTCTATTATATCCTATGTCGGAAATATGTAATGGCCCTTGCAATTGCTTTGTATATAAGCTCACAGTGGTGGAAAATGGAGTGTATAGGAAATGAGCTTTGGACAAACTATGCTGATCCCCCCCTCCCTCTTCCGAAAGCCAGCTATATAATATTATACTACCCTAGATCTGAGGTTTGTGGTCTCCAAAGTCATGGGTTTATACATACAGTGGCTTGCAACTGTGGGCTTTTTTCCGACTTGGAGATATTAATTTTGTGCCAACAGGTCAGCAACATGATATTTGGCTACATGATTGCATTGTTTATTTGTGTCAACAGAACAGTTTCATGCTGGCAATAAGTTCATTGGGCATACAGGGGATCAATGAGTTATGTTCAGTGGTAGCATTTATGGCCTACTGAGCAGTATAGGCATTCATGTGTACTGCATCGGTTTGTGTAGGCCCTTAGCATTTTGTGCATGATGATTAGCTGCCAAGTGTGTCTTGATTATTTATCTGCAAGCTAAGGCATTGTTAGCTACAAAGATGTGGTGGGTGTTTGGGAGATATGTTTGACGAAAAAGAGAGGCAACTGCAAGGCTACGACATTCCAACTGCCTGACATAATAAGACAGAATGAACGGCAAATAAGTAAAATGCACTATGCTGTGGCTCAGCTAGTGTTGGTGGTAGCACTGGTTGTTTCAGTGGTAATAATATCTATACCCTTACACTGCCTAGCTTCCTCACACAGCAGACGCTATATACTAAAAGTAATCAAAAATGTAACAGGATGTAGGGATACCAGAACGGCAAAAAGTAAGGAAACAAGGTAGGGATGATCACACAAACAGTGAAGTACAGTCAAACCTCCGATAGTGGACCCTCCGAGATAGGGACACAATATAATAAACCTCTCTACAAAGGACGCTTTTCAAGGTCCCAAATAATTGGTTTGCCTATGGTTCTAATACATTTTGAACCTCCGAGAAGAGGACAACCTCTCTACAATGGACAAAAGACTTAATTTATATTGTTCCCAAAGTGTCCTTTGTTCGGAGGTTTGACTGTTTACGATCCCCCTACAGAGATCTTTTTCCATAATGAAGAAATATAAGTAAGGGGGATTGTATACTTCACTGTTTTGTGTGATCATCCTTACCTTGTTTCCTTACTTTTTGCCGTTCTGGTATCCATTATTCTGTTACATTACATTTTCATTTTATTACTTGTTTATGTCATTCTTTTTTAGCAGCAGGCACATGTTTGAGCTGAAATTTGCCATCACAGAGGTTGTGAAAAAGCAATGGGTCGTTGCACTGCTCCGTTGAAAATGCTGCTGTTTCATGCGAAAACCATCATGAGAGATTGAGAGCTAAGTTGTCTGAAGAAGAAGAAGAAAGAGAAACAATTTGCCCGTTTGCGAGTGCCTGCTTTGGTACTTTCGCGATGGTTTTTCGCGACGCTGGGAGTCTTGTTGGACATGAAAACACTCGAAGATGACTGGTATGTTGTTATAAAGTGTACCGTTTCTGAGATTTTTTTTGTATTAGCATATATTGCGTGTCTGTCGTATCCTTACATATAGAGTCTACCGACTCTATGACAATCCCTGGAATATATTTCTCCTGTTCCACCACCTTGCCTTTCCATGCTAACTGTATGGAACCACTCTGAAATTTTCCCCTAGTAGGCAAAATTAGGCCAAATTCCCAATGCTATGGTGTCAAAGAGAATACCCCAAAAGACCAAGCATCATGTTGATCCTTCGCATTCATCTGCAAGGGGAACTCCGCATGCCTGGTTCATCATATCACAGTTAAATTGCAGTCTGCTTGACACAATATATACAACACCAGGATTATCCATGCCATGGTCTTATGATAATCCATTGCACTGTAATTGCACCGGCAATTGCCTTAATGGCATTCGCACAATCATATTTTGCCCTGCTGTTTCATGCCCAACAGAGCTATAGGTCCTCTGGGTGGACTCGTACAAAACTGTAACCACTTTTAGCAATGCAGAGAACACATCTCCTTTTGAATGCTATCACTGGCTCCTTTCGGACTTTAAAAATCCAAGATTGTCACTACTAATTTGTACCCCAGATGTTTTCCCTAATATGAATCCCGGCAGTCAGCCCATTTTTCTTGCAGGAATGCAAATGCAGATGCCTATATCTTGTAGCCACCCTCTCAAAGCCTATATAGAATCCCTGCTACTTGACCTGCAAGATGCCGGTTTCTGTTCCCAGAAAGGTTCATTATTATTAATAACCGGACCTCTATATGCATGTCCATTTCCGGAAATCATAGCTGTAATGTGGCACATAAAAACAGAATAATTCTAGCAAGGATGGGGCAGTCACAAGTTGTGTAAAAGAACCCTAAGACCCCTAAAAGTGGTATTAAAGACATTATAGTACTGCATTATTCTTGTCGAATAACGCCACATGGCGGCCATTTTGGAAACCGCCCACCACGGTTGATGCAGGCACAATTTCACATGCCTCAATATCTGAAAATGTTCACAGTATATTAATCTATATGCGTACCAATTTTGGTGCTTTTATCAAAAAATGCACGATAGGTTTGATATGCCGCTGCACTATATATGAATGGGTTGCCCATGGGGTGAATAATAAAGAAGAGTTGACCATGCATGTATTGAGCCTAAGATGTAGATGGAAAAGTACTGTCATAAGTTTGTGGTGTTAGTTTTAGCTTCTTAAGGCGGTTCTTTGTGGGTTCTGGAAGGTCTTGGTATCGTCGTTTGCGGAAAACTGGTTGTTCGGTTGTTTTGCGCAACTATTTGCTGCATGTCACCAAACCCAAATGTAGCAGCTAAATTGAGGAGGTTTTGAGCGTTCGTAGTTGGCTGTGCAATCCCCTTCTGAGAGATGACATAAGCCCGCACAATTCCTTCCGGTGAACTAACTGTTCCTAGCACTTTGGATAGTCGACGGACATCAGAAGGTGTTAAACTGTCTATCTCATCTTGATGTTTTCCAAGCATAACAATTTTTTGGTTGCAGAGGCTTGTAGGGATTTTCTCGGCCGCTTCGACAGCTTTCACACTAATCGAGCTTGACCAGGAAGGTGGTCGTGGTAGCCTTGCAATTTCAGTTTGGGTCTGCGAACTGCAGGTAGTAGAATCTGGTAAATTTCCGAGATATTCAATGGCTTGTTCAAGTGCATACAAGATCATTGCCAAGCGAGCCATATATCCTTTGGCTTTGGACAAAATGCCTTGGATGTCTTCATCATCAGCTGCTTGCTTTCGATCAACCAGCGAGTCATGACCAGATTCAAAAGCAGTATATGCATCCCCTTCAAGGGTGTACTCCACCTGTTTGTTGTGCACTAGTTGCAGTATAGCATATATGTTTGAAAGCTTCGGGACGCTGTCGGGGATTGGCACTTTAAGCTCCCTCAAGTATACTTCTCTCTCCGGTGGAAAGTCGAAAAGCTGGCGGTCGTTGAAACCGTCAGCATCTGACGACAGCAGCATCTTCTCAACAAATGCAGGCTGGATGAACCCTGTCAATGTATAGTAGACCACAATGCAGTTACTCGAATGTTAATGCAACTCGCTGATTAGGTATAATAATATTATCGTGCAGAAATCGCAAGGTGCCGATTTGCTTGCCGAATTAACACCATGCATGCATGCGCATTCGGATACAAGCACACTGATTATGATTCTTACCTGTAACGTTGAAAGCAGTTTGATCAAGGACTGCAGTATATGATCTGTAGTTCCGAGCCCAAGCACCTCCACCATTTAGAGTAATTAAAGTTTTCCTGTCCATGGTTGAATTCGAGTGCTTGAAAAGGTCCAGCTGTGCGTACAAAGAACTTATTTCATCGAACAATCCCAGAATCTGCCCTCCGTTGCGTTTCTTAACGCTGTGCAATTCTTCGAAACTGAAATGATCAATCATCAGCTGCGGCGGAGTAGAGGTTTGGCTGCGTCTTGCGAAGATTGCCACTGTTTCTGGAGCTGCTTTTCGAGATCTTCGATGGGTGCGCGGAGACGTCTCAGAGCAGCAGTTTTTTTCTCTCCTTTCTTGGCAGCAACTACAAACCACAAAACAGCAGGTTCGGTCCACTCCGCGTTGACACGGACACGAGCGTTTATGCCCATGAAGGATGCAGCAAGGGTGAGGAGTGGGTATGCGAGGAATTCCACCGGTGCGCCGATCGCATCTGCGTTACCGGTAACGACACTGTAGAGGGCAGGAGAAAATAGTTCGGAAAAGTCCACCCTTTCGGAGTTAGCAGTGGTTAACTTCTCTTTCAGTGAATTTGATGCCATCTTTGAGATTTCAAAGTCAGTCGAGAGTCGAGATTCCTATTTCTGTTAGAAGGCCCCTCGTTGCTGTGTATTTATAGGCATCGTTTAGCGGAAAATGGTTGGTATAATGAAGTGGATATTTGTCCGGTAGGAAGTATAGGGCGATGGGTTTGGGTATATTACAGGGCCGGTTCTGGATAAACGCGCGTTTCCGGTACTTATATCTACAGTATGTACTTCCTGCCGGACCAATATCCACGTCTTAATCCTATAAAGTGGTTAGACGTTACGATTTTAAAGCGATATCAGTCCATTGCAATAGCATTATTTGTAACATGGCATCGAGCACTGGTGAAGATCAAACTCTGTTCAACAATATTCCGGTTTGTTACTTCGACGCAAGGAAGTACTGCTACGCCAATGGAGATGAGATTGCAGAGGACCCCGAAGCTGTCACCAAAATCGAGTACGAAATGCGCAAGTTTGAGTACGCCATTGAGATCGCAAATGTTACGAAATCGGGCATTTACCTTGTTGGAGAATTCGTCGGTGATGTCCTCGTAACTCGCGCCGAGTACGTTCCTACTATGGTAGACCCGAAGTGAAAGTGGAAGCTCTGGTGAGGAAAGGGAATGCATGCAGTTCAGATGAAACGATTAAAGCCTTGCAGCACTGGTAATTATTACGAACGAACACAAGTGCTTCACGTATGGACGACTACGTGGATTGGGGCCGTTTCGTCCATATTCGGGCTCATCCAGGATACTGCCTGGAAGCTATAATAACAATCAAAGGGGATGTTGTTGTAAAAGATTTGGAGGTATTTATCCGTGTGCAATGTACAGAAAGGGTGGGTGGTGCGTACGATCATCCATCGTGGTCTCCCAAGAATGTGGCAAGGGGAGATGCCATCAAATCGGAGAAGAAATACAGCAAGTATAAATATCCTGACGATCGCGAAGATGTGCATGGTTACTCGCAGCCTGTTCAATTAAAGATGTCCAGCTGCGTGCATGAACTATTCTACTTGTATAGCTACACTACATTGGTGATTAACGTTGTGATGGATTAGGCCTTTATGAATGCCCCTATATATACTACTCTTCTATTCTTACAGTCACCTAGCTATTATTCTTTATGCCATACTGGCACATCTATAATTATGCAGAGAACTTGAATGAAAAGCGAGTCACGGGAGACCATGCATGTGGACAATGCGATTTTGTCCCCAGTAGCTAACTTGAACGTGCATGCAGTCTGCATGCAGTCTGGGATGAGACTACATGCAAGCGTAATTGTCTATACATATTACATGAACACGTTCCCAGGCCGTTTATCCAGCGCGTGTATCGCTTCCAGTATAACGCGCGATACTAAAAGCGATCCGTGCTGGGGTTGGTTGGGTCTGGGACCGAGACTAATGGCATAAAAGTAAGTTGGCATAATTTTAGGTGCCTATTATCAATAGGATACCTAAGCTTATAGGTGATGTAAGGCCGCATTGGGCACCAAAGGCAATAATATGAATCACACGGCCATGTATTATGCATGTACGCATACTAGTCTCGTGCCCAGACGTCACGCGCCTCGCTGGTGGGCGTGGACGCCGGCAGCGGACGGTGGCAATTCCTATATGCGCGTTCAGAATTCACTATCTGCACTCAAGCGCCCATAAGCAGTAAAGTGCTCTATAAATGAATATCTCGGTTTCGGCAAAATGAGTGGTTTGTGCTGAGAAACTAGGGCCATGCACCTACGCGGAAACGGAAGATCGGCGGAACAGAAAACAGAGTATATACAGGCCTGCATGTGCAAGTCAAGCATTACTAATATACTCTTGGTGCGCTATGCAAGTGATGGCTTCATATGAACTCAACTATTTGAAGCTAGCCGATCTGTTATATGCATTGGATCACTTCCCACCCAACACTCCAAAACGATGGGAGGAGGTTGCTGACTATACATGAGCAAACGGAAGGCCTTGTACGGAAGCGCAGATATCGCAACCATGCAAATCCGCACTGAGCGTGGTCTGAGTAGTGCATCCAAATGCAAGAAAATAGAGTTTAGTTGTTCACCAAAAGAGTGCAAAGAAGTTGGAAGTTTCATCATGACTGAAGGCACACTCATTGATGCTCTACGCACACAGAGTGTTCCTTTGTATTCCACTCCTAGCAGACGGTCAGCACTCAAACCACTTGTTCTGACAAGTTACAGGAAGGAATGCTGTGGGGCTCCTCTGACTATGAGGTACAGACCATCCTCTCCTGTTGTCTACACTACCCAAGGTGCATCAATTGCTGCTGCATTTCATGCTTATTGCCAGCACTGTCACTTCACATATTATGCAAACAGCTGTGCAAATGTTGAAATGGAATATTACCATACAATTGGGGATGTAGAATACTTTCAGATTAGTTCCCAAACAGTTTTTCAAGTGAGTTTCCTGAAGGAGGTGACCAATTTGCTGGCATTGTGCAGTACAACATTTGAAGCTATTGCAAATTCATACAATGCCACTCATGGGAGCACTGATAACATGCAGTTAAAGTGTTTTGAAGGGTATGCTAGGACACCCAAAGCAGAATACAAATGGGAACTGAATCCACAACGATTAGAGGAAGGATGGTTCTTGTACAAGCTTGTTGAGTTCATTTCACATCACGGGGAGCCAAGCAAAAACTACTACACAACACCCATCAGTGGTAGGCGCAACATAGAAAAGCTGTGTCAAGATGCCTGCCATGACCTCTTCGTAGGGAGACCAAGCTGGATTGACCATCGTTGCACAGTAAAAGGGTGTGCTGAGGGGTATGCAACTGTTGATGGGAATCAGAAGGTTTGCCGTTCCATGTGTTGTGCACCAAAGGCCGCAGTTAAATTGGACAAAGGAAAGTTCAGCCTGATGAGTTGCTGCCCTAATACGCCGATTGGTGGAGGAAAACATCAACTGCCATCTACATAAATATTGCTCAGTGCACATGAACCTGGAAGTGGGGACAGAGTCAGATAGTGTTGACTTGGGTTCAGATATCCAGAATGAAGCATTTGTACAAGCTGCAACAAGCGAAATGGCTGAGTTACTTCCCCCTTTAGAGGATTGCACAGCTGCAGGTGAGAGCAATGAATCGTGCAAACCAGGCAAAAAGAGAGATTCATTTTTTGATCGGACAGCAGGGATCCTTGCGCTTGTGCGGCCTTGTGGAATTATTGTTAACTGGTCAGAGATGTACACTGCAGAATCCGCATCACAAGTATTTTTCTTCTTGATCAATACTTTTGGTAGAGGGAAAGATATATCATCTCTCCGGTACCTTGGATATATGATCGTGGGTGCAGCCTTCACCCATATCTGGTGAATCTTGCAAAACATAAAGCTTCATTCGCTCAGTACTTTCTTCGTCATGTCAAGTTCCTTGTTGACCGTTTTCACATTGAGAAGCATGTCAGTGCTACGTGCATGCCTCTGGGAAATCCAGAATGCAAGTACCATCCTGACCTAGAGGAATTTAAAGAAATAAAGGAGTGTAATACACAATGTGCTGAACAAGCATTTAAATGGATCAATAAACTGAGAAGTGGGACTCGTAACATGAGTCGATTCAAGTTCAACTTCTATTTGCATACAATGATAGAAATACACAATGCACAGCGAGAACAACAATTACAGCAACGAAAGAAACAGTAATACCTCTTAGGGGTTTTGCAGTCTTCTTGTAATGTACTCATTGTTTATATTATTATTTCAGTACAAGAACAAATGAACGATTATACATTCCTCAGGAAATGCATATGTACAGTACACTATCAAAGAAATGATTCTGTGTATTGAATTTCACTGAGGTACTGATCCTGACCTGTGTACATGTATATATATACACATAATATTATGCATATGACAATTCAATGAGGAGAGCCTGCTACATTACAGAGATGCATGACTTTGCAGTATGCCATAATCATTTGAGGAATGTAATATATCCTGGTGTGTCATTCAGGGTAACTTAATAGGTAGCCTAATCAAGTACCATAAGTGGGTGCTATACAAATACCAAGTAGGTATATGTGTTGACTAATTGCATTAGAGTTGCATGGTTTGCCTGAGTGCATTTACATGCATTTCATAGTATTGAAGCCCCCTCTTGGGAACTGTTTCAAGGAGCTAATTAGACAGAAATGGTTTGTCACCGTGTCAAGCAGTTGGATATGCAGGAATCATTCGGCACAGAGCAAGCAGTTGGACAGAAGCTGCATGCTAGGGACTGGGTATGAAACACTGATTTACAGTAACTGTTTACCACTGCACTGTGTCAAGCAGTAGGCACAAATGTTTGGCTGAATGCCAGGCACTTGCATGTACTGTGAACTTGGGCACTGTGAGTTAAATTTATCTAGGGCACTTTGGACTGACAGGACAAGTAGAAGGATGTGAGCTCAGGCCATTGTTTTCAGAGAATTCACTTCCAACAGGAGACAGAAATGTAACTGAAAGGAAAGCTACTTGGGTGTAGCTACCAAAGAAGGATGTGAGCTCACACCATTCCTTTCAAAGAGGCAGCCAATCCACCTCCCACACAGGAGACTAACATGTGAATGCAAGGAAACCTACTTGAGCTCATCCTTGTTCAATCAATCATTGCAGGGGCGGATCCAGGGGGGGCTACAGGGGGCTGTAGCCCCCCCCCCCTTTCCAGTTCCGACCACACCCCTTATTTACACGAATACCAGACTTACAGTGGAATCAGCAACAAAGAAGTTGTAAGGAAGCTCAGTGCTGGACGTTTTCCAACGGAAACTGCTTGTGACAGTCAGAATGAATCGGATACAGAGTCAACTCGTACTGGGGACGAAAACGGTTCTCAGTTCAGACCACGTGCACGGCGAATCTTCGTCGGACTTGACATTAATTGGTGATTCATGACTAGTCACATTTACCTTTTCACGTCGAGGATAAGACGTTCAAGGATGACACGGGAACCAGAAGGCAGCAAGTGCAGTGCAAAAGCTCGAAGGCGCTACGAGAGCCCATCTAGATGGCTGAAAAATGACGGTGAAAAAATTTTTCCGCGCTTCGCGCGGAGGTCTCTCTACAACATCCATCCTGGAACTCGTGTTGCTACTCGTACATCTGGAACTTGCAGTGCAAAGCACGAAAGTGCAACGAGAGCCCATTCTGACAACTGAAAAAATGAAGGCGAAAATTTTTTCAGCGCTTCGCGCGGACTGATCGGCGCTACGCGCCTCTATGCGCCGCCTTCGGCAGCGTTCAATTATGCTATTAGCCCCTCCCTTTCACAAATCCTGCATCCGCCCCTGCATTGTCGTAGTAATCATGGGGACTATGCACCCACAAGCTTAAGACAAGTAGAAGGACATGTCAGAGCTCACATGCACCAATAATTCCTTTCAACTTCCAGCCAACTCACTCCCATTCACGAGACAGCGACAATAACGTAGCTACAGAAGCAAAGCTATACTTGGGTGGCCAACAAGACAACTATATAGAATTCGAAAGATGTGAGCTCACATCAAGCAAAACTGTTTAACACATGTACAATGTGCTGAATTACTTTCTGCTTTGCCATGGATGGTATAGTTTATCTGACATGGCCTAGCTAACTGCTTGGCATGGGGGAAAATGGTTTCTGTCTAACACAGTGGCAAGCAGCTAGATGGAAACCGTTTGGCTTTCATCTTCGGTCAGGCTAACTAAGTACCATAAAGTATGTGCTACCTATCAATCAGTAGGTGGTTAGCTAGTTGAATAATTGCCCTAAAGCCATCAGTACTCTGTATATGGCATGGCTGCAACCATCATGTACTCCACGTTTTTCACGGTCAGTTTTGCTGTGAGGAATATATTGAATGTGCATGCAGTGTATGCATTTGACAGGAATCATTCCATGCAGGGACAGGAACTTTTCGGGACTGTATATATACAGACCGAAGGGTATGGGTCACCTGGTTAGAACGAAAGCGGGTTAGGACCTTACATATTATAGTGGACAAAAAAGGTTTAACAATTGTCTTAGTGGACTTTGCACCCAACTAGACAAGTACAAGGATGTTAGCTCACAGAAATGTAACTGAAAGGAAAGCTACTTGGGTGTAGTTATACCAATGAAGGATGTGAGCTCACACCATTCTTTTCAAAGATGCAACCAATTCACCTCCCACACAGGAGACTAACATGTGAATGCAAGGAAACCTACTTGAGCTCATCCTTGTTCCATCAATGATTGTCATAGTAATCATGGGGACTATGCACCCACAAGACAAGTAGAAGGACAGTGGGAGCTGACAATGCACCATTAATTCCTTTCAACCTCCAGCCAATTCACTCCCATTCATGAGACAGCAACGTAACTATAGAAGCAAAGCTATACTTGGGTGGCCAACAAGACAACTGGAATTCGAAAGATGTGAGCTCACAACAAAGATTCGCCAGATCACAGCAAACATTTGACACCGTGTCAGACTGCTAGACAGCAACCGTTTGATACCGTGTCAGGCTGCTGACCGTTTGGCACCGTGTCACTGCTAGACAGTACTAACCAATTGACACCGTGACCGTGTCAGGCTGCTAGACAGCAACCGTTTGGCACCGTGTCAGGCTGCTAGACAGCAACCGTTCGACACCGTGTCAGGCTGCTAGACAGCAACCGTTTGACACCGTGTCAGACTGCTAGACAGCAACCGTAAACATTTGACTCCATGTCAGGCTGCTAGACAGCAACCGTTCGACACCGTGTCAGGCTGCTAGACAGCAACCGTTTGGCACCGTGTCAGGCTGCTAGACAGCAACCGTTTGGCACCGTGTCAGGCTGCTAGACAGCAACGTTCGACACCGTGTCAGGCTGCTAGACAGCAACCGTTTGGCACCGTGTCAGGCTGCTAGACAGCAAACATTTGACTCCATGTCAGGCTGCTAGACAGCAACCGTTCGACACCGTGTCAGGCTGCTAGACAGCAACCGTTTGGCACCGTGTCAGGCTGCTAGACAGCAACCGTTTGGCACCGTGTCAGGCTGCTAGACAGCAACCGTTCGACACCGTGTCAGGCTGCTAGACAGCAACTGTTTGGCACCGTGTCAGGCTGCTAGACAGCAACCGTTCGACACCGTGTCAGGCTGCTAGACAGCAACCGTTTGGCACCGTGTCAGGCTGCTAGACAGCAACCGTTTGACACCGTGTCAGGCTGCTAGACAGCAACCGTTCGACACCGTGTCAGGCTGCTAGACAGCAACAGTTTGGCACCGTGTCAGGCTGCCAGACAGCAACCGTTTGACACCGTGTCAGGCTGCTAGACAGCAACCGTTTGACACCATGTCAGGCTGCTAGACAGGAACCGTTTGACACCGTGTCAGGCTACTAGACAGCAACCATTTTGACAGGCTGCTAGACAGCAACCGTTTGACACCGTGTCAGGCTGCTAGACAGCAACCATTTTGACACCGTGTCAGACTGCTAGACAGCAACCCTTTGGCACCGTGTCAGGCTACTAGACAGCAACCATTTGACACCATGTCAGGCTGTTGGCACCGTGTGAAGCAGTTAGACTCTTGCTGAGGGGGTAGAGATCCCTGATAGACAATTCAATATGGCATTGTAGCTACGTTGTCTAATTACCCACACACCCTTCTGATTCATGAATAGTCTGCCACACCCTCATTTTGGGTATCTTGCTGGGGGGGGGGGGGGGGGGGGGGGGAGGGGGCAGAGATCCCTGGTAGACAATTCAATATGGCATTGTACATTACGGTCTAATTACCCACACAGCCTTCTGATTCCATGTCAGGCTGCTAGACAGGAACCGTTTGACACCGTGTCAGGCTACTAGACAGCAACCATTTTGACAGGCTGCTAGACAGCAACCGTTTGACACCGTGTCAGGCTGCTAGACAGCAACCATTTTGACACCGTGTCAGACTGCTAGACAGCAACCCTTTGGCACCGTGTCAGGCTACTAGACAGCAACCATTTGACACCATGTCAGGCTGTTGGCACCGTGTGAAGCAGTTAGACTCTTGCTGAGGGGGTAGAGATCCCTGATAGACAATTCAATATGGCATTGTAGCTACGTTGTCTAATTACCCACACACCCTTCTGATTCATGAATAGTCTGCCACACCCTCATTTTGGGTATCTTGCTGGGGGGGGGGGGGGGAGGGGGCAGAGATCCCTGGTAGACAATTCAATATGGCATTGTACATTACGGTCTAATTACCCACACAGCCTTCTGATTCATGAATACCCTCATTTAGGGTGTGGTTTAACAACTAATAAATTATTACACAGTGTACCTCATGTACCTTCAGAACTTGAATCCGCTTCTGCTCTAGGTAAGGTAGCCACACCCCCGCTTTGTGCCTGTGGTGCTAATCAATCCCTATGACGGCTTTCTGTCCTAGGATTGTTCCCAGGCCGGTTCATATGCAAGAATGAGACTGCTGCCAATCAAGTGGGTGAGGCTTCCTTTCCAGGTTAAAGTTCGAAGCCGTGTGTGTGCAGGTAGCAGGAAGTAGTTCTGTGGAGATGCGTTATGCGTTTGCAACTAGCAGCTTAGACAGGAAGTTGTCCTAGTTCTGTACTAGCTTGTACAAGTTTGCCAATCCTGCACCCTTGTGGTCCTGGAGAGGACTCGGTTCTGAATGACTCTGAAGATATTCCACTGCTAAACATTCAAGCAGTGAAGCCCATGTTGTCCAAGCCTGGTATAATGTTAGACCTAACTGTGGATGCCAGGCCCCTGCAGATGGAACTGGACACGGGTGCCTCGGTATCCATCATTTCAGAGAGGACGTGGAGCACTGCACTTGGGTCGCCCTCACTGACCAAGTCGGATATTCGACTCAAGACATATACCGGGCAAAACCTCAAGGTTGTGGGGCAGAAGATAGCCACGGTGCGGTATGGAAGCCAGGAGCGGCAGTTACCCCTGATTGTGGTGGCCGGCAATGGCCCCTCCCTGTTTGGCCGTAACTGGTTGGGTGAACTGCAGCTTGATTGGGGACGCATCAAGAAGGTGGTGACCCCACTGGAGCAATTGCTTCAGGAATATGAAGAGGTTTTCCGTCCAGAATTGGGTACGCTCCGGGGCATCCAGGCCAAGTTGGAGGTCAAGCCAGATGCCAGGCCCCGGTTCCACAAGCCACGCTCGGTGCCCTATGCCATCAAGGAGGCCATTGAACGGGATCTTGAGCGACTGGAGAAGATTGGTGTCCTGGAGAAGGTGAAATACAGTGACTGGGCTGCTCCCATTGTGCCCGTGCCTAAGTCCGACGGAGGCATCCGTATATACGGAGACTATAAAGTCACCATTAATCCCCAGCTTGAAGTTCACCAGTACCCTGTTCCCACTGCCGAGGATCTGTTTGCTACCTTGAGTGGAGGGCAGACCTTCTCCAAGCTAGACTTATCCCAGGCCTACCAGCAGGTGGTATTGGAGCCAGCCTCACGCAAGTAAGTCACCATTAGTACTCATAAGGGGTTGTACCAATATAACAGGCTGCCTTTTGGGGTAGCGTCAGCACCTGCTGTCTTCCAGGAAATTATGGAAAAGGTATTACAGGGCATTCCAGGGGTGGTGGTATACCTTGATGACATACTGGTTACAGGGAGGACAGAGGAAGAGCACCTTGACCGTTTAAGGGAGGTTCTGGATCGGCTCAAGCAACATGGACTCAGAGTGAAGCGTTCTAAATGCCGATTTCTAGCACCCTCTGTGGATTATCTGGGGTATCGTATTGATCGAGAAGGGCTGCATGCTCTGCCTGATAAGATTGCAGCTATGGTTGAAGCCTCAGCACCCACTAATGTCACCGAGTTGCGTGCATTTTTGGGGTTGGTGAATTATTATGGGAAGTTCATCAGTCAGCTGTCCTCCGTAACCTACCCATTGAACCGGTTACTCTGCAAAAGAGCTCCTTGGGCTTGGGACAAGGCTTGTCAGCAAGCCTTTGTGCAGCTCAAATCACAGTTGGCCTCCACGAGTGTGTTGGTTCACTATGATATGAACTTACCCTTGAGGCTAGACTGTGATGCCTCAGCTTATGGGGTGGGGGCAGTGCTGTCCCACAGTTTCCCAGACGGGACCGAGAGGCCCATTGCTTATGCCTCCCGGACCTTGAATGCAGCAGAGAAGAATTATGCACAGATAGAAAAAGAGGGGTTGGCTCTGGTGTTTGGAATCAAGAAGTTCCACAAGTATATCTATGGGAGGCGGTTTACCTTAGTGACTGACCACAAGCCTTTGATGTCCATACTGGGGCCCAAGAAGAGCCTACCCACCTTAGCAGCAGCCAGATTGCAGCGATGGGCCATATTACTGCTGGGGTACCAGTATAACTTGGAATTCAGGAGCTCCGTGCAGCACAGTAATGCTGATGGGTTTTCCCGTCTGCCCAGGCCTGGCCCTGCGGGGGTGAGGGATGACACGGAGGTGGGAACAACGGCTTTCAACCTGCACCAAATTGAGGCGCTACCCCTGTCGGCACAGCAGCTGAAGGAGGCCACACTCAAAGACCCCCAGCTGAGTAAGGTGATGCGGTACACCCAGGAGGGCTGGCCTAGGGAGGTCCCCACTGACTTGAAGGCCTACCATCAACGGAAGGCGGAGCTTGGAGTGGAAGCTGGCTGTTTATTTTGGGGAACTCGGGTAGTAATACCAGGGAAGCTGCGCCCCGTAGTCCTGGCTGAGCTCCACACCAGCCACCCAGGGATAGTACGAATGAAGGGGTTGGCCCGGGCACATGTGTGGTGGCCAGGCTTGAGTCTAGCCATTGAGCAAGCAGTGCACAATTGTGACCCGTGCCAGGGTAACCGCAAACAGCCACCCACCATTCCCCTGCATCCATGGCCATGGCCCACCGCGCCATGGGAGAGAGTACATGTGGATTATGCTGGTCCCTTTTTGGGCTACATGTACTTGGTAGTGGTAGACAGTCATTCCAAATGGTTGGAGGTGATGCCCACGAAGAGTACGACAGCAGAGAAGACACTGGAAATTTTGAGGTCGTTGTTTGCACGGTATGGTTTGCCCAAGCAGCTAGTTTCCGACAATGGGCCTCAGTTTACAGCCCAGGAGTTCGAGCAGTTTATGCGGGACCATGGGGTCAAGCACCTGAAAAGTGCCCCTTATCACCCAGCTACCAATGGAGAAGCAGAGAGATTTGTACAGACCTTTAAGCGCTCTCTTCGTGCTGGACAGAGTGATGGAGGTATGGTTCCTCAGAAGTTAGCCCAGTTCTTGCTGACTTATCGCACGACACCTAACGCAACTACCGGAGTGGCACCTGCTGAGCTTTTCCTCAAGAGGAAGCTCCGGACACGATTGGACCTGATGAAGCCCTCTGTAGAAGGGCACGTGCTTGACAAGCAGATGGAGCAGAAAAAGCACCATGATGTACACTCCCACCAGCGAAGCTTCATGGTCGGACAGTCGGTACTTGTCAAGAATCTGAGGGATGGTCCAAATTGGCTGGTAGGACGGGTGATCACCAAGCTGGGTCCAGCTAACTACGAGGTTGAAGTCCAGGGCCAAGTTTGGAAACGCCATGCGGACCAGTTGATGGTGTACAAGGGGAAGCAGCTCTCGGGTCCTGAGACTAACCAGACTTCATTGCCTGAGGAGTATTCGGCTCCATCGTCTCCCTTGCCTGTTGTGTCCGCTGTGCCCGAACCTGCTGTGGCAGTTCCGTTGATCGAGGCACCTCCTACACCTCCTGATAGTGTTGAGTCCAGTTTGGCTCCTACTGTTGGATCTGAGTACGTACCTGCCGAGCAAGCCCCTCCAACTCCGAAAGCTATAAAGACTTACCCACGTCGGGATCGTCACCAGCGAACCTGGTTTGAACCAACTTTTTGATTAGGACAGAGGAGTGTGATGTACTTGGGGTACTTCCTGTATCAGTTCGTTACTACTTCCTGTATCAACTCAAATTATACCATGTGCTTCGTTCATTGATTCAGTTCTCAATAAAGTTGATACACAATACAAATCTTCAATCTTTTTATCAAAACTGAAAGGTTGGCGAAGAATGGAACATTATTCGTAATCCAGAGCCCAATTAACTCGACCGGAAATGTACTTTGATCAGTGTGAAGTGTGACTTGGAGTGACTTGGTGTTAGAACTTGAGACTCTATCCAGCTGATAATTTGATTGACATCTGTTGAGTTTGTACAGCTTATAGATCATCTTCACAAATCACAGGCTTGTACAGAAGAATGCAATCAGCATAATTATACATGTAGAGATTTCTGGAAAGTGGAACATCTATAAAGAAATATGAGAGGGCTGAGTATGGAACCCTGAGGGACTCCAAGCAGAGGTGCCTTCCAGTACAACTCTCTCTCCTGTTGGTGTAATGGGAGCCATTGCAGATGGGGTCCAGTAATGGTAGTGGTTGGGGAGGATATAAGGTTATCGTAGCTCTGTGGCACTGAATCAAAAGCCTTTCTGACATCAATGAACCCTCTGCAACTTATGAGTGTGTCATTCCAAAATCTTGTGCCAATATGGATGAACACCTCTTGATGAATGCCTCGTTCCCAGACCTACCCCTTTCTTTCTGTCCTTCGGTTTGCATTGACGGATGCGGAGAGCAGTGCGTTCTTCGACGTCTGATCTTTTTCCTTCACCATAGCAGTATACATCCTAACCCTTATTGCATGGGTGTTGGGCTTATATATAAGCCAGCAACATCCCTGCATGCTCATGAGGATATGAATAATTAATACAATCATAATTCTATATACACCTTTCACTAGAGCATGCAGTAGTTAGTGCAAGTCTTATGCATTGTTACTATCAGGATTCCAAACCATGCAACTGCACGTGTGCATGAAACTAAGATGAAATTCAAACATTACTGCATCTTCATGATAGCTAATCATAGTAACTGTTATTCAGTATAGCAGTGCATAAATTATTTCAACTAAAATAATTTGAACTGCATCCCTGCAAACTTATATAAGTACAGTTGTATCAACCAATTACGTACTGCTACAGCTTGCATTGGTTATAATACTGCAGGTATGCAAATTTGTTAGTATAAGGATTTGGATCCATGCAAACCATGCAACTGTGCGTGCTTGTAATGCATGGCTGGATTATAGCCTTACGTGCATGAAACTATAAGATGAAACTCAAACATTATTGCATCAACATGATAATATTAGATTGTAAATTTCAACAATAATGATTTGGGAACGGCGTAATGGCAAGACTACAGCAATTATTGTGTTGTAGTTGTATAAATCAATTGCTGCTACAGGTAAAAGTTGTGTTGGTGGAGGGTACTATTGTAGTCCTGACTTTGGCATAGCAATCCCTGAGAAACAGTGAGAAAAAGAGAGAAACATAAACCACTGCACACAGCTAGCCTGCACATTCCTTCAAGAACCAGGTACAGAGATGACAGCATATTTGTTGCATGACTCACCATATTTCCTGCAGAGGCAGTCTGCTTCACTCACATCACCGGACTCGACCATGGCTTGGACCAGCTGCCAGTATGATGCTTGCGGACAGTTCCTCAGCCATGCCTTAAACATGTCTCGCTTGCAACCTTCGTGATCTCGTGGGCGGTTACTTTCGATGGTATCAAGGTCGTCATCTTTGATGTCCAACTGCAGTCCCAGGTTATACCAGCTTTTCACTCTGACCTTGACCAGATCCTTCAGTGTTGGCCTGGGGGCTGCACAAACAAGAAATGTATAATCATCATAATTATGGATGCAAAGTGCTATCATTAGAGAACAGAACGTTATACATTCACTTGATCAAAGAATACTTGTGCTTATTAGAGTAGCACAATGTATTATTATATTCATACCCACCTGTGATGACTTGAGGTGAGTGGGTTGGTGTACCAGAGGTGGTTGCATCTGAGGAATGATAATCATAGGAACCACAATCATCAGGAAACCATTATCATTACCACAATCTTGCACATGATGCAGTAAGAATAACAGCCACAGGATGTTCCATGTTAGATCAGGTGAAACCTAACATACAGTGTGTGACAGTGTACCATGTGAGTGGGTCGTGATCAAACTTACCAAGTGGGTTAAGTGTGGAGACCTGCAGTGGTGGGGGAGACTGAGGTGGAGGACAGACTGCTCCTCTCTGTGGAGATGATACTGCATGTGCAGATGGGAACAATACATGATGTCCACAGTCTATGGTGCATGTATTACAGCACCAATACTTTGATACAAACACGCCTACCCTTGGTGACGTGGGATCCATTGGGACTTGGAGATGACCAGGTGTCTGCAGCAGAGGTGGTTGCAACTGAAATCATGCAAGAAGGCATTTGTATACCAATAGCTACATTGGGCATCCACAAAGAATCATGCAATTCACAGCCAAAGGATAAATTACTCCTACAATGTGACAGAGAATGATCACCGGTGGTGTGAGCTACTCACCTGAAGTTTCACCGGACCCAAACCACACCATGTGCTGCTCTGTCAGCCTGGAGTAGACCTCGGCAGGATTCACTGTACATGTCATCAGTCGGCGGCTGCTGTCAACTACGGTAGCGTGGGGGGACGCAGTAGAGTTCGAATGCGTGCGACAAAGCAGGTGGGCGCAGCACAGCAGAGGGGAGGTAGCAGAGTTTGGATGTTGGCAACAAAGAAAAGCGTCCTGTGGCACTGAATTACTATAATGCAGTGTGGCGGATGCTTTGCGCAGCCCTGCCTTGATGGTATCACGAATCAGTGGGCAAACTTCTGAAGCAAGTGTTACAGGTGCATTTCTGGGAAGCTGCAGACTGACCTGGAAATAGGTTGAAAAGGAGTCGGTCAAGATGACCTTCCCGGGAAGATCTCCTGGAACCTGGAACTCGATCGTGTTTCGGTCAACTTTCACTGGGGATAGATCAGAATTCAAGAGTAGCTTCCACTTGGCCTCGGACAGAAGGTAGGCTGCTAGAGCACAGAACACACCGACTAAAGGACTGTGGGGGAAGTAGAGCAGCAGAGAAGGAACACTGCCACCAGGAGAGAGAAGAGCTGTATCATCTGTGACTGGTAGAAGGCAGGGCATGAGGTATTCCTCCTCAGAGATCTTGGATACAATTAAGAGCTCTTTGAAAAGCTTCAGCAGTTGCTCTGGACCGAAAACGCCTGGAACGTAGTGGGATGCAAACTCCTTCTTGCTAAGCAATTCTAGCGTGATTATTCCCTCACTGCGAAACTTACACAGCTTACCCTCAGTTGCTCTGTGCTGGCTCGGACGTGTTCGCAACCTGTAGCTGTGCTCTGCTAGCTCTGTTATCTTGTCAAGGAGCACCATGGGATCACAAAATACGATGCCAGGAAGTATGTCCTTGTAGTAGAAGAGGATGTTGAGGTTGTGAAGATATTCCAAAGCTTCCTCAAATGACTCTTTGTCGAAGTGAAATCCTTCAGCTGCTCTGAAGCACTCAGCTTTGGTAAGCACACCTCGTCCAAGCTTTAGCATGAGCTCCTGAAGTGCAAGCTCTAGGGCATTCCATCGAAGAGGGATTTGCTTTGGCTGGACATTGGATCTCTCAACTATCACTTTCCTTAGCTCGGCAGCGAATTCTTGCTCCTGTGGCCCAGGGTTTTTCACATTTAGTGGAAATATGAGCTGCTTCAACCCTTCACCACAATAGATGGCATCCTTCTGAACAGCAGGAAGTAACATTTCCTGAATTTTCAGATCCTTCTCCACTCTTGATTCGGAGCACTGGTCCTCGAGATCTTTGTGGGTCCCTATGAAGATTGTGTTGGGACAGAGACCTTCCTCAGACTGGGATGCCTGTGCCTGTATCACTCGCATGCAGTGTTTCAGAATTTGTTGGTTGGTGAAGGCTGAGTGATAAGGTGTGCCCACGAGGTTACCATTGTCGTCATAGTACTCGATAAGTGGGTGTTCACTGAGCCTCTCACTGAGCTTGATAGTGAACATGGAGGCTGAAGTACCTCGCATGAAGATGGGGAGTACTTCGTGAAACTGGGGCTGTCCCCCAGTGTCGATGAGAAGGATTCGATCGGGTCTAAAGCTCTTCTTTCCCCAGTGTGGTGATGTCTCAATGCGTCGAAGTAGTTCTTTCTCTGCAGAAGTGGGGACTGAGGATGCTTCTTCACGTGTCATGGACGATGCACTTGCACCCTCTTTGGCGGAAGGTGAGTTTGCTGTAGCGTGAGGACCACCAGTTCGCGGCTGGGAGGTTCCTGGTGCTGTGGAAGAAGCTGCAGAGGTTTTAGCGTTCCTTGAATGTGAAAGCTTCGATGGAAGCATCGTGGCTGTGTCTGCGATGGTCTGCGACAAGTTGTCACGTGTTACCTCAAC
The DNA here is from genome assembly GCA_963931865.1 of Axinella damicornis. NCBI lineage: Eukaryota > Metazoa > Porifera > Demospongiae > Axinellida > Axinellidae > Axinella > Axinella damicornis. The sequence goes on from OZ007512.1 coordinate 5,101,906, forward strand.
CCACTGCTCATCTCTCATTTCAGCCCTAGTCGCTCTCACTGGTCGTGTAGCACACGGTGTGCTACGGCGCACAGAGGGTGGCTCCTCCTCCATGATGAGTGCGATAGTATGACTTTTCCCTGTGCCGGCTGCACCGAAAATGAGCGTTTTGATGTCCCTCACCTCCACATATCCATCCTTCATCGCCTCATTGAAGAGTTCCTTGGACTTCTCACTCGCTACATGATGGAAAACATCAACTTCATACATTGTACTGGGTGGTAAAAAAGTGATGGTACTACAATCAATATGGTAATATGTGGCTGCTCACACTTCAATACCAAACCAACAGGAGCAGAGAATACAACTAAAGTGGTGTACATCTAACAGAGGTTTACACTGAACACACTTACATAAGCACATTGTACAGGAACAATGTGCATAAGGAAATACCTTCGTCACTATTATATTCTATAATATGTGGGTACTAATTTTAGCAATTGATCATAATTTATCATGGGTACTATTATTACCGATACTCTGAATCAGTTCAAATGGCAACCGCACTGCTGGTGGCTAGTGCAACAGGTAGGGCAGACTAATGATGCCTCAGGTCTTCCTCTCACCTCGTACAGCTAGCGTCATTCCCATATGACTAGGGATGAGGCTATCGTGCTTTTTATTTTGTCCAGTTATGCTATTCCCCAATGCTCCAGATTATGTCCAATTATGCTGTTGGTATATCCCATTATTCCAGGTTATGCAATTATGCCCTTGATATAATTATCCTGATTAGTCTCAAACATTTTACTGTACAGTTTGTGTATACACCACCACCACAAGGTATAAAAATCATCTCAGTGAGTCAGCGCTTATTAAACTGTAACATTAAGGACGATTCTATGTAGTCCTGAAGGGAATTGTCCTGCTGCTCCCCAAATGAACAATTTAAGAGTGAAAACACTCTTTCGGCTGTAGCAGATGAAGGCTGGATAAGGAGAATCTTCCTAGCAGCACTCGCCCAGCTAGGGAGAGCACTGCTGTTTTGCTTCCACCAGTCAAGTGCAGAAAAGTCAGCGCTGGTATCAGCGGCCCTAGCAATGTAGTCCGGAAGTTCTGCTTTGAGACTATAGAGACTACGCTAGGTATACTCAAAAATGGAACTGCAAGTAGAGACTGCTCCAATGTGGCTTCATCTGGTTTCATAGAATAGATCTTCTGGGGTGCAAACAACATTTGAAAGCTAAGAGTGAGGTCTTCAAGCTGCTATCCAACTGCCGTTGGAAATAGTCAAGTCCAGGTTGAACACAGTTTTTCGCATAAGCCACCAACTGCTGGGTACGTAGGTCTGACAGTTGTGCCCCAGACAGACGTTGTGCGATTGCGCGCACATTTGGTGTAATACCTACACGAACAGAAGCAGAAACTTTCTCAATGGCTTCATAGCACTCAAGGGCAAGAGGGCCATCTCCTTCCAAGAAGTACACTGTTAAAACAGTGGTGTTAGTCTAACACCAGTAGTGTTAATCTAAGCATATATCTGTAGTGCAACTTTTAACCCAGGTAGTGTAATACAACACTAGGTTTGCTACTTTGACACCAACACAGCTAGATATAAACCACTGGTGTGTAGAAATAGCACTCAGGTGAGGTTCACATAACACACACAGTTTTTGGGGGTGTGAGATTAGCACATCTATGTAGTGTTAATTTAATCCGATAGGTGTAATTTAACACTGCGTTCGTTGGTTTAACACCAGCAGGGCTTAAAATTAACCACCCGAGTAGAAACAGCACCAGGTACAGGATTCACCAGCTCCCATGCTGGGGTGTGACAATAGCACCAGGGGTGGTAATTCTAGCACATCTATGTAGTGTTAATTTAATGCGATAGGTGTAATTTAACAATGCGTTCGTTGGTTTAACACCAGCAGGGCTTAAAATGAACCACCCAGAAATAGCACCAGGTACAGGGATCACTGGCACCCATGCTAAGGTGTGAGAATAGCACCAGGGGTGGTAATTCAAGCACAGCTATTTAGTGCTAGGTGTAATTTAACACTGCGTTGGCGTTGCTTTAACCCGACAGCTTAAAATAAAACTACCCGGAGTAGATACAGCACGAGGTACAGGATTCACCAGCTCCCATGCTGGGGTGTGAGAATAGCACCAGGGGTGGTAATTCTAGCACATCTATGTAGTGTTTATTTAATGCGATAGGTGTAATTTAACAATGCGTTCGTTGGTTTAACACCAGCAGGGCTTAAAATAAACCACCCAGAAATAGCACCAGGTACAGGGATCACCGGCACCCATGCTAGGGTGTGAGAATGGCACCAGGGGTGGTAATTCAAGCACAGCTATTTAGTACTAGGTGTAATTTAACACTGCGTTGGCGTTGCTGTAACCCGACAGCTTAAAATAAAACTACCCGGAGTAGATACAGCACCATGTACAGGGTTGACTGGCTCGATGCACTCCTGCTTCACGTAGTGTGTGACTATAACTGGCAGCGTAGCTAGTGCAAAATACGTGGGCATATGGCGCCGCCGAACTTGCAGCGAGCGCCATTGGTGAGATTCAGTACATTGTACCTATAAGTAATCTCTTGTATAAGCCCTACGCTGGCGGTTAACGGCAAGTTACTTTATCTTGACAGCGTTTTAGATACTAGAGCCGGGTTCTTCGTTGAGAACTACGGATTACAGTCAGTAGATCGCTGCTCGATCGAAGTGCTGCGCGGCTCGATATTATTATTGCGAATGACCAAAATCACGTGAATGTCACGTGCTGCGAATAAGTTTACAGCGCGGGAGAGCAGCTGTTGATATTTATTGAATCGACCAGAAGAAGAGCACGACTGAGGTGAAGCTATGCTGTTCCTTCAGGAAGCCTCTAACTCAGTGTCTGGTACAAAAAGGAAGCAAAGTCGTTCGGTTCCAAGTTGACGGACGGGTAAGTATATCGTGTGTAGTGTTTTTGTGTGCGTTCACTGTGTTGAGGTTTGCAAATGAGTGTTGCGTGTGTTGGGCTTTGTGGCCATGCCTGGTCTTCAATCTGATATATAAATACATAACTCCACAGGCTTCCTAGAATACCTAGATGCTTGCATGATGGTATTTTAGCAGACCAACAGCAAAGTATAGTTTGTCAACTGGTTGTTAGTCTCACCTCTTGGGCTTTGTGGTTGTGTGGCTATCAGTCTGACCTATTGGGCTCTGCATGTGGTTGTGTGACTGTCTAGCCTCGTTCTCAGGCACACATTAATTGGGGAGAAGAGTGCCTGGTATCCACTGTTTGCGGCTCCCCAGGTTTTTGTAGGGAACTGTAAGCTACTGTCATACTAGTCCGTGTTGCACGGCCATACTTTACTGAAAGACGGGAGTCGTTTACATCTACAAGACGTAACTCTGTTCAGCCAAGCCATGCCGTACGGCCTCGGTACGGTCGGAAAGCCAACTGCATGAGGACGAACAACTGACAGCAAGTACATAATGGCAAGAATGGGTTTGTATGGTTACATACGGCCAGGTTGAATTTTCTGTGGATCTGTATCGTGTTTCACGTCCACTTCAGAAAGGCATATTGCCTTCCGAAACCATGGCCTCGCATGATGCTGGAGTCGTATAATATTTTTCCGCGTTGTTTCAGCTTACGAATTATACAGCAAATGTATCGGAACTGCTAGCGCATCCGTGAACAGTGGCGCTCTTCTCCCAATTACCGAGCAAGGCTGTCTTATTTACCTGTTGGGCCTTGTGGTCGTGTGACTGTCAAGCTTTGTGAGTGTAGTTTAGTGTAGCCTCATTCCCAGGCCTACCTGGTGTCCTAGGGGGGTGGGGCCCAACTGCAAATAAGTTTAAACACTGGCTGTTCATCATCCAGTTGGCTAGGTTCAAACGTTCCAAGACCTCAGACATATATAGCTTCATCTTGATCCAGGACCGGTTGAAATGACTACGGCCCCTGCCCCCTCTACGTCCACCTTGCATCCGCCTGACGTCACTCACGTTATGAATGATACCAGGCCTTCCCTGTTTTTCGCTGCTCTTCTGCATCCGTGTATTATTAAACAGAAAACGGGTAGGCCTGGGAACGCGAGGCTAGTTTAGTGCATTTGTGTGGCCAAGTCTGATGCACATGCATGGTGTATGTTTGTTTTTCTCAGATGGTCTATCCCTTGCTATGCTCTGCACCTTCTGCTGTGTAGCTCGTGACAACACAACCAAAGCGGTGCTGGTACGTACTTCAGCATTAGCCATGCATGCATGATCATGTCGACACATAGCTAGCCAGTTGTTACATATTTTCTACGTGCTCTTGTTGCAGGAAATTTGTGATCCTCAGCAAGTTGCCACCAGCCACAACCACTGCTCATAGTTGGAGGTACCCCCAAAAGTTGACATCATGACTCAACCCTATACAAATAGTCCAGGCCATTTAGGGTTTGACCTAAAACAAATTGCAACACAAGCTTTTTCAACTGTTTCCTAGACAGAAAAATGTCCTCTATAACATACAAAAAGTCCCAATGAATCCCTTGAGGGGAAAGTACTGAAATAGTAACATTTATAAATTAATTAAAACAATTAGTGCACATTTTCTGCACTTTTAACAAAAATATTTATAAATCATTGCAACACAAGTTCTTTCAACTGTTTCCTAGACAGAAAAATGTCCTCTATAACATACTAAAAGTCCCAAAGAATACCTTGAGGGGAAAGTACTGAAATAGTAACATTTATAAATTAATTAAAACAATTAGTGCACATTTTCTGCATTTAAAAAAAAGAAGTTTTTAAACCTTTGCAACACAAGTTCTTTCAACTGTTTCCTAGACAGAAAAATGTCCTCTATAACATAACATACTAAAAGTCCCTTGAAGGGAAAGTACTGAATTTATAATAAAACAATTATTGCACTTTTTCTGCACTTTTGAAATTCTTTTTCAAACTATTATATATCTGATGAAGACTGGCGTTCACCCAAACAGGCATTAAAAGTCTAAAAACGCGTCGTGGAAAGGACAAAAAAGAAACTGTTATCTCTTTGCCCCTAATGGAGTCCTCACACCTCGGGATGGAAGTGGAGAGCTCCCATTTGCTGGACGAGCCAGAGAACACCATTGCGGGTCCCTCAGCAGCCCCCAGCCAGCCCAATCCGGGACACATCACTGTCCCCCACCAGCATGTAAATATCTCTGACAACTTATAGTATCCCAGTATGAATTACGCATTTTGTCTAAAGGACTATCATTATCCCCAAGCCTAAACGGCTGGATCCTGTTGACTTACTCTGCGATGCCAACAATCTCATCGGAAAGATGAAAACCATGTACGAAAGGTACAGTAAGCCGAGGAGGGAAAGAGGAAACCAATCAATACCCAACACAGGTAGCTACTGGTTGACGGATAACCAAGCCTTGGAAAATATTGTCCATGGCTTGAAAATGAGATTGGCATCCATTCAATATGAACAGAGTGAAAGGGATAATTTATCCTATGGAGAACGCAAAGCACTCACAGACCTTATGAGCCGTACAGGTATTGTGACCAATAAGGCCGACAAGGGCTCCACCATTGTGGTCATTGACATAGATGACTACATAAGGAATGCCCTTGACCACCTGGCAGACCAATCGGTTTACCAGCAATTGGCCTCAGACACAACGGGGTGACATTAAACAGATGATCTCCAAAAAGCCTGACAAATTAATGAGGTCAGGTATGCTCAGCAAAGAGATGCACACTTATTGCGAGCCCCCCATGACCCACAGAACCTCACGGCTGTACTTTCTCACCCATAGAAATCATTGGGTATTACGTTCGCTGGCCTTGCTGCGGACCTAGTAGCAACTGTTAGTTTATTGGGTTGGGGTGGTGCGACAAAGTTGTCACCACTGCTTGTACCCTCGAGAGCCAGTGGTCCACAAATTCGGATATGTTCTCTGTCACACTATTGCAACTTGAGACAATCGGTCTGATTTTCATGGGTTTTTTGTGTACAAAACCCCTCCTATGTTCAAACAATTGAGTGTGTACCCTTTCACTCTCTTCCCAAAAAGGAAATTAGTGAAACCATGTCTCTGCAAAAGACATACCACAAAAGCAATTTTGTGAAGTTTAAGGTCGACTAACGAATGTTTCAACATGGGGCCCCCATGACATGCCACACCAAATGGGTGGTATACTTGATACAGTGTACAGAATGCTGCAAACAGTATGTTGGCCAAAACACTAAACAACTGAACCACAGGGTCAATGCACACCTATCCTCAATAAGGGGAAGGTCAAATGTATATGAGTTGGCATTTTAACAATGACCACCCCATCAACTGCCTCTCCGTAACTCCGGTTGAGAATGACATCTCACCAAAAGAGGCTGAGAGAGAACTCCAAAGGCTAGAAACCCCATGGATTCTCAGACTAGCGACCCAACAACCGATGGGAATGAATTCTCTAGTCCAGGATACACAAAGTCGTGTATAGGAAAATCTGTTGTTTGCTGGCCAAGGGTTTGTGACTCCGAGGCTTCTGACCCTTCAATGACCTGAGTACATGCCTTCCAGTACAGTCTACAGCTGCACCATGTCCTTGCTTGGCAAGTTTGGAAGCTTTGGCTATTTCGCCCGGCTTGCAGTACTTTCGCCGACATTCCTGGTGTACCGTTTCCCCAGGTGCAGAATGGATAGTATCATCCCTTGTTTCGCTTGCCTGGTTGATGGTTGTGCTTCCCTTTAGTGTAGATGCTGGTGATGTGCCTAGAGGCTGCTTGCAAATGACACAAACCTCCATTGCTCAAAGAAGGGTGAGTAATTGGCATAAATCAGACCACATGGCACTAATTACTGTCATGTGGTGTTATAAGGTCGTAGGTCATAGAGGTCATTGGCTCTAATTTGCAAACACAAATTAGAATCAACAAGAACCAACAATTTACAAGGGTCACCACATTCAGTTCTTGTTTGAAAACATGATTTGAAACTTGTACTATTTTTTTCAAAAAGCAGAAAATGTGCAATAATTGTTTTAATTAATTTATAAATGTTACTGTTTCAGTACTTTCCCCTCAAGGTATTCTTTGGGACTTTTAGTATGTTATAGAGGACATTTTTCTGTCTAGGAAACAGTTGAAAGAACTTGTGTTGCAATGATTTATAAACATTTTTGTTAAAAGTGCAGAAAATGTGCACTAATTGTTTTAATTAATTTATAAATGTTACTATTTCAGTACTTTCCCCTCAAGGGATTCCGTGGGACTTTTAGTATGTTATAGAGGACATTTTTCTGTCCAGGAAACAGTTGAAAAAGCTTGTGTTGCAATTTGTTTTAGGTTGACCCAAAATATTCCATAAGTGGCCTGGACTAAAACGTGCCGAAGTAAGAAGCACTGCTGCATCGTTTTTTTTTCTCTAAAAAGATTACTGTTTCTAATGTTCAGTTTACATGTGCGAATGGAGACTCTGGGTACTCCATGCAGACTTCCTCTGTACTGCATGGGTTTATATCTTTATCCCGGTTGAGTTGTGTGCGGTGACTCCTCTGTGCGAGTTTATCCCATTCCGTCAGTTGCATTAGTTGGTCGGCACTGGGTTTATGATTACCATTCCATCTGTGTCACTTGTAGTGTGTCATCGTTTGTGTGATAAAAGATGGACACTCCCCCACTCCTAGGCATCCCCAGGCATACCCAGCTTTATTGAGATCCGAGACACCTCTTACAAGCAAACCTGGACAGCTCACCTCGCGAAACGTCAATCCCGTAAGCAGCAACAAACGATGAGTGACCCTCTCGCACATGTGCCAACTATGTCCTAGCTTTGAGGGGTACTCTGTCAATTTTTGTTAGCACGACAGTGAAAGTTTTTCATGTGGTTGCAATCCAATTGGTATCGCCAGATTCCAGTCACGAGTCCATGGCTTCACCCCACTTAGCCTCGCACCCAGGTGCGAAGGAGGGGGAAAGTGCGCCTGGTATCCACTGTTTGCGCATGCTCTTAATTTCCCGACATTCCGGGAATCCCGGATAAGACTGCATGTGTCATTCCCGAGGCTTGTTGACGTCAGATGTGTTCGTAACCGTATCACGATTGTATTTTGTCAATAATGGCGACTTTTTGCAAGACCTAGACCAGGCTGTTTCGTACCTTCAGCGTCTTGAGTGTGCAGCGATGACCGAGCAGAGGGCATCTTTGAAGTGAGTATACAAAGAGACTCTCGCTACGCATTGGTTTTAGTAAGTCGTTGTGTTATACCGTGATGTGAAGAGATGCCAGCGTAGTCCTTGTAGTTTCATCCCTCATGGCATCGATGACAGACCAAGTTCCAAATGTGAGTGTGAAAGCTGCGATCATATCTTTGTGGTTTCGTTGTGTAGTAGACGTACACCCAGAAAGTTTTGCGATGTCATCTGCATAAATCCACGTGGTTTTATGTAATAATTAAGCGCATGCGCAAACAATGGATACCAGGCGCTCTTTCCCCCTCCTCCGCACCTGGCTAAACCCCACTGAGAGAGAGGCTTGGGGGGGGGGGGGGGGGGGGGGGGGCTCCCTCTGCACTGCATTCCCACATTAATAGTTGTAGCTGAAGCCACCAGAACATCTTCACAGGTTGTGCTACACATGACCATGCATATGCATGCGTGGTAGCAATCAATACATTAAGATTTTAACGTGTGTCTGTATGTGTGTGTATGAGTGACGGAAGTGGGATGTTTGTGGGGTGGGACTAGACTATAGTGACGCGCGACCTTCGTACTTTAATTTATTCGAACTCTGCGAAGACTTCGAGAACATTGGGCTGGAATCCAGCTGGGGCTGCAAGCGGATGCATGCAATCGGGGAGCAGCAGCCGAAGCGGATGCAATCGGGGAGCAGCAGCCGAAGCGGATGCAATCGGGGAGCAGCAGCCGAAGCGGACGCGATCGGGAGCAGCAGCTGAAGTGGACGCAAAGCGGCGAGCATGCAGCAGCAGCTGAAGCGGGCGCAATCGGGGAGCAGCAGCTGGAAGTGGACGCAAACGGGGAACAGCAGTTGAAGTGGATGCAATCGGGCCAGGGAGCAGCAGCTGATTCGAAGCTGACGCAAGCGGCGAGCAGTCAACGCAATCAGGGGGCAAGCGGACGCAATCGTGGAGCAGCAGCTCTGCACAGAGAGCTGTCCGGCGCCAGATTACTCACGGTAGGCGAACGAGGGGGAAGTAGCTGAGCGAGCGAAGCTACTTGTACTAACTAATCTTGCTTTCAATGCAGCAAGGGAATCATTGATTACTTGCCTTCTCACTCTCTCAACATTGGATGGAGATGATACTATGAAACGTACCTTTTGGAAAGATTCTTCTCAAGCTTCCGAATGTAAGAGATGACTAGTAGTGCCCTTGCAACTGTAAGTACTACATTGTATGCATTGCAATGTTTGTCTCCAAACTAACATCTAACCTAGCTAGATATTGTTCCTTGATGTTTCATGGATTAAGTGATTCTTTTATCGTTCTCATGTATCAAACTTGCATTTTTATAATGTTCTGCGTACAATTTGTGTTGAGGTACACCCTTTTTGGTGCTTGTTTAAATCCTCCAGTGCTAATGTTACCCAGGAAACTGGTGTAACCTCAACACCACATTTCCACTTAAAAGGTGCCAATTTGGCACTATTAGCTGGAGTCACTTGTATAAGGGCTTGGAACAACCCCCTTTCTAGTGCTGATTCAAATCCTCCAGTGCTAAATCTACCCTTGGAGCGGGTGTATTTCTACACCACTTACGTGTTAAACTTACTATCTTGGAAGTGTCAGTTCAACACTCAAACCTAGAGTCACTGAGTGGACACTCGAGGGACACCTGATTTGGGTGTTAAAGTAACCCCTTCCTAGTGCTGATTCAAATCCTCCAGTGCTAAATCTACCCTTGGAGCGGGTGTATTTCTACACCACTTAAGTGTTAAACTTACTATCTTGGAAGTGTCAATTCAACACTAAAGTGTTAAACTTACCATCTTGGAAGTGTCAATTCAACACTCAAACCTAGAGTCACTGAGTGGACACTCGAGGGACACCTGATTTGTGTGTTAAAGTAACCCCTTCCTAGTGCTGATTCAAATCCTCCAGTGCTAAATCTACCCTTGAAGTGGGTATATTTCTACACCACTTAAGTGTTAAACTTACTATCTTGGAAGTGTCAATTCAACACTAAAGTGTTAAACTTACCATCTTGGAAGTGTCAATTCAACACTCAAACCTAGAGTCACTGAGTGGACACTCGAGGGACACCTGATTTCCCATATAGAAATGCCAAGGTTGTAACAACCATGCAACAACCTTGTCACAAGGTAGTAACAACCTAGCAACAAGCTTGTGAAAGTAGGTTGTAACAACCATGCAACAACCTTGTACCCGGGGTGAAACAACCTTGGAATTGAAACTGTAACAAGCAGGGTATTTGGTTGTAACAACCTTGTGACAACCTAGCAACAAGGTTGTGAAAGTAGGTTGTAACAACCATGCAACAACCTTGTACCCGGGGTGAAACAACCTTGGAATTGAAACTGTAACAAGCAGGATATCTGGTTGTAACAACCTTGTGACAACCTAGCAACAAGGTTGTGAAAGGAGGTTGTAACAACCATGCAACAACCTTGGAATTGAAACTGTAACAAGCAGGATATCTGGTTGTAACAACCTGGCCAACATCATTGAACATTGCATACATAAATGCAATACATAACTAAATAAGTCCTGGGGTAATGAGTGATAAAACAGTTCCAGTGAATTACAAAGCTAGTACATCTACGATGATGAGTGATATAAATAATGGCTTTACAATGATTAGGCTGCTACTGCTTGACAGTCTCGCATACCAGATTTTTCAGTTCCCAGCATGTGACGATTGTGACCACTTGTGTCATCACACGGGAGGGAGGGAAGGGACTGATTATTTTTCCTGTCTGGGTATGAGGGGCTCATCTGTAGGAAGAAAAGCGTTATACGTATGATCATTAAACAGCTCTAATAGAGTATCTATGTATTGCCCCTGAAAGATTGTAGTAAAACGAGTAACACATAACATCTTAACACATTGCACGCAGAAATGACATAATTATTAGTTGCTAGGGGCGAGGATTGCAACAACAAGCAAAGCATAGCCAAGTGAAACTTTCTGAAGCACAAGGTACATACGCCAAATGAAAATGTGTAGCACTAGGCTTCGTATTGAGCTGCCCATGACTCACCATCCGAGGAAGCCAGGATTACTCACCTAAGTGAACGAGGGGGAAGTAGGCGAGCGAAGCTACTTGACACCAATTGATGCCGTGGCCAAGGCAAAGCTTAGTTGCCTAATAGCAGAACACACAATATATCTGGTCTGGGGATTGGTAGGGGCCTGCCTAATAATAAAAGCGGTTTGGTCTTGAAGACCCCTATTCTAAGACTCAACGGGCAGAGTGGAGTGAACCAACTTGGTTGTTGATCGCAAAACCAACTTGCTGGCCACACTCTTCTTTCAATGCCTCAAAGCATACGGTCGAAGTGGCAAGCATGCTAACTTGTCTATAAGCACAACACTAACTACAGAGGTAAGTACTAGGTGCAGAGGCTCTCAGGCTTCATAAATATCAAGACAGTTCAGTGCCTTGCGGTCACGGTACACACAAGGGGAAATGTACATGTGTAACCCCTAACCCCTCAGTGCTAGCCTTACTTCAACCATAAGGAGCCGTGCTTCGTACTTGCCCCAGTTTGTACATTATAGTCTAGACTTACCCACGATAATCCCCGAGTTAGGAGAGGATGCTGCAGTCCGCAAGTTCTGTCTGCACCAATGGTCCATGCGTACACCAGCTGTCCAGTAGTGTTTCCTGTTGATGCTACTGGGTTTCCAGGTCAAGGTAGGGCATGATACGGTGGCACGCTTTGTTTCCACAACCGGTAGCCAACTCTGACTCTATAGCTAGCTAAGCAAACAAGCTCGAACACGAAGCTCTGAAAACAGTTTACATTAGCAACCAAATTGGTGAATATGACGTCAAACAACGATGAATTAGTTTACATTAGCAACCAAAATTGGGAGGTACATGTACATGACATCACAACATAGTTTACATTAGCAACCAAGTAACTAAGTAGTGTACATGCAACGCGTTATATGCAGGACTTATTCCACTGGATGCTCCGGTTGCATGCCTTCTCACCCCACCGTTTGTCGCTTACAGTAGCTACTAGCACGGGGGAAGGCCTGGTAAACTTGCCACGCACGTGACATACCTGTACATTGGAGGAGTTGCACATTCTTTCTGTGCAGCTCTCGGTCAGCTTTCTGAACTCAAGAAACGTCACCACCACTGCCTGATGTTGAACACTTAGTGGCCCATGGCTGCGACTGGTGGCGCTCCGGAGTTCCTCAGGCCAAACGTCCACCCAAATCATGTACGTATGTCACTGCACATGACAAGTTTTAGCTACCAGGCCTTCCCCGTGCATGTTAGTGCCGCAAGTGACAAATGCTGGGGTAAGAAGGCCTAAGCTAGTTCATGCATGCATATTCCAGTCTATGCAGGTTCCAGTACAGTTATCGGAAGCATGCTACTGGTAATCATGTACATGTGACGGAACATGCATGCTCCAGGTGCTGACAAATGTGTCATGAAGGTTGTTGTGGCTCTTGTGCAGCGCAAAAGCCATGGATGCACACCCTGAGTTAGAAGCTGGATATAGCAGCTTCTAACTCAGGGTGTGTATACATGTACATGTACTTTGTGGCTTTTTGAGTTGGAGCTGCACAGAAAATAAACATAAGGTAGCTAGCTAGCTAGCTATGTGGTGAATGCAGTATAAAAGAAGGAGCCACAACCATGTTCTCCAAGCTATAGCTAGGTGGAAATCATACAAGCTTGTTACAAGGTAGGTTAGATTACAGTACTGGTATATACCAGGATGTCACAAGGTTGTTCACCAAAGTGGCAATCTTTCAAGGTTGTCACAAGGTTGGCAAGGTAACTGTACCAGGTTGTCACAAGCTTGTTGAATCATGCAAGGTTGTTACAAGGTAAGGGAGTTAACAGTACAAGGTTGTCACAAGCTTGTTGAATCATGCAAGGTTGTTACAAGGTAGGGGAGTTAACAGTACAAGGTTGTCACAAGCTTGTTTGGACCAAGTACAAGGTTGTCACAAGGCTGGTGACCTTGTCACAACCTTGTCACCAGGTTGTAACCAGCTTGGTATTTCTATATGGGTTGGGTGTTAAAGTAACCCCTTCCTAGTGCTGATTCAAATCCTCCAGTGCTAAATCTACCCTTGGAGCGGGTGTATTTCTACACCACTTAAGTGTTAAACTTACACCATTTTGGAGGTGTCAATTCAACTCTCAAACCCAGAGTCACTGAGTGGACACTCAAGTAACACCTGATTTGGGTGTTAAACTTACACCCCATTTTTAACAGTGTAGCAGGCTTTAACAAACTGCTCACCCCAATCCACAGTTGCAGCTATTTCTAACTGGAGGAGGCCTTGCTTTTGCTGGTCAGCAAAGAAGGAAAGAAGCTTTGGTCTTAGGGTGGGTCCAATGTCGTCGTTTCAGAGCAAGAAAGGTTCAATATCTCCAAAATAAAACATTACCATCCTCACCACCTCACACTTACTCCACCATCTGGTAGCACAGTAAGTTGCCATGCTGCGCCCCACTTGTGACTTCCACAAGAACCTGGTCTTGGGGCTATGGCTAAAGAGAGAGATCCATGAGTGCATGAAGTCTGTAAGGACTGGCGTCTTGAAATGCTGACCAACGAGGTCTAAAGTGTGGGAAAAACAACCAATGTCAATCAGAGATGGGTATATCACTCTTACTGTCTGCATTGCCAAACTGTTAACTGATGCCCGGTCCCTCATGGCAGCAAGGAGTTGTTCAGAGCGCACACCATATGTCACAGAAAGAATGCCAATGATCTCTCTGGCGATCTGCTCACCCGTCATTGATTTGGACAACATCTGCATGCGAACCAAGCGATGCTCCAATGTCCACTCTTCTCCCACAAAGTGCACTATGACAGCCAGTGCCTCACCAAGCCTTGAAGTGCCATCAAAAAAGATTGACAGATCTTTCCCTGTGATCTCTTTGCGGACTCGTGCTTCCTCCTCCTTCAAGATAAAGGGAATGAGATCAAACACATGTCGTCGGTCAGTAAGGCGAAACCATTTTCCTCAAGGAGGTCTCTAAAACTATCCAGCTTTGAGAGAGGAACGTCTGCCCTAAGAAACGCAGTGACCACTTTGACACGATAGACTTGCTGTTGTTCTGGTAGGGTCTCACCGCGTAAATGTTGCTCCTCATTGTGCTTTGCCAGAGCCACAGCAATATCCTTTTCTCGAGCCTCTTTCATTTCCCGCTTCTTCTTGCTATCCTCGTGCTTCTCGATCGTATGTGATTTTGGACGATACTTTTCTTGAGACCTAGCTCCTCACGGCATGCCTCGCAGAAAAGAACTCCAGCAGACACTTTAAGCATCTCATTCGGGAAGTCTTGGACACGCTTTCTTGGCTCAACTCCCTTGAGGTCGGAAGCGCTTCTTCCTTTACATTGGCGTTTGCCAGCGGGAGGGTTAGTTTTCACTTCCTGGAGATTTCTGAGCGCTGTGGCGACCTAAGTCGGTCCAGTACTGAGTGTACACACCGCGAACAGTTAGAACTAGTACTAGCTACATCACTAGAATCCTCGCTAGCAGTCCCACCACTGGAACTCAAGGAACTGGAAGCCATCATTACACTCGTTACTCGTGCCACGTGGCAAAACTCGAGCCCCGATTATGCCTGTATTTCTCAATTATTCTCCGTTTATTCCCACATTATGCCAACTCCGTGAACCTACCTATTATTCCGGAAACTGTGCCGGCATAATAGCCTCATCCCAACATATGACCCAGGCTGCTTTGTACGGTAGGCGGCTAGCTTATGGTTCGTCCCAATTAAGTACTTGTAATGTCACATACTGCCAATACTATTGTTTAAAACTCACAAAATTCGCTTAAATTAGTACCACAAAATAGTGACCTTAAGGTATTCTACAATTCGAGGGAGTTTATTTATTCTGCGAAGTGTCAACAAAAGTAACTGGTCACCCACTGGGCTCAATACCCTCCTACCACTGAGCCGTGCAGACCCCTCAGCAGAGGAGTGCAACACTGGGCTACTAGTGGACTAGTCTACAGGCATTCGTACACACTCTGTTATTCACAGGTAATCAGTGCTTAAGCCTAACAAGAATAGTTTACAGCTTGTAATTACCACGTACTGAGTATGACATCATGGGAAAAGAACTGCTTAGGAGAGAAGCTCGCTAAACAGAAAGGTGAAGAATATGGTGGGATTGCTGAATTAAGGGAGCCGTTACATTAGGATGTGTGAAGAGAAAAATAATGGGGCTAAATATTTTACCTGAGATGTCAACTGGCAAGAGGGTGTGGGTTCAGAATTAGCTATAGCTATATTCCAGTTATGCTAACACGTTTACTGTCATGATCAAAATGGTCCGGATTAGTTTGATATTAAAATCAAGTACCAATAGTTGACCATCAATTGCTTGATTCAGTATCAAACAATTCACATCTGTACCTTCCGCATATTTGGTAGTAATCACAGCTGCCACTTCATCAAGGTCCATCCGCTGTAGAGCTTTAGTAACATGCTTCCAGGAGGGGGTGGGGCAGTATCTGATGTAGTAGTCTACCACAGCCTCCATTCTGTGATGATCACTCCGGTAGAGCCTTATGATCTTCCCCCTCTTAGACTCTGGCACATCAAGCTCACGACCTAGGTCCTTCCAGCGGTGCTCCACCTCCTTCACCACCTCCATGAGGTTGTCAGTGGTGAGGGTGGGGTCAGCTGGGTGGGGAGACAACATGGGGGAGATATAATGTCATGTTGTAATTATTCAACAAAAAGACCAGTCATGGGGGCTACAGGGGGCTGTGCCCCCCCCCCCCCCCCCCCCCCCCCCCCCCCCACACACACACACACACACACTTCTGACCACGCCCCTTGTTTACACGTGGACTCGACTTACAGTGTTGGAAACAGCAGCAGTAAGTTGGAACGAAGCTCACTGCTGGACTTTATGTAATGGTAAACAGCTTGTGACAGTCAGAATGAATCAGATACAGAGTCAACTCGTGCTGGGGACAAAAAACGGTTCTCACTTCAGACCACGGTACGTGCATGGCGAATCTTCATCACACTCTGACTTTCACGACTAGTTTCTACGTCGAGAGTGAGACATTCATGGACGACACGGAAACCAGAAAGCAGTGAGTGCAGTGCAAAAGCACGAAGGTGCTACGAGAGCCCATCAAGACAACTGGAAAATGACGGCGAAAAATATTTTCCGTGCTTTGCGCAGATTGGATCAGCGCTTCGCACCTCTGTTCACCATTGCGCTGGATAATTCGCCTGTGGCCGGATGCTATAGCCCCCCCTTAAAAATTTTCCTGGATCCGCCCCTGATGCATGGGTACCTACAGCGACTAAGTGGGCAGGTGGCAGGTGGGGGCACAGTAATTAATGAATCCCAACATCAGACAACACACTATTGCATTGAGTATGTCCCTTGTATTAGTGTATAATAATGTACTTGGAGAGGGTCATGGTACTGGTGTGTGCTAACAAACTATTACTTGGTCGGATTGTCACCAGTAGAGAAATTTAACTCGGAAAATGCAACATTTCCACTACTCTGGTAGTCAGTAATGCACAACTCTACTGGTGACAGTCCGACCAAGTATCCATAGTATAGCACTATAATGATGAATCCACAAACAAGGAAAACAAAAAGGCTGGGTAATGCAAAGCAATCATGTACTATGGGAATTCTGTGGTTAAAACTGACCGTAATGCCTTTGTATACGAAATGGTCTAGCCTTGTACCAGGCCCCACCCTTCCCACGTAGTCTGCAAATGAAACCTTCAGTGACTTCCCATGGTGAAGATTACAAGTCTGTGGTGGTAATCATGTCTTGTAGACCATAATTATAGTTATGGTCATGCAATGACCATATACACGATTAATATTCATAAAGCGTAAAGTTCATGCAACATGCAATCCGATTGTTGCTGCAAACAGGTGATCTCCTGCAAGCAGCACACAGGGTAAAAACTGGGCACTTTTGTTTGTGTATAGAATTGGTGAGCCCCCCCACCAACCTGCATGACACTGTTTCGGATTTGGAAAGCTTTACTGTCCCAACATGTCTCAGCTATTCCTTTCAAGTTGTGCTCCATTCAGCTTGCCAAAATTTGATATTAGGCATGAAATATTCATGCCAAATTAAGTATAGTCGTGTCAGACATACCAATCACTCTAATTAGAAGTCTATGGCTCAACAGGTGATATCCACTCAACATTCAGAGCTACGTACCACAAAGTTGAGGGCACCCTCACAACAACTCATGTGGAAGAATGACACAACAAACTAAACTGGTGGCTGGAAAAAATTGGACTGTAGTGAAGTATGACTGGGACGAGAAGGAGGCTGAGACAGCAATTTGATACACTGTTAACCTCACTCATCATACCACATGCCAATGTACACCACATCATTGTGCACCACCCTCCAGATAAACTGCAAAGTTTGTTAGACCCCTCTGGCTTCCTCGCATGGTGAAGCGGTCCAACTTAGCATTACAGCCACAGAACATGTCGCTTCAAACTGCAACAACCATATAGTTGGTAGTGATGCACCAATAAGGGATTTTAACCGATATTCCGATAGTCGATTATTCATGGCCAATATAGGCCGATACCGATAACCGATCCGATATTGTAAGCTGACAATGCTAACACGTGGTTACACAATGCCAGTGTTCTCCCTGAGCCTGGAGCTGGTGCTCCATTTGGCTTACTTCCTGCCCACAGCCAAGGCTTCCCGCTTAACACTCACGCAGTGGGTTTTGCTGTTGCTTCATGAATATACTTACCTAGCAGAGTGGTTAAATGAATACACTTACCAGGCTGTGAATACATAAACACAAACGCCTCATTTATCAGCCCAGCTATCGGCAAATCTTAGATGCCGATACCCCGCAGGAAGGTCATTATCGCCCGATACCGATAGCTGATCCGATTATCGGTGCATCACTAATAGTTGGATGCTCCTTCTCATTATGGGATAGATAAGCAAGGTACTAGCAAGTGCATTGGATATGTACAGTAATTTACTGATACTAAAATGATGAGGGGGTAATTCTGTCAGTACTGGCGTCAGGTCAATAAAATAGTAGTAGACACACTGGGAGTAGACGAAACGAGAGTAGATCAAATGGGAGTACATCCTTACGATCATCTCCACAGTATGTGAGTTGCGGTCACCATCAGTTAATCTACTCCATGCTAAGCTGTCAGCAGAAAGACACTACAATCTGGATGCATACATGTACGTCCCTATAGTACTAGAAATTTGCACTAAATTCAGAATGTACATATTCGATTGACTCATAGTTCTAACACAGTTGGAGTGATCTATGTTGTAGTTAGGGATAGTGTGGTTGGATTGTACTACAAGGAATTGGACATGCAACATAAGAGAATTGGCAACAGTTACCCACGCAGTACGGAATGGCTGCAGTTTAGACCTGGTCTTGGTCTCCTTCCCAGATTACATTCAATGACATGTACTAAAGTCTGGGGATTAGACTACTACACATGCAGGCTTTCATTCAGAAAAATTGTCAAGGGGGAGCAAAAGTTGAACATTGAGAACTTGGGTGGGGGGGGGGGGGGGGGGGGGGTGACGTATAGGGTTGATCAACTGCCTAGAGGGGTCTGGAGGCATGCTTCCCCAGGGATTTTTTTTTTGGTGTTTAGACCTTCTGAGGTCATTTCTGGTGCATTTTCAGACCATATTATTTGTGCAAACACCTGTAGTCCGCTTATGTGACACTAGCCTTTCACACTTCATGAAAATTGCTATAGTATTGAGTCCCTAGACAAACTGGCAGATAGAGTCTATAGTGACCTTGAAGACATTGTAGATGTAAGGAACAGAACTAGAGGCTGAAAAAGCTGGGTGAAAGTTGAATCTGTCCATATTATCGAACAAAACCAAACCTCAATAATACTGTTTACGGTGGGCTTATTGCATGTTGATGCTCATAAAGTGTACAATCCGATTGTTGCTGCAAGCAGTAAGTATAGTGCTCTACTGGGCACTCTTGTTTGTGTATAGAATTGGTGAGACCCTTAACCCTTTAAATACCGAATTCTTCCCACCAAGACAACACATTTTCAAGCATTCAGGGCACACCACCTTCATAGGTACTCCTCTCCCACAGCATTCGCTCCTCAGCGGCCAGACTTAGTGGGGTTCGCACTGACCCCTCTGACAATACCGTTAATGATATTCATGACCCCCACAAGCCCAGCAATCGGAGGTCAAAGGTGGATGTCAGCCAAATTTTCGCCCAGCATTTTGATCCTAAACTTGGGCCAGATCTGACTGATGGCACACCTTACACCACCAATTTGCAGGTTTTCTTGAGGCCCTGGATGGGGTCTATGAATATCATCAAATAAAAAACTTCGGGTCCATGAATCTCATTAACATAAAATAAAATAGAAACGCCAACGACATGTGAAGGGAGGCTGGAGCCCCCCTTTTCGATACCTCCCGCTTCAACGTTTAGTGGAGGGTGCGCGCCGAAAACTGACAAAATTTTGGGGTTCGTCCCTCAAAGTTGTCCCTAGGCCCTTTTTGGTCTCTTTGTGGACTGACGAGAAGCCCTACAAGTGCATAGGGTCTAAATGACGCATTTATGCATCAATGGGGCTTAAGGGGTTAATTAATTAGGCAACCTGCATGACGTTGTTTACGAAGTGTGGATTTGGAAAGCTCTACCATCCTCATCCGATTCCTTTCAAGTTGTGCTTCATTCAGCTCGCCAAATTTGATAATGAGCATGAAATATTCATACCAAAGTATAGTCGTGTGAGACGTACCAATCACTCTAATTACAAGTCTATGGCTCAACAGGTGATATCCACTCAACATTCAGAGCTACCACAAAGTTGAGGGCACCCTCAAAAACAACTCATGTGGAAGGATGGCACAACAAACTCAACTGGTGGCTGGAAAAATTGGATTGTAGAGAAGTATGACTGGGACGAGAAGGAGGGTCCAACTTAGCGTTATAGCCACAGAACATGTCCCTTCAAACCGCAGCAACCGTAGTTGGACGCTCCGTCTCATTATGGGTTCCTGGTACTAGCAAGTGCATTGCATATGTACAGTAATTTAATGATGAGGGGGTATTTCTGTACAAGAGGATACACTGATGGACTTACCTAGGACAGGTTCAGCGCAACTTCGGATGGTGTCAGCAACTGCAGTTTGGTTTCCATCATCTAATGTCCAGATAAGCCACCTCCAAGATGGTTTCCGACCTCCAGCTGCCCCACCACCAAGAAGCCAACACTCCACCACCGCCCGGAGATGGTTCTCATTACTAGTGTCCTGCAGGTGTTTGATTTGATCGTGCCTATTCCATTTAATGAGACGATCACCCAGAACTGTCCATGGCACTCCCTGCACAGCCTCATAGACGTTCCCAACCGTCAGTGGTGGAGCTGAAGTGGAGAGGGAGGGAGAACAGTGTGAAACAAATGGAATGCTACAAACTCCACCTCTCTATTCTGACAACCCAGACCCAACCAACCCAACACAGATTACTTCCACAGTACAAATCTCCAGTGATCAAAGATCAGTACAGTCTTGAGACAACCTTTTTATAAAATCATCCTTCTGATCTCTAACAGCCATGTGCAGTACCAAATAATAAAGGTAAATCAAGGCCAGCTTGCAAGGATATTGTGTGGTATTTTCCAGTGCATAGTAGTTGCTTCATAGTTTCTGTATGCATTGCAATTGCAACATCCATTGTAGCCTCGTACCCAGGCCTTCAATCGCGGAGGGGAAGGCCTGGTATACACTGTTTTCGCATGCGTTTAATTTCCCTCGGAAAATAGGATATCTCGGTATTCTTCCGTGAAACGATGACGTCGAATGACGTCTAACGTTTACATTCCTTGAAGAACCGCAACGACAAGTAGCAATCATGGCGTGCAGTGTAAGCAAAAGTTCCGGTGGTAGTAGTTTCTCTGAGGCTCTTTCCTATGCTTTGCGAAAGCTGAAAATGACACAGATTACAGTGAAAGAAGAGCAGCGCTCCTCCATGAGAGCTGTGTACAAAGGCAGCGACGTGTTCGTGTGGCTACCTACTGGCTATGGCAAGAGCCTGTGCTACCAAGCGCTCCCTTTCTCATGGACTACAAGAAGGGACTTGTAGACAGTGGAAAGAGCTGCAGCTGTGGTGTGCTTGTTGTGAGCCCTTCGATCGTTCTCATGGTGAATCAGGTCATCGGTTAAGCCCAACCCATTCGCAAACATCACAATTAAAATGGACATAATAAATATTATTCACATTTGAATTAAACGCATGCACAAACAGTGTGTACAGGCCTTCCCCTCCGCGATTGAAGGCCTGGGTACGTACAATTCCGCGCCATTATGAATCTCATGGTCAGGGCTTAGGGTATGTATTATAGGGCGGGTGGGCGATTGTAACGTTTCTGTGATGTCACACGTCTACTACTGTACTTAATTGAGTTGCTAGAACGAGGATACATCCATTGCTGCTTGGCCTTCCTTGTTCTGAGCACCTTCTGACTTAGTGTTGCAGGCCAGACTATGACCACACCCACTCATCAACAACACAGTGTGAACTAGTGAGGTCAGACTCCCACACACAGGTTTGTGTGACACATTAGCCACCACGCCCACTCATCAACAACACAGTGTGAACTAGTGAGGTCAGACTCCCACACACAGGCTTGTGTGACACATTAGCCACCACACCCACTCATCAACAACACAGTGTGAACTAGTGAGGTCAGACTCCCTCACACAGGCTTGTGTAACACATTAGCCACCACGCCCACTCATCAACAACACAGTGTGAACTAGTGAGGTCAGACTCCCACACACAGGCTTGTGTGACACATTAGCCACCACGCCCACTCATCAACAACACAGTGTGAACTAGTGAGGTCAAACTCCCACACACAGGCTTGTGTGACACATTAGCCACCACGCCCAATCATCAACAACACAGTGTGAACTAGTGAGGTCAGACTCCCACACACAGGCTTGTGTGACACATTAGCCACCACGCCCACTCATACACAACACAGTGTGAACTAGTGAGGCCAGACTCCCACACACAGGCTTGTGTGACACATTAGCCACCACGCCCACTCATCAACAACACAGTGTGAACTAGTGAGGTCAGACTCCCACACACAGGCTTGTGTGACACATTAGCCACCACGCCCACTCATCAACAACACAGTGTGAACTAGTGAGGTCAGACTCGCACACACAGGCTTGTGTGACACATTAGCCACCACGCCCACTCATCAACCACACAGTGTGAACTAGTGAGGTCAGACTCCCACACACAGGCTTGTGTGACACATTAGCCACCACGCCCACTCATCAACAACACAGTGTGAACTGGTGAGGTCAGACTCCCACACACAGGCTTGTGTGACACATTAGCCACCACGCCCACTCATCAACAACACAGTGTGAACTAGTGAGGTCAGACTCTCACACACAGGCTTGTGTGACACATTAGCCACCACACCCACTCATCAACAACACAGTGTGAACTGGTGAGGTCAGACTCCCACACACAGGTTTGTGTGACACATTAGCCACCACGCCCACTCATCAACAACACAGTGTGAACTAGTGAGGTCAGACTCCCACACACAGGCTTGTGTGACACATTAGCCCCCACGCCCACTCATCAACAACACAGTGTGAACTAGTGAGGTCAGACTCTCACACACAGGCTTGTGTGACACATTAGCCACCACGCCCACTCATCAACAACACAGTGTGAACTGGTGAGGTCAGACTCCCACACACAGGCTTGTGTGACACAATAGCCACCACGCCCACTCATCAACAACACAGTGTGAACTAGTGAGGTCAGACTCTCACACACAGGCTTGTGTGACACATTAGCCACCACGCCCACTCATCAACAACACAGTGTGAACTAGTGAGGTCAGACTCCCACACACAGGCTTGTGTGACACATTAGCCACCACGCCCACTCATCAACAACACAGTGTGATCATGAACTAGTGAGGCCAGACTCCCACACACAGGCTTGTGTGACACATTAGCCACCACGCCCACTCATCAACAACACAGTGTGAACTAGTGAGGCCAGACTCCCACACACAGGCTTGTGTGACACATTAGCCACCACGCCCACTCATCAACAACACAGTGTGAACTAGTGAGGTCAGACTCCCACACACAGGCTTGTGTGACACATTAGCCACCACGCCCACTCATCAACAACACAGTGTGAACTAGTGAGGTCAAACTCCCACACACAGGCTTGTGTGACACATTAGCCACCACGCCCACTCATCAACAACACAGTGTGAACTAGTGAGGTCAGACTCCCACACACAGGCTTGTGTGACACATTAGCCACCACGCCCACTCATCAACAACACAGTGTGAACTAGTGAGGCCAGACTCCCACACACAGGCTTGTGTGACACATTAGCCACCACGCCCACTCATCAACAACACAGTGTGAACTAGTGAGGTCAGACTCGCACACACAGGCTTGTGTGACACATTAGCCACCACGCCCACTCATCAACCACACAGTGTGAACTAGTGAGGTCAGACTCCCACACACAGGCTTGTGTGACACATTAGCCACCACGCCCACTCATCAACAACACAGTGTGAACTGGTGAGGTCAGACTCCCACACACAGGCTTGTGTGACACATTAGCCACCACGCCCACTCATCAACAACACAGTGTGAACTAGTGAGCTATCGAGGTCAGACTCTCACACACAGGCTTGTGTGACACATTAGCCACCACGCCCACTCATCAACAACACAGTGTGAACTGGTGAGGTCAGACTCCCACACACAGGCTTGTGTGACACATTAGCCACCACGCCCACTCATCAACAACACAGTGTGAACTAGTGAGGTCAGACTCCCACACACAGGCTTGTGTGACACATTAGCCCCCACGCCCACTCATCAACAACACAGTGTGAACTAGTGAGGTCAGACTCTCACACACAGGCTTGTGTGACACATTAGCCACCACGCCCACTCATCAACAACACAGTGTGAACTGGTGAGGTCAGACTCCCACACACAGGCTTGTGTGACACATTAGCCACCACGCCCACTCATCAACAACACAGTGTGAACTAGTGAGGTCAGACTCCCACACACAGGCTTGTGTGACACATTAGCCACCACGCCCACTCATCAACAACACAGTGTGAACTAGTGAGGTCAGACTCTCACACACAGGCTTGTGTGACACATTAGCCACCACGCCCACTCATCAACAACACAGTGTGAACTAGTGAGGTCAGACTCCCACACACAGGCTTGTGTGACACATTAGCCACCACGCCCACTCATCAACAACACAGTGTGATCATGAACTAGTGAGGCCAGACTCCCACACACAGGCTTGTGTGACACATTAGCCACCACGCCCACTCATCAACAACACAGTGTGAACTAGTGAGGCCAGACTCCCACACACAGGCTTGTGTGACACATTAGCCACCACGCCCACTCATCAACAACACAGTGTGAACTAGTGAGGTCAGACTCCCACACACAGGCTTGTGTGACACATTAGCCACCACGCCCACTCATCAACAACACAGTGTGAACTAGTGAGGTCAAACTCCCACACACAGGCTTGTGTGACACATTAGCCACCACGCCCACTCATCAACAACACAGTGTGAACTAGTGAGGTCAGACTCCCACACACAGGCTTGTGTGACACATTAGCCACCACGCCCACTCATCAACAACACAGTGTGAACTAGTGAGGCCAGACTCCCACACACAGGCTTGTGTGACACATTAGCCACCACGCCCACTCATCAACAACACAGTGTGAACTAGTGAGGTCAGACTCGCACACACAGGCTTGTGTGACACATTAGCCACCACGCCCACTCATCAACCACACAGTGTGAACTAGTGAGGTCAGACTCCCACACACAGGCTTGTGTGACACATTAGCCACCACGCCCACTCATCAACAACACAGTGTGAACTGGTGAGGTCAGACTCCCACACACAGGCTTGTGTGACACATTAGCCACCACGCCCACTCATCAACAACACAGTGTGAACTAGTGAGGTCAGACTCTCACACACAGGCTTGTGTGACACATTAGCCACCACACCCACTCATCAACAACACAGTGTGAACTGGTGAGGTCAGACTCCCACACACAGGCTTGTGTGACACATTAGCCACCACGCCCACTCATCAACAACACAGTGTGAACTAGTGAGGTCAGACTCCCACACACAGGCTTGTGTGACACATTAGCCCCCACGCCCACTCATCAACAACACAGTGTGAACTAGTGAGGTCAGACTCTCACACACAGGCTTGTGTGACACATTAGCCACCACGCCCACTCATCAACAACACAGTGTGAACTGGTGAGGTCAGACTCCCACACACAGGCTTGTGTGACACATTAGCCACCACGCCCACTCATCAACAACACAGTGTGAACTAGTGAGGTCAGACTCACACACACAGGCTTGTGTGACACATTAGCCACCACGCCCACTCATCAACAACACAGTGTGAACTAGTGAGGTCAGACTCCCACACACAGGCTAGTGTGACACATTAGCCACCACGCCCACTCATCAACAACACAGTGTGAACTAGTGAGGTCAGACTCCCACACACAGGCTTGTGTGACACATTAGCCACCACGCCCACTCATCAACAACACAGTGTGATCATGAACTAGTGAGGCCAGACTCCCACACACAGGCTTGTGTGACACATTAGCCACCACGCCCACTCATCAACAACACAGTGTGAACTAGTGAGGCCAGACTCCCACACACAGGCTTGTGTGACACATTAGCCACCACGCCCACTCATCAACAACACAGTGTGAACTAGTGAGGTCAGACTCCCACACACAGGCTTGTGTGACACATTAGCCACCACGCCCACTCATCAACAACACAGTGTGAACTAGTGAGGTCAGACTCCCACACACCAGGGGGGGTGGGACAAGGTCTGTGCGCACGTGGTACAATTAACATTCCATAGGTACAGTGCACAAAAATATACAAGAAGTATGCGGAACTAGCAGACTAGTAACAGCTCTAGCGCTGACTTATCGCTGGGGTTCGATGGGGTTCGATCGCTTTATTGACTTCCTACCTGATGCTAAACACTTGAGTGCTGTCGACAAGTCTGCATTCGCTGATATTCTCAGTGAGTCTGCATGGTCACTTACATAACTGCTCAGTACAGGCACGTAGCAGTGTGTAGTGGCTTATACCCAGTTCGGTCACAGTCTTTGCACGGAGATTACTCTTCAGGATGCATTGAAAGCGCAATGCAGCCTTCTTCCACGGAGAAAAGCAGCAGAACGACTTTGCATTACGTCATACTAAATGACAGTGCACGTGATCTTGTCCTACCCCCCCTGCCCACACACAGGCTTGTGTGACACATTAGCCACCACGCCCACTCATCAACAACACAGTGTGAACTAGTGAGGTCAGACTCCCACACACAGGCTTGTGTGACACATTAGCCACCACGCCCACTCATCAACAACACAGTGTGATCAAGGCGAATACAGCTTATTGATTAGATGATGTGCTCCACAAATTAAACACTGATATTAATTTTATTCAAAGCATTCAAAACATGATACTCAACATGTGATCATTGTAGCCTGATTAGGTGAATAACACATGAATATTGTACCACGCTGAGTGAATGCTCTACTCCACTCTGGGTATCCATGACTACTCCACTGAACAGCTGCAGCAATAGTGGGGCCAGTGAGGGAAAGCAACAGCAACTTCATTAGTAGCAATCCAAGGGTTTCACAGTGCAGTGTATGTGTATCAGCCAGGAGCCTAGAGCATAGATCCTGGGACAACTAAGGAGCTTATACAAGGCTGTAACTGTATTGTGTATTGGAACATCGATTGGCTAGAGCCCCTAGTCTTGACCTCAGGTGAAACCCTCCCATAGCCACAACAATAGGCTGTGACTGTGGTCACCATTGGTGACCGGCGCCCATGAGATTGTCACAATTGATTCGTGACAGCACTTTAGCAATACTATGTTAGCAGTATGTCATATTGTCCTTGGTGCATCTCAGCGATGTAGAAGCATTTATGTTTGCACGTAACTGTGAGCAACGAAATTTGCTAGGGGCTACAATAATTCCAAGGAAATACGGTCACTCCGTTATAATAGAGTGA
The DNA here is from genome assembly GCA_963931865.1 of Axinella damicornis. Lineage (NCBI taxonomy): Eukaryota > Metazoa > Porifera > Demospongiae > Axinellida > Axinellidae > Axinella > Axinella damicornis. Next base: position 5,129,266 of record OZ007512.1, read on the forward strand.
CCGCATATCCTAGGACATTTCACCACCACGACGTTTTTTCCTGGTGGCGAAATTTCCTGTGACACCAGTGCTGCAGCTGTTCACGAACCCATCTATGCAGAGTGCAGTAACAATCATTTACATATTTGGTGCCAACATACTGATCTGGGTGGGTACACAGTTCACAATGTTATTTGGTACAACTGGTAAATATTCATTACGTAATGGAATCTAGTTACATAGTATACAATATTCATTCACGTGTATAGTGCTTTGCTTGGGGTAAAATTATAGCTATGTTGGTCACATTGAATCCGGTGTACATCAAAAAATTCTAAATTAAATTAATGCTTGTATTGGCAGTCCCTCTGTCCCTGTGAGAAGGTGAAAATATGACTCTCGAAGGGAGCTCACTCCATGTCGTGACAACGTACATTGTGGTACGATCTCTAGCCTCGTTCCCAGACTGTTTGGTGTGGGAATGAGGCCACTCACCAACAGGAGATTCAACTGAGAGTGATTGCTCCTGCTAGTGAGTGCACCAGTTGTAACAAGAGCTTGACAAGGCAAGGGGGTGACACTCCCATAGACGCAGTAGTCAGAGCTGCGACCAGGCTTATCAGTGAATCTTGACCCCGTATACTAAGGAAGGGGTGGAGTCGCTACACATTCTTCTGTATACTATCGGAGGTCAAGCGGTCAATGGCTGAAATACAGTGCAGTCAAACGGTCAAGAGCTTTTTTGCGATGCAGTCAAGTGGTCAAAAGCAGCAAAAATGATGGTCAAGATGTCTTGACCACGGTCGACCGGTCACTATTAACTCTGACTATGGTGTCAATGGGAGTGTCACCCCCTTGCAAGGGTGAGGTGGAGCTGACAACGGATGATTCAGAACTGACTTAACCAATTGCAATCGCATGTAGGCCTGCAATAATTATATTCCAGGCATTCGTTGAGGGGATTACTTTGGGATTTTTCTGGGAGGAACCAAGTTGGGGGTGGGGCACTACACCCCCAAATTGGTTCCTGTGATGGACACTGCATTCTATTATAGCCAGCCCCTTAGAGTCTGGTCAGAGAGTTATGTAATACTGTAAATTGGCCTCGCACTAACCTGTGGTCGCTTTCTCAGCCATAGCGAGGATCCAGGACCGCGCAGCTTGACACACCCAACAAGTCGCTCCCGGGTCCAGACAGTGAGCCAACATTGGAATCAGTAATAAATTATTGGAATCAGAAATTATGGTGGGTGGAGTTTGGTAAAGCGTTCGTGTACGTGTGCAGTTTGGTGACTTTGGTGAGCTAGCTAGCAATAGCACTGCACGGCGAGATGGAGCGCGGAGATCTCATCGCGACCACGTACGAAGACAGGGCAGATGGCAAGGTTAATCAGTCTATAGGCTAGCTAGACCATACTACGTGTACATTCTCGTCCCCAGACCCTCCATGCGTGCGTGGTTGATGTACGTGCGTGGTTGATGTACGCGTGGAGGGAGGGTCTGAGGACCAGGCTATTGGAAGATGCTTGTTGTGTGAGTAACAGGGCGTGCATGTAGCTCAGTGGGCTGTACTTATGTTTTGGTCCCGGTGCCAAGCAAGGCAAGGGGCGTATGTTACAAATATATTGGGCCTGGGGGAGGGGGTGAAGGTGGGCAGTGGCTCTCACTAGTGGATGGTAAATTATGACAGTGGGCATGCAGGATGGTAATTACCCCTAAGCCTGCGTGCCCACCGTGATTACCATCCATTAGTGAGAGCCACGGCTATGTCAAGTAGGTATACATGTAGATCTGTACTTTAGCTGCTCAACAATAAGACTGTCCAGTCACCTTGAGGCCATATTTTCATGGTGAGACAAAACGATGATGCTTTGCGGTATGGTCTGCCCGGGAGTGTGCCTCATGTGTGACTGATTACAGTCCTCTCACAGATTGGCTGTGATTATAGTGCTAGTCCCACACTCATGGTCGCACAAGGAAACTCACGGGTGGTTGGTCTTCCTCTGCAATTTCACCCTGAGTGTGTTGGACCTGCTGCCTTCATTTTGCCAGAAGATTCCGAGGTGTCCATGCACCTTCGGAGGGTCATGTCCAATGACATTGACTCTGGTCTCAATGTGCACCGTGTGCAATTGCCCCCTGGCCTCATTCCCACCCTCCTTGAATGGATGGGAATGAGACTGACCACTAAACAGGTCTCCTGGGCAACGTCCTGCACTGGGCCACCCCCTTTAGCTAGGCCACCGGAACGTAGTGTAAATCAGTGTTCTGGCTACAACTTTCAATCCAAGTGGAGCAGGCCACGTGTTCACAGTAGACTTCTGTTTTCACAACAGTTCTAAATCAGCCATTATGAATCACTGGACTACTCCACTGGAGTGGAATACTGGAATTGAACACGTGCTGGAACAGCCTAAACTGCTACAAAAATGCCTCACTCAGTATAAGACAAATACTCATTCTCAAAGTTACGTCACTACAGTTGCTATACAGCTTGTTGAGGCATCTATCTTTCCAAAATAATGTCACGTGAATATTCAACCATGAGCTTCAATGGTATTCTAATAGATGATTGATTATGTTAGAAGCTGGAGTTGTTGAAAATTTAATTAGCTCCACACCCCTTTCTTCAACCACTCCTTGAAATCATGTGTAGATAGATGTCAGTACAATGACATTTATGCACTTGAAGTGGTGTCACTGTTCTTTCACTTTATTGATGTGACTCCCTCACCAGGTGAGAAGAGAGCGATGAAGTTACTACACTGAGGAGATGAGAACGCCTGCCCGAGAGTACTTCCAGCAAGTCTCAGGTGAGAGGTTCATTTGTTGTCTCAGTGTCCCATTCGCAGTCTCCAAACCTCACTCCCCTCCCCCTGTGTGCAGTAGGCATGAAGCACTTCCTCCCCCTCCCCAACAGTAAACTATAACAAGGGTGGGGGGCTATAGTGTTTAATGTTGGAGGTGCTATACCCCGTGCGCTACTTTTATTATAGCCTACTGCAGATTTGTAATACAGCATGCATATGAGATAGCTAGGCGTACCGAGTTTAATACAGCAGAATACGATACCTACATGTAGCAAGCGAAACTACTGTAGAGGCTAGTATTTTCTGAATTCTGACACTTCTGTTCTGAACCAAGCCTTCAACAAGGCCTTCACTGCTCAAACCACATGGACAGACAGACAGACAGACAGACAAACCGATCACTCTACCCGTGCTGCGCATGCACACGGGGTAATAATAATGATTTTCTCTCACCAAAGGGGTTCTTTGTGGCAACTTTGCACTTTTCACTGCACTGCCATGCAGCTGGAAGCCTATGTCAGCCATTCAAGTGCCAACTTGTATGATGCACAACAGGAGCTTATGAGCGGCGAAGCCGCGAAGGAGCGTGTAACTCCGGTTCCGTCCAAATCCTACGTATTTACGTTTTGGAAACGAAGAAGAAGGCGTCTCCAAATGGTGAGGGGTCCCGGGATCTTCAAATCTACCACGTTTTTGTGGCAAATTGCTTTCACTGTCACCCGTTCGCTTGGCCATCTCACTGCGGCTAGGTCAAAGGCGCTCCGCTGAGTGAGTGTCAAACTTCTCACATCGCTACCACAGAAAACGTGGGATTTTATGTCGTCATTATGACGCTAGATTGACGAACAGGTTTCCATATTTGGAAGTTCGCTAGCTAATAATTTGGATTTGGACGGCACTCGGGCGTATGCGGTAGTTGCACGCTCCTTCGCGGCTTCGCCACTCATAAGCTCCTGTGCACAATGAACGAGTGAAAGTAGGGGGAGGGTGCCGAACAACTATATACTGGGTTGCCAGGCTCGACTACAAGGTCAATAGTGCATACATGTAGTAGGTAGGAGCAGTCAGAGTTCATGACCGAGATCAAGAGCGCATGATGACATCATTGTTTTTTCACGGCGGAGGAGGAAGAGCGTGTGACTTCGTATTCTCCCGTGGTGAAGGCAGAATCTTTCGCGTGTACTAAAAATAGCACATCCGGTCACGTTGTATCTAGATTGCGGGTCAGAAGAGAGCGTGAGAAACGATACAGCTGCGAAATAGTCGCTCTCGAGCCAGAGGACTATCAGTCAGAGACAGAACTGGGCCAATACCACCCCCTTCAACTTCGAAGTACTTCGTGGAGCAAACAATCATCCACCGTTTCTCCCCGTCCGACTTTCAGGCTTGGGTAGAACGCAAAACGAATCGCTTTGTGTCGATAACGGCTGTGAGAACGCAGACTTCGCAAGGTGAGCTCTGAGCGCTCCATTTACAGCTAGCTAGCAACTTTACTACGAGTACAGTGGCGTGATATCCGTGATGAAGCCAACGTGTTGAGCTCACGTGTTCTATTTTTAGTACATGCCAGAGATTCCACCTGTTTCAAATTTTTGCCAGTCACACGCTCTTCCTCCTCCGCCGTGAAAAAACAATGATGTCATCATCCGCTCTTGCCGAGATGCATTAAGATTTTAACTGTGTGTTTGTGTGTCTGTGTCAGAAGTGGGATGTTAGTGGGGCGGGACTAGACTAATGACACGCGACCTTCGTACTTCAATTTACTAAACTTCGAACTCCGCGAAGAATGTTCAAGAACAGCTGGTGGATGCAATCGTGGTGAGCACTAACAGCAGTCAAAGCGGACATAGCTACAGTTGAAGTGTACACAATCGGGGAGCAGCAGTTGAAGCAGACACAATCCTGGGGAGCAGTTGGTAATCGGGGATCGTGAAGGGGATGCAAGCGGCGAGCAGCAGCTGAAGCGGACGCAATCGGGGAGCAGCAGCTGAAGCGGACGCTATGGAACGGGGAGCAACAAGGGAGCAGCAGTTATAGCGGATCAATGCAATACCAGTCAGTGAAGGGAGGATGGATGTTTATAGGCATGTGGTTAGTTAGAGTCACTGTGAATACATAAGGTCCCTACCTCTGGGTCAAGTGCCTTCTTGTTCTTATGTAAACTTACAGCACAGGTGCATTCTGTTGCTAAGGTGTTGCCAACTTCATTTGTAGAAACATCCCAATGAGACAGGTCCTTCAGTTTTCTGCAGTCTCATTCCCAGACCTCCTGAGAAGGCTGGGCATGAGACTGCAGTTACACATTTCAGCTACTTATTGTTATCAGTTAGTTGGCTTCAACCTTTGGAATCCATGTGCAGACCTGTCAACCTTGGCCAGGTAAAAATCTGGGGAATTTAAAATTACCAGTAGCAAAAACCTGGAGATTGGTGTCCAAAAACTGGAGATCGCGTCCAACCATAGTAGGTGAACGTACCATATCGCTAGTCTCGCAGGCCAGACTTTAGAGGCAGTATCCCCCCCCCCCCCCCCCCCCCCCCCCCCCCCCCCCCCCGCGTGTGAAAAATCGCCTGGGAACGAGACTACCGTATCGCAGGGACCTTCTCATTATGTTAACAGAACAACATAATTGTATTGTGCATTTGCAACATCCATTACAGAGACTCAAAATGCGACTATGTTAGGTCTTAGCTATGTTCCCTATTGTACATTGTTGTTGCCTTTTTAGATGTACTTAGATATGGATACTTGGTTGCTCCACAGTACGCCAGCTTTCGTCTTTTAGAAGATTCCAGCTGACTGCCTCCTTCTGTTGGTAATGCTTGAGTCGAACGCTTCGCCATCGTAGTACATGTAGTACCCGCATCAACCTGGGCACGAGACCACGCTAGTTTCGTCCCCAGACCAACTTGAGCAAAGTCAGTCTGGGGACGAGACTAGGCTACATGTACTTGTACGTACGTACGTACGCACGTACGTTGCATGATGCCTGAGCTAGCTAGGCTGCTAGCTAGGTCCGAGTCTAGTCGAGACGTGCTGGATTGCCGGTTGCTTCTTACTTCCAAATTTTTATCCGCAGGTAAGCCGCTAGCCGTGAGAATTCGAAGCAAAACCGGGGGACCTGGGGAATGTGCGCCAAACCGGGGGTCTCACGGGCAAACCGTGAGAGTTGACAGGTCTGCATGTGACCTTTCTGATATTGACATGTGATTGGTTGTACTGAGCTCTTATAATTCCGGACACACCACTGCATCACCTGCACAGTGGCAGGTACATTAGGAAATGGATCACTGAAAAAAATCATCCTGCCTGATTCTACTGGAACTCCTCCCTTTCCAAGACCAGAATCAATAATTGTGCTTGATTCCATTTTGAGCCCACTCCTAACTGTTCAACAGGGACACATAGGTGTCCACCCTTAATTGAACAAACATTTTCCGGGCCATCACCCCTGACAGCTTGAGGAGATTTGGCTACAATTGAACTTTTCCCACACCCCTGGGATGGTGTGCATATTTTAAGAGCTCCTATTGATATTACATACTTGAGCAACACTGCTGCAGCAGCAGCCATTGATGGACTGAGGGAAACTGTCTGTTGTACCTCTGTGTGTGCATGTGTGTATACATGTATATGTGATAGAGGGATGGATTTGAGCACCCCCTCCCTCCGCACACAATTGATAGGGTGTGGAAGAGATGGTGGAGAAACTGATGGACAGAAACCCAAGGACAGGAGAGAGATGATGTAGGTGGGTAGAGGAGAGAGGGAGGGAAGATGGGAGACAGGGGTGGGGGGAATATGAAGGCCTGAGGTTACAGGATAGTCACCGTAGGCATGTCAGATGGGTTATTTGAACTAGCACATAGAAATTGACCCAGTACAGCATGCGTTCTGCATGATGGTGTTTTGTTCAAACAACTTCTGCTTGACTTCTGTACGTTGTAGAACCTGCAGCAAGCAGTTGCTTCCATGAGCATTCTCACACAATGGCAAAAAGGCTATCATGTGCACCAGTCCAATATTCACTGCTTCAATGAGACTGTATAGTTTTTCTTGCAGCCTGAGGACAGGGAAGGAGGTGTAATGAATTGGGCACTTTTCCTGACCATACTCCAAAAACACGTACCCATATGACATGTACAATCTCTTACATGCGGAACATGCTACAGCTAATGGTTACTGTGTGTATTGTGCCTCCCTCTGTAGGCCGGAGTGAAGCATGTGATCCTATACTGCTGTGAGCTACAAGGCAGAGATGCTGGAAAGGGGGCTGAAAGAGCAGGAGCAAGTGGTTAGGACTGTAGAGGCATGCTACACTTTAACCCTTTTCCACCTAATGACGCCATATGGCGTCATGAGACTTTTAGTCACGTCTGGCAATGTCCTTGGGAGGTAGGTTCTGCGATAGCAGAAAGGGCGGGACAAGGGGAGGTGGGTGGGTGCACCCGGAGGGTGCAAACAGTATGGCCATGTCTGGGCTCTGTGGTAGAAAGATCTTGGTCGGCACTGGGAGGGCCATTTCTGCCGTTTTTGGCATAAATGGACTTAGAAAGTAGCTGTCTTGCCTTGTAGGCCCTCCTGTTCATGGTCCGTATTTTTTCTATGGAAGGTTGGCTACTTCTCCGGAGGCTTGATTGCTAGTTCGTTAGTTGGTGGGTGTGGTTAAGTCAAGTATATGCTTATTGTAGCTGAAATTACCTGTCTGAGCAGTTTCGAGCCCAGCAACGCCAGGGAACAGAAATTAGGGTATGTTTAAGTGTTCTATAGACTGAAAATAGGGCTGTGCGATAGGTAATTTATCGTTTATTGTGATATTATCGTGATAGAGATATTGGATATTGATTATCGTGATAATGCCATGTGACTTTAATAGCCTAAACGGCATTACAACCTTGCTGTTTCCTGTGTAGAGCATGTTAACCACTGCCACTAAGACGTGTTCTATATGGACTAGCCGCGTCAATACTGGAAAAAGAGAGGGTTGTACATCCCGGGATGGGGGGTGATACTTGGGAATCTCCGGATACTTGGATAAGGGGGGGGGGGAGATGATGGGCATTTACTTAGTACTTCATGGACAAGTCTTGTTGTCTCTGGACATGAGTGGGATGGTTCCTCCCCTGGTGTTAGTGTAATAGCAGTGAGCTGGGAACGAGGCTAGGATGGTTCCTCCCCTGGTGTTAGTGTAATAGCAGTGAGCTGGGAACGAGGCTAGGATGGTTCCTCCCCTGGTGTTAGTGTAATAGCAGTGAGCAGGGAACAAGGCTGGGATGGTTCCTCCCCTGGTGTTAGTGTAATAGCAGTGAGCTGGGAACGAGGCTAGGATGTTTCCTTCCCTGGTGTTAGTGTAATAGGAGTGAGCTGGGAACGAGGCTAGGATGGTTCCTCCCCTGGTGTTAGTGTAGTAGTACAGGTGTTCATATTATAAAACTTGCTTCAGGGAATTTCCCTAGTGGACAAAGTAATTGATGAGTACTAGTTTAGAAATGGGAAAATGTCTGACACATGTACAGCGTAAATCACTTCACTGACATCAGTACTGACGTCAGAAAATATATTTGTTCAAACACTCTAGAATCTCTACATGCTATGGTGTAATTGGCTCAAGCGATTAGGAATTTCCCTAGTTGACTAATAATTGAGTTGTAATTGTCCAATTGAGTACTAGTTTTAGAATGACATCACAATCTTTGCACAGCACAATCACTTCACTAGAATTTTTGTTCCAAGAGTTGACATGCAAGGAACAGCCTAGTTTGTCAACAGATTCAATCTTTCAGGCCCTACCTGCCCTGAGACAAATTTAACTTCTGGAAAGTGATCAGACAATGTGTCAGACCACTTCCGGACGTGATCGGACATGGTCTGACACCATTTTTCCATTTATCGCCCACCATTCACTTGAAGTGCTATGGTGTGTTGTAGTGAATTCTGTGATTAACTGGCTTATGGTAACTATGCATGTACATGCTGCGCAAGCGTGCAATGAAAGCGTAGCTCACGACCAGTTCCTTGTTTGCACAGCACAGAGGTACGTGAGACATCGTCACTCCACGTGCACGTTGCTGGTATGTGGAGGTACCTGCGAATAGAGTTTATGGAGATCAGCTTACTTTTGTACTCCCTGCATGTTGAAAACACAGAAGAGCCGCGAAACCTTGGTCCTGTTTGTCTTTGTTGCACTTTAGCGACGTCAACATCTGGTCTTGCCGATCGAATTTCCGCACGCGGCCACTTCTCGAACGGCGACTTGATACATGTGTATGTAGCCTTGTTTACGGTGCTGTACCATGACAGAGCTTATGCTAGCACTTGGAAATGGAGGCTCTGTCTGGGAACAAGACTACCGAGCAGCAGGACACTTTCGACCGGCCATTTTGTAAGACTGCGATACCGTGTGGTCGGTCACGTGCCTTTTTCATTCCGATTTTGTCCGTTGACCGACCGTTATATTTGTCTCTGCTGCCTGGCATCCAATTGGCTCAGGCCTTAAGGTAGGAAGCACGGCATCGGCGAAATCGCGCAATTTTGCTCGTGAATAATTAATGAGATGATGTCACTCGCATACGGTTATATAGAGTTATTCATCTGTTTACGTTTTCCCATGGCGGCAACCGGAATAAACAAGGGGGGCTTCTCTCTTTGATGCGGCTAGCGGCCCTTTCTAGTTTCAAATCGGTACTCTGATGTGGCCGTTCGGTACTTTGAAGATTTGTTTGAACACTCTTTTTTTTTTTTTATTTTTTTTTTTTTTACGTAAGAAGCTATTCTGGCTTATTGAATGTAGCGAGGGGATATCTGAGTGTGAATAGCTAGGTCGAGTGAGCAGAATGTTTGTTGGGCTGCTGAAGTGGCCGAAGAACAGCCTGGAAAGTGAACAGCCTCCGACAGCTCCCTGGCCAAGGTACTCTAGAGAGTTGACCTTTCGGCATTACAGGCCCCGCCCATTTTCGTGTTAGGGCGAATTTGGCTGGTTTGGTAGCTGGACTGGGCTGGTGAGAGGGAGTAGATGTGTGGCCAAAACTCTGTAACCGAGAGGTGAACGTGGAAAAGCATCCCTAGTTTTGCAGGGGGTAGGTTGACCTTTTGAAGAGTGCCCTTGGCTTGAGTCGGTTTTAGCTGGTGTGCGTGGAATTTTTTTTGAAAGCCTAGGGTAGCCAAACCTCTGTTTTTGAGGGTGGCAGTGAGTTTTGGGCTGTAGCCTGCAAGTGAGGAGAGCAGGTGGTAAATCCATCCGTAGTGTTTTGGCCTGTTTAGTGTGTGTATTGATGATGGGGTCAGAGTGTGGGTGGGGCCTTGGAGAGGGTCCAAATTTTCAGTTTCGTAGAGGGCCTTAAAATTGAGTTTTAGGGCATTTTCAAGCAGAGGGAGCAGTTTGATGCAAAGTATTGCTGAAACTTGTGTACGCTTTGATGCTGCCCATTTATCCATCAACTTGGTTTCGGAGATCGCGGTACCCATGTTTCCTACCTTAAATTATGTCTGCTGTTCTGCCCAAATGGCCAGGGTTTGACACTGCAGGGTACAGTTGGTGTTCCAGAGTGGCCTGGGTATGAGGTCAGGGTACAGTTGGTGTTCCAGAGTGGCCTGGGTATGAGGTCAGGGTACAGTTGGTGTTCCGAGTGGCTGGGTATGAGGTCAGGGTACAGTTGGTGTTCCGAGTGGCTGGGAATGAGGCCAGGGTACAGTTGGTGTTCCCGAGTGGTCTGGGTATGAGGTCAGGGTACAGTTGGTGTTCCCGAGTGACTGGGTATGAGGTCAGGGTACAGTTGGTGTTCCTGAGTGGCCTGGGTATGAGGTCAGGGTACAGTTGGTGTTCCCGAGTGGCTGGGTATGAGGTCAGGGTACAGTTGGTGTTCCCTAGTGGTCTGGGTATGAGGTCAGGGTACAGTTGGTGTCCATGGAGTTCTATCGCCGTACCATCCCCAGTTGCTGCTCCTCTTCCCTCCAGGAGAGGTTCATGTCCCTCGAGAAGGAGGTCTTCCCTTTCATGGCACAGGATGGGGAACTGTTGCTTTGACCTTGAAAGTAAGTTTGCAAAATCTAGTGCTGCAGATATATGTTTGTATAATGTGGAGTACTTGGTCAATCATTGGACACTATGTATATAGGATCACATACTCCTAGCCTCGTTCCCAGGCCATTCCCACCCCCAGTATTTGATCACTTGCCATATGCTAGTACGACAGGAGAAGGCCTGGGAGATCTGGTCATGTGCGATGACAGTTAACATACTCCTACATTTGTTAGGGTTTTGGAGGCCATATCATTAACCTGGTTCCCAGGCTCGTAGAGGGGAGGAGTCCGAGGAGAGAGGGCCTGTTGTGACCTGGTTCCCAGGCTCGTAGAGGGGAGGGGAGAGAGCCTGTTATGACCTGGTTCCCAGGCTTGTAGAGGGGAGGAGAGAGAGCCTGTTATGACCTGGTTCCCAGACTCGTAGAGGGGAGGAGAGAGAGCCTGTTATGACCTGGTTCCCAGGCTCGTAGAGGGGAGGAGAGAGAGACTGTTATGACATGGTTCCCAGGTTCATAGAGGGGAGGAGAGAGAGCCTGTTATGACCTGGTTCCAGGCTCGTAGAGGGGAGGGGAGAGAGCCTGTTATGCCAGGCTGGTAGAGGGGAGGGGAGAGAGCCTGTTATTACCTGGTTCCCAGGCTCGTAGAGGGGAGGAGAGAGAGCCTGTTATGACCTGGTTCCCAGGCTGGTAGAGGGGAGGGGAGAGAGCCTGGTTCCCAGGCTCGTAGAGGGGAGGAGAGAGAGCTTGTTATGACCTGGTTCCCAGGCTGGTAGAGAGGAGGAGAGAGAGCCTGGTTCCCAGGCTCGTAGAGGGGAGGAGAGAGAGCTTGTTATGACCTGGTTCCCAGGCTGGTAGAGGGGAGGAGAGAGAGCCTGTTATGACCTGGTTCCCAGGCTCGTAGAGGGGAGGAGAGAGAGTTTGTTATGACCTGGTTCCCAGGCTCGTAGAGGGGAGGAGAGAGAGCCTGTTATCCACTGTTTGTGCATGCACTTAATAACCACATGGAGTTATGTGGGAGTGTACCATTATGACGATGCATTTACACATGCTCACATAATGCACACACAATACACACATCCATATACACAGGGTTCTGGATAGACGTTGGGATTTCATCATAGGCCAGGTCTCTGTCTGTCCTTCCTCGCGAAGACAGCCCCTGAGAGGCTGACTGAGGGAGAGAACTTCATCAGAAAAGTAGTTGTGGTAGGTCATCTTAAACAAGCTACTGTGGTTTGCAAAAGCTATGAAAACAGATGTGGTTCCTAATAATCCAATTAAAGTTCTAGTACAGCATTTACAGCAGCCATATGAAACACTGCTGTTTCAATGTATGCCTTCTTAAGGTTACGGGTTACAGTTTGCAATTGCGCATGCGCGGCGCGTGCTTGCGGTTTACAGTCAACAGTGAAATGTGTGCGCGACTTTGGCGTCAGTTTTTTATCGCTGAACTTACATCTAACCGTATATTAGACTGGATTTCAATTCTACGAAGAAAGGGGCTGGGCGGCTCGAAAAGTTTTACCGACATAAACATCCTGTTCGTGAGATACTGTGCATTCTACTTGCCTGATCTGGCGAAAAGCGAATGGCTTTGTGGTACGAACGACCATCACTCATTTTTCGAATGGCAGCGAAGCGAAGTCGCTCCGAGCCGCCCTCCAGTCAGTCGAAAACTTCCCATGGGTGCTGCCAAGCTGGCCTGTTAGCCCTTTCTGATTGCAAAATCTGACGCCAAAAATCGCCAACTCGACCTTGAACTTTGATGCCACTGCCCGTGTTGGCATGTTGTACTCAGGCGCTAAGATCATACCAGCTAGAAGGTACTCGTATTGCTGTTATACCTCGTTTTTGTTGCATGTCTCTAGCTAGTTCCTGCACGGAGGGACAAAGGTAACTTGTACGTTATGTATATTTAACGAGCACACGGTATCCCGTAACCTTAAAGGCATCTACGTAACTCATAGACCAGATATCCACTCGAGAGGCTGTGTGCCGTGCTGCAGCTGCTCTACATGTAGCTGTTACCTAGCCTCGTTCCCAGACCACCACCACCACCCCCCCTCCTCCTTCCCTGGGGCTGAGACTGCTGTATTATGTGCAGTTGTGCATGTGTGCCGTGCTACAGCTGCTCTGCATGTAGCTGCTACCTAGCCTCGTTCCCAGACCTACACTCTGCTTAACCGTACTGCAAGCAACGGAAAGCTGGGTGGGGCCTGGAGACGAGGCTAGCTTCTACCAGGAGCCCTGGAGAGAAAGAGCATGCGAAACTTGTGCTTTGGAATTTCAACTATGAAGATACTAGATATAAATATTCCACATGTGTGGGTAATCCGTTGAGTGTGAAGTTTTGGTTGCTTCCCACAATATAGTAGTGTGATGGGGAATTCTTTCATTGGAGGAGTTGACCACAACTAGTCGCTCTCCATCCTGAACCTAGTCTATCGAGCTAGACCAATTCTGCAGGGTGTAGGGAAACGTTTACACCCCGCCCACAACTTCCTGAGCAAGAGAAGAATTGATAGACTATCCTGAACCGTAAGCTATATAGGCTTACTTGCTGTCAGCCATTGTATGTTTCCTTTCAGGACTGCCATTCAGTTTGAAGTCGGACATTGCCCCTGTAATTGCTGTTGGGTACACTCTAGTCTGACCTTTGGAATGCGGGTACAGTACGTCTCATCTTAGCAGGTGAGCAGGTGTCACTATTGAGGAACTGTGTGTTCGCTGTCAAGTGAAACCAAAATTAAAGTTTCACTGTTCCAGATATGGTCTACACATTGTACATTGATAGACCTGCTTCCACACATTTTAGAGTGGAGGTTAGGGATGGGCAGTAGGGGATTTCCAGACAGTAAGGGGTTCCGGACAGTAGGGGGTTCTGGACAGTAGGGGGTTCCAGACAGTAGGGGGTTCCAGACAGTAGGGGGTTTCCGGACAGCAGGGGGTTTCCGGACAGTAGGGGGTTTCGGACAGTAGGGGGGTTCGGGATAGCCTCGTTCCCAGGCCGTTTTGAGAGGGAGAATCGGCCTGGAAACTTCTTCGAGTTCAAACTGTTTACGAACATAACGTCACGGCAATTGCATACCTCATTCAAGCAGTGAAGTCCACATGATACTTCTGATATTTTCATGGGCTGAGAACGGTCCTTTCCTGCTCGTGGAAGCAACTGTTTGCGCAGATTCTGCGACGGAAGGCAAACAGAAGAGAGTCGTCAAACAAAAGTCGTCGTGCAGAGCACCTACACTAGCACGATCGAGCGATCAAGTATTGTGATGAATTGGTGTGACTGCGACGTTTCAACACATGACGCAATTCGGTTTACTGTTGTCATGTGACAGCGATCTGAAATCTGATTGGGTCTTCCAACTCTCTGGCAGCGGAAGTAACAGTTGAACTCACGGAAGTTGCCAGGCCGTTTCTCCCTCTCAAAACGGCCCGGGAACGAGGCTAGGTTTGGGACAGTAAGGGGTTTCCGGACAGTAGGGAGGTCCGGACAGTAGGGGGTTTCCGAACAGTAGGGGACTTCCAGCCCCAGCTTTCTCTCAGAGCAGCTTTTTTTTTTTTTTTGGGGGGGGGGGGGGGGGGGGGGGGCTAAAAATAGCATACATTGTCGGAAGGTCCGGAGGTAGGGTATGCATGCGCACTTACCAAAGTTGGGAAGAATTGCTAAAGGAGTGAATATGAGAGCCGCGAAGGAAGTGTCGTGTCTGGAATTACCCTACCATCCGGGAATCCCTCCATTACCTTACATAGACCTTATTCTGCCAAAATTCCAGGTTTATGTTGCTATGACAACAACAACCCCTAGTACCATGAAGATTGGCTGCATCCCAGATTTGAAGTAAATTGGATTTATACAGTCCTGGTTATGACCTCACGAAATTCAGGATTTCCCCATGGAGAAGAAATCTGAAATGGTTCCACTCAATGAAGGCACCTCCAGTTGCAACGTTCATGTGTTCATATGGGCTTCAATGGGGAAATCCTGATTTTGGGAGACCAATGGGTACAAGGAGTTGTTGTTGTCATAGCAACTAACCTGGAATTTCATTTAAGGTCTATTGTGCTGTGATTACAGCCCACACTGTCTGTTCCCCCTAGGAACCAGGGAGTGCATAGGTCTGCATGTTCTCCCTAGGAACCAGGGAGTGCATAGGTCTGCATGTTCTCCCTAGGAACCAGGGAGTGCATAGGTCTGCATGTTCCCCCTAGGAACCAGGGAGTGCATAGGTCTGCATGTTCTCCCTAGGAACCAGGGAGTGCATAGGTCTGCATGTTCCCCCTAGGAACCAGGGAGTGCATAGGTCTGCATGTTCCCCCTAGGATGCATAGGTCTGCATGTTCTTCCTAGGAACCAGGGAGTGCATAGGTCTGCATGTTCTCCCTAGGAACCAGGGAGTGCATAGGTCTGTCTGTTCCCCTTAGGAACCAGGGAGTGCATAGGTCTGCATGTTCCCCCTAGGAACCAGGGAGTGCATAGGTCTGCACGTTCCCCCTAGGAACCAGGGAGTGCATAGTTCTGCATGTTTGGGTGTCCAGACTGTCAAAGTATGTACACACCTGTGCTCTTGCAATGCATACTTTCAGACTGAGAGATATGTCGGGTGGGAAAGATTCCTCATAACATTTATTTTTCCAGGTGTGAGTCTATCCAAGTCAACCGTACTGCGTGATCAGATCTGGTGTCATGCCGGCTACAGTTGAGGACGAGTTCTGTATCCTTGGAGGCATCCAGGTTGGACAAATTTAGCTCCAGTCTAGCATTTTAGATGCTCTCCGCTGGACTGATTACATGCTTGTGGCTCGGTTTGCAACCATGAGAATCATGAATAAAACTTGATACTTGTAAATCACTTCAGTGAGATCTGATTGATCAGTGGAAATTTAATCAAGTGCAATGTACTGGACTCTCTCCACCTTCCGTGCCGGGTGGAGAGGGGCTAGTGGCTAGACTGAGTCCTCATGTACTGGACTCTCTCCACCTTCCGTGCCGGGTGGAGAGGAGCTAGCAGCTAGACTGAGGCCTCATGTACTACTGGTGTTACATGTTTACCCACTGGCCGGGTGGAGAGGGGCTAGTGGCTAGACTGAGTCCTCATGTACTTCATGTCCCTCCTGTAGGTCCGTATGGAGACTGTTTCTATGCTACGAGAAGAGGTTCTTACTCAAGATGAACCGTGCACAGCTGTACACCAGTGGCACATAATAATATTATATTATTATACTGCAAGACTTGTCCATCGTAGTCTCTATAACAGACTCCAAAATCATCGTGTAGAACTTGATTGTAAATTTAATACTAATCTTGCCATGGTTTGTAATCAAAACAGGTTGTACAATTTTTGGGATTTGTATGCATACAATTGGCATCACAGCACACGTTTTCAACACAAGTTGATGCAAAGAAAGATTACCACTTTGATCCTGGTCTCACATGACCAGGTCGACCCCATTCCACCCTTGGTGCGGATTAGCCTCATTCCCAGGGGTGGGCCTGGGTATGAGGCTAGGTGCGGATTGGGGTTTGGCCACACGAGAACTATTTGATCCTCATGAATGTGCACACACAGAGAATTAAGTTATCCTAACCTAGTATCCATGGATACATTATGCAGGTTAGCCTCAGCTCATATTCCCATGCAGCCTCCACGCCCTGCTTGACATGGAAGCTTGGGAATACGACTAGTAGCATGCAATTGACATGAACAGCATGACCTGCAAAATTATTATTTTCCCACAATCATGTGTCCAGTTGTCTATACGTCTTCTCTATGTCACATGGCCTCCAATTCCTGCCACATTGATATCACTCTTCTTTATTCAACTCTTTGTCCTGGTGAGGCCTCCCTGCTCCTTGACATGTAGGCTCTTGGTGGCAGCTCCTGAGCAGCATCCAGCTTAATTGTGCACCGGCCATCTACATAGGGTAAAAACAGTTGCATGTTTAAGAGGGATAATATTAGCCGTCATAAAAGGGTTCTATACCCTTTACTTCCCCTGCAATTACTGTCAGGCATCAAGCAGTCCAGAAGTTATGACCTTGTAACCCGAGTCTTCTGATTGGGCAAACAACTCGGAGCGAAGAGAATGTGATGAACTGCACAGTCATTGAAGGCACCAATAATTATACCGTGACATGGACA
>OZ007512.1:5146418-5578496 GCA_963931865.1 Axinella damicornis
AGACTGTAATATTCTGCCTGCAATTAAAATGACATTTCTGTTGTACAATAATGTTGTGTTTCCATTTTCTTTCACAAAGTCTCATCATCGGCTATATATGGGACTGGCAGTAGCAATCCCATTATTGCTGCGTACCATGCTACATACCATATATAGCTATCCCATTATTGAATCGTGGTCAGTTTCTCTTAGCTAGTAAGAAACTAAAAGTCTAAAACTTCAGTACCAGAAAAAAAAATTAAGTCTGTCATTGGCATTGTGGCTGCTGGGCAGTGTGGGGCCCGTTTGAGGAGAACATGGGTTTCCCATGCAAGTGCACTGTTCGCAGATATTGAAGTTGAATTAGTCTATATCGGGTCAGAACCTAACCCGGCGAGTTAGGGTCTGGGATCCAGACCAAGATTGAATAGCCTTGTGTAGCAAGGCAATACCGCATCAAAACAGGGATCAACTGAAATATTCGCCTCCAACAAAAACACGGACGCGAAACGCAGCAAAGAGACAGTACTTAGGGTAGATTAGGGCCAGGGCAGGCTTCCATTCCAGTTTCTGAAGCCTGCCCTGGCGGGGCCTGCCCTGTCGGGGCCTGTAATGCCCTGGCCCTAATCTAGCTACCCTTCCCAAAACAGTACTACTAGACATCTAGTTCAGATGCTGGTTTATAAATTTACAGAAAACATGGCTGGGGAGCAGTAGCCTACAAATAAACTTTGTGGCTGTACATATATCAGTTGGCAATGCTTCATACAAGGACTTACCAAAGCTCCCAGACAGAAATGGTGAACAGAACGCCGAGTTTGAAAAAGTGGGAGGGACCAGTAATTTTAGATGCCCGCATTCCCGATCCCGGGATCCCCCCAGGCCAGCCGGCCAACTAATTACATAATTACGCGTGGTCAGTGTCAAAAATCAATACCCGATGCTAGCGTTCGTAACTTCAAGCAAGCGGTCCAAAACTTCATGCAAGCGGTTCAATAACTATTTGCAAGCCGTCCAAAAGAAATGCAAACTATACCGGTTCCGTGTCTTATTAAAAATTCGCCAAATTAAATAAATACGGTGTTTGGCCATAGATATAAGACATATCTATGGTTTGGCTGAAATCGCCAAATTTAATGCCCGCCAATTCTTCACGCTATACGGTAATACATGCCCGACTATGCGTTATGAATGTACAGGTGGAGTGGAGTGTACTGATATCCTGAATGCCCTATCTGACGTTGTTTGTGGAGTGGAGTGTACTGATATCCTGAATGCCCTATCTGACGTTGTTTGTGGAGTGGAGTGTACTGATATCCTGATTGCCCTATCTGACATTGTTTGCATTATGAATGTACAGGTGGAGTGGAGTGTACTGATATCCTGATTGCCCTATCTGACGTTGTTTGCATTATGAATGTACAGGTGGAGTGGAGTGTACTGATATCCTGATTGCCCTATCTGACGTTGTTTGTGGAGTGGAGTGTACTGATATCCTGATTGCCCTATCAGACGTTGTTTGCATTATGAATGTACAGGTGGAGTGGAGTGTACTGATATCCTGATTGCCCTATCTGACGTTGTTTGCATTATGAATGTACAGGTGGAGTGGAGTGTACCGATATCCTGATTGCCCTATCTGACGTTGTTTGTGGAGTGGAGTGTACTGATATCCTGATTGCCCTATCTGACGTTGTTTGCATTATGAATGTACAGGTGGAGTGGAGTGTACTGATATCCTGATTGCCCTATCTGACGTTGTTTGCATTATGAATGTACAGGTGGAGTGGAGTGTACTGATATCCTGATTGCCCTATATATCTGACGTTGTTTGCATTATGAATGTACAGGTGGAGTGAAGTGTACTGATATCCTGATTGCCCTATCTGACGTTGTTTGCATTATGAATGTGCAGGTGGAGTGGAGTGATGTCCTGATTGCCCTATCTGACATTGTTTGCATTATGAATGTACAGGTGGAGTGGAGTGTACTGATATCCTGATTGCCCTATCTGACGTTGTTTGCATTATGAATGTACAGGTGGAGTGGAGTGTACTGATATCCTGATGCCTATCTGACGTTGTTTGCATTATGAATGTACAGGTGGAGTGGAGTGTACCGATATCCTGATTGCCCTATATCTGACGTTGTTTGCATTATGAATGTTTTTATTATTATTATTATTATTTGTGACTTTACAGACTGTATGAGGTAAAAGTGCATGAATGAATTGTAGTTGTGACGGGAATTTGGGAGTACAATGTACAGGTGGAGTGGAGTGTACTGATATCCTGATTGCCCTATCTGACGTTGTTTGCATTATGAATGTGCAGGTGGAGTGGAGTGATGTCCTGATTGCCCTATCTGACGTTGTTTGCATTATGAATGTACAGGTGGAGTGGAGTGTACTGATATTCTGATTGCCCTATCTGACGTTGTTTGCATTATGAACGTACAGGTGGAGTGGAGTGTACTGATATCCTGAATGCCCTATCTGACATTGTTTGCATTATGAATGTACAGGTGGAGTGGAGTGTACTGATATCCTGATTGCCCTATATCTGACGTTGTTTGCATTATGAATGTTTTTATTATTATTTGTGACTTTACAGACTGTATGAGGTAAAAGTGCATGAATGAATTGTAGTTGTGACGGGAATTTGGGAGTACAATGTACAGGTGGAGTGGAGTGTACTGATATCCTGATTGCCCTATCTGACGTTGTTTGCATTATGAATGTGCAGGTGGAGTGGAGTGATGTCCTGATTGCCCTATCTGACGTTGTTTGCATTATGAATGTACAGGTGGAGTGGAGTGTACTGATATTCTGATTGCCCTATCTGACGTTGTTTGCATTATGAACGTACAGGTGGAGTGGAGTGTACTGATATCCTGAATGCCCTATCTGACATTGTTTGCATTATGAATGTACAGGTGGAGTGGAGTGTACTGATATCCTGATTGCCCTATATCTGACGTTGTTTGCATTATGAATGTTTTTATTATTATTTGTGACTTTACAGACTGTATGAGGTAAAAGTGCATGAATGAATTGTAGTTGTGACGGGAATTTGGGAGTACAATGTACAGGTGGAGTGGAGTGTACTGATATCCTGATTGCCCTATCTGACGTTGTTTGCATTATGAATGTGCAGGTGGAGTGGAGTGATGTCCTGATTGCCCTATCTGACATTGTTTGCATTATGAATGTGCAGGTGGAGAGGAGCATGTACTGATATCCTGATTGCCCTAGCTATCTGACGTTGTTTTGCACCCAGAGATTATACAATGGTAAGGCAATCATTGTCGCAATACATAATACATGCATGACTTGTATATACGGCATTGTTGGGCAGGTCACCCATCCAACATCACATCATATGCTCACTCATGCTTGCTGGATCAGCTACATGCAAGTGCATGCAATGTGTAATTAATTGTCATGGATTATCATTTTCATTATGTACTGTAACAATATCAAATTTACAAAAGATTTCAAATCTGACCTCCCCCTTCCTCCCACCATGACACAAATTCCCCTTCCTCAAACTCCCTCTCGTTTCTTATCCTCCCTGTAGTCCAAAATGGGTAACCCTCCATGCTGTGACTGACAAGAAATGAGGTCTCACCTTCTACCACCTTTGAAGTGCTAACATTTGGACAGATAGAGTAGGTGTTTGCAGGCAATGTCTACTTCTATGTACAAATTCTGGGATTTGATGAGCGTGGGTATCATGATAGGAGGAGGGGATGATTTGAGGAGGGAGAATGCGGTGGGAGGGGGAATGTGTGTCATGGTGAGAGGAGGATGAGAGGGAGGATTGGGTGCTAGGTTGGGAGGAGGGGGTGTGCAACGCAAAGAATTAATATTATTGATCAAACTAGAGGTGCTCAGCAGAGCATGTACCCCGTGCGCGACTTTTTAACTGCCGATCGTTCAATACAGCATGCACGATGAGAATAGGTAGGGCATGCCAGCAGCGCAGCATGCATAAGTTACCGTAAGTTGTGGCAGTAATGTTAGAGACAGGGTGCACGTGGTCAAGTTGTATAAATTAATTGTCGACATTCACACAACTTTTTTCAGCCTCTCGAGTGGATCTCTGGTCTGTGAGTTTATGTAGCTATAGATGCTAGTATTATTTTTCTGAATTCTGACACTTCTGTCCTGAAATGAGCATTCACACGCATGTATCGAAATTAATGCTTACTTCAGTGTGTTACACATATAGCCTATGCTTCCAACTGTTTTCTCACCTCCATCATACACACAGCACCATCCGATATGCAGCCCCCGCCAGTCGATCAGGTGAAGGAGGAACTCAATGCTCTCCAGGAAGGTAAGTTAGGATCAAAATTTGAACTCACTTACAGTTTCAGTGTGTTCTCACCACACAAAGGCACTGTGCTTCCAAATGTTTCCTCACCTCCATCATGCACACAGCACCATCCGATATGCTGGATGAAGGCCAAGCGGAGAGGTCAGAGGAATTCCAGAGCAGACAAGTCGGTCACGGGGAAGAAACCTCAATGGCATAGCGTTCAAACTCTGCCAGCTAGACCTGCCAGCCACAATAAAGCAAGTCAGGACTCAGGCTCTCCCTCTAGGCAGTCCTCAAGAAGCAGTGGTAAATCGCTAGACACTCATGCAAGAGAGACTGTTGAAGGGGTCAGGCGAGTGTGGGGCACACTGAGGAACTGCACCTACAGAACTGTACTTGCAACATTGCGAAAGTTGACTAGTGTTGCTGAGAATGTTGAAGTCCGAAGGAAGTTCAAGAAAAGGGATGGCTCTGAGATTCGTTGGTGGTTCCTCATGCGTGGCGATGAGTCAGTCTTGCAAACGCTTCAAATGGAATGGGAAAACGTTGAAAACTCTACGTCCTGGAAACTAGAACTTTGTCATCGACCCATCTCCCCAACCCCTGAGCAGCTCCCTCAGCCAAATGGTGCGATTAACAGCCAGGAAGCGGATGGAGAGAAAACGCCTGATGTAAGTCCTTTTTTATCCCCAGAGTGACAGGTTCAACCCATTCCGTGCGGGGTGTATGCCCTGATACACATTGTAAACATAACGTGCAGGGTGCTCGCTCTGACCAAGGTTCTAGTAACTCGCCTGGTCCTAATTCCCCTACGGTATCTGATAGTATTAGGAGTCTTAGTGAGAACTCAAGTCGGAAGTCTGTTTGTGTAAAAATTCAACATTATAATGTGAGAAGCCTTCTTCCCAAAATGGATCTACTTCATGGAACATGTGAAGCCCAAAACCCTGATGTTATTTGCGTTACAGAAACTTGGCTAGGGGAAGAAATTGACAACTCAGAAATTAGTCTCCCGGGCTACAATATTATCAGACTTGACAGGCACCGTCATGGTGGAGGGGTTGCCATGTATGTCAAGAACACTATTGACTACAATGTCATATTGTGTGGACCGGACAACCTGGAATTTTTACTTCTTTCTGTAAATTATTGTAATTGTACGTTACCCATTGGCCTCTGGTACCGTCCTCCAAATACTCCCACAACTATTTTTTGATACTTTGCAAACGTGTTTAGAGAGTTTTGGTCCTTCTTTTTTTAGGTATTTTATTTTTGTAGGAGATTTTAATGTTGACTTTTATAAAACAAACCATCCTTTGTATTTGAAGTTAAATAGTATTTTGTGCAGTTTTTCACTTTCCCAGGTTGTTACTGAACCAACTCACTTCAGCCCAAATGGAAACTCCTCACTAATTGATCTGGCCCTTATGTCTAACCCCTCCCAGTTGCAAGACTGTTCTACTATACCCCCACTCGGAAACTCTGACCACTGTGGAGTCTCACTGTCAATTAGGTGGAAATGTAACACTGAACATGTAACCTTGAACCCTAGGAAGATTTGGAGGTATACCCACGCTAATTTTGAGAGAGCCTGTGAACTATTGGAAGCAGTGAACTGGGATGACCTTATCTCCAGTGACATTAACGAGGCCTGGACTAACTGGTACTCCAAGTTTATGGAAATCATTAACGAATGTGTTCCAAAAGCCTTTCTATCCAAAAGGAGGAATCTTCCCTGGTTGTCAAAAGACATTGTTTCAGCCATGCGGAGGAGAAATACACTCTTCAGACTTGCCAAACGCTCCAACAGTTCTTCCCTGAGAAGGAAATACAGAGATATGCGAAATAGGATTACCGCACAAATGAGGAGGGCCAAAAAGATCTACTTCAGGAACCTTAGGAATGGTGGGAATAAAGCCTTTTGGAAGGCTATGAAGTACCTGAATAAGAGCAATCGCACTACAATTCCGAGTCTCGTTTACGAAGGCAAAAAACTGACAACGGACGAAGATAAGGCAACTGCTCTCAATCAGTTTTTCTCCACATGTTTTAATCCATCTCATCCTCCCCTCTCCCCTCAAGATACCTTGCACACCAATATAGCTGACTGTCCACCTGAGCTATACTGCACTGAGGATGAACTTCTGGAGATGCTGTTAAAACTTGATGTCACTAAAGCCTCGGGTCCCGATGGAATCTCCAATAGAATGCTGAAGCATACAGCTCATGCCATTGCACCAAGTTTGACTAAGCTTTTTAACCTTTCTATTCGAACTGGGCAGGTTCCATGTGACTGGAAGACATCTTCAGTTGTTCCTATTCCTAAATCCTCAGGGGCCAGCGACAGCATTGCCAACTATAGGCCTATCTCCCTGCTGTCAGTGGTCAGCAAGTTGTTAGAACGGCATATCTCTAACTCTGTGTCAAAACATCTTTCAGAACATTGTCCATTGTCACCCTGTGAGTGGGGGTTCACCCCAGGCAAATCAACAGTCTCAGCTCTACTATCTGCCACTGATCATTGGTACCGCTTGTTGGAAGGTGGTGCAGAAGTCTGTGCAATATTTTTTGACCTCAAAAAGGCATTTGATTCGGTCCCCCATCGCCCACTGCTAAACAAGTTACAAGATATGGGTCTCAATGATCATCTCGTGAGGTGGATTAGTGACTACCTAACTGACAGAAAACAATTTGTGGTCACTAATGGAGCATCATCCGTCTCTTCAGTTCCCATAATCTCTGGTGTACCGCAGGGATCTGTTTTAGGCCCACTTCTATTCAACATCTATATCAATGGTGTGGCTAATTCAACCTCTGATGGTAGCATGGTCCTCTATGCTGACGACATGCTTCTGTATCGACCTATTGCAAAGAGTGAAGACTATCAAGTTCTGCAAAATGACATTGACTCTCTATCCCAATGGATTACAGATAACAACCTTCAGTTTAATGGTGACAAGTGTAAATATATGCTCATTTCCCGGAAGCGCAGTCATATTCATCCGTCGTCACCTATCTTATTGAATGGTACTCCACTGGATAGAGTTGAGGTGTTCAAGTACCTTGGGATCCACATATCTTCTGATCTCTCGTGGTCCCATCACATACAAACGCTCTGTTCTAAAACTAGGAGGATGCTTGGCCTTCTATACAGAAGATTTTATGCTGATGCTGACCCCTTCACACTGAGACAGTACTACCTCTCATTTATCCGGCCGCACTTGGAATATGGTTGTGAGGTCTGGGACCCACACCTAGTGAAGGATATCAATGCATTAGAGGGAGTTCAGAGATTTGCTAGTAGAATTTGCTCAAAGCAGTGGTGCCCCCAAGTTGAGTATCCAGCAATGTTGGAGTCACTCCATATCCCCCCCCTGGGCTCAAGAAGACTCAAAATGAAAGTATGTCTGCTTCACAGAATGATTCATGGGCAGTCCATTTATCATGATCCTCCATTCGACTACAGAACCGCCACTTTTGCTTCTCGCTCTGTAAATCCATTATCACTTACCAGGCCATTTGCTAAACATAATTATTACCTGTACTCTTATTTCCCTAGCACTATTTCCTTTTGGAATTCACTCCCATATCATATTGCTGCACTTCCTTTGAATTCTTTTAAGTCTGCACTAGATAACTATGTCTAAGGATATGTATCATGTATTAGCATAAATTGCTATTGTATGTATCCATGCATTTGCAGAATATATTATATAAAAAAATAAAAATAAAAAAAAAATGAGGTGAAGGAGGAATTTGATGCTCTCCAGGAAGGTAAGTTAGCACACATGGATCAAACATTTAACTTAGTAGCTATATGCTTTCAACTGTTTTCACACCTCAATACACACACAGCACCGTCCACCCAGAATGAGGTGAAAGAGGAATTGTATCACGCGGGAAATCATCCTCGAGGTAAGTTAGCACACATGGAACAAAGATTAAGCTTGCTCACTTCATAGGTGTTGCGTTATTAGCTAGCTAGCTATATCACCATGCACATTATTATAAAGGCACTACGGTAGGCGCTTTAGCTAATTATCAGCAATTGCATCTTCCAAACCTTGAACTCCGCAAAGAACGTTCGAGAACGTTGGGCGTCTTTCAGATCTATATCTGCAGAACGGCTAGGCGCTAGGCTGGGGCTGCAAGCGGGGAGCAGCAGTTGAAGCGGACGTAGGCTTGTTCTCAGGTGACCGAGCACTTAGAGCTGGGAACGAGGCTAAAGCAGGCACAATGTGGGAGCAGCAGCTGAAGCGAATGCAATCGGAGAGCAGCAGCTGAAGCGGATGCCATCGGGGAGCAGCTGCCCATCGCCGGACTGCTAACGTAAAACGTTTAGGAGGGCTAGGTAGACTGAGCGAGCAAAGCCTGCATATACTTTTTCAAGCTTTGAAAAACACAGCCAGCCACACTGAACACTTTTTGGGGTGCAGTTATGCGGGTATAAAGAGTGCAAGCAGAAGCTGCAGAAAGGTGGCGCTGGAGATGGTGGACTCCTTCTAGTGCTCGCTGCCATTACTTTAGGCCAGGCAAATTTGATTCACAGTTTATCATCCCCGGCCGCACGATGCTCGTGGGGATTCCAAAAGATTATGCTCAGACAGGGAGAGCTGGCTTTGTCATCCATCCAGAGAGGGATCTGACTCTCTAGTCTGTGCAGATGCCATGGTCTGATTCGGCTTCAGACAGTGCTGCAAGGCAAGGGCACTTATTGCCTGCTGACTTCTTCTCTGTGATGGAAACTTCAGTTCAAACATGTGCCAGCAGCTGCTAAAAAAATGACATAAACTCATGTCTGGTAGCTGATTGCAATTGCATTTCTGCTGTGGTGGTTTTGCAAATCCTTGCCATTGGGAACAGCAAATTGACAATGTGTTTGCAATTCACTCAGGTACTAATATTGCTTGTGAGAATGTACACATGCTCTGTGCATTTTGCATCCATTAATTCTTAATACAGTACATTTGCAGTACATGCTCTTTGACAGCACGTAGAATACCGAAGCCTTCCATCTCAATTCTGCTTGGTGTATCAAGTTCAGTGGCAGGTTGCATGGTACAATAACAATACTGCAATGTGATTGGACACTTTGTTCAGTGGCAGGTTGCATGGTACAATAACAATACTGCAATGTGATTGGACACTTTGTTCAGTGGCAGGTTGCATGGTACAATAACAATACTGCAATGTGATTGGACACTTTGTTCAGTGGCAGGTTGCATGGTGCGATAACAATACTGCAATGTGATTGGACACTTTGTTCAGTGGCAGGTTGCAAGGTACAATAACAATACTGCAATGTGATTGGACACTTTGTTCAGTGGCAGGTTGCATGGTGCAATAACAATACTGCAATGTGATTGGACACTTTGTTCAGTGGCAGGCTGCATGGTACAATAACAATACTGCAATGTGATTGGACACTTTGTTCAGTGGCAGGTTGCATGGTACAATAACAATACTGCAATGTGATTGGACACTTTGTTCAGTGGCAGGTTGCATGGTACAATAACAATACTGCAATGTGATTGGACACTTTGTTCAGTGGCAGGTTGCATGGTGCAATAACAATACTACAATGTGATTGGACACGTTGTTCAGTGGCAGGTTGCATGGTGCAATAACAATACTACAATGTAATTGGACACTTTGTTCAGTGGCAGGTTGCATGGTACAATAACAATACTGCAATGTGATTGGACACTTTGTTCAGTGGCAGGTTGCATGGTACAATAACAATACTGCAATGTGATTGGACACTTTGTTCAGTGGCAGGTTGCATGGTACAATAACAATACTGCAATGTGATTGGACACTTTGTTCAGTGGCAGGTTGCATGGTGCGATAACAATACTGCAATGTGATTGGACACTTTGTTCAGTGGCAGGTTGCAAGGTACAATAACAATACTGCAATGTGATTGGACACTTTGTTCAGTGGCAGGTTGCATGGTGCAATAACAATACTGCAATGTGATTGGACACTTTGTTCAGTGGCAGGCTGCATGGTACAATAACAATACTGCAATGTGATTGGACACTTTGTTCAGTGGCAGGTTGCATGGTACAATAACAATACTGCAATGTGATTGGACACTTTGTTCAGTGGCAGGTTGCATGGTACAATAACAATACTGCAATGTGATTGGACACTTTGTTCAGTGGCAGGTTGCATGGTGCAATAACAATACTACAATGTGATTGGACACGTTGTTCAGTGGCAGGTTGCATGGTGCAATAACAATACTACAATGTAATTGGACACTTTGTTCAGTGGCAGGTTGCATGGTACAATAACAATACTGCAATGTGATTGGACACTTTGTTCAGTGGCAGGTTGCATGGTGCAATAACAATACTGCAATGTGATTGGACACTTTGTTCAGTGGCAGGTTGCATGGTACAATAACAATACTGCAATGTGATTGGACACTTTGTTCAGTGGCAGGTTGCATGGTGCGATAACAATACTGCAATGTGATTGGACACTTTGTTCAGTGGCAGGTTGCAAGGTACAATAACAATACTGCAATGTGATTGGACACTTTGTTCAGTGGCAGGTTGCATGGTGCAATAACAATACTGCAATGTGATTGGACACTTTGTTCAGTGGCAGGCTGCATGGTACAATAACAATACTGCAATGTGATTGGACACTTTGTTCAGTGGCAGGTTGCATGGTACAATAACAATACTGCAATGTGATTGGACACTTTGTTCAGTGGCAGGTTGCATGGTACAATAACAATACTGCAATGTGATTGGACACTTTGTTCAGTGGCAGGTTGCATGGTGCAATAACAATACTACAATGTGATTGGACACGTTGTTCAGTGGCAGGTTGCATGGTGCAATAACAATACTACAATGTAATTGGACACTTTGTTCAGTGGCAGGTTGCATGGTACAATAACAATACTGCAATGTGATTGGACACTTTGTTCAGTGGCAGGTTGCATGGTGCAATAACAATACTGCAATGTGATTGGACACTTTGTTCAGTGGCAGGTTGCATGGTACAATAACAATACTGCAATGTGATTGGACACTTTGTTCAGTGGCAGGTTGCATGGTACAATAACAATACTGCAATGTGATTGGACACTTTGTTCAGTGGCAGGTTGCATGGTACAATAACAATACTGCAATGTGATTGGACACTTTGTTCAGTGGCAGGTTGCATGGTGCAATAACAATACTACAATGTGATTGGACACGTTGTTCAGTGGCAGGTTGCATGGTGCAATAACAATACTACAATGTGATTGGACACTTTGTTCAGTGGCAGGTTGCATGGTACAATAACAATACTGCATGTGATTGGACACTTTGTTCAGTGGCAGGTTGCATGGTACAATAACAATACTGCAATGTGATTGGACACTTTGTTCAGTGGCAGGTTGCATGGTACAGTAACAATACTGCAATGTGATTCCATCAATTGGACACTTTGTTACTTAGCTGGCAAGGCTTTGTTAAGACTTGTTCACTTAGAAAAGTCACTTACAAAGATTGCATGTTCATTCTCACTGCCTGCATGCGTGTATACAGTTGAGCTGCAGTCCTACAACTATCCTTGAAGTTCCTACTATGTTGGAGACCGGAGGGAATTCGGCTTCACTGTCAGTCTCCAGGGCTAGGGTCTCTGAGGGCAGATGCCTCTCTTTGTGCAGCCGCTTTTGAGCTCTCTCCACCGTCTCTTGTTGATTTGCAATGCGCAGGGCTGCGTCCATGGTTCCAGGCATTTCTCGCATCAACCAAAGCTGAACGGACGAGGAACGAATCCCTTGGACAAAATGACCTCTTAGAATTTCTTGGCGCTGTTCAACTGACCACGTAGGATAGGCCTTGTCGGCAAGCACACGCAGGGCTCCAGCAAAGTCAGCCAACTGTTCTCCTGGCTTCTGAACTCTGGTCTGTAACTTGTACTGCCATTCCAGTTCATTTCCGTCTGGTGCGCAGTGTTGCCGCAGGCAGTCCGCCACTGTACGATATTCAACTGTCTCCAGTAGCCCACGTTGTGAAACAACTTGGAAAGGCTCGTCCTCGAGGAGGGAAAGAAGTTCTTTCACCCGCTGGTTTTCAGCAATGTCCGCCTGCCGTATGTACATCTCAAATCTTGTCAGCCACAACGTAAAATCAGCACCCGCCGCAAATCTTGCCGGTGGACGCAAACTCATCCTGACAAACCGAGTCATATCTGGACGCTCAGGGCGGGCTGGTGTATCTTCGTCGGCCATAATCCCACTCCTGACACCAATGTAATATTCCGCTCGGCTACTGCGCAGCTCAGGACAAGTGACTCAATGGCGGATGGCAGAATAATTGCCTGACAATCTTGTGTACAAAGATCAAGCCTTTTATAGCTGAGTATATAGAATCAGGGCGCCAGATAAAGATAACTCAGGTGCATGTTACAAGACAATAGCTATAAATTATCATTGTTCAGTTTGCACAATGTCATGTTCAGCGTCAAGTCGCTACATCCTATGCCACGATCAAGCCCTCAAACTCACGGCGAATCAGTCAATCTATTGGTGGAAGTCTCAACTGAAGTGTAGGAAGTTGTACAAACAGATGCTTATACCACTCAAATCAGTTGAATGAGGCAAAATTACTGACCTTATGCCATGTTTATGAGCTTTGTCCCAGGAGTCGAAGACCTCCACCAGCGATAGACTTGCATCTATGCAATGATTAGGCCCTCAAGCACTGGAAGAAACATTCAATCAATCAGTGGAAGTCTCAGTCTAAAGTGTAGGAAGTTGTACAAACAGATGTTTGTACCGCTCAACTCAGCTGAATGAGTCAGAGTTACTGACCTAATGCCATGTTTATGAGCTTTGTCCCAGTAGCAGAAGAACTCCACCAGCGATAGACTTGCATCTACGCAATGATTAGACCCCCAAGCACTGGAAGAAACATTCAATCAATCAGTGGAAGTCTCAACTAAAGTGTAGGAAGTTGTACAAACAGATGTTTGTACCGCTCAACTCAGCTGAATGTAGCAGAACTACTGACATTTATACCGGGCTAGTGAGCTTTGTCACAGAAGTAGAAGACCTCCACTGGCAAAAGGCTTGCACCTATGCAATAACAAGGCCCTCAAGCAGTCTGGAAGAAACAGTCAATCAATTGGTGGAAGTACCTACAAATTGTAGGAAGTTGTACAATTAGATGTTTATACAAATCAACTCATATGAATAAAGAAGAACAAATGACCTATATATGCCGGGTTTGTCAGCTTTGTCACAGTAGTAGAAGACATCCGCTGACGACAGGCTTGCATCCATGCAACGATTAGGCCCTCAAGCACTGGAAGAACAGTCAATCATTTGGTGGAAGTACCTACTAAACTGTAGGATGTTGTACAAACAGATGCGTATACCACTCAACTCAGATCAATGAATCAGAACTACTGACCTATGTGCCGGGATTGTGAGCTTTGTCACAGTAGTAGAAGACCACCAATGGCGATTGGCTTGCATCTATACCACGACTCGTCCCTCACACACTAGACGAAGCAGTCAATCTATTGGTGGAAGTCTCTACTAAAGTGTAGGAAGTTGTACAAAGAGATGCTTATATATAACCACTAAACTCAGTGGAATGAGGGAGAATTACTGACCTTATGCCATGTTTATGAGCTTTGTCACAGTAGTAGAAGACCTCCACAAGCGATAGACTTGCATCTATGCAATGATTAGGCCCTCAAGCACTGGAAGAAACAATCAATCAATCAGTGGAAGTCTCAACTAAAGTGTAGGAACTTGTACAAACTGATGTTTGTACCGCTCAACTCACATGAATGTAGCAGAACTACTGACATTTGTACCGGGCTCGTGAGCTTTGTCAAAGAAGAAGAAGACCTCCACTGGCGATAGGTTTGCACCTATGCAACAACAAGGCCCTCAAGCACTGGAAGAAACAGTCAATCAATTGGTGGCAGAACCTACAAAATTGTAGGAAATTGTAAAATCAGATGCTTATACCAATCAACACAGATGAATGAATCAGAACTACTGATCTATGTGCCGGGTTTGTGAGTTTGTCACAGTAATAGAAGACCTCCACCGGCGATAGGCATGCATCTATGCCACGATCAAGTCCTCAAACTCACGGCAAATCAGTCAATCTATTGGTGGAAGTCTCAACTAAAGTGTAGGAAGTTGTACAAACAGATGCTTATACACCCAAATCAGTTGAAAGATGTAAAATTACTGACCCTATACCATGTTTATGAGCTTTCTCCCAGTCGTCGAAGACCTCCACCAGCGATAGACTTGCATCTATGCAATGATTAGGCCCTCAAGCACTGGAAGAAACATTCAATCAATCAGTGGAAGTCTCAACTAAAGTGTAGGAACTTGTACAAACTGATGTTTGTACCGCTCAACTCAGCTAAATGCAGCAGAACTACTGATATTTATACCGGGTTCGTGAGCTTTGCCACAGAAGTAGAAGACCTTCACTGGCAATAGGCTTGCACCTATGCAATAACAAGGCCCTCAAGCCCTGGAAGAAACAGTCAATAAATTGGTGGAAGTACCTACAAAATTGTAGGCAGTTGTACAATTAGATGTTTATACGAATCAATTCTGATGAATGAAGAAGAACCACTGACCTATATATGCCGGGTTTGTGAGCTTTGTCACAGTAGTAGAAGACATCCGCTGATGACAGGCTTGCATCTATGCCACGATTAGGCCCTCAAGCACTGGAAGAACAGTCAATCATTTGGTGGAAGTCTCAACTAAAGTGTAGGAAGTGTACAAACAGATGCTTATACCACTCAAATCAGTTGAATGAGGCAAAATTACTGACCTTATGCCATGTTTATCAGCTTTGTCCCAGTAGTAGAAGACCTCCACCAGCGATAGACTTGCATCTATGCAATGATTAGGCCCTCAAGCACTGGAAGAAACATTCAATCAATCAGTGGAAGTCTCAACTAAAGTGTAGGAAGTTGTACAAACAGATGTTTGTACCGCTCAACTCAGCTAAATACAGCAGAACTACTGATATTCATACCGGGTTCGTGAGCTTTGTCACAGAAGTAGAAGACCTCCACTGGCAATAGGCTTGCACCTATGCAATAACAAGGCCCTCAAGCACTGGAAAAAACAGTCAATCAATTGGTGGAAGTACCTACAAAATTGTAGGAAGTTGTACAATTAGATGTTTATGCAAATCAACTCAGAAGAATGAAGAAGAACCACTGACCTATATATGCCGGGTTTGTGAGCTTTGTCCCAGTAGTAGAAGACCTCCACCAGCGATAGACTTGCATATATGCAAAGATTAGGCCCTCAAGCACTGGAAGAAACATTCAATCAATCAGTGGAAGTCTCAACTAAAGTGTAGGAAGTTGCACAAGCAGATGTTTGTACCACTCAACTCAGCTGAATGAGTCAGAATTGCTGACCTAGTGCCATGTTTATGAGCTTTGTCCCTGTAGCAGAAGACCTACACCCGCGATAGACTTGCATCTAGCAACGATTAGACCCTCAAGCACTGGAAGAAACATTCAATCAATCAGTGGAAGTCTCAACTAAAGTGTAGGAAGTTGTACAAACAGATGTTTGTACCGCTCAACTCAGCTAAATGCAGCAGAACTACTGATATTTATACCGGGTTCGTGAGCTTTGCCACCGAAGTAGAAGACCTTCACTGGCAATAGGCTTGCACCTATGCAATAACAAGGCCCTCAAGCACTGGAAGAAACAGTCAATCAATTGGTGGAAGTACCTACTAAATTGTGGGAAGTTGCACAATTAGATGTTTATACAAATCAATTCTGATGAATGAAGAAGAACCACTGACCTATATATGCCGGGTTTGTGAGCTTTGTCACAGTAGTAGAAGACATTCGCTGATGACAGGCTTGCATCTATGCCACGATAAGGCCCTCAAGCACTGGAAGAACAGTCAATCATTTGGTGGAAGTCTCAACTAAAGTGTAGGAAGTGTACAAACAGATGCTTATACCACTCAAATCAGTTGAATGAGGCAAAATTACTGACCTTATGCCATGTTTATGAGCTTTGTCCCAGTAGTAGAAGACCTCCACCAGCAATAGACTTGCATCTATGCAATGATTAGGCCCTCAAGCACTGGAAGAAACATTCAATCAATCAGTGGAAGTCTCAACTAAAGTGTAGGAAGTTGTACAAACAGATGTTTGTACCGCTCAACTCTGCTGAATGAGTCAGAATTACTGACCTAAAGCCATGTTTATGAGCTTTGTCCCAGTAGCAGAGGACCTCCACCGGCGATAGACTTGCATCTACGCAATGATTAGGCCCTCAAGCACTGGAAGAAACATTCAATCAATCAGTGGAAGTCTCAACTAAAGTGTAGGAACTTGTACAAACTGATGTTTGTACCGCTCAACTCAGCTGAATGAGTCAGAATTACTGACCTAGTGCCATGTTTATGAGCTTTGTCCCAGTAGCAGAAGACCTCCACTGGCGATAGTCTTGCATCTACGCAATGATTAGGCCCTCAAGCACTGGAAGAAACATTCAATCAATCAGTGGAAGTCTCAACTAAAGTGTAGGAACTTGTACAAACTGATGTTTGTACCGCTCAACTCAGCTGAATGTAGCAGAACTACTGACATTTATACCGGGTTCGTGAGCTTTGTCAAAGAAGAAGAAGACCTCCACTGGCGATAGGTTTGCACCTATGCAACAACAAGGCCCTCAAGCACTGGAAGAAACAGTCAATCAATTGGTGGAAGTACCTACAAAATTGTAGGAAGTTGTACAATTAGATGTTTATGCAAATCAACTGAGATGAATGAAGAAGAACCACTGACCTATATATGCCGGGTTTATGAGCTTTGTCCCAGTAGTAGAAGACCTCCACCAGCGATTGACTTGCATCGATGCAATGATTAGGCCCTCAAGCACTGGAAGAAACATTCAATCAATCAGTGGAAGTCTCAACTAAAGTGTAGGAACTTGTACAAACTGATGTTTGTACCGCTCAACTCAGCTGAATGAGTCAGAATTACTGACCTAGCGCCATGTTTATGAGCTTTGTCCCAGTAGCAGAAGACCTCCACTGGCGATAGTCTTGCATCTACGCAATGATTAGACCCTCAAGCACCGGAAGAAACATTCAATCAATCAGTGGAAGTCTCAACTAAAGTGTAGGAAGTTGTACAAACAGATGTTTGCACCGCTCAACTCAGCTAAATGTAGCAGAACTACTGATATTTATACCGGGTTCGTGAGCTTTGTCACAGAAGTAGAAGACCTCCACTGGCAATAGGCTTGCACCTATGCAATAACAAGGCCCTCAAGCACTGGAAGAAACAGTCAATCAATTGGTGGAAGTACCTACAAAATTGTAGGAAGTTGTACAATTAGATGTTTATACAAATCAACTCAGATGAATGAAGAAGAACTACTGACCTATATATGCCGGGTTTGTGAGCTTTGTCACAGTAGTAGAAGACATCCGCTGATGACAGGCTTGCATCTATTCTACGATTAGGCCCTCAAGCACTGGAAGAACAGTCAATCATTTGGTGAAAGTACCTACTAAACTGTAGGAAGTTGTACAAACAGATGCATACACCACTCAACTCAGATCAATGAATCAGAACTACTGACCTATGTGCCGGGATTGTGAGCTTTGTCACAGTAGTAGAAGACCACCAATGGCGATTGGCTTGCATCTATACCACGACTCCTGACACCAAATGTAATATTCCGCTCGGCTACTGCGCAGCTCAGGACAAGTGACTCAATGGCGGATGGCAGAATAATTGCCTGACAATCTTGTGTACAAAGATCAAGCCTTTTATAGCTGAGTATATAGAATCAGTGCGCCAGATAAAGATAACTCAGGTGCATGTTACAAGACAATAGCTATAAATTATCATTGTTCAGTTTGCACAATGTCATGTTCAGCGTCAGGTCGCTACATCACTCCCTTCATTAGGGAAGTGTGTCCTCACACTTAAATCTCAAACTCGGAATCAGAGTCTCGGAAGCTATCAACTGTACCATATCGATCTGGAGGCCTCCTTGATCGTGTGGACCGCCTTAGGGCAGGTTGATTGGGACTTGGTTGGGGAGGAGCGGATGAACGTGTCGGTTCTGATTCATTTTCCACTCCATGTTCCGATGATATTTCCTCCCGAGCAGTTGGTAATGGAGAAACCGTTTCTTGTGGCCTTGTTTCCTCCTGGCTGGGTAGGATGACCCAATTCTCCTCTTGAACACTCATCCTCTCTCTGAGAACGGTATCTCTTGAGTCTGTTTGAATGTACGACAAGTCATTTCCTAGGGTTTTGCAAGTGTTGAATGCGGTATACCACACTTCCAATCTTCTTGACCACTTTGAAGGGACCCTGCCAAGGCCGATAGAACTTTCGACTCTTCCCACGAGGGACAGCCGGACAGTGAAGCAAAACAAGGCTGCCTGTCTCAAATGTATCTGCCCGAGAAAACCGGTCATAGTTGGCCTTCTTCTTCTGATGTTCAACAGCAGAGTGGTCCCTCACTCTTTGATAAGCGTGCTGCATGCGTTCCTTTAGGGCATCCACATAACCATGGTTAGTAGCCACTTCAGCAGAAGGCAAGTTAAACAGAATGTCCTCAGGCAGCTTTGCTTCTCGACCATAAACTAGGCTGAAAGGGGTAGCCCCTGTGGTGTCATGATGACTGGTGCGGTAGGCCAGCATCAGTGTAGGGAGGTGCAGGTCCCAGTCGTGTTCATCATCCAAGACAGCTGTACTCAACATGTGGAGAACGGTACGATTAAACCTCTCTATCATTCCAATTCCCAACATCCTGCAAATCTCTTTGATCAATGTTGACTCAAAGTTCTTCCCTTGGTCAGTGTGAAGCTGTTCAGGGACCCTGAAGCGGCAAATAAACTTGTTCACAAAGATTCTCGCTACTGTGATTGCTTCCATGTTTGGCATCCCATGAGCTTCTTTCCATTTGGTGAAATAGTCTCCAATCACCAAGATGTATTTATTGCCACGTGCAGTTTCTGGCAGGGGTCCCAGGATGTCCATCGCCACACGCTGCATAGGATGCTCAGCTGGCTGTAACTGGAGTGGTGCACAGGGCTTAGGGACAGGTGTCTTCCTGGAGCTGCACATGACACACCTGCTGCACCAGTCTTCAATGTCACACCTTTGGCGGGGCCAGTAAAATCTTGTGCGGGCTTTCTCAAGTGTCTTCTTAATGCCCAGATGCCCCCCAGTTGGAGAACTGTGAAGTCCTTGAAGCACCTCTGGTACTATTGTTGGAGGGAGAACGAGTTGAAGGCGGGGTTGGGCACCACCTCCCGGGACATCTTCCCAACGTCGGTATAGAACACCATCACGTAGAGTGAGGTAGGCTCGCTGGTGCCACAAGGTTCTGAGGTATGCGCTTCCCTGTGGTACTCTCAGTGGAATGGAATGCAAGCGCAACCACTGGGCAGCTTGCTGGAGGTCAGGATTCTGCTGTTGCATTGCACATATCTCCTCGCTCGACCACTGCATGAGGCAACAAGGAAGACTGGGTGACTGCAGCAACATTGGTTGCCACTTCCGACACATGGGTCTGGCCACACTGCTTGCAAGGGCTGCGAGAAAGTGCATCAGCATTCTTGTGCTGCACACCTGGGCGATGGAGAACTTCAAAGTTGTATTCTGACAAGATCTCTAGCCACCTGGCCACCTGCCCCTCTGGCTCACGGAAGTTGTGCAACCATCTCAGAGAGTTGTGATCAGTTCTTGCCTGAAATGCTCGTCCATAGAGGTAGGAACGAAACTGGCGTGTACCCCACTGGCGTGGTAGTGCAGTACTGACGTTCTGCTTTCGTCAGGGTTCGACTGGCATAAGCAATCACCTTCTCACCATCTGCGAACTGCTGAGAGAGAACAGCCCCAAGGCCATATGTGCTTGCATCTGTGTCCAAGATGAAATCATGGTCAAAATTGGGAAAAGCAAGTATGGGGGCAGAGACTAGTGCTTGTTTTAATGTGACAAAAGCCTCACCACATTCAGGGGTCCAACTCCATGTGCGCCCTTTCTCTGTGAGCCGATATAGCGGCTTGGCCTTGTGGGCAAAATTCTTGACAAACCGGCGATAGTAGGAGGATAATCCCAGAAATTGCTGGAGCTCTTTGGCATCCGTAGGAACTGGCCATTCTCGGACACAGCTTACTTTTGTGGGGTCTGTTTTTACTCCTTCTGCCGACACCACGTGCCCAAGGTAGTGGACACTTCTTTGCATCAGAAAGCACTTGATGGGCTTGATTTTCAGGCCTGCTTCCTGAAGTCGCGTCAATACTTCTCGGAGCTTCTGCAGGTGGTCAGAAATATTCCGGCTAAAGACAATGATGTCATCCAGGTAAACTAGACATGAAGTCCAGTGTAGACCAGCTAGGACACGTTCCATGAGTCGTTGGAATGTTCCAGGGGCGTTGCAAAGCCCGAATGGCATGACACGGAACTGATACAGTCCATGTGAGGTGGTAAAGGTGGTCTTCTCCCGGTCATCTGGTTCAACTTCCACCTGCCAGTATCCACTGGCTAGATCAAGTGTTGAGAACCATTGAGCTGTTCCCAGGGCATCAAGGGTGTCGTCTATTCTTGGAAGAGGCTGAGCATCCTTCTTTGTCACCTGGTTCACTTTCCGAAAATCAACACAAAATCGGGTTGATCCGTCTTTCTTCTTCACTAACACCACTGGTGATGCCCAGGGACCTTGAGCTGGTTCAATGATGTTCCTGGACAGCATCTGGTCAACAAGGTGTTGTGTTTCGCCTCTCTGGTGGAAGGGAAGTTTTCTGGCTCGTTGACGGATTGGTTCAGCATTTCCAGTGTCAATGTGATGTTTTACCACATCTGTACACCCAAGGTCACCACCTCCCAAGGATATCACCCTTCCAAACTCGAACAGGAGGGATTGGAGGCTCTCCCTCTCTGCACTTGACAGGTCCTCTGCTCGGGACGTCATCAATTTTACTGCATCCTCCAGGGTGCCTTGGTCTTTTCTACCTTCGCTGTTACCTCCTCCGAGGGCACAAACTTCCTCAACTCTGGACAAGGGCTGGAGGATCCCAACCTTTTGGTTGTGGTAGACTGTGACTGGAGCTGGAGAAGGATTGAGAATCCGGATGACACTGCCTCCCTTTTCCATGGAGCAGACAGATCGGGCAATGAGGAGACCTTGTTGCTCCATGATGCTGACCACAGGTTCTAGAACACCTGAACCCCTCATCTGCTTAGACTGTGAAACTGGAACATGCATCTGGCAGTGGCCTGGGATTACAACATCTGCAGAAAAAGAAACATGGCACACCGACATAATTTCAGGGCTCTCTTGGGATTGACACACCACCTGTTTTCCTCCAGCTACCAAGGTTCGTTCTCTCATGTTAATCACACAGTCGTGTTGCTTGAGAAAGTCTGCACCTAGGAGGCATTCTTGTGTCAATTCTCTGGCAATGAAGACCGGGAACTGAACGTGTATATCTCCCACTTGTAGCTGGAGTTCGCCCTGTCCCAGGAGGTCCAGCTCTCCACCATTGGCAGCTACAATTGACCGCGTTGGTCGCGTCAGATGTTCCATGGGAAGGTCTGCAGCCTCTCTCCAGACATCCTCTCGAACTAAGGAGACTGCTGAACCAGTATCGATGAGCATCCGTGTATAGCGGTCCCCCAGTTTCCCTACCACCACCAGAGCAGCTGCAGAATTTGTAACAATATTAGACAAAGAAGCTTGGGTCTTAAAAGTTCCAGCCGGCGGTTGACCCGCGCCACCAGCTGAGCCTAGTTTAAAGGCTGATTACGGCCCTGTTGCCTCCGCTGCTTCGGGCAATTTCGTCTAAGGTGGCCACGTTCCCTGCAGCCCCAACAAACTGGACCAGGTCCACGTTGCCCCCCAGCTTGGTCCCCACGGAGTCGAGCTACCTCTTGCGTGAGGTACCTCACTTGAGTCGTTAGTTCTGCAATCTCGGAGGGTCCGCTAGGTCGGGTGGCGTTCGTGGATGTTTGAGCGGCAACTGCTGTTTGAAGGTTTTCCGCACTGAAGTTACATCCTTCAACAAGCACAGCCACGCCGGTGGGAGATTGTAACCCCTGGACTCTGTGGAAACCCAGGCACGGTTTCTATCCAGTCAGCAACCAACCACGACAGGGAGACTGTCTGGTGTACGTACGCTATACACGTGATAATTTAACACTTTAACCGATGAAGCCGTCTACAGACGGCATGAGATTTCATCAGTGATGTCAGACTTCCGGCAATGTCCTTGGGAGATAGGCTGCGCCAGCAGAGAGGGCGGGGCAGGGGGAGGTGGGTGGGTGCACCCGAAGGGTGCAGACAGCATGGCGGTGTTTGGGCTTAGCCTTGAAGAGCCCTTGGTTGGAGCCCAGCGGGCCACTTCTTTCCTCCTTTGCACAAATTGGCTGAGAAAACAGTCCTCTCGCCTTGTAGGCCAAGGGTGCAGACAGCATGGCGGTGTTTGGGCTTAGCCTTGAAGAGCCCTTGGTTGGAGCCCAGCGGGCCACTTCTGTCCTCCTTTGCACAAATTGGCTGAGAAAACAGTCCTCTCGCCTTGTAGGCCAAGGGTGCAGACAGCATGGCGGTGTTTGGGCTTAGCCTTGAAGAGCCCTTGGTTGGAGCCCAGCGGGCCACTTCTGTCCTCCTTTGCACAAATTGGCTGAGAAAACAGTCCTCTCGCCTTGTAGGCCCTCCTTTTCTGGCAGTGAAGCATTTTTCTCAGTCTAGTCGAGCGATGGTCGGCCGAGAGCCGTGACTATTGGATGTCCCTGGATGGGTGGGTGTGGTTAAAGTCACGAAAGTGTAGAGGATTGCTGCAAGGTCAGGTGTGTGGAGTTTGGGGGCTGAAAAGCTGAGAGAACTGGAGATATGGTAGGTTTAATGCATCCATACGCTACTAGAGACCTCCGGAGAAAATAATTTATCGGTTAATGGGTTAATGTGAGCAAACTGCAAACAGCAACAAAGAGAAATATGACACTGACACTACTGACAATAGTGCTAGAGATCCAGGAAGCAAGGATATATCCTAGACAAGAGTACGTAGCTTCTGTATGGTTTTCCTTGTCTACTTATGTTGAGGATGTCGTGCAACATTGCCCTCGCAAACTACCGTCAACAGTAGGAAAGTGCATGGACTTCACGGAAACGACGGCGTGAAGATGTCCATCATGTTGGATGGACGTCTTCACGTCGTCGTTTCCGCGAAGTCCATGCACTTGCCCACTGTTGACGGTAGTTTGTGAGGGCAATGTTGCACAACATCAGTAGCTAGACAAGGAAAACCATACAGAAAATATTAGATATTCAACTGAAAAGACATTCTCTAGGTGATGCATCAGGTGAGTACAAAAATGAAGGAAATTAAACTGCTGATCAACCATGCGAGCCCTAGACCACTAGCTACAACACTGAAAGAACAGGAAAGGCCCCTAGCTAATAGTACAAAGAAGTGTTAACGAGTGCTAAATAGTACAAAGAAGTGTTAACGAAAACATTCCTGTCGGCACAAAAACCACTACATCCGGTAACCAAATCAAATAACCAGTCCATTACGTACAGGTGTAGTATTTCTAGGAGTTTGCGGAGTGTGTATATAAGTCATGTCACTTTGTCCTTGCTATATCTCCAGCACTGGGAAGCTTTGTGAAATATCCACTGCTATAGTCGAGACACTGCAGAAAGACCATGAAGTTGCCTCTGGCTGCTGCACTGCTGCTCTGCTGCCTGATGCATGCTGCAGCTCAGAAAGGTATTAAGAGTCACCGGACTTCGGCCCATTTGCATTGAGGGAAAGTTGTATCCATGTACATTGCCATGCAAGGTATTCTTTGCTCTATTTTTATTCTTTATAACAATTTTGCAGGTGATCATGAAGCAAGGATACAAAAATAGCAACAGTTGCTAACATGCTATTGCACCTTATACTTTGTATCACGTATTTCCCAAGCTCAGTCTAGCTATAGGGTCACCTCTGGTGGTATTTTCTTTCAAACAGCATCATTCGTGTCAGAACGAGTGAAAGAGGCCTTTCATGGCAGTGTGCTTTCAACTGTTTTCTCACCTCCATGCACACACACAGCACCATCCGATATGCTGGATCAGGTGACTCAGGAATTCTATGCTCCCCAGGAATATCTTCGAGGTAAGTTAACAAGCATGTATCGAAATTAATGCTAGTACTTCAGTGTGTTACACATATAGGCACTATGCTTCCAACTGTTTTCTCACCTCCATCATACACAAAGCACCATCTGATATGCAGCCCCTGCCAGTGGACCAGGTGAAGGAGGAATTCTATGATCCCCAGGAAGGCAAGTTAGCTTTGCATGGATCAAAATTTGAACTTGCTTATTTTCAGTGTGTTCTCACCACACAAAGGCACTATGCTTCCAACAGTTACTGTTTTCTCACCTCCATCATGCACACAGCACCATCCGATATGCTGGACGAGGTGATTGAAGAATTTGATGCCCCCCAGGAAGAATTTGATGCCCCCCAGATTGAAGAATTTGATGCCCCCCAGGAAGGTAAGTTAGGATCAAACATTTAACTTATTGTGTTCTCATCATGCAAAGGCACAATGCTTTCAACTGTTTTCACACCTCCATATACACACAGCACAGTCCACAAGGGATGAGGTGAAAGAGGAATTGTATCACGTGGGAAATTTTCCTCATGGTAAGTTAGCGCACACAGTGGAACAAAGATTAAACTTGCTCACTTCAGAGATGTTGCGTTATTAGCTAGCTAGCTATATCACCATGCACACAATAATTATTACAAAGGCACTACGGCAGGTGCTTTAATTATCGGCAATTCCAACTTCCAAACCTTGAACTCGCAAAGAATGTTTGTGAATGTTGGGAGTCTTCCAGATTTTTATCTGCAGAATGGCTAGGCACTAGCTGGGGCTGCAAGCGGGGAGCAGCAGCTGAAGCGGACATAGCTCAGTTAATTCTCAGTAATGTAGTCAGATCCCTCTCTGGATATGGATGTTAGTAATGTAGATAACAATACAGTACATGTACAGTATACACGCTCTTTAACAGCATGTAGCTAGTCTAAGAATACCGAAGCCTTCCATTTCAATTCTGCTTGGTGTATGTATCCAGTTCAGTGACAGGTTACATGGTACAATAACAATACTGCAATGTCTAATAAAAATAAGGGTAAAACAAAATAAGAATCAAATCTTAGTTGTTAAGACTTGTTCACTTAGCTACTTAGAACTAGAAAAGTCACTTACAAAGATTGCATGTTCATTCTCACTGCCTGAATGTGTGTATATACAGTTGAGCTGCAGTCCTACAACTATCCTTCCTACTATGTTGGGGCCAGAGGGAATTCGGCTTACATCCTTCAACAAGCACAGCCACGCCGGTGGAAGATTGTAACCCCTGGACTCTGTGGAAACCCAGGCACGGTTTCTATCCAGTCAGCAACCAACCACGACAGGTACCTACGCCATCATGCATTCGTGGTGTTTGAACAATCATTTTCCAGCGATACCAACAAACCTTTGTTCCGGAGAGATGCATGTTTCATCCAGCGGAAAGACAAGTGGTTTCCTGGTCACGATGCCTTCGAGGGCCACAACATCCCCGGTCGTTTCATGCGTCACAGGGGTTACCGCTTGTATATGGACGTGTATGTGAGCACAGCACTTTTTGAAAAGGACGCTAGCTTTCGTGTCGTGGAACCCACCTGCCGCACAGTTCAGTCATTCAACTTCCCAGCCTACTTCTGGGGACTTAATGGTAATGCTGCTTACATCAAGCGGAGTGCAGATCGTTTGGTGAAGATTAGTCCTGGATTAGCCGGTCACAATGGGAGTGTGTCATTCCGATCGTGCCGTAATGCTAGACTCTACCTCAGGCATTCAGGCTTTCTTCTTTGGGAGCACAATTACCAGGCCGATAGAGTGTACATAAACGATGCCACCTTCACGGTACGCAAAAACAAATTTTTCTCAGGTTGGGACGCATATGAAAGTGTCAATTTTCCTGGCTACTTCATTCGACACCAAGGCTACCGCCTGAAG
This sequence comes from Axinella damicornis, assembly GCA_963931865.1. NCBI lineage: Eukaryota > Metazoa > Porifera > Demospongiae > Axinellida > Axinellidae > Axinella > Axinella damicornis. The sequence goes on from OZ007512.1 coordinate 5,172,788, forward strand.
ATCAGCAGCTACGATGGTACCCAACTCTACAAGCGAGATGCAAGCTTCAAATAGCAGCAATTGCAGTTGAAAAGTAGAACTGAACAATACTGTAGTGACTGTAGTCCATAGCAATGTGTTGATGTGTACCTTGGACATATTATACTCTTGATGTCTTGAGCTGAAATTTTTTATGGTAGTGCATGCAGTGTGAAAAACTGCACTTTTAGTGTTAGTATTATGTTGAGAGTTTTAGTTTTACAGTCATGTGACTCATGGTGTTACAGTCATGTGACTCATGGTGTTACAGTCATGTGACTCATGGTGTTACAGTCATGTGACTCATGGTGTTATAGTCATGTGACTCATGGTGTTTCAGTCATGTGACTCATGGTGTTACAGCCATGTGACTCATGGCGTCATAGTCATGTGACTCATGTACGTATGTATGCGGAAGCTGGGTCACCATAGTTGTACATGAGTTACTGTAGCACTACGTTTCTATGAGTGACTTGTGGCCAAGTGGTTAAAGCATGTAAACCAAAATTCCCTTGTTCGAATCCCACTGCCTGTTGCTTCACTGGTGAAGTGCTTTCTTTACCCCTCCTCCCCTTGGGAGATCAGCTATTGGCTGAAAGGGCCAGTAGGTGAAAGTTAAACACCTTACCATTGTTTGTCTTTTGTCTCAAATTTACTGGTGTTAGCTAGCTACAATAACAAATTCTCCAAAGCTAAATATTGATTTCCTATAATCATTGACAGTATAGCTAGCTAATGGGGGGGACAAACAGCCTAGCCTCATTCCCAGGCCGCAGGCCGCGTGGGGGGGTGGGAATGAGGCTACAAACAGCCCAGCAAACACATGTATATATATACCACAGCTAACTGACTATAGCTGTTGACCACAATGAACTGCATGTCAACCTTGTGGGTCTGCATGTCTTAATTTGCAGTACAGCTACAGCTACAGCCTGCACACCAGGTTAACGTTGTTTTATATGGAGCAGTTGTAATCAGCTTAACTCCTACACAGCTACCACATGTAATGGAACGTGTATAGTTTAGCAACAAGAACACATAGAAACTGCACTAACCGCATAGTGAATTGATACCTTTGAACTACGTATACATTTCATTCATGGTAACAATGTACTCTGGTATGTCTTAGACGTATGTCACATCATAATTATGTAGGAGTTAAGGCTGTGTGATATACCACCAGCCTATACTAGTGATCACAGCTGATCCCGTTATAAATATTTGACCATACTTTATTGGGGGTTCATATAACTTTGTTGCAAACTAGTTGGCGTACTCCTGCTTGCTGAATCCTTCTCAATTCACTATTGCTTCATTGTATGGAGCGAGGACTGGTTCCTATAATACCACACCTGAAACTGCATGCATGAGTACCACTGCTTCACTGTATGGAGCGAGGACTGGTTCCTATACTACCACACCTGAAACTGCATGCATGAGTACGGTGAGAGTTTGCTGCTTACGGAGAAGGTGATCCAAAAAGCACAATTATAATTAATGAACGATGTGCGGGCAGTGGGGCAGTGCATTATTCTCCAGCTTGTTATAAGCTGTATCGTCTTATGCTGCATGTGGGCATCCTGCAGTTGCTTGCTGGAACAAAAGCTGGTAAAAAAAATAATCTGCATGGGGCAATGGACACATTTGGCTGCATGCTACAAAATTAATAATGAAACAGCAATAACACTTGAGAAATAATTATTAACTTTTACTTACTAAAGGATACTAATGATGCAAAAGTGTTGTCTACGGACCTAGTGCATTCTTAACCTGCAGTTCAGCAAGCTCTTTGTATCCTGAGTCATTCAGCAGTTCAATCAGGTTTCCCAGGTGGCATCTGGACAGTCCAACCAATTGCAAAGTCCTGGCAGCAGACAACTGGACCATTCAACCTGTGTGCGTGCTCCGCTTCAATGCTTCTAATCTTTCCCATTGGATCGAGTTCCTTCATAAATCCAACTTGCTTCCAGTCTGGAGCGATGGTCTTGGTAACTTTCACTTTGGTCTTCAGCCTCATCAGCTGGTCCATCCTGAGCTGGGCTTTGTGTCTTGTGCTACATGTCTACAAAACAGAGCACAGATACATCGGATAGCCTCGTTCCCAGGCCGCGTGGGAACGAGGCTACATCCAGGAGTGCTATACAGTAAACTTGTTGTCCAATGCATGTATTACAGCACATCAGACACTTTATAATAACATGTAACTACTGACTATTCATGATATGGTACAGATGTAAATACAGACAAACTATACTGCCATTAGTAATGTAGCAACTCTGGTAAATTTGTCCGTCAGTCAGTCAGTCGTCTGTCAGTCGTCTGTCAGGCGAATAAAATTGAACTTTTGCCACATAGAAATGACCCTCATAAACCATCGAAAGGGAGTCAAACAATAGCAAATAGCAAAAAAACTGCTCTATGTGTACCTGACTGAAGTGAAGGCGCTTCGTTTAGGCTGTTTTTCCAGCTATTTCCTATTATTCGTAACGTTTGGCCCCACCTCTTCAACTTCACAATATGCATGTTGTTGTATATACGGTAAGCGGTCACTCCCACACCTTGGATATGGCCATACACGAACACAGTATACGCGATAGCACTTGTTCGATGCGATCGGCAGAGATGTCACGTCGATTGTAGCTGCACTGTATCCTGTAGACGTTCCGCGCGGGGTATGTGTTCTATGAACACTTCTAGTTCCAAGTAGAACATGTTTTAGCTAGCTAGGTAGCTACAAACGATTGCATTAGTATGAGCAAAGGGTTGTGCAATACAGACAAACTACTGCCATTAGTAATGTAGCTACTCAGGTAAATTATTACAAGTAGAACATGCTTTAGCTAGCTAGGTAGCTACAAACGATTGCATTAGTATGAGCAAAGGGTTGTGCAATACAGACAAACTATACTGCCATTAGTAATGTAGCTACTCTGGTAAATTATTCCAAGTAGAACATGTTTTAGCTAGCTAGGTAGCTACAAACGATTGCATTAGTATTCATACTAATGCAATCGTTTGTAGCTACCTAGCTAGCTAAAACATGTGCTCATGAGCAAAGGGTTGTGCAATACAGACAAACTACTGCCATTAGTGATGTATAGCTACTCTGGTAAATTATTCCGAGTAGAACATGTTTTAGCTAGCTAGGTAGCTAATGCTACACACGATTGAGGCATTAGTATGAGCAAAGGGTTGAATGCAAGGCGGTGCACTGTAAAAACTAATTGGTTGTTTTAACCACAGTGGTTATACCTTGCATTGGTTGCAGAGAACCTGGAGGCCGTTGTTATGATGCGATCCGAGGTTTACTCAAGTTGGACTTTTATGGCTAGAGTTATATACAATTGCATAAGACAACCTGCAATGGCAACTGGCCCAGATCATGTGCACCTCACTGACGATCTTGGGAACATCTGCAAGGTCACTACAACTGGTTGTCATGGAATTTTTCATGCCCTTAATGGCAGCAGTCCCTCACAGATGTTTAGTGGGCTAAGATTGCAGGATTATGGTTGCTCTCAATTTTCCTAATGCAATTAGTCTCTGAACCCCTTCTTCTAACCACCGTCTCCAGCTTGTCTGCAACCAGCGTAACCCCTCTGGGTTGAAACACCTGATGTGTTTTAAATGAGGTTTCCTTGTGCAGCTACATGTACAGTGTTGCCTTCCAAAACTGCTTGAAAGAAAAGTTTCTTATCCTCACCTTATTATTTAGCTAAGCTGGTCAGTTGTCCGAGGGAATATGTAGCTAGCTCTCTTAAATTGCTGAAGGGACGATTTTAGTCAACCACACGGAGATTACAGCACATTGTTTGCATGATGTTGAGTCAACACTAAACTATGTACATAACACACTGCGGATACACAGGTACATGAGAATGGTCTGGTCGGGGGTATGCATCTGTAATCTGCAGCTGGAAGTCGGTAGGGGAACAAGTGATCCACTGAGTTAGCAGAGAACAGATATGTGAAGACCTCTGTACTGTATCAGTATTATCAACCCTGGAACTTGCTACAGTCGGCAGGTTGTACTGTTGTATGCGTACCCATACACACAAGCTACGAGAAATCCAGATTTAATAGCTGAAGGTTGTTACACAGTGACTCTGATGGAACTTCAGGAGGGATGCTAAGGGAAATACTGCTATGCTTGGCCATTGCCCCACTAGCTTCTGACACAAATCTTCGATCTTTTTATCAAAACTGAAAGGTTGGCTTCTCTTTGGAAGAAAGGAACATTATTAGTGATCAAATAACAAGCAAACAAAGAGCCCAATTAACTACAGAACTTGTTATTTATCATCTATAGTGAACCATTCCAGTCAATGTCGATCAGCACCCTCAAGCATGCAGGCCTGTAGCAATGTAGAAATGGTGCTGTGTGGGTGGTATCACTTATCAATTTGTCTAGTTATGTAATTATGGTGTTTTTTTAATCTTACCTGGTAAATTTACTAGCACTTTTAGTTTAAGTTAGCGGCAATATTTTTGGGTGATTGCTAGTTTAGCTAGCTAGCACAGACCAAGGATGCAATGTCATGCTCTAGCACTATACTCTGGTAAATTATTCCAAGTAGAACATGTTTTAGCTATAGCTAGGTATTAGTAATGTAGTTACTCTGGTAAATTATTCCAAGTAGAACATGTTTTAGCTAACTAGGTAGCTACACATGATTGCATTGGTATGAGCAAAGGGTTGAATGCAGATGGTTAACTTAAAGATGTAAATACAGACAAACTACTGCCATTAGAATGTAGCTACTCTGGTAAATTATTCCAAGTAGAACATGCTTTAGCTAGCTAGGTAGGTAGCTACAAACAATTGCATTAGTAAAAGGGTTGAATGCAGGGCGGTGACTTAGATATATATCATGGGGAAAATAGACCTGTTCATGGACTACCTTGTACATGCCATAATGGTAGCCTCGTTCCCAGTCCCACGCCCAGCTTTTCGTCGCTTGCATGCAGTACAGTAAATTAAAGCGGGGAGGGGCTTCTCACGTGAGCAAAATGGCAAGTGGGGAAATTAGCAGTTCGATGACAGGCACATACACTGTTTCCCTGTAAAGAGTGGACTAAAATGCCTAAAAATGGTATTCAAGGTTGCTATTTGAATGCTGGCAAGTTTGCCCTGGTACCACAGTCATGTATAGCTCCTGCTGAGTGTACCCATACTAGTTATGCAACACTCAGCCCATTGTTCTGTTCCGTCAAAACAGCAGTATATATGAAGGCTTACAACCACTCCAACAGACTTAATGTACTTGAAGCACTTCACTTCTTGTACCTATCCAAAGAAACTGCCTATGAATGTCTACTAGACTACTGCATCACATTTGCCCGCCCCTCCCAAGGAAGCCTACAGCTTATAGATTCGAGTAGCACTGGTTTCACAAGGTTTCAAGCTTATTTAGGTTCGTCATTTTTGGGTAGTTTGTCATAATGAAGTTTTACTATACATACAGTACTAGATGCAGCTACCTCACACTATTGTTAGCACCTCTCTTTAGTGTGAAAAACAGTTACCCTTTGATCTGATATAGTGCCTTTTCTGGCACAAACTTCCTCATATGATTTTCAGAACGAAGACTCTACGTTTTGCTTATTATTCAACCATCTACACGTTCAACGCTCGGTGAGTATGACAGTTGCCCCCCGCTAGCTAGATACGTGTGGTATGTTACCTGGTACCTTCGCTCTTCTTGCTGTTCTAAAAGCTTAAATAATTGCATGTCATGAATATTCTTGCTCGCTTTTCTACTCAGGATAGTTCATCGGTGGATCCCAAATCATCACAGGTAGCTAGGCATGATCATGATAACAATTCTTGGATGTTAATATTAGCTTGTGGCTATTGTACCATCCGAGTGCATTTCCTTGCATAAACTTTCATTGACCAAGAATGTTTTATATAGCTACACCCTGAAGAAATTGTTCAGACACTACGCAAATTAATGTGTTTAGATTGCACAAGCTTACATTACACTTTCATACTCTACCACAAGCACTGGAATCACAGCCTGCCTCATTGGACCACACCAGGCAGCCATCAGGTAGGTCAAACCGTTTGGGGGTGATGGGACACTTTGATCAGGATACGCAGTTTTTGATGAAGCAGCGTGAGTGTGACTAGCAGCAGAGGTGGTTGCAATTGAGGAAATCAGGGAAGAAGCCATTTTTACAAATAGCCATAGCCACAGGATATATAAACTACAATGTTACCCTGCGACTTCAGGAAGATTGATCACTGGTGACGTGAGCTGCTCACCTGGAACCAACCACTCCAGGCATCACTCGGTCAGCATGGTGTAGACCTGGGCATGCAGGATTCCTGGAGCACTTCATCAGTGTATGGCTGCTGTCATGCATTGTAGCTAGCAATCAGATTTTCTGGCCATTTTCCTTCCTTTTTAGGGTACTGTTTTGGGGGGTTCAAGATTTTGATATTAATTTCTCAAGCCCTGCTAGCTACCCCCTGAGTCACAATTGCATTTATCACTCATCCAGGTAGTATCATCCTACACTCATGTCAGCCCTAATGGGATCTTGCTTTCCTCAGCCATAACTCCACTTGCTAACTCAAGGATCATCTTCTTCTGTAACTTAATTCACTGGCCTTTCTGAAATCTGCATACTCATAATTAACTATATCCAGATCATGCAAACAATGTGCCGTAATCTCCGCGTGGTTGACTAAAATCGTCCCTTAAGAGAGCTAGCTACATTCCCTTGGACACCTGACCAGCCTAGCTAAATAAGATGGTGAGGATAAGAAACTTTTCTTTCAAGCAGTTTTGGAAGGCAACAATGTACATGTAGCTGCACAAGGAAACCTCAAAACTTAAAGTATTTACGTAACACACTGTGGATACGCGGGTACATGAGAATGGTCTGGCCGGGGGTGTGCATCTGTAGCTGGGAGTCAGTTTGGGGAACAAGTGATCCACTGAGTTAGCATAGAGCAGAGATGTGAAGACCTCTGTACTATATCCGTATTATCAACCCTGGAACTTGCTACAGTCGGCAGGTTTACTGTTGTATATGTACCCATACACACAAGCTATACGGGAAATCCAGATATTTACACTCCTGGTAGGGGAAAAATTGTGCCGCGTAAATAATTAATTAACATAATATAAATAATGTTTGAGTACTTAGGATTGGCCTACAGAGATTCTGACTACACCGCCGTGATCGCTATCATGCACTGACCTGAATGATAAAAGTTGGTGCTGAAACTCACCTTGGTGGTGGAGATATGAGCGCTTTTGTCTCGCCGTTGGCCGCCATTGCTCGAGCGCTCTCTCCACTTCCGGTGGCAGTACCGTTCTTAGGAAAGGCACATGAAGATTCTGACCACACGGCCGTGATCGCTGTCGTTCACTGATGCTTATATACCGAAACTCACCGTGCTGGCTAAGTTGTGAGTGCTGTAATAATGTCTTGTCTTACTTTTGGTCGCCATTGCTCGCGATCGACTTGAGCGTGGTTGCCACGTGGCATGTGCGTTAATTAGAACGTATTGCAATACTTAGCTTGCGCTACGGCAGGTTGCAACGCGCGCTACTTTATGAATGGTACTTGAGAGCACTCTTGTGATCTTCCCTGTATATAGCTATCATGCATGGTGATGTGTGATAATTGGAACGAACTGTCACACTTAGCTTGTGCTACCGTTTAACCGCGGCTACCAGGAGTGCGGTTGCCCCTCGATATTAACTGAAGGTTGTTACACAGTGACTCTGATGGAAATTCAGGAGGGATGCTAAGGGAAGTACTGCTATGCATGACCGTTGCCCCACTAGCTTCTGACACAAATCTCCAATCTTTTTATCAAAACCGAAAGGTTGGCTTCTCTTTGGAAGAATGGATCATTATTCGTAATCCAAAAGACATAATATTAGCTACAGGCCTGTATCGTTGTTACTTATCCCTAGAGAACCATTTCCAGTCAATATCCAGCACCCACATGCATGCATGCAGGCCTGTAGCAATGCAGAAATGGTGCTGTGTGGATGGTATCACTTCTCAATTTGTAGTTTTTAATCTTACTCTGGTAAATTTACTAGTAGCGGCAATTGATAGTTTAGTTAGCTAGCACAGACCAAGCAATGTCATGCTCTAGCACTTCTTCTCAAAATGCTTCTATACAGATTACAACCTGCTATGGAATCACCGATTGTCTTGACTGTGCTCTGTTTTTTAATTTGGTATGAAACTTTAATGCAGCAAACATAATTATGCTCAGATAGCTACAGCTCTAGAGTGATCTATAGGGTAATAATGAAAGTCGTTTCAGAAACAAAAGTCATACAGAAAACACATAGAGTGGGTGTGTTGGGACCATGCAAGATGAAATTGTGACTACGAGATACTTTAATCATGAATTTCACCGACTTCAGTGACTTGCTGATTGCCTGCAAGATGATAAAGTTTCTTTGATGGAGTAATTGGCAATAGTTGTGACTTGGAATGTCTGGGTGTTAGTGTCAATACTGATCTTGCTCTCCTCAGTCATACTGTACCTCCACTCACTCACTTGGATCACCCTCTTCTTATATAGCTATGTTCACTGACCTTCCATGATCTACATACTCATAGCTGTATCCAGATCATCCAACCAAGTGCCATAATCTCAGTGTGACTGACTAAAAACATCCCTTCAGAAGTTTATGAGAGCTACATTCCCTTGACCAGCTTAGCTAAATTATAAGGTAAAGCAAAGCTGCAAAATGGTAAGAAGCTTTTCTTTCAACCAGTTTTGGAAAGCAACACTGTACATTTATCTGCACAAGGAAACCTCAAACTAGACTAGGTGCATAACACACTGCAGATACACAGGTACATGAGAATGGTCTGGCCGGGGTGTGCCTCTGTAATCTGCAGCTGGGAGTCAGTTTGGGGAACCAGTGATCCGCTGAGTTAGCAGAGAGCAGAGATGTGAAAACCTCTGTACTATATAAGTATTATTAATCCTATAGTCGGCAGGTGCACAGGGTAATGTTGCACTGTGTGGCCAACTCTTGTGCCCTTACACACTAGCTATGGGAAATCCAGACATATAGTTAGCTAGCTACTACCAGGAGCGCATGAGCCATGAATGCCTCGATGATAACCTCATTCTCAGGCCTGCCCCTTTCTTTCTGTTCTTCATTTTGTGTTGATAGATACGGAAGAGTGGTACATTTTTCGCCGCTCTTCACCATCCATGAATCATTGTCAACGCAAACCGAAGAACAGAAAGAACGGGGTAGGCCTGGGAATGAGGCTACCTCGATGACAATGAGATCTGTGTACAGCTATATAGAGACGAATATCAGTGATGTCCGTCAATTGATGTTACGAAAGCTCAAAGGAATGACGATTTAATTATGACGTCCTACTAGACTGATCTTTATCCTTCCACATACGTAGCAGTATACATCCTAGACGTGGGAACTTGCATCCTCTTCAAGATGAAGTTATTAGCCTTTCACGATGTTGCTATGTGACTATAATTATCAGGTGTGAACAGTAGCTCTATCTATAATCTTAGCAACCACCTAGCAACAAGCTAGTACATAGTTATATCATCCAACCACTCGATTGGGATGTTATGTTGCATGCAGTTTATATACAGCTCCTCAAGCTGTAGCCTACCAACCCTCATTGGGTGTCGGTCTTATCCTCGTGAGGATATGATTCATAATGCTACACCTTTCACTAGAGCATGCAGTAGTTACTGCAGATCTCATGCAACTGCGCATGTGGTATACGTGCATGAAACTATAATATGAAACTCAAACATTATTGCATCACCATGCATGCCTATAGCTACAATATATTCAGTATAGCATATTCAGTGCCTGGGAGCAGTGATAGTTCCCAGCTCCCAGGATGATGTCTGTGTGAATCATTATTGCACCAGTAGTCTGAACCTGAACGTGCAACATCCCTGCTTGTGAGGATATGATACCGGTATGCTCGTGAGGATATGATTCATAATGCTACACCTTTCACTAGAGCATGCAGTAGTTATGGCAGATCTCATGCAACTGTGCATGCGGGAATACATGCATGAAACTATAATATGAAACTCAAACATTATTGCATCACCACGCATGCATGCCTAGCTATAATAATTATAGATTATAACTATTATAATAATATATTCTGTGCAAGCTGTGCATATTGTTGCAGTTGTATCAGCCATGCGATTATAATATTTACTGCTACAGCGAGCAGTAGTTATAATACTGCAGGTCTCATGCAATTTGTTAGTATCAGGATTTCAAACCATGCAACTGCACGTCCTTGAAATGGCCGGATCATAGCTTTACGTGCGGGAGACACATGAAATTCAAACATTACTGCATCAACATGATATTATTGTATTGTAGCATCCAGTGCACATTTCAACAAAAACAATTTGAACTGCATGCTTGCAAGACTACAGCAGTTATGTGTTGCAGTTGTGTCAGTCAATTGCTGCTACAGGTAAAGTGTTTGTGTTGGTGGAGGGGTACCATTGTAGTCCTGACTGTGGCAGATCAATTAATCCCTGAGAAACAGTGAGTACCAGATGTTATGTTTGTACCCGGAGTAAAGCCCCATAAGTGCGATCAAAGCCCGAAGTGAAAGTGCATGAAGGGTACATGTACAAAGAACGTACATGTACACCCTGGAAGCCCTGACTGCATGTTAATATTAGAACTGTTCCGCTGGATAGTTATGAATGTTATACCTTCAAATTGCACTACTAGTGATCACAGCTGATCCCTATATTTGACCATGTATTATTTGGGGTTCATAATCATGACTTCATATATAACAAGCTATATAGTACTTCTGCTCGATCGCTGAATCTCATTATAAATTATGAAGCAAGGATGGTTTCTATGTATCTGAAACTGCATGTGAATTTGCTGCAGTTGCTTATGGAGAAGGTGCATGGCCCAACAAGCACAGTATTGAAATGCAAATTGCTTCATCGGTGAAAGGGTTTGACATGCAGGCAGCTGCTCAGCTTGCTATAAGCTGATCAATGCTGTACGCTGCATGTGGGCATCCTGCCTCTGCTTTTACTGGAACTATATATCCTCGTTCCCATATGGCCAGTCCCACGCCCAGCTTTGCGACGAAAAGCTGGGCGTGGGACTGGGAACGAGGCTATACTGGAAGAATATTAAAGTTGGCTATACTTGAAGAATATTAAAGTTGGAATTGGCAAAAAAAAGTTGGAATTGGCAAAAACATAAAGTTGGAATTGGCAAAAATATAATTTGGGGGAAGGGGGGCAGTGGACAAATTTGGCAGTGTGCCTGATAGCTACAAAATTGATAGTGAAACAGCAATAACGTGTAATAGCACTATCAATAAAGTTAATAGCACATAACGATTGAATGATACTAAAGGATACTATAACGATACAAAACAAGAGAGCAATGGCGTCTATGGACCTAGTGCATTTGTAACCTGTTCAGCAAGTTCTTTGTATTCTGAGTCATTCAGCAGTTCAATCAGATTTCCCCAGGTGGCATCTGGACTGTCCAACCAAACTGTGAACAACTCCTGGCAGCAGACAACTGGACCATTCAACCTGTGTGCATGCTCCACTTCAATGCTTCTAATCTTTCGCCCCATTGGATCGAGGTCCATCATAAATCCAACTTGCTTCCAGTCTGGAGCAATTGTCTTGATAATTTCCACTTTAACCCCTTTGGTCTTCAGCCTCATCAGCTGGGCCATCCTGGGCTTGGTGTCTACAAAAACAGAGAGCACAGATACATCCAGGAGTAATAGTAACAAGCGTATTGTCCACAGCCTATACTGTATTTTGGCATCAGACACTTTTTTAACAATTATTATGATGATGCCTACCAATGATGATTTGGGATCCACCGCTGGGAGGTGATTGAGTCGCCGTACCAGAGGTAGTTGCATCTGAGGAATGATAACCATAGGAACCACAATCAGGAAACCATTATGATTACCACAATCTTGCACATAGTAATATTACAGTGAAACCTGTATACATGTTAGTGCGATGACAGTGCACCATGTGGTTTGTGTTCAACACTTACCAAGTGGGTCAAGTTTGGAGGTCTGCAGAGTTGGGAGAGAAGGTGGAGTACAGACTGCTCCTCTTGATACTGCATGTGCAGATGGGAACAATACATGATGTCTACAGTCTACAGTGCATGTGTTACAGCATCAAATACTTCATATACTCAGGCATACCTGTGATGACGTGGGATCCACTGGGAGTGGGAGATGACCGGGTTGCTGTACCAGAGGTGGTTGCATCTGAGGAAGAAACCATTCAACATGCAATAGGTGCAAACAAATCAGTCTACTATGAAAAGTATAGACAGACAAACTTATTGTTAACTGGATGCATGTAGCTAGGTCACAGAGAAGCATGCACCATAAGTACTCTGCTGGTGCAAGTAGCTATGCATACCCAGGGAAGGGTGAGGTCCAGCTGCTGCGAAAGTGTCTGCTCTGCTGTCCACCGATGAACTATCCTGAACAGAGAAGAGCAAGAATATACACTCTGTTTAATTTAGACAAGATGAAAATAATGCACAAGCTTATTTAGACAAGATGAAAATAATGCACAAGCTTACATTACACACTTCAACACACTACACACACACACTGGAGTCACAGCCTACCTCATTGAACCACATCAGACAGCCATCAGGGAGGTCAAGCCGATTGCTGGTGATGGGACACTTCAGGATACACGGTTTTCCATGAAGCAGCGTGAGTGTGGCGGGATGGGGTGACTGGTCGGAACCTAGCTCTTCTGGACAGAAGAAGGCAAAGGAATGTGCTGCCTTTCGAGAGCAGTGTAACGCTTCACAAACCTCGCTTATACTGCTGCTGATGCACTGGCGAACCTCACTACATACGCTTGCAAGAGGAATCCTGCGATTTGAAGCTCCTGAGAAAGAATGAAGCTCGATGGATAGGAAACCGGGTAGCACCTTCAGCTGAAAGGAATCGTATGGGCCAACAGAGAGGCAGATTTGGTCTCTAAAGATTTTGTCCTGCTCCAAGCCCCACTCCAGACTTGACTCCATTTTATTCTCGAGTAGGTGAACCGCCATCGACCCAAACAGTCCCTTAGGACAATATCCACTCTCGAACGTCACCAGCAGAGGGCAGGCAGGAGAGGGAGTCGTGGCGGGTATTGCAGACTGGCTGCTCTCGGAGTGTGTAAGGACACTCAGGATGAAATACCGAGAGGAAGCACCATCTTTCCTGAGCTCTGCTACGATGTTGAGGTGCTGCAGGAGTGTGACAAGTTTTGAAGGAGGAAAAAATTCGGTCGACTTGGCTAGCTTTTCGAAGACATCAAGCGGGAAGATTCCTTTGCGTGTGAACAGCTCATGAAGGGATGGATCAGTGCGGTCAAATGTAAAAGTGGCAACAAGAAGGTCGGTGATCACATCGAAGAGGTACCGAAGGTCCTTGATAATGAACTCTCCAAGTTCTGGTACATCACGGTAGTAGCGAATCACTCCGACATTCTCATGAAGGAATTGCAGAGCATCACTCATCTCATCACGTGTTCTAATTCCACACTTCTGAGCAACTCTGAAGCATCGCTCGTATTCGACAACAGGCGCCTTCAGCTGCTGCAAGATATTGCCAAACATGAGCCACGAGACGGGAGTATTCACTCTATAGTTGTCTCCGTGCTTTCCAATACGCTCCACAGCAGCTCGGACCTGCTGCACATCCTCATCACCTTCAGACAGGTTGTTGACTGCAAGGATCAAGCGAGATTCGGAAGCAAACTGGACCATCCCCTCCCGATAAGCTTCGGTCCTTTTAACTACCGCCTGGAGAGCGTTGTCTATCTGAAGTAGGTGTTGGTTTGACACACGATCTTTGTGTGTGCTGACAAAGAAAGCTCTGGGCACAATGTCAATGGTTTCACTGCCTACCATTCGCGTTATGCTAGTGGACGCAATGGTAGCAAGACTCTGAAGAAGAGTCTCCAGTACTGTGAGGCCAGCCTCGTACGGTACAATGGACTCCCCACTAGAGTTCATGTACTCCACCTGATACCTGCTATTGAGCTCAAGATCAAGACGGAACACCAGGAAGAAGACGGAAGGACCACAGACAAGAATCGGAAGCAGCTCCTGAAACTCTGGCTGACCTCCTGTATCAGTGAGGTACACTGTCCAGTGGTCATCGACCAGATCCTTCAATTTGGACCATTTCTTCTCGAAAGAATCTCCGAATACCTCAAGTGGATGTTTGGTACCTTGTTCCTGTGGTACCTGTGGCTGTGAGGTAGACTGCAGACTGGGGGAAGCAGCTGGTTGCTGATGTTGCTTGGTACGTGGGGTCCGTTTAAAGAGGTTCCGAAGAAACTTCGATAGAGAGAATGGATCACCTGGCTGTGTTTCGATTGGAAGATTTGTGGTGATTGAAGCAGACTGAGCGATATCTTCAGGTGCAATCTTCGACACATCGCACATCAGCAAGGTGGCTTCATCGTCAAGATCCTCCAACTCACACCAGAGCAGTCCAGACACATGTACCGTGGACTTCCTGATCTCCACACGCACAACCTTTTCAGCCACCCCAGTACTAGCACATGAAGACAGATGCTTTCCAAGGAGACGACGCATCAGTGAACTCTTTCCGGACCGTGGCATCCCTATAAATACGCAGTGAATAGCTGTCTGGTTAAGAGACCCTTTCTCCTTAATCGCTCGTTCGCAGGCAGCAAGGTGACTCTTCTTTTCCGCTTCTGGTGCAGAAAGATAGAGAAGAACACTGTACTCAACACTTCCATTAGCATTCCACAACGTAAGGTATTGTCATGCCAACAATCTTGAGTTTCATGATGAAGGATGGTTAGTGAGTACGTCAAATCACTGAGCTCATTCCTAGTACTGTATACATAACTGGATGTGAGCCCATAAACTCAACACCACATTCAGATATCAGAGAGAACCCATCAGTGAAGGAACAACTTATACAGCATGGCTTTAATAGCTTATTTATACTGTGACAGGAATGACATCACAAGAGCTGGGAACCACCTTCCCACATACCAGTGTGACTACATGTACTGTCACAGCTGGGAACTAGCCTTGTTCCCAGGCCTCCACGACCAGCTTTTGCCCAGTCGCTTGCAGCATGAAAAGCACTTTTCGTACTGCAAGTGACAAAAGCTGGGTGCGGAGGTCTGGGAACGAGGCTAGCTGGGAACTATGTAGTCCCATACGCACACTGTATATATACAGACCCAATAGGAACCACACAATTTACAAACCTCACACACTTTCTAAGCACCCTCACAGATTTCAGAATAGCTACTACAGTCCAGAGCCTTTATAGGTTTCTAATCTTGCAGCTCCCTCGGACCAGTACACACACACACACACACACACACATACACACACACACACACATGCCCACACCAGGCCCAGAGGTACAGTATACACACACACACACACACACATGCCCACACCAGGCCCGGAGGTATACACACACACACATACGTGCCCACACTAGGCCCAGAGGTATACACACACACACATGCCCACACCAGGCCCAGAGGTATACACATGCACACACACACACATGCCCACACCAGGCCCAGAGGTATACACACACACACACACACACATGCCCACACCAGGCCCGGAGGTATACACACACACACACACATGCCCACACCAGACCCAGAGGTATACACACACACACACACATGCCCACACCAGGCCCGGAGGTATACACACACACACACACATGCCCACACCAGACCCAGAGGTATACACACACACACACACACACATGCCCACACCAGGCCCGGAGGTATACACACACACACATACGTGCCCACACTAGGCCCAGAGGTATACACACACACACATGCCCACACCAGGCCCAGAGGTATACACATGCACACACACCAGGCCCGGAGGAAGGTATTTTTGAGTAACTGTTGTATGGCCACTGTCAAAGGCAGAGAGTAGAGGCGCGCACACTGGATTGGCTCTCGTAGCACCTTCGTGCTTTGCGCTGCACACACTAGCCATATATTGCTCCAATAGGAAACACACAATTTACAAACCCCACACACTTTCTAAGCACCCTCACAGATCTCAGAATATAGCTACTACAGTCCAGAGCCTTTAGGTTTCTAGTCTTGCAGCTCCCTCGGACCAGTACACACACACACACACACACACACACACACACACACACACACACACACACACACACCACACCAACCCCGCAGGTATACACACACACATGCTGACACCAGGCCTGGAGGCAACTGTCGAAGGCAGAGATTAGAGGCATGTAGCGTTGATCCAATCCACGCAAGTGCAGAAATTTTCTCACCTTTGCTGTTTTAGCTATCTGGATTGGCTCTCATAGCACCTTCGTGCTTTGCACTGCACTGCCACCGTTAACCTTTCTGGTATATCAATTCCGTGACCACCTCACTCTCGACGTGGAAAGGATGTGTGAGTATTTGAAGTGGTATGGCTAACTGTAGTATAAATACTATTATCCTGAAAAAGTGGTACGGCCTGGGCCGTACCGGCTGTACCAGCTCCTACGGGCCTGCACACACAGCATAACACACGTGTCCTAATCAATCATATAGATACACACACATTACTGACACACAATGATCACACACACACACACTTTATGCTTCAGCTTTCAGTAGCTGGCCTGTGGTAGCTATGCTGGAACAACACAGACAGCTGCTGGGCTTGTATTGACATCTCATGCTCATGGCTGATTGGGAGTGGAAGCATAGGGGAAGTCAGCACCAACTAATTCCAATACCAGTGTCACTTGTCGGTCCAAGGTAAAGTTTGTCATGTCAGGACAGTGAAGTACCGAGCTGACCAACAGCTCCAGCAACAGAGTTACACAGGCAGACATCCTGGCATGTAAAGACACCTCATGCTCAAAATGATTACAAGTCCTGATTGGGAAGGTGTTTACATGAATATGCCACCAATCTTCACAAGTGAGCAAGGAATTAGCTGAAGCTTACTGACCCTGATACAGATGGGGCTAACAGTGGGCCTGGGTGTACAGGGACTATGTGCATAAGGAAATACCTTAACATCACTATTACATGCGGGTACTAATTTTAGCGAATTGATCATAACTTATCGCGGATACTATCACCGATACTCTGAATCAGTTCAAAAGTCAACCGCACTGCTGATGGCTAGTGCAACAGGTAGGGCAAACTAGTGATGCCTCAGGTCTTCCTCTCACCTCGTGGATATGCTTCCACCAGCTCATACTATACAGCTAGCATCGTTCCCATACGACCCAGGCTGCTTTGTATTGTAGGCGGCTAGCTTATGGTTCGTCCTAATCAAGCACTTGTAACGTCACATACTGATCGACTCGACATCATGTGACATTTGCATAAAGAACTGCAATACCTGTACCTAGCTTGCACGACCAGCGAGTTGCAACTGGTTGCAACGCGGCTACCAGGAGTGCGGCTGCCTCTCCTTAAAATCAAATACTAATAGTTGACCATCAACTGCTTGATTTAGTATCAAACTATTCACATCTGTACCTTTCACATATTTGGTAGTAACCACAGCTGCCACTTCGGAAAGGTGCAACCCCTGTAGAGCTCCAGCTACACGTTTCCAGGAGGGGGTGAGAGATCTGACGTAGTAGTCTACCATGGCCTCCATTCTGTGGTGATGACTCTGGTAGAGCCTTCTGATCTCCACCGTCTTAGAGTATGGCACACCAAGCGATGCACTTAGGACACTCCAATGGTGCTCTACCTCCTTCAACACCTCCATGAGGTTGTCAGTGGTGAGGGTGGGGTCAGCTGGGTGGGGAGACAACATGGGAGAAATATGATGTAATTATTCAACAAAGACCAGTCATGGTCTTCCTGTTTTACAAACAAAGTCAATCCAGGAAGAGTCAGGTTCATGTGCAGAATCCAAACACAAGCAGACACAATGCATGGGTAGCTACCTGCAGTGACTAAGTGGGCAGGTGGCAGGTGGGGGCACAGTAATTATTGGTGACTTCGAATCCCAACATCAGACAACACACTATTGCATTGAGTACGTCCATTGTATTAGTGCAGTGCACTATACTAATTTACTTGGAGAGGGTCATGGTACTGGTGTGCTAACAAACTATACTATCAATACTTGGCCAGACTGTCACCAGTAGAGAACTTCAATTCTGAAATTGCAGTGTTTCAACTACTCTTTGGTAGTCTTCTTCAGAGTAATGCACAACTCTACTGGTGACAGTCCATAGTATATATAGCACTATAATGATGAATCCACACACAGGGAAAACAAAAAGGCTGGGTAATGCAAAGCAATCATCGAAACTGACTGTAATGGGACATGAATGTACCGTACGTCTGTATCTTCAGTTACTTCCCACTGTGAGTTGTAGTAAATCATGTCTCTTGCATGGCAACCATAGGTACATGTATACTAGCCATGCATGGAGTATACACAAGTAAGCCAGTGAGTAGACCCTCTATTAGTGTGCACACCACACAACACAAGTCCGACTACAGGTAGTCAAGAAATGCACATACCGTTTGGCAAGTATCGTTGTGCCATTGCTGCTGCTAGCTCCTCCCCCTCGCTGTAAAGTACTAGAGCCAGCTTCTCCCAAGAGAGTAGTGGGTGAGTGTTGACCCAGTACCCTCCCACAGCACGGCTCTTCTCTTTCTCTGAGGATGACTGCTGCTTGATTTCCTGTAGCTTGGAGTCTGGGATAGAGAGTGCTTGGGCCACCCTCTCCCAGTGTCGCACCTCCCCCATCACCTCCGTCACATTCTCCACAGTGAGGGTGGGGTCTGAGGGAGTGACACAAGCAGAAGGGGAGGAGAACAGCAAATGAACAATGTTGTGGTCACAATCAGTTAAATTAAATCCACTCCGTGCTAAGTCACCAGAAACATCTGGAAGCATCTCAATCAGGTGATAATGGCAATTGGCTCACAGAACACAGTTGCAGTGATCTATGTTGTACGTGAGTTGGGGATAGCTTGTAGCACACAACCTGCATGGCGTTGTTTCGAAGTGTGGATTTGGAAAGCTTTACTGTCCCAACATGTCTCATCCTATTCCTTTCAAGTTGTGCTCCATTCAGCTCACCAAAATTTGATACTGAGCATGAAATATTCATGCCAAAGTATAGTCGTGTCAGACCAATCACTCTAATTAGAAGTCAATGGCTCAACAGGTGATATCCACTCAACATTCAGAGCTACCACAAAGTTGAGGGCACCCTCACAAACAGCCATGCATGTGGAAGGATGGCACAACAAACTCAACTGCTGGCTGGAAAAATTGGATTGTAGACAAGTATGACAGGGACGAGAAGGAGGGTCCAACTTAGCATTATAGCTACAGAACATGTCCCTACAAACCGCAGTAACGGAAGTTGGACAATCCTTCTTATTATGGGTTCCTGGTACTAGGAAGTGCATTGTACATGTACAGTAATTTACTGGTACTACATAAAATGATGAGGGGGTATTTCTGTCAGTACTGGCGTTAGGCAATGAACAGACGAGAGTAGATCAAATGGGAGTACATCCTTACTATCATCTCCGTATGTGTGGTCGTGCACATGTTGATATGGGGCATGCTTGCAGGAATGTCATCTCATGTCAGAAGGACTTATACACTGTACAAGAATGTGGATACACTGATGGAGTCACATGACTTACCTAGGACAGGTTCAGCAAACTGGCGCATGTTGTCAGCCACACCGGTCGTATTGCGATGATCTAGTCTCCAAATGAGCCACCTCCATGATGGAAACATCCGGCCACAGACCCAAGTCCCCACCACAGCATGAAGTCGGTCATCATCGGATTGGTGTCGTTCCCCTATCGCATCTACTTCGCTAAAGCTGAGAAGCATCTCCCCCAGTGTCCTCCAGTGCATTCCCTGCACAGCAGTCAGGACATTGTGCACTGTGAGGGGTGGGGCTGAAGTGAAGAGGGAGGAGGAACAGTGTGAAATATCATGGAACACGACACACTAATCC
Organism: Axinella damicornis; assembly: GCA_963931865.1. NCBI lineage: Eukaryota > Metazoa > Porifera > Demospongiae > Axinellida > Axinellidae > Axinella > Axinella damicornis. Next base: position 5,192,852 of record OZ007512.1, read on the forward strand.
CTCTGCGTACCCTTTCATACACAACCACATTATGTGCTGCAACACCAAAGAAGTGGTGACAGTGTGTACTGAGCTGGCAGAGGAGGTGAGAGGACATGTAACTCACACTGACAGTTTAAACCTGACAGCAGATATCAGCATGACCCGTATACTAATACGAGACCATCCGGCTAGGACAGTGGCATGATGCCAATACTGCCAGTGTCCCAGATAGCATAATCATTAAAGAGTTATGTGACCTCTGACCCCTTTAGTCTCATGGGATGAGAATCGATCTGGGGAGCAGTTTGTCCCGCTGCACTATAGAGTGTGACCAATCATGTGCACATTACAGGATGTCATCATTCTACCACTACCAAGTCTTGCTGATACCAACAGAGAGTCAGGACTGATTTGTACGACTATTCAGGAGCTGAATAGTATTTGAAATGCAAACTGCAAGCTACTGTTCAGGCAGTAGGCTGTTACACTGTATGAACTGGATTCTTGCGGGACAGTTGTGCTGAGTTTGGAGCCCATCAAAACCAAAAGCAGAGAACAAATTATTGCCAGAAAGTTGAAATTGAGGATGTCAGAAGGTGAATCAAGAAGTGCTCAGTAGAGCACCTACCCCTTGTAGCAACGTTCGATGCACGGACTGTGCTTTATGAATATCGACATCATTTCAAACTGCTCAATTTTGTCCACTGACAGACGGACGTACATGTATATACTGACGGACAAAGCAGTCACTCTACCCCTTGCTGCGTGTGCATACCCAACTGCTTGTTAAATTATGACATCATACCTTTTAAATTCTTGGGGGGGGGGAGTATGCCCCGTACGAAACCCTGATCAGGGTCTCCACAGCTGTGGGAGCCAGAGTCAGAGTGCGTGTCAACACAATCTCCAACCCACTGGGTTCATTCCCAGGCCACTTTGCATGGAGACGAGGCTACTGACCCACAGGAAACTGAGCCGAGTGATTGCTCCTGCTAGTGGGTGCATCACGTGCGACCAGAGCTTTGACAAGGTGAGGTGGAACCACGGCTGAACAGCTTAACCAGTTGCAATAACATAACTACACCTCATGAATATCACAGGATGCAGCTGTTGTATATTTTTTGAGGGGTCACCTTCAGGAAGCTTATAGCTCTGAGGGGGTCCACATTGTAAATTCTGAGAGGAGCCGAGTTACAGAACATTAGCATCCGTACGCTATACGGAGGGCTGGAGTCACGGTCAGCATAACATATGGATGCTAATTAAGGTACTGTTGTTTATGGCATGTTCTGGGGTGGGGCTGTGACAGGACACTGCATTCCACAGTAAGTTCCCAGCCCCTTCAGACCTCCCCTCTTGTGGAACCGTTGGGACCACTGACCTGAGACCCTACTTCCAATTTAATACTTCATGGTATTATTGTATCATGCTTTCTATGACACACTGTAGAGGTTGGCTTCGTAACTAACCTGAAGTGGTTTTCTTGGCCATCGCAAAAATACAACACGCCCTAGCCCAAGTAGTCTGATGCTGGGGTTCGGCCGGCCACACCCCCAAACAGTTTGTGTCTGGCGCGCGCACGCCTGGCGATGGCCGGCCTGCGGAACTAGACACGCCCTTTGTTGTGTCAGCAATCTGCAGCCTCGTTCCAGACGGTGAGGGAGATTGGAACCCGGAAACGGCAACGGAGCATCAGCGTGAGTCGAGTGCGCGTGCAGTATGCGGTAAGACCGTAGATCTGAACTTGCATAGGCATCTGAATATCACAGATGTCCTGTCAATCACCTGACTTGTGTGTGTATACACCCACTCCAGCTCCATCTCTCTGTGCCGCAAGCTGAGCCGGTGAGTTGTGGCTGGTGTGCCATGACTTCACAACCTTTTGGTACGGTAAGTCATACCTGTGTCCGCAGTGTACAGGGTCGTGCTTAGTCCCGTAGTCAGAGCTGTGAGTGGGGTCAAGAAATCTTGACTGTCATTCTTGCTGCTTGACCACTTGACCGCATCGCAAAAGACTGGACTGTTTGACTGCACTGTATTTCAGCCGTTACCGCTGACGGCCGATAGTATACGGAAGAATGCGTAGCGACTCCACTATAGGGTCAAGATTCTCCGATAAGCCCAGTCGCAGCTCTGACTACGGTGTCTATGGGAGGGTCACTCCCGTGTACAATGACGTTACTATGTTAGACAGACAGATAGATAAATTTTGACAGGTAAATCCCATCGGCCTGGCGAGTCTCCGCGGGAGTCCTGTTTGACAAGATACATGTACAAAGAAGAGACAAGGAACACGACTATACATCTAAATACAGGAAAGAAAACCACAACAACAACAACAACATAAGAGACTACGAGGAAGCGTGGTGTTTTGTCACATCAGACCCACATGACATGTTTCTTTATGGTCCTGCTGCACTAACGTGGATGCACCACGATTAATCTTTGGAAGTCTGTTTTACATCATCTAGCTAATTGTATTCCAGTGGGGCAAGGTTTTAATACTCAGTAGGAGGCTCGCTTGCTTGCCAGACCCCGCCCTCCCCCTGTGTGCAGTAGGTGTGGGTCACTTCCTCCCCCTCCCCACAGGGGATCTGGGAACCTTTATGACAGGGAGGGGACTACAGTGTGAAGGCAGTTTGATGCTAGAGATGCTGTGCACCTCCTAGCACATGATGCTGCCCAGAAACCACACGAAACGATCCCAAAAACAATTCCACCATGACTTTCTGTCATAAGAGGGTTCTTATTGCTTTTCACTTCTGCCTCTGTGTGCAGTAGACAGAGTCACTCCCTCACCGTATAATAGGCCAGGTCACTCCCACCGCTCCATATTCTCGGTCCCAGTCCTCCAACCAATACCCCTTAGAACTTTATGTGTTTTCATTGGCTTCTTGTTGATGAGATTACGTACAACTTCATTGACTTCCAGTTGATAAGTTAGTTTGTTGTCAGGAAGGCAACATGTGAGGGATTCAAAGGGAATAGTAACCACGCCTCCTCAGTAGCTGAAAGAATTCGTCACTGTGAGTTTTTGTTGATCCCTTTATCAGCTCTTAATAGTGTGTTGATCTCTAACTCGTCAACAGGGGACACATAGGTGTCTACCCTTGAACAAACATTTTCCGGGCCATCGGTGACCCCTGATAGCTTGAGGAGATTTAAACTTTTCTCCCACCGCTGGGATGGTGTGCATAACGTAATTGCTCCTAGTCATTTACATACTTGAGCAACAGTGTTACAGCAGCTGCCATTGATGAATTGAGGGAAACTGTCTGTTGTACCTCTGTGTGTGCATGTGTATGTGATAGATGGGTTTCAGCACTCCCTCCCTCCACACACGCAATTGACAGGGTGTGGAAGAGATGGTGGAGAGGCTGATGGGCAGAAACCCGAGGAGAGGAAAGAGATGAGGGAGGTGGGTAGAGGAGAGAGGGGGAGAGAAGATGGGAGGCAGGGAGTGGGGGAATACGTAGGCCTGAGGTTAGGGGATAGTCGCCGTAGGCGTGTCAGATGGGTTATTTGAAGTTGCACATAGAAATTGACCCAGCATGATGGTGTTTTGTTCAAACATGCTTGACTTCTGTACATTGTAGAACCTGCAGCGAACACTTGCTTCCATGAGCATGAAGCCCCATTCTCACTCAGTTGAATAGACTGTCACATGCACTTATCCAATGTTCACTGCTTCAATGAGATTGTGCAATCACACTTTCTTCTATGGCCCGAGGACGGAGAAGGAGGGGTGAAGAACACACTTTTCCTGACCATGCTTAATGACATGACGTACAATCTCTTTGCATGCAGGACTTGCTACAGCTAATGGTTAACTGTGTGTATTGTCACTCCGCTTGTAGGCGGAGTGAAGCATGTGATCCTATATTGCAGTGAGCTACCAGGCAGAGATGCTGGAGAATGAGATGAAAGAGCAGGAGGAAAGGGTGAGGTCCCTACAGGTGTACTATAGCAGTCCCACACCCAGCTTTTCGTTGCTTGCAGTACGGTAAAGTGGGGAGGGCCTGGTACATTTCCTCACGTGAGTGACGTCAAGGGTAGAAAGACGGTAGAAAGACCTGAATGAACGTGGGCGTACGTGGGTCTCAGAACAGCAAGAAGAGCAAAGGTACCAGGTAACATACCACACGTATCTAGGTAGTGGGGGCCGACAGTCATCCTCACCGAGCATTGAACGTGTAGATGGTTGAATAACACGCAAAACGTAGCGTCCTCGTTCCGAAAATTTAACCTTTTGTCGATTACGTCATGCTTACGTGAGGAAATGTACAAGGCCCTCCCCGCTTTACCGTACTGCAAGCGACAGAAAGCTGGGCGTTGGACTGGGAACGAGGCTAGGTGTACTGCCTTGTGCAGTGTTTCCTCCATACACTTACACTATAAGACCAGAGTAACAAAATTCATAGTTTCTTGTCACCACCCACATCAAAACAGGTGTGCATCATGCATTTCTAATAGAAGTTCAAAGGTCACTATGCATGCCCAGTGCTGACAGTTATCATGGTGACTAGTCTGTAAGTATGATTTGCTACTAGGTTCAATGACCGTTTTGATCGTGGTGGTAGAAGAGTGTTCGCTGCTGGAGGTGTACACTGGAATCAATTGGGTCATTTTCAGGCATGTACAAGGCTGGGGGAGGTGTCTTGATTCAGTAGATGTACCTGAAGTGGGTGCTATTGAATTCTTCCATGAATACCACCCAGTGGATATTTTGGGTAATTCATGACCAGAAAATATTAATTTTGTTACTGGCCTAAGGGGAGGTGTAGTTACTCCCATAAACTCTGGTATTCACAGCTTTGACTGCGCCTATGAACTCTGGTATTCACAGCTGTGACTGTGGCCTATAAACTCTGGTATTCACAGCTGTGACTGTGGCCTATAAACTCTACAAGTGTTGCAATTTCAGGATACGTCCATTGCTTTTATCTTTGATTCAGGAGCAAAACGTACCGCTTTGCATACACTGGATGAAGGTCGATCCAACGGTACAAGACTCAAGCCCCAAGAACAGTCCGTGTTTGGCACTTGAGGTACAACAAAAAACCAGCGAAACCCGCATTCAATCAAACCGGCATGGTCATCAAAGTACAGTACTAATGAGGTGACTCGCTACAGCATGCTAGTGATGACAGATCATCTGTGGTCTCTTCCACAGGCTTGGAGTCCTAGCTGCATGTCCTGCACTGTGAGAATATGTGCATACATGCACATGCTCATGACCTGACTACTGAAATTTATCCAGGTGTGTTCTATTTTCTTGCATCTGTGAAATGCTGGTCCCATATCCAGACCTTCTCACCCCAGCATTTGTCACTTGCAGTACCAATTCCTCGTAGATCTATACCACAAGTGCGCCTATAGCCATCTGTACCAAGTAGATCTATACCACAAATGCGCCTATAGCCAGCTGTACCAAGTAGATCTATACCACAAGTGCGCCTATAGCCAGCTGTACCAAGTAGATCTATACCACAAGTGCGCCTATAGCCAGCTGTACCAAGTAGATCTATACCACAAGTGTGCCTATAGCCAGCTGTACCAAGTAGATCTATACCACAAGTGCGCCTATAGCCAGCTGTACCAAGTAGATCTATACCACAAGTTAGCCTCGTTCCCAGGCCGCGTGGGAGGAGAGAAAGACGTCTTTCCTCCTCCCACGCGGCCTGGGAACGAGGCTAACCACAAGTGCGCCTATAGCCATCTGTACCAAGTAGATACACAAGTGTGCCTGTACCAAGTAGATCTATACCACAAGTGCACCTATAGCCAGCTGTACCAAGTAGATCTATACCACAAGTGCGCCTATAGCCAGCTGTACCAAGTAGATCTATACCACAAGTGCGCCTATAGCCAGCTGTACCAAGTAGATCTATACCACAAGTGCGCCTATAGCCAGCTGTACCAAGTAGATCTATACCACAAGTGCGCCTATAGCCAGCTCTACCAAGTAGATCTGCAGGTTAACTGCAAGAAACTGTCCAGTTGATCGCCATATTTTCATGGTGAGGTAAAACGATGATGCTTTGTGGTACGGTCTGATCAGCAGCGTGCATTGTGCATGTGTGAGTTATTACAGGCCTGCCAACTCTCACAGATTTACTCTGACGGTCACACGATCAATGTCGAGTGGTTCACCTTCTTTATGAGTGGTGGATCCAGTTTCGCCCATGCTTCTTTCTATTGAAGCAGGTTGGTTTGGTATTATCATGTAGGATTGTAGGGCTGTCACAATACGGCAAATTGGCATATTGCATATTGCATGCAAGATGTTCACAATATATTGCTGTATTGCAATACACAGATGTGGTTACTAAACCAGTAACAGGAAGAGCAAGTATACGTTCAGCAAGTCTTAAAACTACAAGAAGGTTAACACCTTAGGTTTTCATACAGAAAAAGAAGTTTGTCAACATTTTCAGGCAAAAGACAAGGATCTCTTGCCATTTACGAGGTTGCCTGCCGAGCTAAACAGCCTTTCGCTGGGCACACTTGTGGTACAATACACGCAATACGCTGCAATATATTGCCCTACGCAATATATTGCCCTACGCAATATATCGATATGTCGAAGTAAGTGTATTGAATTGTATTGCGATACGTCGTATTGCAATATAGCTACATATTGATATATTGTGACAGCCCTATAGGATTGTAGCAGGTATGAGGCTTGTGGGGTTAGCTTTGGTGCACTCTGACCTTCCTACGCCTGGCATGGTTTTTTGCTATACCCTTAAGACCCAACGGCATCTTGGCCTAGCACCTCTGGGATCATGCATGGTTCTTTAACCAGAGTGACGCTTTGCTGTATGGTCTGCTCAGGAGTGGTTGACATCAGGCTAACTCCAGCTGCATGGCAACCAGAGTAAGATAGGATAAGCTTTCACTCTTGTCAACACAGACAAGAATAAACCCACCCTCCTTTAGAGTAGCCACTTCCCTTCCTTGCTCATTGCCTTGTGGTTGAGAGAAATCCCAGTACAGATTTTCAAAAACGACCAATCAGATTTGACCTCTGTAATTCCTTTGTGGTACAAGAATGTTGTTCCCCTTTCTCCTGGTGTAGGAGGTCTGGGTACCATTGTGTGGCGTAATAGCATCACAGCTTAAGAAGGGTGTGAGCTGAGGTATTGTCATGTGACCTGAGCATTCCAGTGTATACCAGTCAGTGCATGGATGATGGATGTCTAGCAGGCAGTTAATTTGAGTCACTATGAATACAAAAGGACATCAAGTCCCACCTCTGGGTCAAGTGCCTGTTTGTTCATATGTAAACTTACAGCACAGGTGCATCCTGTTCTAGCCTGGTTCCCAGGCCCCATCCGAAAATTGGAAAGGGGCCTGGTAGCACTTCCGTACAATTTCTGTCAACTATGCCTCACAAATTCAAGAGGAGCCAATCAGATTTCAGAACAAAACCACACGCAAACGTGATCCCTTCACGTGAGACAAAGTGTTGACTAGTATTATAAAGCACAAAACCGACCGTGCAGATCGTTATAGAGCTTACTTTGCCACTCCAGACTGCGGTGTCATCGTCTCTTTCCTTCGTGAAGAAGTGCCGTCGCGTTTGCGGGAGATGGCTGGGCGATCGAAATCGGAGAGCGCTGTTTACGCAACGGGTCATCGCGACAAACTTCCCGACCATCTATCAGCACTGGCTGGAGTCCCGATCAACCGATATACTGTGAAACAACGCTCTCTCGGGCTCCACGTTGGTCTTTGTGACGGTGATAGTCAGCTGATCTGATGTTTGAAATGAGGCGTGTCCTGCCGTAGCACGCGTTTGATGACGTGTACAGCAGCGACAGATTTAACACGGAAGTGCTACCAGGCCCCTTTCCGATTTTTCGTATGGAGCCTGGGAACGAGGCTACATCCTGTTCCTGGGGGAGTATGACGTGTGTAGTGATGATGTAGGAGATTAGCATGTGTGTAGCTAGTTTGTGTTTGTGAGTTCGGCTTTGTGTCTGTGTGGGTGTACGTGTTGATGGTGTACGAGGGTCAGTAAAAATCTGTGTGTGTATGTACGTGCATTTCTCTGTGTATTTATGTATTGTGTGTTTGTGTTTGTGTGTCTGGATGGGAGTGTGTGAGTGCGTAGGAGTAAATGTGCAGTTTCTTGTTCTCAAGGTAATTTTCCTCTCACACTGGACTTGCTGTCTGTGTTCCCTCGCTATTAACTATCACTACTTTGAATGTGTGTTAGACACAGTGTACTAGGTGTGTCCACCCTTCTTCCTCCCTCCCTCTCCTCCCCCTCCTCTCTCCCCCTCCTCCCTCCCCCTCCTCCTCCCTCCCTTCCTCCCTCTCCCTCCTCCCTTCCCCTCCTCCCCCTCTTCTCTCCCCCTCCTCCCTCCCCTCCCCTCTCTCCCTCCTCCCTCTCCCCCTCCTCTCTCCCCCTCCTCCCTCTCCCTCCCCCTCCTCCCTCCCCCTCCTCCCTCCCTCTCCTCCCCCTCTTCTCTCCCCCTCCTCCCTCCCCCTCCTCCCTCCCCCTCCTCCCTCCCTCTCCCCCTCCTCCCTCCCCCTCCTCCCCTCACTCCCCCTCTCTCCCTCCCTCCTCCCTCCCCTTCCTCCCTCCCCCTCCCCTCTCCCTCCCCCCTCCTCCCTCCTTCCTCCCTCCCCCTCCTCCTCCCTACCCTCCTCCCTCTCCCTCCTCCCTCCCCCTCCTCCCCCTCTTCTCTCCCCCTCCTCCCTCCCCTCCTCCCTCCCCTCCCCTCTCCCCCTCCTCCCTCCCTCTCCCCCTCCTCTCTCCCCCTCCTCCCTCCCCCTCCTTCCTCTCCCTCCCCCTCCTCCCTCCCCCTCCTCCCTCCCCCTCCTCCCTCCCCCTCCTCCCTCCCCCTCCTCCCTCCCTCTCCTCCCCCTCTTCTCTCTCCCTCCTCCCTCCCCCTCCTCCCTCCCCCTCCTCCCTCCCTCTCCCCCTCCTCCCCCTCCTCCCCTCACTCCCCCTCCTCCCCTCACTCCCCCTCTCTCCCTCCCTCCTCCCTCCCCTTCCTCCCCCTCCCCTCTCCCTCCCCCCTCCTCCCTCCTTCCTCCCTCCCCCTCCTCCTCCCTACCCTCCTCCCTCTCCCTCCTCCCTCCCCCTCCTCCCCCTCTTCTCTCCCCCTCCTCCCTCCCCTCCTCCCTCCCCTCCCCTCTCCCCCTCCTCCCTCCCTCTCCCCCTCCTCCCTCCCCCTCCTCCCTCCCCCTCCTCCCTCCCTCTCCTCCCCCTCTTCTCTCCCCCTCCTCCCTCCCCCTCCTCTCTCCCCCTCTTCTCTCCCCTTCCTCCCTCCCCCTCCTCTCTCCCCCTCTTCTCTCCCCCTCCTCCCTCTCCCTCCCCCTCCTCCCTCCCCCTCCTCCCTCCCTCTCCTCCCCCTCTTCTCTCCCCCTCCTCCCTCCCCCTCCTCCCTCCCCCTCCTCCCTCCCTCTCCCCCTCCTCCCTCCCCCTCCTCCCCTCACTCCCCCTCTCTCCCTCCCTCCTCCCTCCCCTTCCTCCCTCCCCCTCCCCTCTCCCTCCCCCCTCCTCCCTCCTTCCTCCCTCCCCCTCCTCCTCCCTACCCTCCTCCCTCTCCCTCCTCCCTCCCCCTCCTCCCCCTCTTCTCTCCCCCTCCTCCCTCCCCTCCTCCCTCCCCTCCCCTCTCCCCCTCCTCCCTCCCTCTCCCCCTCCTCTCTCCCCCTCCTCCCTCCCCCTCCTTCCTCTCCCTCCCCCTCCTCCCTCCCCCTCCTCCCTCCCCCTCCTCCCTCCCCCTCCTCCCTCCCCCTCCTCCCTCCCTCTCCTCCCCCTCTTCTCTCTCCCTCCTCCCTCCCCCTCCTCCCTCCCCCTCCTCCCTCCCTCTCCCCCTCCTCCCTCCCCCTCCTCCCCTCACTCCCCCTCTCTCCCTCCCTCCTCCCTCCCCTTCCTCCCCCTCCCCTCTCCCTCCCCCCTCCTCCCTCCTTCCTCCCTCCCCCTCCTCCTCCCTACCCTCCTCCCTCTCCCTCCTCCCTCCCCCTCCTCCCCCTCTTCTCTCCCCCTCCTCCCTCCCCTCCTCCCTCCCCTCCCCTCTCCCCCTCCTCCCTCCCTCTCCCCCTCCTCCCTCCCCCTCCTCCCTCCCCCTCCTCCCTCCCTCTCCTCCCCCTCTTCTCTCCCCCTCCTCCCTCCCCCTCCTCTCTCCCCCTCTTCTCTCCCCTTCCTCCCTCCCCCTCCTCTCTCCCCCTCTTCTCTCCCCCTCCTCCCTCCCCCTCCTCCCTCCCCCTCCTCCCTCCCCCTCCTCCCTCCCCCTCCTCCCTCCCCCTCCTCCCTCCCCCTCCTCCCTCCCCCTCCTCCCTCCCCCTCCTCCCTCCCCCTCCTCCCTCCCCCTCCTCCCTCCCCCTCCCCTCTCCCCTCCTCCCTCCCCCTCCCCTCTCCCCTCCTCCCTCCCCCTCCTCCCTCCCTCTCCCCCTCCTCTCTCCCCCTCCTCCCTCACCCTCCCTCCCTCCTCCCTCCCTCCTCCCTCCCCCTCCTCTCTCCCCCTCCCCTCTCCCTCCCCCCTCCTCCCTCCTTCCTCCCTCCCCCTCCTCCCTCCCTCCCCCTCCTCCCTCCCTCTTCCCTCCTTCCAGCATCACTCCCTCCTCCTACACCGATACACGTTCACACAGGTAACTAAGGATGAAGAGCCACCAAACTACGGAGCTACTGCCAGTGTACAAGAGAGAATCCTTGTCTCCAGCAAGATCAACGCTGGTGAGTACCGCCTCCATTCCTCCATTCTCACAATGTGATAAAGGTGACTAGCTACGACATGAAGTGTTTGTATAAAGTCACATGATGCAGTGTTTTCCCCAAAGGAGGATACCAGGTGCACCCCTTCTTTTCCCAGCCTAATTTCATTTCCTTTAAAATTGTAGTGGTCATATTTTGGCTCCTCCCCCGTCTTATCCTGCCACCTTTGAGGTTAACACTGCACTATTGAACATGTTGCAGTAATGGCATATGCCGCAGTGTGACTCCATTCGAATTGGACCGCTAGGAGGTTGGGCACATTCTCTGTGCACATGACTATGACTGCACTAATTGAGTGTTTACGTTCCTAAGCTCAACTGCCTCGTTCCCACGTCAACTTGGCATGGGACCGAAAGCAAACCTAAAGTGCCAAACTACAGTTGGGGAGTTTGAATGGTAGGAGTGCCTTGAAGATGCTTCATTATCGGTCCAGTTGGAGTACCAGGAGTGCCTGGTAGCACTGGCCATAAGTGACTCAGGGGTTGAATGGGGTTGACTGCATCTTTGGAATGTACTCAACTCAAGCTTTCCAATATGGAATGTTGGTATTGACATCTACTGTATTGTGTGTGTATGTGCATTGTGAGTGTGTGTGTATGAGTTCTGCTTTGTGTGTGGGTGAGTCCATGGGTTTTGGTGTACGTGTGTGTACGTGATGATGAATGAGTAGCTTTCCTTTCCAACGATGTCAATTTTGTTGAGATACTCTTAAAGACTGCCGAGAACACACTTCAGTGCAGAAAGCCTCCACATAAATTTGCCTGTGCATATGTCACATGACCGTGTCCAACCTCCTCTCAGTTTGACCCTTCAGGCAGACTTTTTGTCCATCACTTCCTTTGTATGCTATCATGTAAACAAATCATGATGTCTGCATGTCACAATCATCATCCCAATACCTGAACCAGACATCAAACAACTAGGGAATTTCCCTAGTGGACTAATTGGGTTGTTATTGACTTATTGACTGCTAATTTTAGAATGGCATTACAAGCTTTACACAGCGAAAATCCACAGCAGAAAAATATCAAACACACTTTGTCTAATTCCCTAGTTGTTTGATGTCTGGTTCAGGTATTGGGATGATGATTGTGACAACAACTAGTCACTCCAACCATCAAGTCTAGCTGCTAGCCCCTCTCCGTCCGGCCGGTCAAGGCTAACTGGCTTGGCGGACAGGGGCTAGTGGCTAGACTGCTCTCCATCCTGAACCTAGTCTATCGAGCTAGACCAATTCTTCAGGAAGTTTGGGCGGGGCGTACGTTCCCTACACCCGCCCACAACTTCCTGAGTGAGAGTTGGTCAAGCTCGATAGACTATCCTAGTTTTTGCAAAATCTAGTGCTGTTTGTATAATGTGCAGGCTGTATAATTCCCAGGCTCGTAGAAGGGAGGAGAGAGAGCCTGTTATGACCAGGTTCCCAGGCTGGTAGAGGGGAGGAGAGAGAGCCTGTTATGACCTGGTCCCCAGGCTGGTAGAGGGGAGGAGAGAGAGCCTGTTATGACCTGGTCCCCAGGCTGGTAGAGGGGAGGAGAGAGAGCCTGTTATGACCTGGTTCCCAGGCTTGTAGAGGGGAGGAGAGAGAGCCTGTTATGACCTGGTTCCCAGGCTCGTAGAGGGGAAGAGAGAGAGCCTGTTATGACCTGGTTCCCAGGCTCGTAGAGGGGAGGAGAGAGAGCCTGTTATGACCTGGTTTCCAGGCTCGTAGAGAGGAGGAGAGAGAGCCTGTTATGACTTGGTTCCCAGGCTCGTAGAGGGGGGGGAGAGAGAGCCTGTTATGACCTGGTTCCCAGGCTCGTAGAGTGGAGGAGAGAGAGTCTGTTATGACCTGGTTCCCAGGCTCGTAGAGGGGAGGAGAGAGAGCCTGTTATGACCTGGTTCCCAGGCTCCTAGAGGGGAGGAGAGAGAGCCTGTTATGACCTGGTTCCCAGGCTTGTAGAGGGGAGGAGAGAGAGCCTGTTATGACCTGGTTCCCAGGCTCGTAGAGGGGAAGAGAGAGAGCCTGTTATGACCTGGTTCCCAGGCTCGTAGAGGGGAGGAGAGAGAGCCTGTTATGACCTGGTTCCCAGGCTCGTAGAGGGGAGGAGAGAGAGCCTGTTATGACCTGGTTCCCAGGCTCGTAGAGGGGGGGAGAGAGAGCCTGTTATGACCTGGTTCCCAGGCTCGTAGAGTGGAGGAGAGAGAGTCTGTTATGACCTGGTTCCCAGGCTCGTAGAGGGGAGGAGAGAGAGCCTGTTATGACCTGGTTTCCAGGCTCGTAGAGGGGAAGAGAGAGAGCCTGTTATGACCTGGTTCCCAGGCTCGTAGAGGGGAGGAGAGAGAGCCTGTTATGACCTGGTTCCCAGGCTCGTAGAGGGGAGGAGAGAGAGAGCCTGTTATGACCTGGTTCCCAGGCTCGTAGAGGGGAGGAGAGAGAGCCTGTTATGACCTGGTTCCCAGGCTCGTAGAGGGGGGGAGAGAGAGCCTGTTATGACCTGGTTCCCAGGCTCGTAGAGTGGAGGAGAGAGAGTCTGTTATGACCTGGTTCCCAGGCTCGTAGAGGGGAGGAGAGAGAGCCTGTTATGACCTGGTTCCCATGGCAGGCTCGTAGAGTGGAGCCTGTTATGACCTGGTTCCCAGGCTCATAGAGGGGAGGAGAGAGAGCCTGTTATGACCTGGTTTCCAGGCTCGTAGAGGGGAGGAGAGAGAGCCTGTTATGACCTGGTTCCCAGTCTCGTAGAGGGGAGGAGAGAGAGTCTGTTATGACCTGGTTCCCATGGCAGGCTCGTAGAGTGGAGGAGAGAGAGCCTGTTATGACCTGGTTTCCAGGCTCGTAGAGGGGAGGAGAGAGAGCCTGTTATGACCTGGTTCCCATGGCAGGCTCGTAGAGTGGAGGAGAGAGAGCCTGTTATGACCTGGTTTCCAGGCTCATAGAAGGGAGGAGAGAGAGCCTGTTATGACCTGGTTTCCAGACTCGTAGAGGGGAGGAGAGAGAGCCTGTTATGACCTGGTTCCCATGGCAGGCTCGTAGAGTGGAGGAGAGAGAGCCTGTTATGACCTGGTTTCCAGGCTCGTAGAGGGGAGGAGAGAGAGCCTGTTATGACCTGGTTCCCAGGCTCGTAGAGTGGAGGAGAGAGAGCCTGTTATGACCTGGTTCCCAGGCTCGTAGAGGGGAGGAGAGAGAGCCTGTTATGACCTGGTTCCAGACTCGTAGAGTGGAGGAGAGAGGGCCTGTTATGACCTGGTTCCCAGGCTCGTAGAGGGGAGGAGAGAGAGCCTGTTATGACCTGGTTCCCTGGCTCGTAGAGGGGAGGAGAGAGAGCCTGTTATCCACTGTTTGTGCATGCACTTAATAACCACATGGAGTTATGTGGGAGTGTACCATTATGACGATGCATTCACATTATGCACACACAATACACGCATCCATATACACAGGGTTCTGGATAGACGTTGGGATTTCATCATAGGCCCAGGTCTCTGTCTGTCCTTCCTCATGAAGATAGCCCCTGAGAGGCTGACTGAGGGAGAGAACTTCATGGGAAAAGTAGTTGTGGTAGGTCAGGCAGCTTCCCATCTTAAACAAGCTACTGTGGTTTGCAAAAGCTATGAAAACAGATGTGGTTCCTAATAATCCAATTAAGGTTCTAGTACAACATTTACAGCAGCCATATGAAACACTGCTGTTTCAATGAACCTACTGTACAAAGCATGGTATATGTACGTCTCATAATCAGAGGTGAAGGCCTTCTTAAAGGCATCTACGTACATGTACATGTAACTCATAGACCAGATATCCACTCGAGAGGCTGTGTGCCTTGCTGCAGCTGCTCTACATGTAGCTGCTACCTAGCCTCGTTCCCAGACCCACACTCTGCTTAACCGTACTGCAAGCAACGGAAAGCTGGGTGGGGCCTGGAAACGAGGCTAGCTTCTACCAGGAGCCGTGGAGAGGAGTGTCTAACTTTTGTACTGTATGTGTGTAAAATGTTCTGTGAAATTCCAACTTTCAAGATGTTTTACCGTATTTAGAAATAAACGTTCCACTTGCGTGGATAATCTGCTGAGTGTGAAGTTTTGGTAGCTTCCCACATTATAGTAGTGTGATGGGGAAATCTTTCATCAGAGGAGTTGACCACAACTAGTCACTCCAACCATCTACATGTAGTCTAGCTAGCCCCTCTCCGTCCGGCCGGTCAAGGCTAACTGGCTTGGTGGAGAGGGGCTAGTGGCTAGACTGCTCTCCATCCTGAACCTAGTCTATCGAGCTAGACCAATTCTTCAGGAAGTTTGGGCGGGGCGTACGTTCCCTACACCCCGCCCACAACTTCCTGAGTGAGAGAAGACTTGGTCTAGCTCGATAGACTTTCCTGAACCATAAGCTGTAACAGCTATGTAAGCTTACTTGCTGGCAGCCATTGTATGCTTCCTTTCAGGACTGCCATTCAGTTTGAAGTCGGACATTGCCCCTGTAATTACTGCTGGGTACACTCTAGTCTGACCTTTGGAGCGTGGGTACAGTACGTAGCAGGTGAGCAGATGTCAACCATTGAGGAACTGTGTTCGCTGTCAAATGAAACCAAAATTGATCCAGATATGGTCCACACATAGTACATTGATAGACCTGCTTCCACACATTTTACAGAGTGAGGTTAGGGAGGGGGGTTGCAGACAGTAAGGGGTTTCCGGACAGTAGGGGGTTTCAGACAGTAGGGCCCGGGGGTTTCAGACTGTAGGGGGTTTCCAGACAGTAGGGGGTTTCCGGACAGTAGGGGGTTTCCGGACAGTAGGGGTTTCCGGACAGTAGGTGGTTTCCGGACAGTAGGGGGTTTCCAGACAGTAGGGGGCAATTCCATGAAAAGTGAAACCCTGAGGTCAAATTTTAAAACTAGTCAAATCCTAACACAAAATATACCATTTTGAAGCCCAAAGCGTGTAGTTTAGGTTTCACAAGTAGTTTTTCGATTTTTCGTGGTTTGTACTTAATTAAGGTCGCCTGTACAACGTTCACGGTATGAATCGTATCCGTGGCCATTTTTGGTGTATGGGTCATTCCATGTCAAGTCAACACAAAAAAAGCATGACCTCTTCCGATTTTGACGAAACTTGGTGAGCTTGTTAGGTCTATTGAAAAACCACTCCACACCAAATTTCAGCTGCCTAAGTATTGCACTTGTTCAACTACAACCAATTTAATTTTGGTCTCGGGTGCCCGCTCAAGACCACATGCCATGACTTAAATACATGTATCTTCTGATCTGATCGCCGTAGAGAGTTGCAACAAAGATTATCACAAAGCCCTTGAAGAGCTCTTTCATATGGCATAATTAATTATATAATTTGACCTTTGACTTGATTAAAGGTCAGAGGTTATGTTGTGTGACCTTTGACCTTGGTTTTTGGAAAAACGGAAGTTTTTTTTTTTTTTTAAACTTTTTATACAAACAGCTTGAACCTAGATATGCTTATTCACAAAGTTTTAATTTGGGACTACAGTGGGAACAACAAATATAAACCAAAATGTAGTAGCATGTAGAAAAATGTGCAGTTAGAACTGTGTAGAAATGAAGTATCTAAAACAAAATATTGTATAATAATCTGTCTACTGTGAAGTTAGTTCAGTTTCTGAGTTTTTCAGTTGCAGCTCGACTTGCCTTTTCAAGTACAAGGTCACCTTCCTCAACAGTGACTCTCTCTACTTTGGAAATAGTCGAAGAGGAATACACTGTGGTGGACACTTTATATCTTGACAGCGGAACGAAAGAATGTAATTTGCGTGTTCCAGGAATGCATGGTGCGTGACTGCCCAAAACGCTGTTCTAGGAGGACCTGTTCACTCTTGTAGTCATCCTCAGCCAAGTACTGGAAAAGTCGTTGCTGGAATGTTGTCAACTGCGTGTGTGTCATAATGTGCGTGTGTGTGTGTGTGTGTGTGCGTGTGTGTGTGTGTGTGTGTGTGTGCGTGTGTGTGTGTGTGTGTGGTGTGTGTGTGTGTGTGTGTGCATGACGGAAGTGGGACGTTCGGGGGGCGGGACTAGACTAGTGACGCGTGACTTTTGTACTTCAATTTACTGAACCTGCGAAGAATGTTCGATAACATTAGGCATGGACATTAGGCATGGGCTGGAAATCAGCAGTCGAAGCGGATGCAATCGAGGAGCAGCAGTTGATCGAAGCGGACACAATCTGGGAGCAGCAGTTGAAGTGGACGCAATTGGCGAGCAGCAGCCGCAATCATGGAGCAGCAGCTGAAGCGGACGCAATCAGGGAGCATGCAGCAGCTGAAGTGGACTCATGCAGCAGCTGAAGCGGACACAATTGGGGAGCAGCAGCTCTGCACAGAGAGCTGTCTGCTCACATAGGCGAAATATTTTGCGTGGAAGTGAACCAAACCTCTCTCTCAGGAATTCAATAAGGTTTCTCTGGAAGAGGTGGACAGCCACTGTATCATGATGAAGACATGACATAGCTGAGATGGTGCAGCTCACCAGCACTCATGTAGTATGCGACAAATGGGTGTACGGTTGCTTGTGAATTAAAGCCTTGAGCTGTGTCTTGCAGCACAAAGGAACAATTCTCGGAAAAGTCAGCCACAACCAAAAACTCTCCTGGTTGTAAGTTGGATTTCAATTCCATTTGGAAAGAAGATCGTTGCCTTGCAATAAAGGAGTTGGGAAGGAGAACTTCCAGTTTCTCACATTGCTGTGAGGTCAACATCACTGGGCAAAAATCTGTTGCAACCCATTTGGAAAAGCTAAGCATACATATCAGAAGAAGAACCTCCGACCAGTTTTACCGTGGATGTGTGAAAAACTTCCTTCTCTTTCATTCAAGGCCAAGGTATGTGATGATTGTAGAAAGAAGCTTTCTAAGGCACCATTACCAACACCTGAGTCAGCAGAGGTGTTTGAATCTAGTCAAGATGATGGCGGTGCAAACAGTGATCCTGAAGAACTATTTTATCAGCAGGAGTCTATAGAACCCATTAATCAGTGCTTGAGTGCCATTGGGGAGAGTTCGAGGTTCATTAAATTGAAGTACAAAAGTCACGCGTCACTAGTCTAGTCCCGCCCCCCGAACGTCCCACTTCTGTCATGCACACACACACACCACACACACACACACACACACACACACACACACACACACACACACACACACACACACACACACGGCACACACACACACACACACACACACACACACACACACACGCACACACACACACACACGACACACACGCAGTTGACAGCAACGACTTTTCCAGTACTTGGCTGAGCATGACTACAAGAGTGAACAGGTCCTCCTAGAACAGCGTTTTGGGCAGTCACGCACCATGCATTCCTGGAACACGCAAATTACATTCTTTCGTTCCGCTGTCAAGATATAAAGTGTCCACCAGAGTGTATTCCTCTTCGACTATTTCCAAAGTAGAGAGAGTCACTGTTGAGGAAGGTGACCTTGTACTTGACATGTGCATATGATGATGACTGGTGGCTTGCATGTGTTCTGCGATTAAATGAAGACAATGAAGAAGTAAGTGTAAGCTTCCTGCATCCTCAAGGCCCCTCACGTTCATTCAAGTATCCACCTACCCCGGAAATTTTAAATATTCCAGTTGGAGATGTTCTAACCTTGGTCGATCCAAGGACTGCTAAAGGTCGCACGTACACTCTCACACAAAAGGCAAGTCGAGCTGCAACTGAAAAACTCAGAAACTGAACTAACTTCACAGTAGACAGATTATTATACAATATTTTGTTTTAGATACTTCATTTCTACACAGTTCTAACTGCACATTTTTCTACATGCTACTACATTTTGGTTTATATTTGTTGTTCCCACTGTAGTCCCAAATTAAAACTTTGTGAATAAACATATCTAGGTTCAAGCTGTTTGTATAAAAAGTTTGAAAAAAAAAAAACTTCCGTTTTTCCAGAAACCAAGGTGAAAGGTCACACAACATAACCTCTGACCTTTAATCAAGTCAAAGGTCAAATTATATAATTAATTATGCCATATGAAAGAGCTCTTCAAGGGCTTTGAGATAATCTTTGTTGCAACTCTCTACGGCGATCAGATCAGAAGATACAGGTATTTAAGTCATGGCATGTGGTCTAGAACGGGCACCCGAGACCAAAATTAAATTGGCTGTAGTTGAACAAGTACAATACTTAGGCAGCTGAAATTTGGTGTGGAGTGGTTTTTCAATAGACCTAACAAGCTCACCAAGTTTCGTCAAAATCGGAAGAGGTCATGCTTTTTTTGTGTTGACTTGACATGGAATGACCCGTATATCAGTGACAGATTATCTCATCCTAAGTAGTACATGTAAATACTGAAAAAACTGTATGATTGGACCTCCTAGGAGTTTCTTGAAGTGATTCATCAAAATCTAATTAATGACAGCTGCCTGTGTGGTAATTACATTTTAGGCCTCTGTACTTCCGTCACAGAAACAGTACCATTCACTTGGTTATTTCATCAAAACAGTTAACTGGTGGCAAACAATTTCAGATTATCTTTTAGTTCTCTAATGGGTATAATATCCACTAATCAAAAGAAGGCCACACCTACTACAATTGCCGTAAATGCCGTGACGGAAGTACACTTATTGCGTCCTTCCGTCACATACTTCCGTCACAAGAGCAATTTTGATATCAAATTGGCTGCAATCTGTTTACATAGCTAGCTTGTGATTAGTATATCACAAGGCAGCTGCATCAGCTTCAACACAAGGCAACTGCATCACTTTCAAACTGTGTTCTGAGTTAGAGCTAGCTCTCTGATGAGTTTTCAGGTAAGCCATTGTGAACAATTGGACTATTCAATGACTGTTTAGCTGTTAATCATTGTTATGCATAGGATTGTTGCACCAACTTAGGCCTCACTTTTGTAGCTAACTAGCTAGCAGGGTTTCACAGGGGGGGGGGGCGCCCTGGGATTTAGCTTGAGTTTCCCCCCACCCAAGAATTTTGAAAAGTATGATGTAATGTGTTTGTGGTTTGTAGCATGGCAGTGATTTTCCTGTAAGGCACACTATATAATTCACATTGTAGTCATATACCGTATGGTCGGAAAATTTGGCGGGGAATTTAATTTGGCGGTTTGGCGGATTATGAACGCACTGCCAAACTAAATTCCGCCTCTATTTTGTCATGATGTCGTTGTATGCAGGTAGGGTCGTAGCGACACTCTTGCGCATACACTCATAATACTATAGTACCTCTGTCTCTGATCTGCCAGAAACAGTGAGCAGCTGATATCTTCCTGGGTACATGCATGGCTGACGATGGTGCGCACTTAAACTACCAAGCACTCCATGGTTGTGAGGCCGTGCGTTTAGTATCACGTCATTCTCGCTCGGCAAATTTCCACATTTTAATTCCGCCAAATACAATTCACAGCCTTTTAGAGACAATCCGCCAAATTTTCCAGCCATATGGTAGTGTTAGAACCCCAACAGAATGCATCTCGGAGTCTCTATTTTCAAAACATTTCCTGGGGTGGCATGCCTCCAGACCCCCCAGTAGGAACGGCCGTGCTACAGTGATTTTTGACATGAATTTATGTAGAAGGCTAGTGATAAACATTGTGATTGTGAACATTGTCATAATAAGTTCCTTTGAAAAGGAATTTCTGCCTAAAAACAGACACGTACTTCCGTCACGGTTTAATCGTACTTCCGTCACAAGCTAATTAGTGGTTTTTTATAGAAAACAAAAACATATAAGGTGAGGCTAGGGGATCAAAACATAGTGTTAGTATGTTGCTACAAGAACATGTGACTAGAGGAAATTTCTACTTGTACATTCACAGAAATTTGAGATTGAACCCATGTATCCGTCAATTCTTAATTTGTGTGCGTACTTCCGTCACGGACTTTTAACAAGTCCCACCTCTACTCCTGTAATTTAATGAAGGTTTTTTTTCTAGTCTACACTGTGCCTTAGGTAAGCCCTTTAAGCTGGTATATGTTTATTAAAAAATTGCACATTAATGGGTCTACATATGATTGAATTTGTTGTCTGATTTGTACTTCCGTCACGGTGGAATTGCCCTAGGGGGTTTCCGGAGAGTAGGGGGTTTCCGGACAGTAGGGGGTTTCCGGACAGTAGGGGGTTACTGGACAGTAAGGGGTTTCCGGACAGTAAGGGGTTTCCGGACAGTAGGGGGTTTCCGGACAGTAGGGGGTTTCCGGACAGTAGGGAGGTTCCGGACAGTAGGGAGTTTCCGGACTGTAGCGGACTTCCAGCAGCATCGTTCCCAGGCCTTCCACACCTCCAGCTTTTGATCGCTTCCAGTATGCAAAAACGGAGGGGGAAGGCCTGGGGAATCTTCTCACGTGATACGCGGCACAGCTGACGTCCGGATTCTAGATGCAATAGTTTATTTACATTCCCATCCACAGCTACAGACAAGCTAGAAAACTGAAACAAGTTTCAGAGAAGAGGTAGGTCCTACCTGTAAAACATATCCAGGTTCGAAGCAAAACCGCTGAGGGATAGCTGTGATACAAGGGGTGAAACTCCAAATAGTGCTGTCTTTTCGCTCCACGGGAAGATTGCGTCATAGCTGGGCATTTTCATGCTTGTCACTCGGCAGCCCTTTGGAGTCATGCCTTGGTAGCCTGGGTATGCTTCATACGCTCGGTGTAGCTCTCAGTTGGCGCTTGTCCCATCTTCGTAGCTAGTGCAGAATGCAAGATCAGTCTCGTACATGTCTTTGACTGTTGATATGAGGCGTGACCGTACGACGGTCGTGCCGCGTATCACGTGAGAAGATTCCCCAGGCCTTCCCCCTCCGTTTTTGCATACTGGAAGCGATCAAAAGCTGGAGGTGTGGAAGGCCTGGGAACGAGGCTAGTTTTGGTAGCTTCCCACACTATAGTAGTGTGATGGGGAAATCTTTTATCAGAGGAGTTTACCACAACTAGTCACCTAGTCTAGCCGCTAGCCCCTCTCCGTCCGACCGGTCAAGGCTAACTGGCTTAGTGGAGAGGGGCTAGTGGCTAGACTGCTCTCCATCCTGAACCTAGTCTATCGAGCTAGACCAATTCTTCAGGAAGTTTGGGCAGAGCGTACGTTCCATACACCCCGCCCACAACTTCCTGAGTGAGAGAAGAATTGGTCTAGCTCGATAGACTATCCTGAACCATAAGCTGTAACAGCTATGTAAGCTTACTTGCTGTCAACCATTGTATGCCTCCTTTCAGGACTGCCATTCAGTTTGAAGTCGGACATTGCCCCTGTAATTGCTGCTGGGTACACTCTAGTCTGACCTTTGGAGCGTGGGTACAGTACGTCTCATCTTAGCAGGTGAGCAGGTGTCACTATTGAGGAACTGTGTGTTCACTGTCAAGTGAAACCAAAATTGAATTTTCACTGTTACCAGATATGGTCCACACATAGTACATTGATAGACCTGCTTCCACACATTTTACAGTGTGAGGTTAGGGAGGGGGTTCCAGACAGTAGGGGGTTCTGGACAGTAGGGGGGTTCCGGACAGTAGGGGGTTTCCGGACAGCTTTCACTCTCTAAGAGCATTTTTTGCTAATTAATAAGTGTATACATCGTCAGAAAGTTTGAAGGTAGGGTATACATGTGCCCTTACGGAAGAATTGCAGAAGAAGTGAATGTGGGTGCCGGTGTGAATGGCCTCACATACAGACTCCTTGGATTCATATGGGTCATTCCAGGTGAGACCAACATGAAAAATGGACGACCCCTTCAGATTTCTCCGATAATTGGTACATGTGCTGGGAGTGTTAGGATATCATACCAGTACAAATATTTGCGGCTGGTATTGTACGGCTTCTGAGATATGGGCTGTCAAAGTTACAACATTTGGGCGATTTTTGGCCTACCTTGCTCCATTTAATTGTCAATTTCTTGAATAGCAAGCAATTTAAGGTAAAACTAATAGGATAGGGTTGTAGCACATACAATAAGGTTTCATTTCATGTGCTTAAAAGGTTTCTTTAGCGAAGTTGGGTCAAAGGTCAAATATCGGCTTAATTTAAAATACTTTTTCAACTGTTCGGGTTATTTCAATTTCGTTCATACTTGGATATATTAATGATATGTTATTACTCTTCAAGGAAATAAAGTTTGGTTATGGGACTGACATGGGTTCAGGAGATATGCACTTCTTTATATCTGGCTGTACAGGCAAATATCAGATTTGATACGAAACTGTTTTCAGTTTAGCTTGACTAAAGCAGTGTGATGCTATCTGGTGCTGTGGGATGCTTTTGTATGAGCAGCTAGGTCCATGTGGGTTAAGAAGTATCAGTCGGACTTCAAGATCTTTCTCCAACACACACGCCAACCACTATTGTGCACACAGATTGCACCCCGACATTATCCTTTCATAATACAACTCTATATAGCCCCGTTTACACGTGCTAAACCGCTTTGTCTCAAAGCGCTTTGAAGCGGTTCAATTTGCGGATACTGGTTTGTAAAGCGGTTTATGGCATTGACGCTGTGCTCTAATTGGAATCCCAACCTGAGAGAGATGATGAAGCAGCAGAGGATTAACGACAAGTATTGTACACACTGGTGCATGCATGTATGGTCTAACCTCAGACAGGTCACCAACATTGTTTATACAAACACAAACTAGGCTGTTCCAAAAATTAACACTTCCTTCTGTTTAGCTATTGGGTGCTAAGTTCAAGTGCTACCATAAGAGTTGAGAAGAAAATGGCTGAATGGAGAAGTGCCTGCTGCAATCCTTTCGAGAAGTCTGGCCATGCTGCTAAGAAGAACCTCAGACCGGTCACCAAGAGAATGTGTGAAGAACACTCACAGTTTAACCTATCCGTAGAATCAAGGATCTGTGATAACTGCAGAAAACAGTTGGCTAGAACAGTCAGTACTCATGACGAAAACTCATCTGATAGCTCCACATCTTCAATTCCATCACCTGTGCCAGTAGAATTCGATGAAGTCGAAAGGCTCGAGTCACTGCAGCAGGTGAGTAAATGTTTAGAAGATATGGGAGAGACACCTATCACCAAACGGAAGGCACGGTCAAAGAAATATACAAGGGACAAAGTGTCTAGAATTACTGCACTGATGGATAAGGCTGCTATTACGAGAGAGAAGGCAGGTGATGATAGTGAAATCATTGAGCAATTGAAAGAGAAGTTCCACAGCACTACTGAGCGAAGTGTACAAGTCCAGGTCCTGACAGTTTTGCCAATGAGTTGGTCGATAGAAAAGATACAGGTTGAGTTTGGAGCATCTAACTTCATGGTCAGGAAAGCCAAGCAGCTCGTCAAGGATAAAGGAATACTCTCTAGTCCTGATCCTCGGCCTGGTCGTACCTTAGCTAGGAGAACTGTTGATCTTGTTGTTGCCTT
The DNA here is from genome assembly GCA_963931865.1 of Axinella damicornis. Taxonomy (NCBI): domain Eukaryota; kingdom Metazoa; phylum Porifera; class Demospongiae; order Axinellida; family Axinellidae; genus Axinella; species Axinella damicornis. The sequence continues at coordinate 5,216,915 of OZ007512.1, forward strand.
TTATGAGAGTGATAGCTCAAGTCGAATGATGCCGGGAAAAAAGGATTTTGTTTCTGTGAAGGGTGAACATGGGCGAGTACATGTTCAAAAACGTTTAGTTTTATGCAACCTGAAAGAGCTCTATCAAGATTTCAAGCAAAAGCATCCAACTGAACGTATCGGATTTTCCAAGTTTGCAGAGCTTAGACCCAAACACTGCATTGTTGCAGGGGCTAGTGGAACTCATTCAGTATGTGTTTGCACTATACACCAAAACGTGAAACTCATGCTCAATGGCATAAATCTGCAAGCGCTTACCTCAAGTGACGATACCATTCTGACAAGCTACCATCATTGTCTTGCAAAGATGATGTGCAATCCACCTCTTCCAAAGTGCTATCTTGGCGATTGCAACCTGTGCCCTGGGATAGAACCACTAAGAGATCTTCTTGTTAAAATCCTTGATGAAAACCTGGTTGACAGTGTTACGTTCAAGCAGTGGACAAACGTAGACCGTTCAACCCTTGAAACCTTGTCCATGTCCTCAGATGAATTTATTGACCTACTTTGTGACAAACTTGAAGCACTTCGATCTCATTCATTTATTGCAACTCAGCAGAGCCAGTACTATGAAGAGTGTAAGGTATCCTTGAAGTCGGGTGAGGTAGCTGTGACAGCAGACTTTTCAGAGAACTATGCATTTGTTTTACAAGACGCTGTACAAGGGTTCCATTGGAACAACAATCAGTCCACTATACACCCTTTTGTTGTGTATTTCAAGGAAGCAGACAGCCTTGTTCATCGCAGCTTTGTTGTCATTTCAGATTGCATGCAGCACGATACCATCGCGGTTTACCTTTTCCAGAAGAAGTTGATTGATTTTCTGAAAGCTACTTTCGGGCATCTCCCTACAAGAATTTACTATTTTTCGGACGGAGCAGCGTCACAATATAAAAACCGTAAGAATTTTCTCAACCTGTGTTTCCATAAATCTGACTTCGGAGTACCTGCAGAGTGGCACTTTTCTGCCACTTCTCATGGCAAGGGTGCCTGTGATGGCTTAGGTGGGACTGTTAAGCGTCTGGCAGCACGAGCCAGTCTGCAGAGACCCTACGAAGATCAAATCATGACACCATTTCAGTTGTACCAATGGGCCACCTGTAATATTCCATCAGTCACCTTCCAATACTGCACCTCAGAAGAGTACCAAAGTGAGAAGGCTCACCTTGAGTTGCGATTTCAGAAGAGCCGTACTATTCCGGGAACACGTAGCTTACACACCTTCATTCCAAAATCGAATGACACTTTATCGACAAAGAAGTATTCATCATCAACCGATTCAAAAGATGAAAGGGTAACAAAGCAACCAGAGGATTTGGAAATTGAGCAAGTATCAGGGTATGTAACCTGTGTGCACGAAAGCGTATGGTGGTTGGCATGTGTGTTGGAGAAAGATCTTGAAAATGCTGAAGTCCGGCTGACACTTCTTCACCCACATGGACCTAGCCGCTCATACAAATACCTCACAGCACCAGATATCATCACACTGCCTTTGTCAAGTATTTTAACTCTTGTAGAACCTAGAACTACCACTGGACGTACATACAGTTTGTATCAGAGAGACAGTAGAGCTGCTACGGCTAAACTGAAAATAGTTTTGTAAGATTTTTGTTATATTTGCTTGTACAGCCACATATAAAGAAGTGTATATCTCCTGAACCCATGTCAGTCCCATAACCAAACTTTATTTCCTTTAAGAGTAATAACATATCATTAATATATCCAAGTATGAAAGAAATTGAAATAACCCGAACAGTTGAAAAAGTATTTTAAATTAAGCCGATATTTGACCTTTGACCCAACTTCGTTAAAGAAACCTTTTAAGCACATGAAATGAAACCTTATTGTATGTGCTACAACCCTATCCTATTAGTTTTACCTTAAATTGCTTGCTATTCAAGAAATTGACAATTAAATGGAGCGAGGTAGGCCAAAAATCGCCCAAAAGTTGTAACTTTGACAGCCCATATCTCAGAAGCCATACAATACCAGCCGCAAATATTTGTACTGGTATGATATCCTAACACTCCCAGCACATGCACCAATTATCGGAGAAATCTGAAGGGGTCGTCCATTTTTCATGTTGATCTCACCTGGAATGACCCATATGCCTCATACCCAGGAACGTGGAAGAGGGCCTGGTGACACTTGGCAAAATTTCCGTATGTGCTCAGTCAGCATGATTGCATATGGTTCTTACTTGGATGCATTCAAATTCACATGGAAGGTAGCTGTTGGTGATGGCTAGGTAGGAGGTGTCTTGAAAGCTAGAACAGCGGTTTTATCAAACGGCTACACTTTTCACTTGGTAAAGAATGTAATTACTACGCAATAATTGGCAATGGACAAACGTGATTCGCCTACCCAAAATCAAGACTGCTGACCTCAGCACATATGGGAACTTTGCCAAGTGTCACCAGGCCCGTGTTCCATGTGTGGGCCTGGGTATGAGGCTAGGATTCATATGGGCTTCAATGGGTATATGGACCATACACAAACAGCTAGTGTATACCAGGTGCTCTACCCCCTCCCCACATTGCCTGGGTCCTCATATACTGGACTCTCTCTACCTTCCGTGCCGGGTGGAGAGGGGCTGGTGGCTAGACTGAGTCCTCATGTACTGGACTCTCTCCACCTTCCGTGCCGGGTGGAGAGGGACTAGTGGCTAGACAGAGTCCTCATCTACTTGACTCTCTCCACCTTCCGTGCCGGGTGGAGAGGGGCTAGTGGCTAGACTGAGTCCTCATCTACTTTACTCTCTCCACCTTCTGTGCCGGGTGGAGAGGGGCTAGCGGCTAGACTGAGTCCTCATCTACTGGACTCTCTCCACCTTCTGTGCCGGGTGGAGAGGGGCTAGTGGCTAGACTGAGGCCTCGTGTACTGGACTCTCTCCACCTTCCATGCCGGGTGGAGAGGGGCTAGAGGCTATAGACTGAGTCCTCATGTTACATCCTGTAGGTCCATATGGAGACTGTTTCTATGCTACGAGAAGAGGTTCTTGTTCAAGATGAACCGTACACAGCTGTACACCAGTGGCACACATTATACTGCAAGACTTGTCCATCGTAGTCTCTGCAACAGACTCCAAAATCATCGTGTAGAACTTGATTGTTTAATACTAATCTTGCCATGGTTTGTAATCAAGTACAATTTTGGGATTTGTATGCATACAATTGGCATCACAGCACAAGTCTTTTTTGAACACAAGACTCTTGGAATGTGGATGGCTGGAGCAGCATATTGAGGTTCATTAACCGTTCATAATGGAGTCACTCCAATTGCCCCTGCTCCCCCTTCCAGCTGCTGGGTCTCCCCTCTCTCCCTCAGCTGCAAGATGTCACTCCATAAAACCCAAGTGTCCCTCTGGTGCATGATGTAGGCTCTCGGTGGCAGCTGCATGGTGATGCACATGTAGGCTCTCGGTGGCAGCTGCATGGTAGCAATGTTTTTAATGAGCTGTGTACAGTACATTTCCCTGAATTTAATTGCAGGCAGTAGCTAGCATTTCATACAGTATTATTTTTACAACTCTTTCATGCACCTATTCGTATGACTACTGCATGATAGAGCAGTGCATATAATATGTGGGTGTGGAAGATTGAATATTATGATGCATGAGTGATGTACGTATAATTTTCCCATACCTCTCATCAACACTTACGCTATTGGGTAATACAGTCGTAAAACCTCCGATAGTGGACCCTCCGAGATAGGGACACAATAATTATAATAAACCTCTCCACAAAGGACGCTTTACAAGGTCCCAAATAATGTTTGCATAATTATGGTTCTAATACATTTTGAACCTCCAAGAAGAGGACAACCTCTCTACATAGAACAAAAGACTTGAATTTGTATTGTTCCCAAAGTGTCCTTTGTTCGGAGATTTGACTGTAATTAGCTATCAGGAGCCAATACTAAGACTAGCCTCAAACCCAGGGTAATAATAATAATAGCACTATAGATCCAACTCCACCCTAATGCTAAGCCACATGACCTATAGGCATAATTATAATAGTTCCATAATCATTATGCCAAAAAAAAAGTCTATAGCAGCCTTCCCTCGATGCCAAAGGAAAACAAAAGAACCCTGAAAAAAAATGAACAAGAAAAAGAAAACCAAAAAAAAAAAACAACCAAAACTTGAGGGGAAAGAGAAAAAAAAGAAGAATACAACCTAGCAACAACCCATCCCTCCGTGACAGGTCAGACACCGAAGTGTGCAGCCTCAGGAGCGCTGGATAGGCGTGACTGGAATCACAGGAGGCTAACCTGCTTTCTACCAGAACACTTTTAGCTTCGGTGGTCAGATGGGAACCGGCGTACTCGAGCTGCTAGGCGGGGAAGTCGAGAACCGGTATGTACGGAGTGGCCCAGACTCGTACTCGGTTATTGGGGAGGCGAACACTCAACCCCCAGGCTGCAAAGCAAGTGCTTAGCGAGTGTGCCATCCCGACTTCCCGCCAAAACTTGCTACAAATTCAATATTTAAAGCCCAAACCGGAAGCAGCCTGTTGCGCATGCGCGCAGGCTGACCTTTGAACCTTTGAGCATAAATGGTGGCCGAGTCCAAATCTAGCTAAGGTCTTCAGTTTGTAGCAGTTTGCTACATAGTATTACTCTGCTCTTAGCGGCATGGAATCACTAACGAAGTTTGGAGTCAGCATTGAACTGAGTTGGTGAGTAGACTAAGCCGGGCAGACGAAAAGAAGCGTGTGGGGTCTGAAACTTCAAAGACGTCATAATTTGGTCTTACTTTGCTTCTGTGACGAGGAAGAATGTGCTGTCACCGAAATAAACGTTTATGGAGGACGTCTGGATTTTGGTGAGTGTCATCAGCGAGAAGAAAGTAGTCCCTAGTTGTCTGCTCTAACAAAGGAAAGCAGTACAGAGCATGGCTTTATATTTAAGTCAGGAGAAAACAGCAGGGAATGTGAAGAGCAGTACACACACACACACACACACACACACACACACACACTTGGGTTCTACTACCGGACTTGCGTTAGTCACGCAAGCCAGCCTCTTTTTCTCCGCATGCACTGGCGATGACGTGTTGGTACATGTTGCTGATGTGCGTCAATGAATACTGAATCTATCCTTTGTCTCCTTCCTGTACAGGCTATTAGTAAGCTAACAACGCTTGCTAATCTTCACTGAAACGGCACAACTGAGCTGCTCAGCTGATAGTACTGTAAGTATGTGTGTGGTTGCGGGGGGGATGGGGTATGTTTTTGAAACCCCAAATAAAATTTATGTAAGGGACGCACGTCATCCAAGTGTGAATCATACTTGACAATAGATTCGTCCAAAAACGGAATGTGCAAATCATTCATTTTACAGTCACTTGCCCTGGGGCGCGAAACTCAGGCGTTTTGTGCCCTCGTGCTCGTGACTGTAAATTGCGTACATCCCGACTAAGCGTGATCTAACTGGCTAATGTGACGTTGTTTACTATAGCTTGTGTCACACTGCAGCACGGTTGCTATGGAGACTCCGTGGTGACCGCTGTATCCATGGTTTAGCCTGGCTTCAGTTCAGTACTGCAGTGCAGAGCTGCTAGTTGTTGATAAAGCGTCCTTTGTAGAGAGTTTTGTTATATTGTGTCCCTATCTCGGAGGGTCCACTATCGGAGGTTTTACTGTATACCTGCTGTCTGCATTAAATTAACTGCATGTACATATTGCATCAGGAGCACATGAGCCGCTGAAGGCGGTGAAGGAGCGTTCAACTAGTAAACACAAGTGTGAAGCCCGGTAGTAAAAACCTAAAGTTATTATGCAATTAATCCCAGGCTCCTCCCCCAGCTTTTTGTCGCATACTGTACAGTATGCGACAAAAAGCTGGGGAGGAGCCTGGGAACGAGGCTACTCACGTATACTTTTTTCAGTCCAAGTCAGATTTGATGTAATCTCAGAGCTATAGCTAGCTTCCGAGCAAATCTTGTTAAACCATCTATTGTGTCCAACACTTGTATCAGTCTTGCAAGCAAACCGCTGAGACAAAAAGGCGTCTTGTTAAGGTTGATCCTCACTTGGGTATCAAACGCAATTCCTGGAGCTCCAGCAAATGTCTCTAGTTCTTTTGATTGGTAATTTTCAACAACGTATGTGTATGTGTCATCTGTAGGGAAAACAGCTTGTAGATCTGAGTTGAGTTCTTGCCATGTAAGTGGAGTTGGTGGTGGACATTTAGACTTGTGAAGATCAAAGGCACACAGTGACTCAGTCTCACTCTCATTACCAGTAAGTGTAGTTGGTGGTGGAGTAAGAGTAGATGGATTGGACAAAGATTTGGGCGGTAGTGCAACAAAGAACTCAGAGCTATGGCTGAGATCTGTATGTTCTATGCCTTGTTTGGATGGATGAGGTGGGAGGGGGTTTCCCTGAGAGGTCATTGGTTGCTAGTTCAAGAACACAGTTCTCAGTCATTCCTGTGATGTCACTAGATGGGATGCATGATGGTATGTCTGTCAGAGGGGGTTTCCCTGAGAGGTCATTGGTTGCTAGTTCAAGAACACAGTTCTCAGCCATTCCTGTGATGTCACTAGATGGGATGCATGATGGTATGTCTGTCAGAGGGGGTTTCCCTGAGAGGTCATTGGTTGCTAGTTCAAGAACACAGTTCTCAGCCATTCCTGTGATGTCACTATAGGTGGGATGCATGATGGTATGTCTGTCAGAGGGGGTTTCTCTGAGAGGTCATTGGTTGCTAGTTCAAGACCACAACTCTCAGCCATTCCTGTGATGTCACTAGATGGGATGCATGATGGTATGTCTGTCTGAGGAGGTAGGAATGGTGAGAGGTTTGAGGACTTACTAGGACAACTCTCTTGCTATAATCAACTCTCTCTCTGGTATGGTTGTAACAATGGATAATGAAATTGGAGAGAACACCACAATGAATGTTATTCATAGGGGATAATTATGTTGTGGTTTGGGTTTTCCTGTCGCAAGACTTTTCAATCTGCTGTACCAAACGACTGCCATGGCAGGAAGTGACTGCAAGTTGACGTCTCATGGATAATATTTCACCAATACAATATCTATTAATACAACACGGGAGTGGTGCCCATACCTGTTTTGCGCTGATCTGTCCCCGGCGCTGTGAACAACGAACGGTAGTGATCATCTGCTTTGCACGCTTCAACATCCAAACATTGGGCTGACTGTGAAAGAATGGGCATTTAGATTCTTCATTGAACACCACCCCCCGTGTGTCTACCATCTGTCTACCTGCACGCTACCAGGCCTTCCCCACCGTATTTGCATGCTGCAAAGTGATCGAATACTGCTGGTGGGAATGGCCTGGGAACGAGTCTACTATACATGTACAGGATGTTATGGTACCTGTAGTGATAGATCACACACGTCCTTGTAGTGTGTTGGAACGGCCTGGGAACGAGTCTACTATACATGTACAGGATGTTATTGTACCTGTAGTGATCGATCGCACACGTCCTTGTAGTGTGTTGGAATGGGGCCTCATGCCAAGCTAGCTTGTGTTTCCTAATCTGTAGGTTTGGGGATATACCTGAGGACACCAGGACTTCCAGTGCTACATCCAGGTTGGATGATACAATTCGACACGTCTTTACTTCAAATTAAGTAAAGACGTCTTACAGTCCAGTGTGTGTAACAGTTATAGCTGCAGTTTTCCCTGCACTGCGTACGAAATTAGTGCATGGATTTCTGTCACTTGGCAAATATTGGTCATCTGGTGACGATAGTAGGAACGTGACTTGGTCTCCCTAGGAAGGGGCGGGTGGTAGACAGGAGATGATTGTCTGAATGACCTTGGAATGGCCATCCCTTAGAATGCTGTGTACATGTGAATTGTTGTCAGTAAAAAATCATGTATGTGCACTTGAAGTGGTGTCACTGTTCTTACACTTTATTGACGTGACTCCCTTACCAGGTGAGGAGACAGTGATGTTCGAAGGTATTCCAGGAGAGAGAATACCGGCCTGAGAGTACTCCCAGCAAGCCTCAGGTTCAGGTGAGAGTATTTGTTGGTTGTGAGTCAGTGTTCCATATTCCCAGTCTCTCCTAGCCTTGCTGCCCCCCCCCCCCCCCCCCCCCCCCCCCCCCCCCCCCCCCCCGGAGAAGAATGCTTTCAGAAGGGGACTACTCATGTGATGTGAGCATTCCAGTCCAAGTGTATACCAGAGCAGGGAGGATTGTTGTTGCTAAGCAGGCAGTTTTAATCCGTGAACCTGAACACAAAAGGTCAAGCATGTCCCCTCCTCATGTCTAGTGCTGTTTGCCTGGACAATGTCCCTGTGTAAACTTGCAGTAGATTAGCAAGGGTTGCTAAGGACAAAAGGTCCCTTAGTGACCAGTTTGAGTTCTGCATGTGTGTCTTGGTCTTGGTTCTTGGTTGTTATACCATCACTGACAGGCTCCCTCCGTATGTAGACTATGTAGGCCCGTAATGAAGGTTGCTGGGGGGGGGTGTTCCCCAGTTTGGTACAGTGGCAGTCATTGTGATATTTGCTGTGTAGAAATTACAGTCACATTGTGCCATCATGTGCATGCTTAGGCCCAACCCATTAAGCTACAGACAATATCAGCTCTGGTGACTCTAGCATCAGATTCCAATGCACGTATGAACACACACACACACTCACACACACACTCTCACACACACTCTCACACACACTCTCACACTCACACACACAGGTTGTCATAGAGAAGAAGATCACGCTGTGGTCAGGGGGACTGATTATTCTTCTATGGACAATCATCACAGTATGGCCGTCTCCGTCCTATTCCACCTGAGGAACTACCAGCGGAATGGCAGTACAAGAGGCTCTGAAGAGTGAAGTGGATCTACAGCTGCTACACACTTAACAACTATGTGATGACATGACTGATTTGCAATCAGTGGCCATTGTAAGCACTAGGATGTGCTGCATTACCATGGTATAATATGTCAGTATTTCATCCCAAATCCAGTCCTGCTCTAGCTGTTTATATCGAATTTACCTTGCGTGCTTTGATGTCCGTAGAAATTTGAAGGCAGCTGCCATGAAATTCTCCGTGACAAGGAACTGGAGCGAGCAAGACTGATGATCACCGACTGGATCTTGGCACACCTGACCCCTCCCTCTCAGCCACCGCAGCTGCAGGGAGAGCAGGAGCAGCAGGCCGGGGAGGAAGGGCAACAAGGTGGTGGACAGGAGCAGGAGGAGGAGGGAGGAACAAGGGAAACAAGCTGGAGAACAGGCAGATGAAGAGGAGCACCAGCAAGACGAAGAACCACAAAGTTGACATTAAGACACCACTCCAAGTTGATGAACAGCTGTGCTACAATGGTGTTGATCTTTGTTTGTTTGTCATCCTAAGGAAGTTAGGCCTTGAGTATTCGTTCGTTTAGCAATGAATTGTCAAAACAGAGATTGCTGTTACCCATTTTCTTCATGTGCTCATTTAAGGGGTGGTCAAAGCAGTGGGTACCATTTACTTCTGAGGAGAGGAAAACAGCTGATGTGAACGAGCAGTCGCAGCTCCCTTGGGACCTCCATGACCTGGGGGGGTTGGGAGGGGGGGGGGGGGGGGGGGGGGGCAACGTCACTCCTCGATCACGACCAGAGGTTCTGCTGGAGGATGGCCGCTCCGATGACAGCTATATAGTGCATGAGTGACCACGATGAAATTATGAAAAGAAGGCATTTGGATCTTAGACGTTGGGTTACATTACAAACTGTAAAACAGTTTAGTTGCCCGCATGCCTATAATTTATATGGCCTTGTTAGATCGCCTTCTCAGCAGCTTCACACCATGCAGTTTCAGGCATTATACCTTCAACTTGCATAACAATGAGGATTCAGTGATCACCTTCTCAGCAGCAAATTCACACCATGCAGTTTCAGGCATTATACCTTCAACTTGCATAACAATGAGGATTCAGTGATCGCCTTCTCAGCAGCAAATTCACACCATGCAGTTTCAGGCATTATAGCTTCAACTTGCATAACAATGAGGATTCAGTGATCAAGCATGTGCAGATGTATGCCAACTCTAAAGCTTGTAATAAAGTCATGATTGAATGACATGCAGATGTATTACGTTATAGCTCTCCAGCTGGCATCCAGCAGCTGCTTACTGGAACAACAATTGCAATTTTGTTACAATTTGGGAGGAGGGGCCGGGCAATGGGTACATTTGGCTGCATGCCTGATACAAAAATTAATAGTGAAAGAGCAATAACACTTGAGTAATAATAACTAATGATATTTTCACTGAAGTTAATAACTGAAAGATACTTAATTTACTAAAGGATACTATAATGATAAAAAAAAAAAAACAAGAGAGCAATGGTGTCTACGAACCTAGTGCATTCTTAACCTAGCTGTTCTTTGTATTCTGAGTCATTCAACATGCAGTTCAATCAGGTTCCCCCAGGTGGCATCAGAACTGTCCAAACAAAGAGTGAATAACTCGTGGCAGCAGATAACTGTACATTCAACCTGTGTGCGTGCTCCACTTCACCGTTCCCAATCTTTCATCCCATAATATAGGCATTGGATTGAGGAATCCAACTTGCAATAATTCCTTCCAGTCTTGGGCGATGGTCTTGATAATTTTCACTTTATCCCCTTTGGTCTTCAGCCTCATCAGCTGCAAGGGCCATGCATCCTGGGCTTGGTGTCTACAAAAGAGAGCGCAGATACATCCAGGAGTAACATGCATAATTTATGATATGTTGTCCGCCCTATTGTATTTCAGCATCAGACACTTTATAATGGTTATTATGATCATGCCTACCCGTGATGATTTGGGATCCACCGATGAACTGAGTGGAAAAGAGCAAGAATATGCACGACATGCAATTGCATGAATTATTTACTAAGCTTATGCACCATATATACAAGGTAGCTAGTCCATGAACTGCATGGTTTATTTTCCCCATGATAATCATGTTTGTGCCCAAGTTCACCACAGATCAGCATCTAAGTCACTTTGCATTTGCTCATACTAATGCAATCGTTTGTACCTAAAACGTGGGATAATTAACCAGAAAACATTACCAATGCCATTAGTTTGATTGTATTTAAATCGTTGTACCATCATGAATAGTCAGTAGTTTGTCATTTTATTAGCCTGTGGCTGAGGGTAGCTAATGCACAAATTTACATTACACTTCCACACTCTACCCACATGCACTGGAGTCACAGCCTGCCTCATTGAACCACACCAGGCAGCCATCAGGAGGTCAAATTGCTTGTGGGTGATGGGACACTTCAGGATACACGGTTTTCCATTACACTTTCACACTCTACCCATTAACTCGATCAGTGGATCACGTGTTAATTCTTCTACTGACTACCAGCTGCAGATGACAGATGCACACCCCCGGCCAGACCATTCTCATGTACCTGTGTATCCGTAGTGTGTTATGCACGTTGTTTAGTTAAGGTTCCTTGTGCAGATGCATGTACATTGTTGCCTTCCAAAACTGCTTGAAAGAATTAAAGTCTTCTTACCATTTTGCAGCATTGCTTCATCATATCATTCAGCTGAGAATAATACAGGCCTGTAGTTAATTGGGCTCTGTGTTTTTTGGATTACGAATAGTGTTCCATTCTTCCAAACTGAAGGCAAATTTTCTGAATCAGTTTTGATAAAGATGTTTGTCAGAGATGGGGAGCAGTTTCCCTTCTAGCGTCCTGACTCCTGGCTGAAATGACATCAGAGCCACTATATATATATATCACAAGCTCACAACGTCATGCACAGACCAAGAGAAAGCAAACAATGTCATGCTCTGACACGTACTGCTTCTCAAAGTGCTTCTGTACAGATTACAATGTTAACATGTAATGTTATTTCCGGATCCATGACAAAGATGATTATTATTATTACACCATTAGCGTTTTCAAGAATACAACACGTGTGTTATTGTCAGTCAGGCTATCCTCATGAGCCCCTCATATGACTGCAGCAGTCCAAGAGAGCTGACAGGAGTCCAAGAGAGCTGACAGGACCATCACAAAGACCAGCTGCATACTTTTAGAAGAAGGCTGCAAATGCCCTCAAATCCAAGGAATAGAGCTCAGAATTTCGGAGTAAAGGGTAATAGAGTTCATATATTTCATCACTGGAGTAGCTATCCCCAACCTGCATGCATGTGTGTGCAAAGAGATACCTCCAAATACCAGCAACAATGACGTCAGATGGTGGCCTTCAATGGTGTGTGTCTTATGCTGAGGGCATTTGCAGTCTTCTACCAGCAATTCCTCGATCAAGCTCCTCATAAAAATTCCTTGCAAAGGTCCACACAATCATCAACAGGAGGACCTGGTTGTGGTTGGAGAAAGACTGTAGCTCTTCTCCTATGTATAGAAATTACGCATACCCTGTGGGATGTACTGGCTATGTGAAGGCAGACCATGAACTGTACTTTAGCTCGCTTTCCCCTCACTCACTCTTCATCTCTTACTGTAGTCCTCGTCCCATCCTTTATTGTCCATTTCCTTGTTCCGTCCTTGTCCATTTCCTTCTTCGACGTCCTTGTCCATGCAGGACGTTGTGGTTTGCATTAAAGCCCTCCTAGAGTGCTACCCACCCTAGCTATAGCTTATTGCAAGGGTGTTGGGCTTATAAACCAGCAATTGCAACATAATGCAATGTCACGCATCCGGCCCTTGTGAGGATGATTTATACGTCTAATATCATAGCCTTCACTAGAGCATGCAGTAGTTATTGCAGTTCTCATGCATTGTTACTATCGCGATTCCAAACCGTGCAACTGCACGTTTGAAATAACTAGACTCTAATTATATGTGCATGAAACTAAAGTGAAACGCATCCATGATATTGTAGCAATGCAAAATTATTATTTCCACAAAGAAAATTTGAACTGCATACTTGCAGGCTTGTAAATACAGCAATTACTGCAGTTGTATCAACCATTATACAGGACAAAAAAGAGTTTGTGCTAATGGAGGGTACTATTGTAGTCCTGACTGTGGCATATCAATCCCTGAGAAACAGTGAGAATAAGAGAGAAACTTAAACCACTGCACACAGCTAGCCTGCACATTCCTTCAAGAACCAGGTACAGAGATGACAGCATATTTGTTGCATGACTCACCATAATTCCTGCAGAGGCAGTCTGCTTCACTCACATCACCTGACTCGACCATGGCTTGGACCAGCTGCCAGTATGATGCTTGCGGACAGTTCCTCAGCCATGCCTTAAACATGTCTCGCTTGCAACCTTCGTGATCTCGTGGACGATTACTTTCAATGGTATCAAGGTCGTCATCTTCGATGTCCAACTGCAGTCCCAGGTTATACCAGCTTTTCACTTTGACCCTGACCAGATCCTTCAGGGTTGGCCTGGGGGCTGCACAAACAAGACATGCATAATCATCATAATTATGGATGCAAAGTGCTATCATTAGAGAAGATAACATTATACATGTAAGTCATGGATAGTGCTATCATTAGAGAACAGAACATTTATACATTCACTTGATCAAACAGTCTAGCACATGTATTACTGATACTTTATACAATCATGCCTACCCGTGATGACTTGAGATGACTGGGTTGCTGCAGCAGAGGTGGTTGCATCTGAGGAATGATAACCATACGAATCACAATCATCAAGAAACCATTATCATTACCACAATCTTGCACATGATGTAGTTTTATTATAATAATAGCCACAGGATACTCCAAGATATTATGTTACAGTGAAACCTGTATACATGTTAGTGTGATGACAGTGCACCATGTGGTTTGTGTTCAACACTTACCAAGTGGGTCAAGTTTGGAGGTCTGCAGAGTTGGGAGAGAAGGTGGAGGACAGACTGCTCCTCTCTGTGGAGATGATACTGCATGTGCAGATGGGAACAACACATGATGTGTACAGTCTGTATTACAGCACAAAATACTTTATATACTCAGGCATACCTGTGGTGACGTGGGATCCACTGGGAGTGGGAGATGACCGGGTTGCTGTACCAGAGGTGGTTGCATCTGAGGAAGAAACCATTCAACATGCAACAGGTGCAAACAAATCAGTCCACTATGAAAAGTATAGACAGACAAACTTATTGTTAACTGGATGCATGTAGCTAGGTCACAGAGAAGCATGCACCATAAGTACTCTGCTGGTGCAAGTAGCTACGCATACCCAGGGAAGGGTGAGGTCCAGTTGCTGCAAAAGTGTCTGCTCTGCTGTCCACCAATGAACTATCCTGAACAGAGAAGAGCAAGAATATACACCCTGAAGAAATTGTTCAGACACGATGCAAAAGGGGAAATTAATGCATAGATTACACAAGCTGCAATCATAGCATACCTCATTGAACCACACCAGGCAGCCATCAGGGAGGTCAAGCCGATTGCTGGTGATGGGACACTTCAGGATACACGGTTTTCCATGAAGCAGCGTGAGTGTGGCGGGATGGGGTGACTGGTCGGAACCTAGCTCTTCTGGACAGAAGAAGGCAAAGGAATGTGCTGCCTTTCGAGAGCAGTGTAACGCTTCACAAACCTCGCTTATACTGCTGCTGATGCACTGGCGAACCTCACTACATACGCTTGCAAGAGGAATCCTGCGATTTGAAGCTCCTGAGAAAGAATGAAGCTCGATGGATAGGAAACCGGGTAGCACCTTCAGCTGAAAGGAATCGTATGGGCCAACAGAGAGGCAGATTTGGTCTCTAAAGATTTTGTCCTGCTCCAAGCCCCACTCCAGACTTGACTCCATTTTATTCTCGAGTAGGTGAACCGCCATCGACCCAAACAGTCCCTTAGGACAATATCCACTCTCGAACGTCACCAGCAGAGGGCAGGCAGGAGAGGGAGTCGTGGCGGGTATTGCAGACTGGCTGCTCTCGGAGTGTGTAAGGACACACGGGATGAAATACTGAGAGGAAGCACCATCTTTCCTGAGCTCTGCTACGATGTTGAGGTGCTGCAGGAGTGCAACAAGTTTTGAAGGAGGAAAAAATTCGGTCGACTTGGCTAGCTTTTCGAAGACATCAAGTGGGAAGATTCCTTTGCGTGTGAACAGCTCATGAAGGGATGGATCAGTGCGGTCAAATGTAAAAGTGGCAACAAGAAGGTCGGTGATCACATCGAAGAGGTACCGAAGGTCCTTGATAATGAACTCTCTGAGTTCTGGTACATCACGGTAGTAGCGAATCACTCCGACATTCCCATGAAGGAATTGCAGAGCATCACTCATCTCATCACGTGTTCTGATTCCACACTTCTGAGCAACTCTGAAGCATCGCTCGTATTCGAGAACAGGCGCCTTCAGCTGCTGCAAGATATTGCTAAACATGAGCCACGAGACAGGAGTATTCACTCTATAGTTGTCTCCGTGCTTTCCAATACGCTCCACACCAGCTCGGATCTGCTGCACATCCTCATCGCCTTCTGACAGGTTGTTGACTGCAAGGATCAACCGAGATTCGGAAGCAAACTGGACCATCCCCTCCCGATAAGCTTCGGTCCTTTTAACTACTGCCTGGAGAGCGTTGTCTATCTGAAGGAGGTGTTGGTCTGACACACGGTCTTTGTGTGTGCCGACAAAGAAAGCTCTGGGCAAGATGTCAACCCTTTCACTGCCTACCATTCGGGTTACACTAGTGGACGCAATGGTAGCAAGACTCTGAAGAAGAGTCTCCAGTACTGTGAGGCCAGCCTCGTATGGTACAATGGACTCCCCACTAGAGTTGATGTACTCCACCTGATACCTGCTATTGAGCTCAAGATCAAGACGGAACACCAGGAAGAAGACGGAAGGACCACAGACAAGAATTGGAAGCAGCTCCTGAAACTCTGGCTGACCTCCTGTATCAGTGAGGTACACTGTCCAGTGGTCATCGAGCAGATCCTTCAATTTGGACCATTTCTTCTCGAAAGAATCTCCGAATACCTCAAGTGGATGTGTGGTACCTTGTTCCTCTGGTACCGGTGGCTGTGAGGAAGGCTGTGGACTGGGGGAAGAAGCTGGTTGCTGACGTTGCTTGGTACGTGGGGTCCGTTTAAAGAGGTTTCGAAGAAACTTCGATAGAGAGAATGGCTCACCTGGCTGTGTCTCAACTGGAAGATTTGCGGTGATTGAAGCAGGCTGAGCGATATCTTCAGGTGCAATCTTCGACACATCGCACATCAGCAAGGTGGCTTCATCGTCAAGATCCTCCAGTTCACACCAGAGCAGCCCCGACACATGTACCGTGGACTTCCTGATCTCCACACGCACAACCTTTTCAGCCACCCCAGTACTAGCACACGAAGACAGATGCTTTCCAAGGAGACGACGCATCAACGAACTTTTTCCAGACCGTGGCATCCCTATGAATACACAGTGAATAGCCGTCTGATCTATGGACCCTTTCTCCTTCATAGCTCGCTCACAGGCAGCAAGACGCCTCCTCTTATCTCCTGGTGCAGAAAGACAAAAGAAGAATCATTACGGACCGCATAAAATCAACACTTCCTAAACCAGGATGAGTCAATATTGACCTCCATAGTTTCATGATGAAGACGGAGCACATGTACAACAGCACTGAGGTCATTCACATCATACACTTCTAGTGACGACCATTACAGACAGTCAACCACCAGTCAAGGACAAGACATTGGCTACTACACAGCTTATTGACTATGTTACACTGTGGCAGTATATCACATCAGGGAGCTACCTATACCCACACAGACAATGCCCAGCTAGCTATAGTGTGATCATGACTGCATGTATCATGACAGCTGGGAGTACCAAGTCACATACACACACTACTATTGTTGGCCTCTAAACTGTTTAACAAGTCAGACTCAATAGGAACTGCACAAATCATGCATTGACACAAACACACACACCACACCACAATGTAACACACAACACATGTGTACTAAACACACACATTACTGACACAAAAAGATCACAGTATATGTAGCTACATGTACATTACACAATTCACACAATATTTTATACACACTTCACATTTATCGTAGCTACACATGTGCAACATTGACAGATAAGTCCGTAGTTGCTCGTTATTATCTCCCGAAAGAGCACCCATGCACGTGTGGTGCACCTTACATGCTCACTGGACAGAGGGTGGGTGCTCTTTCCAGTGTTTCTGCATTCAGCCCCAAAAGAGTGTACACCATTGTTTATGTAGCAGCCAGCGTGTGTGTGTCAGAGCCATGTCATCTACACCACAGGAGTCACTAGCACTGTCATCTGTTCTTCATGCTCACTGTCAAGTTCAGGGATGGCACTATTCACCAAGTCGTACCATCAAGCACTTGATGAGGTCCCGTGTGAGCAATTGAGGTCCCGGTGTGTATCTTCGTCTCCATGGACAAGCCAACACATACACCATAGGTATGACACGGATGCACAGACTTAGCAAGCAAAGTTTCTTACCTCAGATACGTGTAGCGCTTCTTGAAGCTTCGTGAATGCACTCCAGTTTGGTCTGTCACACGAGGCACAAGGCTAGGGTAAGTGTGGGTGCTCATATGAGTAAACTTTGACCCTATACAGGAAATTAAACCATCAGTGGGGGGTGGGTGTTCTTTCGAGGGTGGGTGCCTTTCGTGAGACTACGGTATACACAATGTGCACACAATACATGTACACAGAACAAACGAGGACTTGGCTTGGAATGCATCATGAGAGCTGGGAGCCATATAGACACAGTACATCTACATCGCAGTACTCAGGATACTACAGTCAGGAGCCCTCATGTTTCTAGCTCCCTCGGTCCAAACACACACACACACACACACACACACACACACACACACCTACAGACACCACTGCACACACACACAACTGCAGCACACACAATCATGCTTACACTGCACACAATGTCATGTGTATACTTAGTGTACACACATAGACACATGCCCATACAACGTACGTGGTTACTATATTACACCTGCAGTACTGACACACAATGATCACATCAAACACGAACAATTAACTGAATCACCACTCACAGCAGCACAACTGGCTGGGTTCAAATTCCGAGCTTTACCCAAAGCTCAATGAGGCACAAATTGGTTCCAGGGAATGTTTGTCAGGGTCATGTCCGGCCAGTGAAGCACTGAGCTGACCAACAGCTCCAGCAACAGAGTTACACAGGCAGACATCCTGGCATGTAAAGACACCTCATGCTCTAATGATTACAGGTTTCCCATCCTGATTGGGAAGGTGTTTACACACCATGAATATGCCACCAATCTTTCACCAGTGAGCAAGGAACTAGCTCAAGCTTACTGACCCTGATACAGATGGGGCTAACAGTGAGCCTGGGTAGGATGACTGTACAGGAACAATGTGCATAAGGAAATACCAACGTCACTATTATATGCGGGTACTAGTTTTAGTGAATTGATCGTAACTTATCGTGGTTACTATTATTACCGATACTCTGAATCAGTTCAAATGGCAACCGCACTGCTGGTGGCTAGTGCAACAGGTAGGGCAAACTAATGATGCCTCAGGTCTTCCTCTCACCTCGTGGATATGCATCCACCAGCTCATACTATACAGCTAGCATCGTTCCCATATCACCCAGGCTACTTTGTATGGTAGGTGGCTAGCTTATTTTTTTTCGCCCAATTAAGTACTTTTGTAACGTCACATACTGCCAATAATGGGTATAAAACTCACAGAATTTGCTAATTTAGTACCACAAATACTTAAGAGACTCTATCATTCAAGGGAGTTTATTCTGTGAAGTGTCAGCAAAAGTAAACTGGTCACCCACTGGGATTAGTCCTCAAGACATTCTGATTACAGATCAACACTCCTACTACTGAGCCATGCAGACCCCTCAGCAGAGGAGTGCAACACTGGGCTACTAGTGGACTAGTCTACAGGCATTCGTACACACTCTGTTATTCACAGGTAACTAGTGCTTAAGCCTAACAAGAAAAGTTTACAGCTTGTAATTACCACTTAGCATCATGGGAAAAGAACTGATTAGCAGAGAAGCTTGCCAAAGGTGAAGAATATGGTGGGATTGTAGCCTCGTTCCAAGGCGCGCGGTAATTGGAGAGCTCTTCTCTCCAATTACCGAGCGCCTGGGAATGAGGCGAGGTGGAATTGCTGAAGAGTGCTGTTACATTAGGATGTGTGAAGAGAAAAATACCTGAGACGTCAACTGGCGTCAAAGGAGTGTGTTCAGAATTAGATTCCTGGACCAGTTATCCTTAGCATCTTTTACTGTCGTGATCAAAATGGCCTGGATTAGTTTGATTTTAAAATGAAGTACCAATAGTTGACCATCAACTGCTTGATTCAGTATCAAACATGTCACATGATTCACATCCGTCACATCCGTACCTTTGATATATTTGGCAGTGATCTCCTCTGCCTGGTCGTCGAGGTCCATCCCCCGTAGAGCTCCAGCCACCTCCTTCCAGGAGGGGGTTGGGTAGTATCTGACGTAGTAGTCTACCACGGCCTCCATTCTGTGATGATCACTCTGGTAGAGGCTATCAATGATCTCCTCCCTCTTAGAGTCTGGCACACCAAGCCAGAAACCTAGGTCCTCCCAGTGGTGCTCTACCTCCTTCACCACCTCCATGAGGTTGTCAGTGGTGAGGGTGGGGTCAGCTGGGTGGGGAGACAACATGGGGGAGATATGGTGATGTTGTAATCCTGTTTTATAAACAAAGTCAATCCAGGAAAAGTCAGCTTCACAGGCAGAATCCAAACACAAGCAGACACAATGGATGGGTACCTACAGTGACTAAGTGGGCAGGTGGCAGGTGGGGGCACAGTAATTATTGGTGACTTTGAATCCCAACATCGGACATCACACTATTGCATTGAGTATGTCCCTTGTATTAGTGCAGTGCACTATAATAATGTACTTGGAGAGGGTCATGGTACTGGTGTGCTAACAAACTATACTATCAATACTTGGTCAGACTGTCACCAGTAGAGAACTTCAATTCTGAAATGTTTCGACTACACTTTGGTAGTCTTCTTCAGTCAGTAATGCACAACTCTACTGGTGAGTCCAACCAAGTATCCATAGTATAATGATGAATCCACGCACAGGGAAAACAAAAAGGCTGGGTAATGCAAAGCAATCATGTATTATGGGAATTCTGTGGAAACTGACTGTAATGGGACATGAATGTACCGTACGTCTGTATCTTCAGTTACTTCCCACTGTGAGTAGTTTACAAGTGTGTTGTAGTAAATCATGTCTCTTGCATGGCAACCATAGGTACATGTATACTAACATGCATGGAGTATACACAAGTAAGCCAGTGAGTAGACCCTCTATTAGTGTGCACACTGCACAACACAAGTCCGATTACAGGTAGTCAAGAAATGCACATACCGTTTGGCAAGTATCGTTTCGTCTTTGCCAGTGCTCTCTCCTCTCCCTCCTTGTACAGTACTTCAGCCAGCTTCTCCCAGGAGGGCTTTGGGTGAGTGTTGACCCAGTACCCTCCCACAGCACGGCTCTTCTCCTTCTCTGAGGATGACTGCTGCTTGATTTCCTGTAGCTTGGAGTCTGGGATTTGAAGTCCAGATGTGAGTAGATGACTTTGTGCCACCCTCTCCCAGTCTCCCACCTCCCCCATCACCTCCGCCACATTCTCCACAGTGAGGGTGGGGTCTAAGGGAGAGACACAAGCAGAAGGGGAGGACAGTGAGGAGAACAGCAAATAAACAATGTTGTGGTCACCATCAGTTAATCCACTCCATGCTAAGTCACCTGGAAGCATCTGATAACAGTCACTTTGGTATGCACTAGAATGACCATAATTCACAACGGCAATTGGCTCACAGAACACAGTTGGAGCAATCTATGTTGTACGTGAGTTGGGGATAGCTTGTAGCACATGGTTCGATTGTACTACAGGGAATTGGACATGCAACTTAAGATAATTGGTAGCAGTCACCCACGTAGTATGGAAACACTGTAGTTTACATACACACTGACGGTACTGATGAGCAAAACACGCTGATTCTCAAGGTGCATATGAGGGTAAAGAAGTGTGGCAGTAATCCTGAATTCATAACACAATGTGAAGTACACTAAGGTACAATAGCTATGCATGGAGTATACAATTACTACACAAGTAGGCCAGTAAGTATTGGTGTGCATCCATTACACCACAGACATTGCACAGTACAAGGGATTGTCATTGCCATAGCAACGGAAACCTGGAACTTCATTTTAGGTCTTCTGTGGTAACCACCTCAGGAGTGACAGAAACAGAAGAAACTAGAGTGTAGTCATGGAAATACTTACACCCACATGCCATAACACGTGCAATAACAATCTGACTGAACAAATACACAATGTCATGGACTCCATACACACATGATCACCAGATTACAGTGACTATCAACATTGCTCTGTGTAACCTCAAAACTTCACGTTAGGTAGTACACTGAGGCAGTATCACAATGGTGGAGGGTACACATACAAACCCTACAAACATAAATACTGCCTTGTGCATTAACAGCAGGGCCATAGGAAGTGGTACGGGCCGTATGCTCATGGCTGCACCAGTTTAGACCTGATCTTGGTCTCCTTCCCAGATTACATGCATGTACTATAGTCTGGGGATTAGACTACTACACATGCACATGCCTATCTTGTTACTCCGTGTGTGTATGTGCAGCAGGGGTAAAGTGATTGCCGTGTCTGTCAGTTTGTCTGTTTGTTTATTACACAAAAACAGCTGCATTTTGAGAGGTGAATGCATTATTTTCATCAATTCACAGACCAGAGATCCACTTGAGTGGCTGAAAAAGCTGGATGAATGTTGAAAGTGTTTTCTGTCTAGATTATCGAACAAAACCAGACCTCTATTTCATGGTAGGCTTAATGCATGTCGATGTTCATACAGTGCACAATCTGCGCAATCTGGTAGTTAGAGCATACAGTCCATGCAATTCGATCGTTGGCGACTCCCTGCAAGCAGCGCACGGGGTAAGTGCTCTACTGGGCACTCTTGTTTGTGTATAGAATTGGTGAGGCCCTCCACCAACCTGCATGACATTGTTTACCAAGTGTGGATTTGGAAAGTTTTACTGTCCCAACATGTCTCATCCTATTCCTTTCAAGTTGTGCTCCATTCAGCTCACCAAAATCTACTATCTACCTACACTATTTTATACGTGGTTTGGGTTGGGTCTACGTAAATACCATATAGCATACGGATACTAACATGCATGGAGTATACACAAGTAAGCCAGTGAGTAGACCCTCTATTAGTGTGCACACCGCACAACACAAGTCTGACTACAGGTAGTCAAGAAATGCACATACCGTTTGCAATTGGCAAGTATCGTTTTGTCTTTGCCAGTGCTCTCTCCTCTCCCTTCATGAACAGTACTTGAGCCAGCCTCTCCCAGGAGGGTACTGGGTGAGTGTTGACCCAGTACCCTCCCACAGCACGGCTCTTCTCCTTCTCTGAGGATGACTGCTGCTTGATTTCCTGTAGCTTGGAGTCTGGGATATAGAGTGCTTGGGCCACCCTCTCCCAGTGTCCCACCTCCCCCATCACCTCCGTCACATTCTCCACAGTGAGGGTGGGGTCTGAGGGAGAGACACAAGCAGAAGGGGAGGACAGTGAGGAGAACAGCAAATAAACGATGTTGTGGTCACCATCAGTTAATCCACTCCATGCCAAGTCAGCAGAAACACCTGGAGGCATCTGATAACATTCAATCAGGAGATGGCATGATTGTACACTATACCTCTCTATAGTATCAGTAATGTGCACTAGAATGACCATAATTCACAGTGTAAATTGGCTCACAGAACACAGTTGCAGTGATCTATGTTGTACATGAGTTGGGGATAGCTTGAGCACATGGTTGGATTGTACTACAGGGAATTGGACATGCAACATAAGAGAATTGGTAACAGTCACCCACGTAGTATGGAAACACTGTAGTTTACATACACACTGATGGTACTGATGAGCAAAACACACTGATTCTCATGGTGGATATGAGGGTAAAGAAGTGTGGCAGTAATCCTGGATTCATAACACAATGCGAAGTACGCTAATGTACACTAGCTATGCATGGAGTATACAATTACCACACAAGTAGGCCAGTGAGTATTGGTGTGCATCATTACACCACAGAAATTGCACAGTACAAGGGATTGTCATTGCCATAGCAACGGAAACCTGGAACAGTATTTTAGGTCTTCTGTGGTACCACCTCAGGAGAGACAGAAACAGAAAAAACTGGAGAAATACTTACTGCCTCACATACACACATGATCGTCAGATTACAGTGACTATCAACATTGCTCTGTGTAACCTCAAAACTTCACCTTAGGTAGTACGCATACTGAGGCAGTATCGCAGGCCATAGGAAGTGGTACGGGCCGTATGCTCATGGCTGCACCAGTTTAGACCTGATCTTGGTCTCCTTCCCAGATTACATGCATGTACTATAGTCTGGGGATTAGACTACTACACATGCACATGCCTATCTTGTTACTCTGTGTGTGTATGCACAGCAGGGGTAGAGTGATTGCCATGTCTGTGAGTCTGTCTGTTTTTGTATATTACACAAAACAGCTGCATTTTGAGAGGCGAAGGCGTTCTTAAAGGCTGATTTTAGAATGTACGTGTAGTGTCTACATAAAGTTCTAACAGACCAGAGATCCAATCAACAGGCTGAAAACGCTGGGTGAAAGTTGAAAGCATTCTCTATCCAAATTATCGATCAAAACCACACCTCGATTGCAATATTGTTTACGGTAGGGTTAATGCATGTTGATATTCATAAAGCGCACAATCCGTGCAATCCAATCGTGGCTGCAAACAGGCGATCCCCTGCAAGCAGCACACGGGTAAGTGCTCAACTGGGCACTCTTGTTTGTGTATAGAATTGGTGAGGCCCTCCACCAACCTGCATGACGTTGTTTACGCAGCGTGGATTTGCAAAGCTCTACCATCCCAACATGTCTCATCCTATTCCTTTCAAGTTGTGCTCCATATTCAGCTCACCAAAATTTGATACTGCGCATGAAATATTCATGCCAAGGTATAGTCGTGTCAGACATACCAATCACCCTAATTAGAAGTCTATGGCTCAACAGGTGATATCCACTCAACAGGTGATATCCACTCAACATTCAGAGCTACCACAAAGTTGAGGGCACACTCACAAACAACCACGTGGTAGGATGGCACAACAAACTCAGCTGGTGACTGGAATAATTGGACTCTTGTAGAGAAGTATGACTGGGACGAGGAGGGTCCAACTTAGCATTATAGCCACAGAACATGTCCCTTCAAACCACAGCAACCGTAGTTGGACACTCCTTCTCATTATGGGTTCCTGGTACCAGCAAGTACATTGTATATGTACAGTAATTTACTGATCAATACTTATTAATGGTGAGGGGGTATTTCTGTCAGTACTGGCGTTAAGTCAATAAAATAGTAGTAGACACACTGGGAGTAGACGAAGCGAGAGTAGATCAAATGGGAGTACATCCTTACAATCATCTCCATATGTGTGGTCGTGCACATGTTGATATGGGGCATACTTGCAGAAATGTCATCTCATGTCAGGAAGGACTTATACACTGTACAAGAATGTGGATACACTGATGGTGTCACATGACTTACCTAGGACAGGTTCAGCAAACTGGCGGATGGTGTCAGCAACTCTGGTTTGACGTCCACGATCTAGTACCCAAATAATCCACCTCCAAGACGGTTTCCGACCTATAGCTTCCCCAGTATCAAACCAACACTCCACCACTGCCCGGAGACGTTCCTCATTACTAGTGTCCTGCAGTTGGTTGATTTCATAATACTTGCCACGACCAATGATACGTTCACCTAGAACTGTCCACTCCACTCCCTGCATAGCCTCACAGACACTCTCAACCGTCAGTGGTGGAGCTGAAGTGGAGAGGGAGGGAGAACAGTGTGAAACAAACGGAATGTTGCAAACTCCACCTCTCTATTCTGACAACCCAGACCCAACCAACCCAACACAGATTACTTCCACAGTACAAATCTCCAGTGATCCAAGTTCAGTCTAGCTTGAACCATCTGACTTAGGCCAGACTAACAACACAGTGTGAACTAGTGAGGTCAGACTCCCACACACAGGCTTGTGTGACACATTAGCCACGCCCACTCATCAACAACACAGTGTGAACTAGTGAGGTCAGACTCCCACACACAGGCTTGTGTGACACATTAGCCACCACGCCCACTCATCAACAACACAGTGTGAACTAGTGAGGCCAGACTCCCACACACAGGCTTGTGTGACACATTAGCCACCACGCCCACTCATCAACAACACAGTGTGAACTAGTGAGGTCAGACTCCCACACACAGGCTTGTGTGACACATTAGCCACCACGCCCACTCATCAACAACACAGTGTGAACTAGTGAGGTCAGACTCCCACACACAGGCTTGTGTGACACATTAGCCACCACAGCTACTCATCAACAACACAGTGTGAACTAGTGAGGTCAGACTCCCACACACAGGCTTGTGTGACACATTAGCCACCACAGCTACTCATCAACAACACAGTGTGAACTATATAGTGATGGAGGGAATGCAGCCCACAAATCAGATGGTGATTTTTGTTCAAAGCAATCATATCATGCATACCTCACGTACGTGGTCACTGTAATGTGATTAGGTGAATAACACATGACTATTGTACCATGCTGAGTGAATGCTCTACTACACTCTGGGTATCCATGACTACTCCACTGAACAGCTGCAGCACTAGTGGGGCCAGTGAGGGAAAGCAACATACTAAACAGCAACTTCATTAGTAGCAATCCAAGGGTTTCACAGTGCAGTGTGTGTGTATCAGCCAGGAGCCTAGAGCATAGATCCTGGAATGAGGAGCTTATTACCCCGTGCGCATGCGCAGCAGGGGGTAGAGTGATCGGCTTGTCTGTCAGTCTGTCCATAGATGTAGAGCGGTTTGAGCAGTGAAGGCCTTGTTGAAGGCTTATTTCGGGATAGAAGTGTCAGAATTCAAAAAATACTAGCGTCTACGTAACTCACAGACCAGACATCTACTCGAGAGGCTGAGAAAAGCTGCGTGAAAGTCGTGCTTCTAATTTATACAACTTGACCACACCCTATTTCTAACATTACTGCCGCAACTTACGGTATCCTATTCTGCATGCTGATAGCGCTGTAAATCGTGGCCTAGCTATCTCATCGTGCATGCTGTATGAATTATCGGTGGTAGGCCTATAGCTGTCAAGTCAAAGTTGCGCACGGGGTACGTGCTCTGCTGAGCACCTCTAGTTTTGGGCTGTAACTGTATTGTGCATTGGAACATCGATTGGCTAGAGTCCCTAGTCTTGACCTCAGGTGAAACCCCCCCATAGCCACAACAATACGCTGTGACTGTGGTCACCATTGGTGACCGGCTGCCAGAGAGCACGTCACAATTAGAATGCTGCTAAACTCGTGATAGCACTTCAGCAATACTATGTTAGCAGTATGTCATATTGTCCTTGGTGTATCTCAGTGATGCAGAAGCGTTTATGTTTGCACGTAGCAAAATTTTCTGGGCGCTACAATAATTCCTAAGTTTACGGTTGCTCCGTTATATCAAATTTCACTGCCGCGACGTTTTATTTTCCTGGCAGCGAAATTTCCTGTGACACCAGTGCTGCAGCTGTGCATCTACAATTAGTGTTGTTTTGTCCGAGTATTAGTTTAGTTATAGTTAGTTTTTGGAATTCAGTGGACAGATTTAGTTAGTTACAGTTATTGTTGTGCTCCTTCAGAAACTTGTTTTAGTTAGTTAACTAAAATGGAAAAAGGCTAACTAAAAGGGTTTTAGTTTTAGTTAACTAAAAGAAAACTAGTGAAATTCACTGTTTTCATTTTAGTTTTAGTTGTTTGAGCCAACCAAACATTATAGTTAGTTATAGTTTAGTTCTGGATTTTCAGTATTGATTTAGTTAGTTATAGTTTTGATTAACTAGAAGTCAAAACCCCATACTAAAAGGGTATTTAGTTATTGTTATAGTTAACTAAAACAACGCTATCTACAATGTATGCAGAGTGCAGTAACATTTGCTGCCAACATACTGATCTGGGTACACAGTTCACAATGTTACGGTACAACTGGCAAATATTCATTACGTAATTGGAATATTCACTTGCAGTAGCGACAATATTCACGATTTGTGTCTTCCTGTGTACAATCACCTTAGCACAGCACTAGCACACTATGGATTTCTGGGAAGTACTGGATAGCTATGTTCATAATCATGGTATTGGTCGGCTTGAATCAGGTGTCCGTCAAAATCCTATAACAAACTAGTGTGAACTATTGCCATACACAAGAGCGCATAAGTAGATCGCGCCCCCCGGAGCGACCTACTTATGCGCTCTAGCCATACATAATACTAATGGCCATTTCGTGCTTGCATTGCCAGTCCCTCTGTCCATCGCACACTGTGAGAAGGTGAAAACTTGACCTCGAAGGGAGCTCTACATACGTTCTGGTATGATTGCTGACCCACTATAGCCTCGTTCCCAGACTGTTTGGTGTGGGAATGAGGCCACTCACCAACAGGAGATTCAACTGAGAGTGATTGCTCCTGCTAGTGAGTGCACCAGTTGTGACAAGAGCTTGACAAGGCAAGGGGGTGACACTCCCATAGACGCCATAGTCAGAGCTGTGACCAGGCTTATCAGCGAATCTTGACCCCGTATACTAAGGAAGGGGTGGAGTCGCTACGCATTCTTCCGTATACTATCGGCGGTCAAGTGGTCAACAGCTGAAATACAGCACAGTCAAACGGTTAAGAGTCTTTTTGTGATGCGGTCAAGCAGCAAAAATGACGGTCAAGATTTCTTGACCCCGGTCGCAACTCTGACTATGGCGTCAATGGGAGTGACCCCGGTCGTAACTCTGACTATGGCGTCAATGGGAGTGTCACCCCCTTGCAAGGGTGAGGTAGAGCAAGTTTAATATGACAATGGATGATTCAGAACTGACTTAGCCAACTGCAATCGCATGTAGGCCTGCAATAATTATATTCTAGGAGGGGGATTTTTCTGGGAGGAACCAATTTTGGGGGGTGGGGCACTACACCCCCAAATTGGTTCCTGTGGTGGGACACTGCATTCCATTATAGCCAGCCCCTCAGAGTCTGGTCAGACAGTTATGTAATACTGTAAATTGGCCTCGCACTAACCTGTGGTCGCTTTCTCAGCCATAGCGAAGACCGCGCAGCTTGACACACCCAACAAGTCGCTCCCGGATCCCGGGTCCAGACAGTGAGCCAACATTGGAATCAGAAATTGGGAATACTATGGTGGGTGGAGTTTGGTAAACTTTCGTGCACGTGTGCAGTTTGGTGAGCTATAGCTACATGTATAGCTTAGCACTGCACGGCGAGATGCAGGGGATGTCATCGCGACCACGACGACTGGGCAGATACCAAGGTTAATCTACGGTGGCCCTGAAGGTCGCCCCTCGCGAACGTTCCCTCACGAACGTTCCCTCGCGAACGTTCCCTCACGAACGTTCCCTCGCGAACGTTCCCTCACGAACGTTCCCTCGCGAACTTCCCTCACGAACGTTCCCTCGCGAATGTTCCCTCAAGAACATTCCCCCGCAAACGTTCTCTCCCGAACGTACCCTCGCGACGGTTCCCCGTCGCCCCTCGCGAACGTTCGCTCGCCGAAGGTTTCGTCTGCAAGGGGTGGCCGGTGGGGCATGGCGGCGCGCGGTAAATTTAACTCCGCCCGTGTGAGAGTCTGGCCCGCGAGACTAAGTGCGAGAAATGACGGAGGAGAAGAAACGAAAGTTGGCTCGTCTTTTGCGGTCGTATTCCTCATCAGACGACAAGCTGGACAGGGCCATCAGTGCTCTGGAGGAGACAGCCGATCATGGAGAACAGGAGCGGAACCCTAGTAAGTTTTGTAGCTCGCTACACTCAGACTGCTAGCAGTATCAATCCGACCTCGTTCACAAAATCATTGTGAACCTGAGCTGATAACCCCTGCAAATGCTGTAATATGCGACTGGATATATTTTGTGTCGCTGAACTGTTGTATCTGTTCAGAATTGTGTTGTATCGCCACTGGCGTAGGAAGCAGGGGGGCTCCAGGGGCTGGCGCCCCCCTTGTTGCAGAGGAGCTCACTGGCTAGATCCAGCTATCAACCAGAAGAGCTGAGCTAGCTAGCTAGCTACGGCACCGTCGGCTTTGTCCACTTCAATTTTTCTGACCTTAATGACATTCTCCAACGTATAATAAGATCACAACATTGAACCTTCACCTTTTCTGTGGGGCTCGCTCACGCTCGCCCTAATTAGGCGTGGTTACCGGCATACCTTCCGCGTCCCGCAAAGCGACATCTCCATTCACCTCGACGGTCACGGATGACACGGAAAGCAGAAAGCAGTTACAGTGCAGTGCAAAGCACGAAGGTGCCACGAGAGCCCATCCAGACAACTGAAAAATTAAGGTGAATAAATTTTCCGCGCTTCGCGCGGACAGATCAGCGCTTCGCGCCTCTATTCACTGCCTTCGGCAGTGGCCCTACTCAGGAGTAGTGCCCCCCTTCCAAGAAACAACTTCCTACGCCACTGATCGGTTCATCTGAGCGGAATAGGCATTGCATTGTTGATTGGGTGGTGACATAGTTTTTACCAGCATGTATGATGTTGTATTGTGATGTTTTGGGATGAGAGAGATAAGATTATGCCTTTTAGTATAGCCCATCACTTGTAGCAGCTTTGTTTGGCACGCATACATATGTATTCATTATACTTCACATAGTAGAAACTTCACCAGGCCTGTTTAGGTCCATGTTGCCAGTATGTTTAGCACATCATACTGCTCCACTGATTGCAAAAGAGACAAAAACTCTATACTAGCATTACCGTAAGTTGTAAATGTTGCTGTAACTAAACTGTTTAAAGGAGAGATAGAAATAGGAAACTAGTAAAGAAGCGTTATTGTTTAACTGTTGTCGTGGCGTGGACTGTAAAGCAAGCGCTGGCTACTGGTGTAACCAGGGGAAGGTTACATGATTACGTAAGGTCTGTATATAATCCACATGAAAGTGAGGTGTCAATTTGTATAGCTGTAGTTTAATTTGCACCTTAGCTTTGTTTTGGTGCACCCAGACTTCAGTATACTGTTTTGGAATACAACAACTGACATCATCCAACCCATTATTGCTGCAGAGCTGAAAAGTGTGCAAGAGTTGGTGGCGATGTATCATAAAAAGCAGCTTGGGATGAAAGAAAAAGGAAGTGCTGCAGGAAGTTCAGGGATAGGAAAGCAAGCAGCAACAGCAAAGAAGCAAATGGGGAAGACAAACATGTTCCCGGTATGTGTATACATGTAAATTCATACTCGGCACATGGCACTTAATGACTTCATTATTGCCTTGCATAGCTGAATTTCTGCCGCTATCGCAAATCTGGACTAACATACCGCAGGACAACTGGGAACGTTCAGATCACCGGATTTACCAGTGACAATACCTACCGGGAGGTTGTGGCACTGGGTGCCCGTGGTCTTGGTATTAACGCGGACCCATCAGACCTGCATCTTGTGGTGTCCGCAGGCCTAGTGAGGGATGCCAACCTTTTGGATGGTAGTCCATGGACCCTTGGCGGGTATGTGCAGGAGGTTGGGGGAGTGAGTGCACGGAGCAAAAAGGTGTTTGGGATATACATCCCTTTGGACTTGGAGGAGGAGAATGAACGGGTAGGTATTGATACCCAAAGTGCATGATTTACATCTGTCTCATGTTTATTTATGACCTCAATGCAGGTTGATGAGAAGAGAGGCAAGAGAAAGGCAGAGGAAGTTCTTGAGACTACTGAAACAAGTAAAGTGCAAGGAATTTATGTCTGCATGCTTCCAATACACTGCCATCTGTGGCTTCTATCAGTAGTGACAGTACTTGACCCTTACATGCAGAGAGAACCTGCAGCAGTGATGTGTCAACAAGAGCACTTGTTCATGGGAGTGTATTCGACCCAATATGCATCGGTGATTCCGCATCGACGGTTGTGACGTTGGATGAAACAGTCACTGGTATGTGGTGATAATTAGATCTACAATTATTGCATTTAATTATCTGTTTGTACCATTGTTTGTTGCAGCAAAGTATTGCCCAGTCACAAATGGTGTCATGTGTACGTGCATAGTGGTGACCGGACGAGAAGGGGTGTGGCGTTTACAGCATTTTGACCTAGACACCACTTCTGATGAAGTCATGGCAAAAGTGTCATCAGACCATCCACCAATGCAGCCGGAATTCAACAATGAATTTGTCCTTGTAGAGCTTTCAGTAGGTAAGCAATGACATTTGCCACACCCCATGCTCTGTCCTAAATTAGACGATGAATAACTTTCATCAGTAATTAGTACTCAACACTTGGCTCACCTACTATTCCTACAGGCACCACCACCTACTTGAAGGCTGTGTGCCTGAAATCACAACCGTCGGAGTTGAAGTTCCAAGTGAAAGGTAATTATTCTACACCATGCACAGTTGCAGTGAAGACCGATCACTCATGTATTGCTTTTCCTACCAGGGAATTTGGTCCACAGTGCGACACATGTTAATTTGACGAGTAACACTGCTCTGTTGTGTATCTCGCCACTACACGGACAAGTAGAATACACTTGGGAGAGGAATGTCTTCTCCACCTGGGATAAACTAGATGTACCAAAGCATACTTGCCTCCTCTACATCAGAGGAAGAGGGACCTACCGTTGCTCCGTTGGTGAAGATACTGTGACCTTCAGAGTCATTGGTACGCACCTCGCTTCTGGAACTATATGACATACCAAGTAACAAGTTTATCACATCTTCCTGATTGATCCTGTTCCCCAGAACAACGGAGTTCCCAGCCCACGACCAAATCAGAGGAGAAAAGAGGTAGGTTAAACTCCTCATTACTGTGTCAGGACAACAGAAGTTAGTGTAACTCACATTCATGAGGGTTGTCCAATGGTGCCATGTTCAGTCCCTACCACCTTTAGTCACTCCCAAGTTACTTGGGCACTCCCTTGACTACATGGGATTATCCTAGGATGTACCTCTTACTAGCACCTACCTACACCATACTAACACACTGGCCGTCCCGGGATTATCCGGGGACTACCTAAGGCCCCCCACCACCACTGTGTCAGAGTATCCCAGAACACCAGAGTTACACCAGCGGTCCCAGGATTGTCCTGGGATGACTACCCAACCGTGGGGACCTCTGGCAGAGTATCCCAGAATGCCGGAGTTACACCGGCAGTCCCGGGATTGTCCCGGGATGGCTACCCAACCCTGGGGACCCCTCTGGCAGAGTATCCCAGAACACCAGAGTTACACCAGCAGTCCCAGGATTGTCCTGGGATGACTACCCAACGCTGGGGACCCCTCTGGCAGAGTATCCCAGAATGCCGGAGTTACACCGGCAGTCCCGGGATTGTCCCGGGATGGCTACCCAACCCTGGGGACCCCTCTGGCAGAGTATCCCAGAACGCCGGAGTTACACCGGCAGTCCCGGGATTGTCCCGGGATGGCTACCCAACCCTGGGGACCCCTCTGGCAGAGTATCCCAGAACGCCGGAGTTACACCAGCAGTCCCGGGATTGTCCCGGGATGGCTACCCAACCCTGGGGACCCCTCTGGCAGAGTATCCCAGAACGCCGGAGTTACACCAGCAGTCCCAGGATTGTCCTGGGATGACTACACAACCCTGGGGACCCCTCTGGCAGAGTATCCCAGAATGCCGGAGTTACACCGGCAGTCCCGGGATTGTCCCGGGATGGCTACCCAACCCTGGGGACCCCCTTGTCAGAGTATCCCAGAACACCGGAGTTACACCAGCAGTCCTGGGATTGTCCTGGGACCTGTCTGCCAGAGTATCCCAGAACGCCGGAGTTACACCGGCAGTCCCGGGATTGTCCCGGGATGGCTACCCAACCCTGGGGACCCCCTTGTCAGAGTATCCCAGAACACCGGAGTTACACCAGCAGTCCTGGGATTGTCCTGGGACCTGTCTGCCAGAGTATCCCAGAACGCCGGAGTTACACCGGCAGTCCCGGGATTGTCCCGGGATGACAGAGGAGTTGGGTAGTCATCCCGGGACAATCCTG
Organism: Axinella damicornis; assembly: GCA_963931865.1. Classification (NCBI taxonomy): domain Eukaryota; kingdom Metazoa; phylum Porifera; class Demospongiae; order Axinellida; family Axinellidae; genus Axinella; species Axinella damicornis. Next base: position 5,250,076 of record OZ007512.1, read on the forward strand.
GGACTGCCGGTGTAACTCTGGCGTTCTGGGATACTCTGACAGAGGGGTTAGGTAGTCATCCCAGGACAATCCCAGGACTGCTGGTGCAACTCCGGTGTTCTGGGATACTCTGACAGAGGGGTTGGGTAGTCATCCTGGGACAATCCCGGGACTGCCGGTGTAACTCCGGCGTTCTGGGATACTCTGCCAGAGAGGTCCCAGGGGTTGGGTAGTGATCCGATCCCTTGGACAATCCCAGGACTGCCAGTGTAACTCTGGCGTTCTGACAGAGTGGTTGGGTAGCCATCCTGGGACAATCCCGGGACTGCCGGTGTAACTCCGGCGTTCTGGGATACTCTGCCAGAGAGGTCCCATGGGTTGGGTAGCCATCCCAGGACAATCCCAGGACTGCTGGTGTAACTCTGGCGTTCTGACAGAGTGGTTGGTTAGCTATCCCGGGACAATCCCGGGACTGCCGGTGTAACTCCGGCATTCTGGGATACTCTGCCAGAGAGGTCCAAGGGGTTGGGTAGCCATCCCAGGACAATCCCAGGACTGCTGGTGTAACTCCGGTGTTTAGGGATACTCTGACAAGGGGGTCCCAGGGGTTGGGTAGTCTTCCCAGGATAATCCCGGGACTGCCGGTACGTGTAACTCCGGTGTTCAGGGATACTCTGCCAGAGAGGTCCCAGGGGTTGGGTAGCCATCCCAGGACAATCCCAGGACTGCTGGTGTAACTCTGGCGTTCTGACAGAGTGGTTGGTTAGCTATCCCGGGACAATCCCGGGACTGCCGGTGTAACTCCGGCATTCTGGGATACTCTGCCAGAGAGGTCCAAGGGGTTGGGTAGCCATCCCAGGACAATCCCAGGACTGCTGGTGTAACTCCGGTGTTTAGGGATACTCTGACAGGGGGGTCCCAGGGGTTGGGTAGTCTTCCCAGGATAATCCCGGGACTGCCGGTACGTGTAACTCCGGTGTTCAGGGATACTCTGCCAGAGAGGTCCCAGGGGTTGGGTAGCCATCCCAGGACAATCCCAGGACTGCTGGTGTAACTCTGGCGTTCTGACAGAGTGGTTGGGTAGCCATCCCGGGACAATCCCGGGACTGCCGGTGTAACTCCGGCGTTCTGGGATACTCTGCCAGAGAGGTCCAAGGGGTTGGGTAGCCATCCCAGGACAATCCCAGGACTGCTGGTGCAACTCCGGTGTTCAGGGATACTCTGACAGGGGGGTCCCAGGGGTTGGGTAGTCATCCCAGGATAATCCCGGGACTGCCGGTGTAACTCTGGCGGTCTGGGATACTCTGATAACAATGTAGGGTGAAACTGTCCTGGGATAATCCCGGGACTGCTGGAGTTACTCTGCCATACCAAAAGGTGGTTGGTACTGTACATGGCACCATTGGACATGTGTGACATTCATAGTTGTGCATTATATCATGCAGCAATCATGATTGAGCTCAAAGATCTTGAAATTGGTAAGGTGATTGGTAAAGGGAGTTTTGGCACGGTGAATCGTGGGAAGTGGAAGGGCAAGGATGTTGCCGTGAAGAGGATGAAGACGGCAGGATATGTCAGCATGACGCAGGATCTTTCTAACCACAAGGAGATATCTATTCTCAGGTTAGGGTACTCTTATGTACACTAATTCAGCAAGATGTTACACATTTTAACTCCAACTTGCAGCCAGCTGGAGCACCCCAACATACTATTAGTCTCATTGCTTGGATACACTTGTACTGTGGATGAAGTGATGCTGGTCATGAACTTCGTTGACGGAGCAAACCTGGACCAGATGTTGTTTGGGAAAGTGGCTTACAGAGAGGTCAGTGAATTTAAACCATCATCACACCAGAACACGTGTGACATGTAATTCTCTTTCTTTATAGTTCACAGCTGAGCAGGTTGCATATATTGCTATGAAAATCGCTGCAGCCGTACAGTATATGCACCACCATGATCCAGTTGTCATCCACCGTGACATAAAACCCCAGAATGTGCTGGTAGGATTAAATCAGTGTTGACTTAGGTATGGACCCTGATTTATGCTTAGCTATCTATATACAGATCACTCATAACCTCCAAGGTGTTTTCCTGTGTGATATGGGAGTCACTGAGCTGAAACAGGCAGCTGAGGCAACAATGACCGCAACGAGTAAGGGGCCAGGAACACATCCGTATATGGCCCCGGAGATGTTCCACAAGGACAAGAGGGGCCGCGCTGCTGACGTATACTCACTGGGGTGTTTGTACCTCGAGCTGTTCGCCAGACGAAGAGTGTGGCCTGGGCTGAATGCTGCTGAGATTATGATGAAAGTGTGTGGGTCATACAATACTCCTCCTCGTATGCCAGACATCAGCGATTTGAAGGGCGTCCACGAGGAAATCTGTGGTAGCTGCTTGCAGCTAGACCAGACACACAGGCCCAAGATCGATGAAGTTGTTGATATGCTAAGAAAGCTTCCCGACTGTTAACACTTTGACTCTTCCTGTGTAATTTACACTTTGTAATCGTGCTGGCTACATGACATTCATTGTGTTTATAAGATGCATATAAACATTCTCAGCGTTCTCCAGTGTTATTTCATCCTCACGAAGATGCAAATCACATTCCAGAATGGCAGCTGCAGCAGCTTGAAATTCCTCTGGGTAGCCGTGTGCCCACACATCAAAGTTGATGCTTTTCTTGTAATTCACTGTACCTGCAGTTGAAAGGTTTGACAGATGCAATGCTACACAATTCTAACCCCCACAGGGAAAACTAACTGTGAATATGGGACTGGATGGGCATTTTCATCGTCAAAGGTGTTCCGTAATCGCACCGTATGCTTGCCGTTTGAGTCTGTGATCCTCCAGTTCGACTCCGTGGTGGGAACCATCTAGTTATTACGTTGTTTCCGGTGTAGACCACACCTACGGGAACTCCTCTAAGCAAAAATGGTGAAAAAGCTGTGTATGAGTACGTCTTCAAGTGTTCCCACCACGGACTCAAAACAGCAAGCATACGGTGCGATCATGGAGTAATTTTGACGATGACGGTGCCTGTCCAGTCCCGTATTACCAGGTATTTTTTCCTGCGCCCTCCATTGCACTGTTTACTGTTTATACCTGTCATGTTGGGTAGGAGATAGAGGTCATTAGGAACACCAGGTGGACATCCAGCTGTTCGACTTGGTCTAATGCGATGGGAGTTCCATCGTAATTTGAAATCATCCAGTGCTTCTCCAAGAAGCCTTCCATAGGAAAATGCCAGTGAGTGCCTGTGTGTGAACAGGATCAACGTGCAAAGTGCTGTCGAAATGATTGTTCTCATCATCGCAACTTTACCTGTGTAATGTGTCTTGTGGATTGAATTTTCCTTGCTGGATTAAGTCCTATATGCATCAAAATTCATAGAATAATTACTATACTCAGGCTAATCTAACCAATCAATACAGTATTTGTGGGAAATAACGCGTCATATATCTCATGGCTGGCCGCACACACCATAAGCTCCACTCAAGCACTGACCTTTCCCGCAGGATATAAGGGGTCATACATCCTGCTGGCCAGTGATATAACCTAACATATACATACACCTTTGATAACATGAGCATCAACATACTTTGAAAAGATTTATCCACCAGTCTGTGACTGACTTCCTCAATTGTGCCCACCAACCTTCGATCCGCTGTAAATAAATGAATGCGACACCTATACCATTTTGACCAACTGTTAATTCTGTTCTAAACCTCACCGTATTAGTTGTTGACGGACCATATCGGAAACTTCTTTCTCCACTTAGGCTATCCTCATGGGTATGCCTCAAGGCCATGTGACAAGCAGCTAGGATGGAATTCTCGGTACCTTTGTCACATCGGAGGAGTGTGGGGGTGCCTACGAAGTGTATGCAAACATATAAGATTTTAGCAAGGTGGTATATATTCACATCACATTTTATAGTGACTCACACCAACCTTTGTTTGCCAAGATAGCCAGTAGATAATGCAGCAGTATCACTGTGGGATCATTATTAGTACTAGCCAACTTCAACCATATCACCTTGCGTGAGTACCTGTGATATGGAGAGTTGTCATTGGCGAGGGCGTACAATACAAAACGGTGTTCTTGTCACGATTTAAAAACTAACCCGTCGACACATCCATGTATTGTGAATCCATAAGGTTTGAGTTTGTCATAGCCGTCAATATGCCACACAAAGTCAGGGCCCTTGTTTTTCGAAGAAGAGGTTAGCATACTAGGTAAGTGCATAATCAAGAAAATAGTATAATATTATAAAACCTTGTTTTGATATATTCTTCGCTTCAATCGACGACCTTTCCGTCTAGCAACACCGTCGGGATCCATAATGGAAAGTAGCATCTGAACAGTACTCCTTCCAAAAAATGGATAATTTCAGTTAACAAGAAATCAGGCACATTCTCTACTGTTTACCTTTTTACTATGAGGTTGTACTTTGTTTGAAGAATTCGCCACATTTGGCGGTACCCAACAGTGCTGTTACAGCCCTTCAGTTCCCTCTGCATTGCATTGGGATTTAACACCAAAATGATTGCATGGCCATGGAATACCATGCCATGGTACACTCAAATCAGAACATTATCACATGTTGTAACTTCACCAACAGTATACTTTAAATGGCAACAACCTTGTATACTTTTCTCCTGACCACTACCAATCTAGCCTCGTTCCCTGGCCATGGCGGCCTGGGAATGAGGCTACTAGCACTACTTTGTATCACAATACTACATGCATGTTCACCTCAATAGCATGCTGTACATCAGGTAGATCAGAGTGCTGTACCAATGGTCCTCTTCTAGCGAGCCCCAACTCCTTCAAGCGCTTCTTCAGCCATGTCATTCTATTTATGATAGAGCCTACTTGAACAAAACTTCTGAAATCAATACCAGGAATTCGTTGTTGCATGCTTACCCACAGCGCACTTTGTGAACTGTTCTGAGGTACACCAAGATTACAGCTATCTTTTTGTACTGCATCCAGTGCTTTCGAATCAGTCCTAACTGTCAGAGTGACCAACAGTAAACATGACCTAGCTGTATACAAGAGAGCATTGTAGCTAGGTACTCACCGTCAACCCTAGGATCATCTTTCTCCATGCAGAACGCGACCAAAGGCGCCCAGATCAGAAGACGCAATATGAGGCCAAGCAGTTGCACGTGGACGGCAAAATAATTATTAATAACCACGCCCATAGACAACATCCGCGCGCGCCTTCGTGAGGAACTTTCGATGGTATGTTCGGGAGAGAACGTTCGCGTTTGTGAGGGTACGTTCGCGAGGGAACGTTCGCGAGGGAACGTTCGCGAGGGAACGTTCGCGTGGGAACGTTCGCGAGGGAACGTTCGCGTGGGAACGTTCGCGTGGGAACGTTCGCGAGGGAACGTTCGCGAGGGAACGTTCGCGAGGGAACGTTCGCGAGGGAACGTTCGCGAGGGGCGACCTTCAGGGCCACCGTATTAATCAGTCTGTAGCTAGACCATACTACGTGTATGTTCTCGTCCCCAGACCCTCAATGCGTGCGTGGTTGGTGTACGCGTGGAGGGAGGGTCTGAGGACCAGACTATTGGAAGATGCTTGTTGTATGAGTAACCGGGCATGTATGCAGCGAGCTGTACTTACGTTTTGTCCCCGGTGTCAAGCAAGGCAAGGGGCCTATGTTACCAGTATATTGGGCCTGGGGGAGGGGGCGAAGGGGCTGTGGCTCTCACTAATGGATGGTAATCACGGGGGCCTGCAGGATAAGACCGTCCAGTCAGCTTGAGGCCGTATTTTCATGATGAGACAAAATGATGATGCTTTGCGGTATGGTCTGTGTGTGTCATGTGTGACTGATCACAGTCCTCTCACAGAGTAACTGTGATTATATATAGTGCTAGTCTCACACTCTCACGGTCGCACAAGGAAACTCACGGGTGGTTGGTCTTCCTCTGTGATTGCCCCCTGAGTGTGTTGGACCTGCTGCCTTCATTTTGCCGGAAGATTCCGAGGTGTCCCTGCACCTTCGGAGGGTCATGTCCGATGACTGGTCTCAATGTGCACCGTGTGCAACTACCCCCTGGCCTCGTTCCCACAGTCCTCTCAGATTAAGGTTACGGGTACCCGTTGACCGGAAGTAAGATCTAATTAGCGTGTATGCAGGCAGCTGCACGTTAACGCTGAGGCCGTTGTGCACGAAGTTAACTTATCCACGCATGTGACAAAGTTTGTCTCCAAAAAGGTAATTCAGGTGGAAGTAGGGGTTTAAATCACTGCAAATAACATATATCTGGTGACAGAGCTAGTTTTGGGAGACAGAGTAGACTGTTTCTCGCTGCTAGAGAGGCAAGTCGTCGCCTCACCCGTTGTTGAGCGCCATTTTCCCAGTGTACTTTGATCCCTAGCCGGAGATGCTCAGCGAATTACTTGTCCATTTATAGCTAGACATTCATGTCTTCTAGCTGCGTCCTGAAGCTGAAGGTGCAGTTCTGCACACAACGAGAATGGTTTGTCGCATGCGTTCAGAATTTATACAAGTATGTGGGAGGGGCCAAAGTGTCAAGGTAGCCAGCAGTGCTTATGATAACGGGCGGTCAACGGACATTTTCCGGTCAATTTCTCTGTATGTCCGGTCAATTACGCATTTGAGCTGCAAATTTGTCAGGACAAGTTCCGCGAGGTCGTTCACCAGGCTCGTTCTTGGTGCATGTGCTGACGTTGCGAAGTTCCGTGTGCGCCAGGTTCAAAGAGAAGCTCCTCACTCTTAATAGGGTGTCAATCGTATTTATAGCCTTGAAGTACATCATCAAAATTGAGTATGGGTTTTACTTGGCTGCTCATAAATCTACTTACCATGGCTGCTCTCTAACTACACCCACTCAGCTCTAGCTAGCTGCAGAAAGAATTGGCCTTCAACAAGGTGTTGTTTAGCTATGAATTATAATGGCCAACCTGGCTCTGACGAGACTTCAAGCCCAGGCACTACCATGCTGCTTTCACACTTTGGGTGAACATTCCTACCTCCCCCTAACCGACCCTTTGTGCTCACACAGAACCTCCAAAGATGTGACCCTCTAAGCATAAACCGCCCATTCACCGCAAACATTGAATTTACGTTACGAGGGTTCAAAGTTCAATGGCTCCTAAGCGAATATTGATACGTCCGATTGGAAAGATTAAACTACCATTGTGATCAGCAATAAACGTGCTCTCTGATGGTATAATTATCTCAGTTTTGACAAAATGCGGTGAATGGGTGGTTTATGCTTAGAGGGTCACAGATATTCTCATTGCTAACAGGTTTTGCAGTCATAAAAGGTTAAACAGTTGCCATGTCCACTGCATGATTCTGAGCTGATACCAAGTCGTGCCGAGACACATCAAGTCTTTTAAAGACTCACTTGTTAGCATACAAGCTGATGGCAGTACTGACTCTACTAATGTAGAGGATGAGCTGTTCCTAGCCCTGTACTTCGATGCACAAACCCAGGATGGGACAGTGCAGGTACAAAGTAGTGTCTGGACAACATGTGTGGATGTCAGGTCAAATTTGGGATGGTCTGACATTGTGTCAGAGCAAAGGCGAAATCTTATCATAAGCACTGAGCCACGCCTCTGCAGGAAGTTTGTCTTTCACGCAGTAGGCGGGTCTGAATAGGTTCGAGTCCAGCACTGACTTTGTTCCTAGGCGGCGTAAGAATTGGCATGGGTGCATGAATGTAGTTGCTGTTATTGCACAGTATATGTGGGTACCCGTAACCCGTAGTGCTAGTCTCACACTCTCACGGTCACACAAGGAAACTCACGGGTGGTTGGTCTTCCTCTGTGATTGCCCCCTGAGTGTGTTGGACTCTGGTCTCAATGTGCACCATGTACAATTGTCCCCTGAGTGTGTTGGACCTGCTGCCTTCATTTTGCTGGAAGATTCCGAGGTGTCCCTGCACCTTCGGAGGGTCATGTCCAATGACATTGACTCTGGTCTCAATGTGCACCGTGTGCAACTGCCCCATGGCCTCGTTCCCACCCTCCTTGAATGAATGGGAATGAGACTGACCACTGAACAGGTCTCCTGGGCAACGTCCGGCACTGGGCCACCCCCTTTAGCTAGGCCACCGGGGAACGTAGTGTAAATCAGTGTTCTGGCTACAACTTTCAATCCAAGTGGTGCAGGCCGGGTGTTCACAGTCATACACGAGAGTTCTAAATCAGCTGTTATGAATCACTGGACTGCTCCACTGGAGTGGAATACCGGAATGGAACACATGTGCTGGAACAGCCTAAACTGCTACAAAATGCCTCACTCAGTATAAGACAAATACTCACTCTCTAAGCTACGTCACTACAGTTGCTTGTTGAGGCGTCTATCTTTCCATGAGGTCAAATGTCAAGGGAATATTCAATCGTGAATATTCAATCATTCAACTGTGAGCTTCAAGGGTATTGATTATGTTATCAATGCTTCACAAGAAGCTGGAGTTGTTGAAAACCCACACCTCTTTCTTCAACCACTCCTTGAAATCTGTGTAGATGTCAGTACAATGACATTTATGCACTTAAAGTGGTGTCACTGTTCTTACACTTTATTGAAGTGACTTCCCTCACCAGGTGAGAAGAGAGCGATGAGGTTTGCAAAAGATTTTCAAGAGACAAAATGCCTGCCCAAGAGTACTCTTGGCAAGCCTCAGGTGAGAGGTTTCATTGGTTGTGTCTCAGTGTCCCATTCCCAGTCTCCAAACCTCACTCCCCTCCCCCTGTGTGCAGTAGGCATGGAGCACTTCCTCCCCCTCCCCAGAGGGATTCGGCATCTTTATAGCCGGGGGGGGGCTATAGTGGGAAAGGCAATTTGATGCTGGAGGTGCTATCCCGTTAGCCTCGTTCCCAGGCATACCCCGTTTTTTCTGTTCTCCGTGTGCAGTAGACAGTGTCACTACAGCCCCCAATAGCCCCCCTTGATCCTCCTCTGCTCCCTGCGTGTGCAGTAGACAGGGTCACTACAGCCCCCCATAGCCCCCTGGATCCTCTTCTGCTCCCTCCGTGTGCAGTAGACAGGGTCACTCCCTCAGCATATAATAGGCAAGGTCACTCCTAGGTCTTGATGGATTATGCTTGAGAATATTAGTCATGTGTGTTGTGTGTGTATGTGTGTGTGTGTGTGTGTGTATGTGTGTGTGTGTGTGTGTGTGTGTGTGTGTGTATGTGTGTGTGTATGTGTGTGTGGTATACGACCATGTGTGGACCATGTGTGTACCATGTGTGTACGTGATGAATTTGACCCTTCAGGCTGACTTCTTGTCTAAGACTTCGTTTGTGTAGCCTCGTACCCAGGCCCTCACGCGGAACGCGGAAGAGGGCCTGGTGACACATGGCAAAATTCCCGTATGTGCTCAGTCAGCATAATTGCGTAATCGAGTACATTCCTTACTTGGGTGCATTCGAAATCATGCGGAAGGTAGCTGTTGGTGATGGCTAAGTAGCAAATCCTTGCCAAGGAGCGACCAGAGGTGAGTCTTGTAGGCTAGAACAGTGGTTTTATCAAAAGGCTGCACTTTTCACGGGGTGAAGAATGTAATTACTACGCAGTAATTGGCAATGGGCGAACGTGATTCGCCTACCCGAAATCAAGACTGCTGAGCTCAGCACATAAGGGAATTTTGCCATGTGTCACCAGGCCCTCTTCCGCGTTCCGCGTGAGGGCTGGGTACGAGGCTATCGTTTGTGTGCTGTCATGTAAACAAACATGATGTCTAGATGTCACAATCATGTCAGATACCTGAACCACACATTAGGACTGAAACAACTCGGAATTTCCCTAGTTGGCTAATTGGGTTGTAATTGATCTATTGAGTACTTGAATGAAAGAATGTCATCACAAGCTTTACACAGCACAAATCCAGGTCAGAAATGAAATTTTGTTCCAACACACTTAGTCTAGGATCTCTACATACTGTGGAGTAATGGTTGGTCCTCTCGACTAGTTGACATCCAAGGAACATAGTCAGCAGCCTTAATTCAGTCGATTAGTCGACAAATTCAAAATCACCTACCTACCAGGCATCCAATTGGCTCAGGCCTTGAATAATATCTGCTGTTCTGCCCAAATGGCCAGGGTTGACACTGCAGGGTACAGTTGGTGTTCCCGAGTGGCCTGGGTATGAGGTCAGGATACAGTTGGTGTGCCCTGGGTATGAGGTCAGGGTACAGTTGGTGTTCCGAGTGGCCTGGGTATGAGGTCAGGGTACAGTAGGTGTTCCCGAGTGGTCTGGGTATGAGGTCAGGGTACAGTTGGTGTTCCGAGTGGCCTGGGTATGAGGTCAGGGTACAGTAGGTGTTCCCGAGTGGCCTGGGTATGAGGTCAGGGTACAGGTGGTGTTCCCGAGTGGCCTGGGTATGAGGTCAGGGTACAGTTGGTGTTCCGGAGTGGCCTGGGTATGAGGTCAGGGTACAGTTGGTGTTCCTGAGTGGCTGGGTATGAGGTCAGGGTACAGTTGGTGTCCGTGAAGTTGCTGTCACCGTACCATCCCCAGTTGCTTCTCCTCTTCCCTCCAGGTGAGGTTCATGTCCCTCGTAGAAGGAGCTCTTCCCCTTCACGGCACAGGATGGGTGAACTGTTACCTTTGGCCTTGAAAGTAAGTTTCCAAATCTATCTGTTTGTATAGTGGACACGGGGTTAGCTATGAAAACGATGTGGTTCCTACTAATCCAATTAAATTCTTGTATAGCACTTAACAGCTGCCATATCTGCTTCAAAGAACAGCTTGTGATATATTGTGTTGAGTACATTCTAATCAACTGCTATCTACCTTCATGCTTGTTTGCTCGTTGTTGTGCAGGTAGGATCCTTCGGGGACCATTGGCAAGGGCTGTCAAATAGGACCCAGTGTTGTCATAGGACCAGGTGCACGTTGTCATGGAGGATGGTAATGAAAGCGGAGCGATAAGGGATACCAACGCGATGGCCATTGTCATCGAAGTACTCAATCAGTGAGTGGGTGCTAAGACTCTCATCGAGCCTGATCGCAAACATAATGGCTGAAGTGCCTCTCATGAATATGGGGAGCACCTCATGAAACTGAGGCTGTCCCCCAGTATCGATCAGACTGATTCGATCCCATTTGAAGATACGATAATAGTTTCATTCATATTCAACTGTATTATTAGTCTCGGCCCCAAACCCAGGCTAACCCCAGTGTGGTTCACTTCCAGTATCACGCACGCTGGGGCCGAGACTGCTGTATTGTGTGCAGTTGTGCGTGTGTGCCGTGCTACAGCTGCTCTACATGTAGCTGCTACCTAGCCTCGTTCACCACAACCAGTCGCTCTCCATCCTGAACCTAGCCTCTATCGAGCTAGACCAATTATTCATGAAGTTGGGGCAGGGGGCGTAGGGAAACATTTCCCTAATCCCCACCCACAACTTCCTGAGTGAGAGAAAAATTGGTCTAGCTCGATAGACTATCCTGAACCGTAAGCTGTAAAAGCTATGTAAGCTTACCTGCTGTCAGCCATTGTATGCTTCCTTTCAGGACTGCCATTCAGCCTGAAGTCGGACATTGCCCCTGTAATTACTGCTGGGTACACTCTAGTCTGACCTTTGGAGCGTGGGTACAGTACGTCTCATCTTAGCAGGTGAGCAGGTGAGGAACTGTGTGTTCGCTGTCAAGTGAAACCAAAATTGAATTTTCACTGTTCCAGATATGGTCCACACATAGTACATTGATAGACCTGCTTCCACACATTTTACAGTGTGAGGTTAGGGAGGGGGGTTCCGGACAGTAGGGGGTTTCAGACAGTAGGGGGTTCCGGACAGTAGGGGGTTCCGGACAGTAAGGGGTTCCGGACAGTAAGGGGTTTCCGGACTCAGCCCTAGCTTTCACTCTCTAGGAACTTTTTTGCTAATAAAATGTACATTGTCAGGAAGTTTGAAGGTAGGGTATACATGTGCACGTACGGGAATTGCTGAAGAAGTGAATGTGGGTGCCGGCGTGATTGGCCTTACATACAGACTCCTTGGATTCATATGCCTCATACCCAGGCCCACGCACGGAACGTGGAAGAGGGCCTGGTGACACTTGGCAAAATTTCCGTATGTGCTCAGTCAGCATAATTGCATTATGCTTCTTACTTGGATGCATTCAAATTCACATGGAAGGTAGCTGTTGGTGATGGCTAAGTAGGAGGTGTCTTGAAGGCTAGAACAGCGGTTTTATCAAATGGCTACACTTTTCACTTGGTAAAGAATGTAATTACTACGCAATAATTGGCACATGATTCGCCTACCCAAAATCAAGACTGCTGTCCTCAGCACATATGGAAAGTTTTGCCAAGTGTCACCAGGCCCGTGTTCCGTGTGTGGGCCTTGGTATGAGGCTAGGATTCATATGGGCTTCAATGGGTATATGGACCATACACAAACAGCTAGTGTATACCACCAGGTGCTCTACCCCCTCCCCACAATGCCTGGGTCCTCATGTACTGGACTCTCTCCACCTTCTGTGCCGGGTGGAGAGGGGCTAGCGGCTAGACTGAGTCCTCATGTACTGGACTCTCTCCACCTTCCGTGCCAGGTGGAGAGGGGCTAGTGGCTAGACTGAGTCCTCATGTACTGGACTCTCTCTATACCTTCCGTGCCGGGTGGAGAGGGGCTAGTGGCTAGACTGGGTCCTCATGTACTGGACTCTCTCCACCTTCCGTGCCGGGTGGAGAGGGGCTGGTGGCTAGACTGAGTCCTCATGTACTGGACTCTCTCCACCTTCTGTGCCGGGTGGAGAGGGGCTAGCGGCTAGACTGAGGCCTCATGTACTGGACTCTCTCCACCTTCTGTGCCGGGTGGAGAGGGGCTGGTGGCTAGACTGAGTCCTCATGTACTGGACTCTCTCCACCTTCCGTGCCGGGTGGAGAGGGGCTAGTGGCTAGACTGAGTCCTCATGTACTGGTCTCTCTCCACCTTCCGTGCCGGGTGGAGAGGGGCTAGTGGCTAGACTGAGTCCTCATGTACTGGACTCTCTCCACCTTCCGTGCCGGGTGGAGAGGGGCTAGCGGCTATAGACCGAGTCCTCATGTACTACATGTTTACCCTCCTGTAGGTCCGTATGGAGACTGTTTCTATGCTACGAGAAGAGGTTCTTATTCAAGATGAACCGTACACAACTGTATACCAATGGGACACAGATACTGCAACACTTGTCCATCGTACTCGTAGTCTCTGCAACAGACTCCAAAATCATCATGTAGAATTTCGTATTTAATACTAATCTTGCCATGGTTTGTAAAACATGTCATACAATTTTGGGATTTGTATGCATACAATTGGCATCACAGCACAAGTTTTCAGCACAAGTTTATGCAAAGAAAGTTTATCACTTTGATCCTGGTCTCAAATGCCCAGACCCCGGCCATTCCGGAATAGCTAGGATCTGGCCACATGGACTAAATTTGATCCTCATCTGCACATCCACGTATTGATGGACAGATAAATGTTTACACATTATGTGCAGGACTGATGTTAATTAATCAGCCTGGGAATGAGGCTGATGCAGGCCCGGTAGCCTGCATCTGACATGAACAGCATGACTGCATGAAATTCTTTTCCCATGCATAATCATGTATCCAGTTCCGTCTATTATGTCACACAGCCTTCAAGTCCTCCCACATCACTAATTCTTTTAAGCACCTCCATTTCTTGGTGAGGCCTCCCTACTCCTCTTCGATCCGGCCTTTGCAATTGGATCGTCAGCTAGTTCAAATCTTCATGGGTGAGAACCCCAACCATGCATATATTATTTTATATCATACTCAAGTACGTTCTTGCTTCCTTGAGTGGTCTCAGTCTAGCTGATAATATGATGACCTATATCTACTCGTGTAGTATTTACCCTACATTATTACGGTATAAAAATCCTCCACATTATAACAGTAATCACCATGTTGAGAGAAGGTCATTGTACTGGCGTCTTTTCGGATGAATGCAAGGCTGGTAGATCAACCAAGATTTCCAATTTTGAAAACACGTTTTTACCACTCGTTGTTGGTCTTCTTCAGGCATTAATAGCGTATACTCTTTGTTGGTCTTCTTCAGGCCTACACTCTAGCCTACACTCTTTGTTGGTCTTCTTCAGGCATTAATAGCCTGAAGAAGACCAACAAAGAGTGGTCAAAACATTAAAATTGGAAATCTTGACTGGTGTAAGTCTGATCAACCAGCGCTACATTCAGTTATCACCATCCAATAATGTAGTGAGTATTATATATCCTAGGTCTAGAACACTAAAAACTTGAACTCAAAACTACACCATGTAATCCAGCAGGCTATAATAATTATTATGTAAACACAACAAAATTTAATCATTGTGTCAAATACGAAGTCTACAGAAATAATAATAATACCAAGTACTCCTACAGTCTAGTATGCTGAAAATCATGAACCTAAAATGTACTGCACAATGATTACAGTCTGTTCATAATCCAAGACCTAGCATTTGTATTTAGCACACTGTTCATTTGTATTTAGCACACTGTTCTTCAACAGCTACAAACAACTAGAAGTTGTTACCTGTCCAGCATGCTATGTGTAGATTTAGCAAAAACCTTACATGTGTCAACTCAAACTATTCTACCCTAGCACTATCAACTCAACTCTCAATTTATGCAAGTCGGGTTTAAAGGTCACGTGTCTGCTTCAGTCCCCAGCTTCAGTGACATCTCTCGGATCAGCTCCTCAAGCACCTTGTTGCGTTCAGCAAGCACTGAAACCGTCTCCTCCAGTCTATCAACCTTGCTGAGCACTAGTTCCTGCTGCAGAAACAATGCACCATAATAATTATGACGGATGACTTTCAGCAGCTGAATGCAATGGCTGATTCATAGTGTGTTCAAGCAGCCAATGTAGCCATTTGAGGCATGCCATGGCAGCTTCACAGGAGCTGAATACACAATGTCTATGCATGTACGGTAACTCTACCTAGCTGAGGTACTGACAGTTTTGGACTCCACTCATAATAATTACATGTATATCCCCCATCCGCTCTTGGGATCACATGGTCCTCTAAGAACTGCAGACTAAGTACAGTATGTGCTTTGAAATGTACAATCATAATTGAAATGTAAAACCACATCGTCCTCATAGCCACAAATGAGGGTCGACATCTATCTGATTGAATTTTATATGTATGTCTGTCCATCTTGTGTCAAGCTTCACCCACCAGCATCGATGCGATACTGTTTGAGAGGCAAAGCCGAACCAAAACTGGCACTTGTGTTCAAATTGATTGACTGTTTAGCTTAGTGATGATGTGCCCTAATGAATGAAGACTGACCTCCACCTCAGTAGAAGGTTAGTCCATCTTGGCATCTCACTTACTCGCAAGAGCGAGGAACCTCTCACTGACTTGGAAGTAAGGAAGTTCTTACCCACCTGAAAGTAGTATTCCTTTGGCAAAAATCGTCAGTGACCTCTCCTAAACTGTTGTGGAGGATCATGTGATCCACCAAGTGTGTGGGGCTCATATAGTACTAAAGGGAGCCCCAAGTATTACATGTTTGTTTTACCAAAGAGTGCCAATTAATCTTCAAGTACCTGGTCTCGCTTAGTCAGCTCAGCGACTGTCCTTTTGACTTCATCCACCTCACTCAGTAGAGTGTTGGTCTTGCGGTGCACCTCCTCGCTGAGATCCTGCAACAAGAGCAAGTTTAGAAGTATAATTATATAGACTCTCAAAAGTGGTGGTTTTTCTTCATTCTTGGATGGAGTGAGGTGGTTACAAATAATGTATTGCACAAGGAATCTGCAATCGATGCAAGACGAACAATAATTATTATATACTTCATATTAAATTTTGTCCAATAGTATTCGACACAGTGTGCCGTATTGCACGTTGTCAAGGCGTGACTGAATGGGAGGTGATGATTGGTCACTTCTGGGTTTATGTACAGCAACCACGCACGAAAAAGGAATTAAAGGCATGGCTGGAAACCGAGTGCAAGAGCAGAGGTAAGCTGTTTGCACCTTAGCCATGCAGTGGACATAACTACCAGTATACCATTCTTGCCTGCAAACATGGTTACCATGCCGCTTGCGCGATTTATGTTGTGAAGTAAATCTATCACTGCATAGCCTCGTTCCCAGGCTCCTCCCCAGCTTTTTGTCACATAGCTATTGTACAAAAACAAAAAAGTGGGAATGAGGCTATCATGGCACTCTTGTGTAGTACCACGTACCTACGCATCCAGAACTTTGTCTTGGCACTTCGGTGCCGAGACAAAAAAGCAACTTGCCAATGGATATCACATGACTATTTCAGGAAATGGACATCAACTGCCAGGAACTTAATTTGCTGTTCCAGGAAATTGGCCTCAACTGCTACTTGTGCTTTATAAGTTATCCTTCTGGGTATTGATGTTGTTTTCAGCAATTATTAATTCCCAATTGCACTCCAAACCATGCTATCACATATTCATCATACTATAGAAATTGATTATCATTTGATTACACAGCAAATTCCATACATCCAATGTAATGGAAGAAGTTTTATTTCTGGATCCAGGTACATGTGCGCTAATCAAAATAGGTACTAGGAAATTTACCCCACCAGTAAGGTTTGTAATTTCATGAAGGTGAAGCATTAACCAATCCGCTTGTGATTACACTTTCTGCACTCATAGCAGAGCAAAAACGGTAATCAGCAGCTGATTGGCTGAAAGCAGTGCAGATTACTTGCACTCTCACAGTATACAATTAGAATAAGTACAGGATGCTATATATTATAGGCTTACCATGGGGGGCTTGAGAAATGCATTGATGTTGTCAAGAGTGTCGTAACGCTCGCCACCCCAGATGGCATACTGCAATGCCCTCCAATAGGTGAACTTGGCATTGGGAAAAACAAGCAGACTACCGACAGTGAAATAGCGTCGAATCTTCTTTGGCAGCAATTCCTCAACAGTAAGAACCAGGTCAACCTGTTAAACAAGTATCAATCAATACAGTTATGCTGTGGTCAGTACTAAGTGGGATGGGTCTCAGTCAACCTGTTAACAGTTATACCATGGTCAGTACTAAGTGGGATGGGTCTCAGCAATTAGCTGCACACCTACAGTAGGTGTCTTCAAAAATGAAACCCGTTTGCGGAACCATTTCCGTCAGTGCACCCGATTTACAAAGCCCCGGAAGACCTAACGTAACCTGTATACGTATATATGCTAGCTGTTGGTATTGTGGAAGATGAGTAATGAAGCTGCATATGTATGGTACACATCTTTAAACCGGAATTCGGAACGTTTTTCCAACATGTGTCTGTGGTGCAGCTTCACCGCAAATCAGAAGGCTTCTTCCAAGAATCGGGATGCTCCTGATGAAGAGTTTCTTGCAGAGACAATTGGCTTTGTAAGTACTTAAGTTACCAAATAATGGTGCAGCTTCAATTACAGATTGGAACTTGTTTAGGTCTTCCAGAGCTATATTAGGTCTTCCACAGCTACGTTAGGTCTTCCAGAGCTACGTTAGGTCTTCAGGAGCTACGTTAGGTCTTCCAGAGCTACGTTAGGTCTTCCAGAGCTACGTTAGGTCTTCCAGAGCTACGTTAGGTCTTCCGGAGCTACGTTAGGTCTTCCGGAGCTACGTTAGGTGTTCCGGAGCTACGTTAGGTCTTCCGGAGCTACGTTAGGTCTTCCAGAGCTACGTTAGGTCTTCCGGAGCTATGTTAGGTCTTCCAGAGCTACGTTAGGTCTTCCGGAGCTACGTTAGGTCTTCCGGAGCTACGTTAGGTCTTCCGGAGCTACGTTAGGTCTTCCGGAGCTACGTTAGGTCTTCCGGAGCTACGTTAGGTCTTCCGGAGCTACGTTAGGTCTTCCGGAGCTACGTTAGGTCTTCCAGAGCTACGTTAGGTCTTCCGGAGCTACGTTAGGTCTTCCAGAGCTACGTTAGGTCTTCCAGAGCTACATTATATAGGTCTTCCAGAGCTACGTTAGGTCTTCCAGAGCTACGTTAGGTCTTCCAGAGCTACGTTAGGTCTTCCGGAGCTACGTTAGGTCTTCCAGAGCTACGTTAGGTCTTCCAGAGCTACGTTAGGTCTTCCAGAGCTACGTTAGGTCTTCCAGAGCTACGTTAGGTCTTCCAGAGCTACGTTAGGTCTTCCAGAGCTACGTTAGGTCTTCCGGAGCTACGTTAGGTCTTCCGGAGCTACGTTAGGTCTACCAGAGCTACGTTAGGTCTTCCAGAGCTACGTTAGGTCTTGCAGAGCTACGTTAGGTCTTCCAGAGCTACGTTAGGTCTTCTGGAGCTACGTTAGGTCTTCCAGAGCTACGTTAGGTCTTCCAGAGCTACATTATATAGGTCTTCCAGAGCTACGTTAGGTCTTCCAGAGCTACGTTAGGTCTTCCAGAGCTACGTTTGGTCTTCCGAGCTACGTTAGGTCTTCCAGAGCTACATTATATAGGTCTTCCAGAGCTACGTTAGGTCTTCCAGAGCTACGTTAGGTCTTCCAGAGCTACGTTAGGTCTTCCAGAGTTACGTTAGGTCTTCCAGAGCTACGTTAGGTCTTCCAGAGCTACGTTAGGTCTTCCAGAGCTACGTTAGGTCTTCCGGAGCTACGTTAGGTCTTCCGGAGCTACGTTTGGTCTTCCGAGCTACGTTAGGTCTTCCAGAGCTACATTATATAGGTCTTCCAGAGCTACGTTAGGTCTTCCAGAGCTACGTTAGGTCTTCCAGAGCTACGTTAGGTCTTCCAGAGCTACGTTAGGTCTTCCAGAGCTACGTTAGGTCTTCCAGAGCTACGTTAGGTCTTCCAGAGCTACGTTAGGTCTTCCAGAGCTACGTTAGGTCTTCCAGAGCTACGTTAGGTCTTCCGGAGCTACGTTAGGTCTTCCGGAGCTACGTTTGGTCTTCCGAGCTACGTTAGGTCTTCCGGAGCTACGTTAGGTCTTCCGGAGCTACGTTAGGTCTTCCGGAGCTATAGGTAATCAGTAATCATAATCATGAGTGCTTACCTTACGCATGTGCACAGGAAACATTACATGTAAATATGATACTGGATGGGCACCGTCATTGTCAAGAGTGCCCGTAGGTATGGTCTATGCGAGAAATAACGTAATAATATTCAAAAGTGAAATGGTTCCCACCATGGACTGGAATGGCAAGCGGACGGTGCGATCACAGAGCAATTTTGACAATGATGGTGCCCAGGTATATCTTTTCCTGTGGTGCCACTCAAGTCGAGTACCAAGTAATCAAATGTGGCAGTACAGCAAATAGACATGTGGTACACTGTAGTTCTTCCACTACACTTAGTCTCATCCCAGACCCTCGTCTGGGCACGAGACTACACTACACTAAGCACAATTCACATTTTCTGTATTTTCACATCAAGTGACAGCAGTCTAATGCTATGATACTATGGGAAGCTATTACCACAATAGTCATCTAACCGTATAGTAAATCATAGCAGTCTACTGCTAACTCATCTAACTCATACAGTAAAATCACCAGTAAGACGTCATTATCATCAACAGTGCATAAACGTACTTGCAGTGCAAGTTTCTTCAAGGCAGCCTCTTCTTGTATTCCCTTGATATCATCAACAGCCAGACCAACCTATGAAGGTTTGTAACATGAGATACACTTATCAAATGATTTGACATGAGGTTATATAGTAGTCAAATACCCAAGTCTGTAACCACTAAATGTTTCTAGGTACATGTATCAACTACATGCTCTTCATTTTGACCTATAATAGTTTTTTTCAGTGTACCTTACGGATCTGCGGGATAATACATTCCAGTTATTCAATGCTTCAATATGTACTAGCTACATGGAGGACAGGATGCAACTCAGTGCCTGTGTTATATACACGGTGCCTGTGTTACATACACACAGAAATTTCCGTACAAACATAAAATTATGATATTCTTTAGGACAACTTCTTCTGGCCGCTTGCTAGGATTAACTTTCCGTGTGGCAGTTACTACGTAAACTGCATCACGTGACGTACCAGCATGTTGATGAGGAGGATGGGCATGATGATCACAAAGATGATCCAGAGGGTGAACGAGACGGGAAGGAAGGGGATCTCCTGCTCTGTGTCGCTCTCTCCATTGGGGGCCTGGCGGAAGATTGAGTCAAAGTCAAACTCCCCAGTTGTCATGGTCATAGTCTTGATGATAGCACGGCCAGGAGTGGAGAACGGGGAGCGCTGGAGAGGAATAAGTTAATTTCATTCTGATTCAACAGTGGACTTCAAAATGTACACACTATTGTGTGTGTGTGTGTGTGTGTGTGTGTGTGTGTGTGTGTGTGTGTGCAGGGAATGAGCAGGAAAATAACTGTGTATACTGGTAGGTGGTAGGGCAGTGTAGCCTCATTCCCAGGCCGTCTGGCTCCAAGGCCTGGGAATGTGGTAAGGACAGTGTGTGGGAGGTCATGCATGTGGAAAAGAGGAGAGCAAAGAATGGAAACAGTCCTCAGTACTGCTGAGCACTTACTGTGATCCCAGGCTCAAAGAAGGCCATGTAGAATGTCAGGCTGAAGGCAATAACAAGGAGCAAGGACAACATGACTGTTCGCAGGAACGTGTAGAATATGTTGACAAACATCAGCACATAGATCCCAGTGAGGGGAAACTTCTGAATGAAGACTATCAAGTCGATCCATCCGAGGAAGATGGCCACAGCTCCAAGTTGCCACTGCCAGTCGAACGGACAGTGGCAACCGGTGTGGAAGACCCAGACAAAGATGATGGAACAGATGAAGATGAGGACCTCCATCCAGTTGACCCAGTCCAGCACATAGTCCAGCCTTAGTTGGATGAACTGCACAACCTCAAGTGCGAGTTTGACGATGGAAATGACAATAACGATGACAGCAGCAGAAAGTATAAACCGCCGCTCGTGCTCACTCAGAGCTGTGCAAGAAGCAAGAGGAAGTACAATCACTCACATTTAGCAAGAGCAGCTGTAGATCATTTCATGGTAGAAAAAAATTGTTGTGCTAGTCACGAGTGTGAAGGAAGACTGTGAACATTACAAAATATTACTTCTGAATATCGAAGTCAAGAGTTCGTTCACAAAGTTCACATGCAGGTGTGACAAATGGGTACCAGCAAGGAATTATATTGGAGGCCTCCTACGTTCGGCTGCAGCTACAGCAGATCTGTCCTTAATGTTCCTGTGTTCTCATTCACACAGTAGCTCTTCCTGATGGTTCATCCCAAATATGGTAATAGACGTGGTAGCCATGCACAAACAACATGCATGGTCTCCATGAGTCACATGTGTCACTAGTTAAGGCTTATACCAGCAAAACATCCCCAGCGTATCATTTTTAGTGGCTAAAACCACAAAATTATTTCCATGTAGAAATCCAAGGGAGAGTAGAAATCACTGGATTCTTAGAATAGTTCATGGGCGTTTGAAAGGCAGGTATATCCATGTACGTATACATATAATTAAGGTAGCTACATGAGAGCTGCATGGCAGCTGTGGCGTTCCATATTAGTGCATGCACTATTCCATTTGAGTCGGACTTGATCATTTTCACACGAAAAATTTCCTTCTGGAAATCGCATGAACTTATTTTAACATGAAAGATACAGCATTATGCCCCCTGAATAATTGACAAGACTTACCACACACTCGACATCGATTTGCCATATCCAATGCACCACTGCCACTGTCATTGCAAACCCCAAAAGTACCATTGAAGACATCCACACCTTAATTTGAGGGAGAGGAGTGTTAGCAGTTGCTGTAAAAAAACTTTCATGCTACAGTAGCGAGTCTTCTCAACTTGAATAAGAACGTTGTTTGTTTATGCAGCTAAGTAATGGTGTTTGACAAAGAAACTTTTATGACTCCTGGCAAATTTGTCCATTACTACTCGTCCCAATCATTGAAAAGCAGTTGATTCAAATGAATGACGAAGTAGAGGATATGAAACAAATGTGCACAGCTATAATAACCTAACACTTTTAGCTAAGTCTTTAGGTCAGACACATTCCCTCACTAGCAATATCTGATAGGAGGATTTGGGCAATAATGTATGATTACAACCTCTAGATCAATACTCACACGACTGTGACTGTGGGTTGAGTGTGACCAGAGCAAAGGTGGTCAGGAAGATGAGGAATATGACGTACAGGAGCATGTTGAGGAAGTAGCCATACTGCCCAAAGGTCTTCCACTTGTAGTGCAGCAAACTTCCCACTAGGGGATGCTTGAGCAGCTTGAGTCGTCCCTCTTGCACCTGCAATAGATCACAACAATCACATAATATGAAATGTCACAACTACCATGCCAAGAGTGTAGACAGGGGCAGGGGGCTGACTAGGGGGGATGAAGGCTCCCAGTTTTTGATTCACCCTATATAATTATACATTGTGCAGTGCATTTTTATTCAGTGAAATGTGTGATACATAATATTATGATAGCTACACCATTCAACTGTTTTGTCCTGTTTTACGGTTACACAATTTGTATGCACTATACATGTGATATTTTCTAGCCCACTCCCCCCCCCCCCCTAACCCTTGCAAACCTGTCTATGCTCTTACATGTAGCAATACTCTGAACTTTCCACAATAATTCATGCTTAGAGGGAAGAGCTTTTCACCATAATTGCTAGAGGGTGGTCGACTTTCTTGAAGCCAACCGGTCCCCACTTGGTAGTGAATCCATTGAACTCCTGGAGCCAAACATCTTTGAAGCTAGGTCCCCCCACTTCCTCATCCTTGTTCTTCTTTCCAGTCTCAATCTCAATCTCAGGTACGCCATCAGATGACCTAAGTATGAAGCAACAGAAGACATTGAAACAGGCCATGATCAGGCAGAAGTAAGGTACGCATCTTTAAAATTGATGCCAAGATCCGGAACAATGCACTTGCAGTGCAGTTTCGCCTTGCAAATGGAAACGCTTCTTCCAAAAGCTGGAGGTTTCTTCTTTTGAATATATGCTGAAGGCTTCTTCTGAAGGCTTAGAGTGTGTATCGTACGGAAAAACATACTAGTCCTGAATGCTACACGGATCAGGAAGAAGTACAGAACAACTAACTTGTCCTGAATGTTGTATGGATAAGGCAGAAGTACAGGATAACATACTTGTCCTGAATGTCTTCTATGAACTCATAGTTGAAGGCAACTTTGAAGTCAGGATCAGTTTCATCCATCTTAGGCTTCTTCATGGTGCAACGATTGAGCACTTCTTCGGCTGCAGCTGTAGGTACCAAACATCCAGGAAGGGAGGAGATAATATCACATGGATATTGAATGAAGCCATTCCAGTGAAGCCAGATGTAATGAACCACATGGGCTGGGTAACTTCTAGTCTTGGGCCCAGACCCAAACCAACTCCAGTGCGGATCACTTTCAGTATTGGATGCGTTATACTGGATATATGCACTAGATGAAAGGTCTGGGAACGAGACTACCGTAGAAATTCGGCATCTCTCCCCTTCACGCAATGGAAAAATTGTCTCTAATTTCGACAACGAATTCCCGCAATTCACATTTTCGGCAGCTTGCCGTCCTGTCTGAAAGAGATAGTTTATGCAGTTTTTACAGGTGCAGTTTAAAGCCCCAAGTGGTGAAAGCTGTTGTCGCCAATGCACACGAGCCCCTGGAAGTCAACCGATCACATTCGACATGCCACGTTGACCAGTTCATCCAATTGGTGAAAGCCCTACACTGAACTACACTCGCAAACCGAGTCTTGCCCTGACCCTAAGAGTCAACACAGATGAACACAGTATGACATGGGGTGAGTACCGATCGTACAGCCTACAGCACAGTTCAAGATCATTCGCTCCGCACGCCGACCATTCCGACGCAGGTGCTAGCCGAAAGTATGGAGTGTCACAGTCTGTAACAAGAGGAATGACTATGCACGTACGTAGCTTGCCCTACCGGTATAGCTGCTCGATCTTGAGACTTGAATCTCAAGTGGAAAAAAATGCCGAACATGGGTATTACTTCTAGTTGTTCGGCACTTCTGCATTTTGGCAGCTACATGAATAATTAATACAAACCCTGCCAAATTTTTAGAAGATATATGGTACTTAGTTTCAGTTTCTGTGATGTGATAGAAGGCGAGTGTTAACTATGTCTTTGCTGTAGGTTGCAAATCGCTAATACGTCTTTAAAATGATGCTGAGATTCAGAATGCTTTTCCAACATGCATTTGTGGCGCAGCCTTGCCACAGCTTCCTACAAAACCGGAAAGCTTCTTGCGAGAATCCGAAGGTATCTTCTGAAGATGTGGAAGGTTTCTTCCAATGAGTGTTGGCTTTGTACGTACTATAGTGGTCACCTAGGGACCAGTATTCTCTGGCCACCATAGACAGGTGGCTGCTTTGAGCAGGTCATATTTGTGACCCGCTATGAGAAAACCGACCACTCGCAGCTGAATATGAATTTGGAGGACGGGGATCTACACTCGGAAGATTTTATTTTTTCGACATTTTTTTTCTTTTCATTTTGTGAAAGTATAACCTTCTCTCTGTCCATTCATAAGATTTCATTGCAATACAATGTTGTTTG
This sequence comes from Axinella damicornis, assembly GCA_963931865.1. Classification (NCBI taxonomy): domain Eukaryota; kingdom Metazoa; phylum Porifera; class Demospongiae; order Axinellida; family Axinellidae; genus Axinella; species Axinella damicornis. Next base: position 5,274,568 of record OZ007512.1, read on the forward strand.
CTTACTGTAACACTCGGGAGAAAGAAGGGAGTTCAGTTTAGCTAGCGCATGAACGGACTTACAGTATTGTTGTCGCTCGATAGTAAGACACGCAGCCTGACACGAACTATCACTGACACGTTACGCGGTGTATCTTCCAACGTTTTCTGGAAACGTTCTCGCCAACAACGGGACTGGTTATCGCTCTGTCTTCGACTCCGTTCGCTGTCTTTGTCGACGAATTCATTATGACACGGACCGTATACGGAACATCACGTGCACACAAAATGCTCCGTTTCTCGTATAATTGTATTCTGAGGGACGGGCTACCCGTGTACAATTTTAAGGCTGTAACTCGGCGTATGAACCTATTTTGAGCCCGATAACTTGACCGTTGAACTCTACGGTAAATCTCGAGTCGATTGACACCAAGAACGCTGATTTTGCGAAAATCTGCGAGTGGTCGGTTTTCTTGTAGCGGGTCACATTTGTTCCGGATTAGCGCAAATGGGACCAGCAGTATGACCATAATAGAGAGGTGGCTATACCTTAGACAGTGACCACTATAGGCATGCAGGTTCTGTTGTACCTAAGTTTCTGAAAAACGGTGCAGTGTTGCTTACGGATATTCCAGAGATTCGTTTAGGCCTTTCATACATGTAGGTCCATTTTAAAGACAGGCTACGTACCTGGCATTTTCTTGACCATTTCCCTGAAGGGTGTGGTATATCTCTCCTTCCAGGGTTTGAAGCTATACCTCAGAGCCTTGGCCCACTGTGGTGTTCTGAGGATGACCAGAGCCAAATCCCTGCAGATGTGCAACGGGGAAAAGTGTGGGTAGGGTAAGGAGGGAATTCGAAAGGAGGGTATTGCTTACAGGCTTGATCACTAACTTTGGGTTAAATACTGCAGTAAAGACTGTAGTCTCTTACTTGAGCATTTCAGCAAAGCATGGTAAGCCGCAAGAAGCTAACACAGGCAAGAACGGCAACACTAGTGATCTAGTCAGCTGTCACAGGCAAGAACGGCAACACTAGCAGCTGTCACAGGCAAGAGCGGCAACACTAGTGATTTAGTCAGCTGTCACAGGCAAGAACAGCAACACTAGTGATCTAGTCAGCTGTCACAGGCAAGAACGGCAACACTAGTGATCTAGTCAGCTGTCACAGGCAGTAACAATGTTGGCTCCAGTGCTAGACAAAGCCTTGTAGATGCAATTTGTTGGATAATCTGTTGACAGCTTCGATCAACATTAACACTCTGCCATTTTTGCATGTAACATACAGCAAGAACTAACACCATTCACTCATGCCCCAAATGTCAACAGGAAATACGTATGGGAATGCAGTTCGGGCCAACTACAATCCACGTATAAGAAAATACTATTGCAGGAATACTATTATAGCAGCAAATATGTTCAAGTTAAGGCTCTGTGACATTTATCAATAGTTTGTACATAAGCAGATATGGAATGACTGACTAAACCCCATGTTGGCTCGAATTCTAAGTATCATTCCAGCTGATGGCCAGCAACAGACCTTGCTGCTTCATGCAGACTACAGCATAGCCTCAGCTTTTGCCGCTTGCAGTACAGCAAGTGACAAATGCTGAGGCAGGGAGCTACTGTAATATAATATGTGCAACTCTAGCATAATAACTGAAAGAAGCTTACTCATAAGGGCCTGACTCGATGCAATTCTTGAGAGTGAGTGGACCAACTTCTGCTCCTTTCTCCAGCAGTCTGCTCACTGCCTTCACATTGCCCCCACCACAAGCAGAATCAAGGGGCGACGCCTGCAGAGGATAACATTTGGCCAAAGTCAAAACAGAGTTCCTTAATACCAGTGTGACTTCACCCTTATGAATTACTGAACCTGAGAGTGGCACATGCAGTCCCGATGGTGAGGGCCTTATGCCATGTCTCTGCCATGCTGTGTGTGTGCATGCATATGCATATTTGTACACAGTAGCTTGCTGTTTCTCGCACTGCTATGTGCTGTGCATATATAGCAGCTTGAGAAACAGCAGCACAAAATGGTGTTGATGGTGGACATCGTACACCATCAACACCGATCTGTGCTGATGTTTCTCTGCTGTGTACAAATATGCAGGAGAGCATAATAATTGTGTGCACATACAGCATGGTAGACACATGGTGCATGTACGGCTTAAACTATCGCAGCTGTGTCCCTCACCATCGGGGCTGTGTCCCTCACCATCGGGGCTGTGTCCCTCACTATCGGAGCTGTGTCCCTCACTATCGGGGCTGTGTCCCTCACCATCGGGGCTGTGACCCTCTGGTTCTGAACCATAGAGGACCAACCACCATGCTCTACCTATGACATACACACTGCACCTTCATATGTACCACCACCTCCACCCCCCCGGGCAAGCGTGTACATTGGTTGCATCAACATACGTACACCAGCAACATCCTTTGGTTTGATGTCTGCTCCTGCATCGATGAGCAATGCCACCAGCTGGTCGGAGTTGTCATAAGCAGCAGCTGCATAGTGCAGTGGAGTGCACTCTCTCTCATCCCTGCAATACCAATTCGATGACATTTATAGTGATATTCACAATCAAAAAGGCAGCCCATACAGATAATTACTAGTCAACTAGAGGTTGAAATTGACCGTACAGCTGCCAGTTATCGGCGTGGACCGACCGTACAACTGCCAGTTATGGGCGTGGACCGACCGTACAGCTGCCAGTTATCGGAGTGGCTCCACCTTGGGGTTGGTACGCAGGCCTTCTCGCCCAAGCATTTGTAGCTTGCCGTACTAATGCGAAGGGTTGGCAACCAGAAATGAAAATATTGTTGCCAAGCAAGCTATGGTAACGCTACGTTCATTGGTAGAGGAACATGCAATGGTTTGTATGATAAAAATCAGTATCACCATAGTACCAAGCTATACCGGAAACATATCACTCGTTTGTTACCTTTGGCATTGTTACTGGTGCTTCACTCTCGTAACAATACTACGGCAACAAACTCGTGATATTATCCGGTATAGCTCAGTACTATGGTGATACTTATATAATTAATATCTCATATGCACTATCTGTATACACTATTATTCATTAGTTACACAGCATACCGCACATTAACATTTATATCAGGATTTGATTCCAGAATGAACTTTGCAATGCCGGGGTGTCCATGCTCACAAGCTAGGTGAAGCGGAGTCATCCTAAATTCCCCTTCACAGGAGATAGACCCAGGAGAGTGATTGTAAAGCTCCTGGACAACCCTATGATGCATTTACGCATGTGTGGATAGAAGGGAGCAATAATTATACATGTACGTACAATACATCAATCAAAACCAGTTGTATGGTGTGTCACTACCAATTAGAAGTGCCAGTTGCTCTCTTTGAGAGCACCGGTAGCCTCATTCCCAGGCCGTTCCCACCTCCAGTATTTGGTATGCAAATATGGAGGAAGGCCTGGGAGATCTGGTCACGTGCGGTGACGGTGGCAATGCCCGGGTAGGCACGACCCTGCAGATGCCCTGGCCTAACTAGCAAAGCTACATAGCTAGAGTAGCTTGAGAAAGAAGACAAAAGCAATTAATACATTACTTGTCTAAAAGCAACTCACAGCAGATGCCCATTCGTAACAGCAAGGTTGACTGGTGTACATTTGTAATAAGTCAGCATGTTAGTCTTGGCTCCAGCTTCTAGGAGGAGTTTCACTGCTTCTGAGTTGCCACTCTCGGCAGCATAGTGTAGAGGGGTGAACCCCAAGATGTTTATAGCATCCACCTTGGCTCCCCTATAAAACATTTGTAGCAAGATTGCACCTGAACATGGTTTATCTAACACCACCTCCCCTCCTAGTCCCGTTCCCAAGCCCCATACGTAAAATCGGATCGGATGGGGCCTGGGAACGAGGCTAATCCCTCCCTTCTCCCCTCTTCCCCCCTCCCCCCTCTTCCCCCTTCCCCCTTCTCCCCTCTTTCCCACAACAAATTCTGCCACAAGAATGTAGAAAAGTAGTGCACATAATTGCCGAGCGGGAAGCGAGGCAACTAATCGTGCAGCAGGTCAGTCGAATCTGAGCTAGCGTATATATATATATATTGTAACGCTCAGGAATGCAATAAGGATGTCACTCATACGCTGTGCAAGGCAAGTGCGCGCGGGGGTGAACTCTCGCAAACTCACCCCTTACAATGTACGGTGTCTGCTGCTACTTATAACAAGTGTAAAAAACATTAAAAATGTATGGAGATGTAGGGATAACAGAACAGCAAAAAGTATGAAAACAAGCAGGATGATGGCATAAAACAGTTCAGTATACAACACCATCTGTCCCCATAATACATTGTATAATGAGAAAAGTATGTAGGGTGTTGTATACTGAACTGTTTTATGCCATCATCCCTGCTTGTTTTCATACTTTTTGCTGTTCTGTTATCCCTACATCTCCATACATTTTTTATGTTTTTTACACTTGTTTACCTCATTTTTATAGCACCATACTTGATAGCGTTCACTCCGCATACAGTACACAATTTTGAGTTCAAAGTTCAAAGTTGCTCTACGCATGCGCACATATGAAGAAAATGGCGTCGCACATGAAGCCATAGTTATCGAGTGGGCGGTTTCAAGTGCCTCGTGAGACTTCGAAGTAGCCAAAAAGCGATGGGGTCGTGCACTGCTCAGTGTAAAATGCTGCTGTTTTGTGCAAACACCGTCGTGAGGGAGTCAGCCAAATTTGAACTATAGCCCGTCTGAAGAAAGAAGAAGAAGAAGAAGAAGAAGAAGAAGAAGAAGAAGAAGAAAACCGATTTTGGCGGTTTGCCGACTTTTTGGCGTGGTACTTTCGCGACGGTTATTCACGACACTGGGAGTCTTCTGGGCCAGGAAAACACTCGAAGACGAATAGTAAGTTGTCATAATGGCTTATTTGCCGCCCGTTTTTGAGATTTGGAGAGATTTGGGAAGAATTTTTTGTATTAGCTTCAATTGCGTGTCCGTTGTATCCCTACATATAGAGTCTACCGACTCTATGATATATTGCCAGATAGTTGGTCTTACAGCAACTACTAACTCGCTTCCCGCGAGGCTCTTCTGCGTGCATTCACGTATGCACTAGTATAATTATAGCCTTACAGGTAGGGTAAACTCACACTAAACTACTACTATCATGTACATAATTATGTACTAAGTATACAGCGGATCATTATTATTTTGCTGTGGACAACTAACATTTCATAGCCATATTCCTAGACAGAACCCTGATGAAGTACATGTGTACAGCATACATTACACAGTTATGCTGACTGTGAACATACAGGAATTTTGCCAAGTGTCACCAGGCCCACTTCCGCGTTTCGTGTGTGGGCCTGGGAACAAGGCTAGGCCGTTCTCACCTCCAGTATTTGATTCTTACAGTATGCAAATATGGAGGAAGGCCTGGGAGATCTGGTCACGTGTGGTGATGGTGGCAATGCCCGGGTAGGAACGACCCTGCAGGCACCCTGGCCTAACAACTAGCAAAGCTACATAGCTGTTACTTGAATCCCCAGAGTAGCTTGATGAAGAAGACAAAAGCAATTATTATCTGAAAGCAACTCACAGCAGATGCCCATGCTCAGTAGCAAGGTTGATTGGTGTATCGTTGCGACTAGTCTTCATGCCAGTCTTGGCTCCGAATTCTAGGAGGAGTTTCACTGCTTCTATCTTGCCATAGTCAGCAGTGTAGTGTAGAGGGGTCATCTTTCTGGAGTTTATAGCATCCACCTTGGCTCCCCCATATTGAAAAACATTTGTAGCAAGATTGCACCTGAACATGGTTTATCTAACACCACCTCCCCTCCTAGCCCAGTTCCCAGGCCCCATATGTAAAATCGGATCAGGCCTGGGAACAAAGCTACTCCCTCCCTTCTCCCCTCTTCCCCCTTCCCCATAACAAATTCTGCCACAAGAATGTACGTAGAACAGTAGTGCACATGCAGGTAGACTAAGTGTAAACTCAAACTAAACTACTACTATCATGTACGTACTAAGTGTACAGCGGGTCATTTGCAGTGGACAACTAACGTTTCGTAGCCAAGAATCTGTCTCTGACACCACAGCTACTAGGAACATGAAGCTGTACCAGAACGACTCAAAACCACTTTCAGAGGCTCATAATTTTCCCGGGGACATGCCCAGATGCCTACTGAATGTTCCCCCATAAACTCATATTCCGAGACAGTCAGAACCCTGATGAAGTAAAGCATACATAATGCCTGTTGGTGTCTCACTTTGATAGGAGTAGTTGCACCAGCTGATCACATTTTTCACCCCTTCCCTTGCAGGCAAGGTGCAGTGGAGTGACAGCAATCTTATCATACACGTTCGGGTCTGGTGGTAAAGCAAAAACATTATGATTGGGTGTGCAGGTAGAGTGAGAGTCTCTAGTGCTCAACTCGGCTCTCTCTTAAACCGGTTTGAATCCCTTGGTGTTTTTCTGTTGAAGGGTGGTTCACATTGTAAAAAGGATTTTGCAATTTGCCCTTCCAGATATAAACAACTTTGAGCAATGCCATGATCCTGGAGGATGTGGTTGGAGGGCATTTGAGAGTGTGTAATCGATGAACTCCATTGCTGATCAGGAAGACTGTGCGAACTGAGGTTATTATTATGGCTGCCATAATTATATTTCCTATAGATTTCTGGGGAATTACACGAATGCACATACAATGGACACCACATGCAGGTTATTCTTTCTTCTGACTCTTTTTGTTCATGTTGAAAGTTTTCTCGTACAAATTTTTGTGGTTTATGACAAACAAAACAGGGCCGTAGGAGTAGGTGCGGCAGGTACGGCGGCCAATAATATGCTCAGTCTGGCTAGCAAGTTGTTGAATCTTGCAGTTTCATCCCAAGATTGCACCAGAAACGTTCTTAGAAGGTGTAAAAATCAACTGGGGGAGGGCCCCCAGATCCCTTATGTGATGCGCTTCACTACTTGGTTGGCTCGCTGTGCACTGTGCGTGCCATTGCGCCACCTTACTCAAAGCGCTCTCCGCCTGACCAAACTAAAATTGCTTCCTACGGGCCTGCAAAAAATGCAATGAAAATTTCCAGATATAAATGATGGTAATTCAGTTTATCTAATGTGGTGCCATGACATAGTGTGTGTGTGTGTGTGGGGGGGGGGGGGGAGCCAAATGTGGAATGCAGAGGTCGAAATAAGGATTACGTGTTGAGCAGTCAAATGTCCTAGCACTTTAGATTTTGATTGGTCATTTACAAAAAATGCTAGGTCATGCCCGTCACCCTAAAAAATCAAAAGAGCATGAAAGTGTGTTCTCCAAGCTAGATTCAAATCCATGTTGGTTGTGTGTATATGTGTATTGGGGGAAAAAAAAGAATTTGGCTGACTAGAACTCATGCATAAAGAAAGAGAGAAAAAAGAAATTGGCAGATTCGAACCAGGTACAGTCATATGGGTCATGCACTTAGATGATTGCATGTTGATCCGTCACGCCTACTGAACAGTGTGCGGTCATTTTAGCTAAATGCACGGAAATTGACCGATGACCGCATGTTATTTCGACCTCTGGGAATGTGGCATGCACATCGCTGTCATCAGAATACAAGGGGATGTTGTCTGGGAACAAAGCTAATACCAACTGTATACAAAAAAAAGTTTACCAACGCCATGTTGAATTAGCAGTTCTGCAACATCCCAGTGGCAATATCGAGCAGCAGCATGCAGAGGAGTTTGCTCCCATGAGTCTTCGTGCCGAAAGGGACGATCTTTCGCTGTGAGAACTTTCATCTTCTTGTCAGGTGGGAGAGCATCCAACCACTGCTGGACAACGTCCACACGACCTTCCCGTGCAGCCTGCAGAAGGTTGATACTGGATAGATAAATCTGGTGCATGCACGCTGTGATGCTGCATGCACCAAATTATGGTTGTGTCAAATCGTTTTCAATTACAAGAATTCACTACAAAGTATTGTCCCATTAGAAGGTATACAGTCTATGTGCATGTATGCATATTGAATTTATCATATACAGACATCTCAAATTCTACATAGAATCACAGTTATAGCACATGCATAGTGTTGGTGGTAAACAAACATGCAGCCTGTAGTACGTGTTAATGTGCTGGGATTTATTGTCATGTGAGTGTGGATGTGCAGATTTTTGTGTGGATCGAACCAAAGTGCAAGGGCAATTTAGTGACATGACTTATTACACTCCAGGTAGGGGGAAAATTGTGCCGTGTAATGTAATGTAAATAACTAATCAAACCTCACAGCACGCAGGAAAGGTCTACAGAGATTCTGACTACACCGTCATGATCGCTATCACATGCAGTGACACAACCGCACAATAATGGTGGTGAAACTCACCTTAGTGGTGGAGATACAAGCGCTTTTGTCGTGCCATTGGCCGCCATTGCTCGGGCACTCTCTTTGACTTTTTTGGCAGGTACGGCCCTCGGGAAAGGCACACGAAGATTCTGATCGCTGTCGTTCACTGACGCTTACATGCCAAAACTTGTGAGTGCTGTAATAATCTCTAGTCTTCCCTTGGCCGCCATTCAACCGAGCGTGGTTGCCACGTGGCATGTGCATTAATTGGAACGAACTGCAATACTTGGTGAGAGCTACGGCGAGTCCCAACCGGGGTTGCAATGGCTACCAGGAGTGCAGTTGCCCCTCGTAATTATACACAAAAACTCCTAGATGAAACACCACTCCTAAACGTTCACACATTAGTGCCTACGAACACTAACATGACAAATGTGATCGTGATCAATGGCGACAAAAGCACTGCAACCTCTTGTTTGAAATGGGCCAGGCGAGAAACAACTAGTCTCATGGCCAGACAACACCCCCTCGTGGGGAGAAACGGTCTGGTGAACAAAGTCAAATTTCTTGGGCTTATTATAATGTGATAGGACCAATGAGATTGTGAGATTTTTTATTATTTTGTAGCAATCACTTTGAATACTCACAAACTGGAGAAGACAACAGCCGAGATACTTTGCCATGCCAGTTTGCTCTGATCGCTTGACTGTGTACGGCAACACTACTTCGTGGTGACATCCTCTGAAGACCTTTGCGCTCGATTGTGCTAGTTGTGTGCCCTGTGACATCGCTTATGAAGGATCAAGGTGAGAGCTTATCGAAATGAGGTCAGTAAAGTGCCTAGAACAACAACAAATGGGAAGCAGATTGGATGGACGGTAAAGGATGCTTCAAAAACCTATGGGCCGTGGGTGGGCGGCAAATAGTTAGCACATCTTCGATCTCTCCCGATATGAGCAGCCACGATCGCGCTTGGTCGACACGGGAGCCTATAGCATACACTTTTGCAGCCACTGAACACCACAAGATTATTCACATTCTGTAGTATGATTCAAGCCCAGGAAGTTCGACTTCATTCACCAGACCATTTCTCCCCGTGAGGGGGTGTTGTCTGGGCATGAGACTAAGAACCAACATACGTGGGGACCAATAATCCCATCCTCCACCAACAAAGCACCCATGAGTCTCAGATGGGGACTCAATGCTAGTTGTGTGCCCTGTGACATCACTGGGATCAAGGTGAGAGCTTTTCCAAACGAGGTCAGTAAAGTGCCTAGAACAACAACAAATGGGAAGCAGATTGGATGGACGGTAAAGGATGCTTCAAAAACCTATGGGCCGTGGGTGAGTGGCAAATACACATCTTCGATCTCTCCTGATATGAGTAGCCACGATCGTGCTTGGTCGACATGGGAACCTCCTTTACTTGCATTGTGTGAATGTGTGTGAATTACACCTATGTGCAGGACTATGGATTTGGTGATTTGTGCTGAGAGTGGTTTATATGTTAATGATTTGCATGCTACCATGGTAATGCGCTGTATTTGCCTGCTGATTATGGTTTCCTTTGGTAAAAGCAGAGTTCTTGTTCTTGTTCTTGTTGTTTGAGTCTTATCTTGTACCGTATATTGGTCATCTGTGAGTCTGTTAAAGTATTGTTTTGCTGCAAGTTAGTCAAGTTACCACTCGGGTCCGTTACACTCAACAACATGCATGCCACTGACCTCAAGAAATTGTTGTTCATTGCAGAGAAGCAGAAAGAAGCACTTACGAGAGGTTGCTATAGCATGGGTCTTTGGTCCTGGACCTTTGAGTCTATAGTTCTGACGTGATCAGCACTATGCTAAATAAATGATGGCAAGTACTTTCTGTTTTGCTTTCAGTTCATGTGAGAGCGAATATACCCAGGGCAACACTATCATTTAGACCACCACTTGTAGGTGTCCATGGGAATACACAATCGAGGTCAGTATACTAATACACGAGGTCAGTACACCAATACACGTGGTCAGTATACCAATACACGAGGTCAGTATACCAATACAGGAGGTCAGTATACATAACCTTCCGAGGCGAAGCTGAGGAAGGTTATGTATACGAGTATCTGTAAAGCTGGACTCTGGACAGTCATGTCCAGCTTTGCCCACAATAGTCAGGACTTGGTGGACAGTTCTGGACAGCCTACGACATCCCGGAATGACCAGGACTTTATTCCAGACCCCTCCCTGGCAGTGTTCTCGCTAGGCCTTTAGCGGACGGTGCAGCACCATTTGGTTAATCGAATCTCCATTTGGATGTGGTAAACTTAAGTAGGCCGGCATATATACCGGTGCACCATTTGGATCACTTCCTTAATATTCATTTCCCTGCCCACAGCAGCTGCTGGCAGGGTTTCCCACTTAACTTTCAATAGTAGTGTGTAAACAAAGCCATTCACATGTCTGAATGATAAGATTATACATCATGCACCATTTGGATGTAGATTTCTAGCGAGAACACTGCTCCCTGGGATGTCCTACGACATCCCGGAATAACCAGGACTTTATTCCAGACCCCTCCCTGGGATGTCCTACGACATCCCGGAATGACCAGGACTTTATTCCAGACCCCTCCCTGGGATGTCCTACGACATCCCGGAATGACCAGGACTTTATTCCAGACCCCTCCCTGGGATGTCCTACAACAACCCGGACTTTATTCCAGACCCCTCCCTGGGATGTCCTACGACATCCTGGAAGGACCAGGACTTTGTTCCAGACCCCTCCCTGGGATGTCCCACGACATCCCGGAATGACCAGGACTTTAATCCAGACCCCTCCCTGGGATGTCCTGGTAGACAGCAACCATACCTTGGCATGTCCTGGAATGTTTAGGATGTCTGGGACGTCCTGGATGTCTGTACACTCCTGGGACATGCTGGTAGCACAGAGATGTTGGATCCTGGATGTTTGAACACTCCCGGTAGCACAGGCACTAGCTACTGTCCACACTGGACGGGACTATGGACCGGACTGGACTGACCAAAACAGCTGTATACAGACAGCAAATGCTACCAAAGCTATGAAGGGTTGTCTCCAGTTCTGTCTCATGTGCTTCTTAGCCTGTTGAGGCATTGTCTCCTCGATTTCTGAGAGTTCAAAGGTCACGTGCATGTCTGATGAGCTTCGTCAATGAGTTCAAACTATAGTCATGGATGACATGGGAATATTCCTTCTGTTTCTACACTTCAAGACAGGCTGGAGTTTGGTTTCTGCTGATACTAACTGCTCTCCTAAATTAGTCCTTCAAGCACACAGAGCATTCTACCTAGAGCTCAGTTAGAGTTTGACGATGGGACTTTTCAACAAATGCGTGTGATCTCCACACAAGTCATGGATGCTCATAGCCAGAACAGAATCCACAAGGATTCAGCCACAGCCACCTTTGTCGGAGCTCATTTAATATGCACGTGACCTTTTACCTCCTGGAAATCAAAGAGACGATGCCTCAATAGGTCAGGAAGCAAGTTGAGAAAGAGCTGGAGACCACCCTCATGGGCGTAGCTAGCATTGGGCAGAGGAGGCAGTTGCCTCCTCGCTTTTCTGAATAAGAGTCCTAGATCCTCGCACACGCAGCGTACGATGTGCGTTCGATCTGATGATATCATGATAGAGACAGGAACTAGGCTGACCATGAACTGGCGTGTATACTCAACGCGGATAGTGCTACAAGTCTGGGACAGTCAGGGCACCGGCATATTGCTGTAGCATTTCGAGAGCAACTGTTTGCGCGCACTGCAGAAGTAATGAATTAACTCATGAATAATTATTTAGCTCCAAAATTGCAGGCTGAGAATTCCATGCCTCTTCCGTCTCCAAGCCCTAGCTATGCCCCTGCACCCTTCATAGCTTTGGTGACATCATTTGCTGTCTGTGTACAGCTGTTTTCGTCAGTCCATACTCGAACTCCAGTCCATGGTCCAGTCCAGAGTCCAGCTTTTATAGATACCCTATGATTTCAAGTTGCTTGTCCAAGATCAATTTAAAATTTTCGGTGCATGTGCACTGATGAGAGAGTGTGCGGTGTGCGCCTTCACCGTTCATTTGGCGTACTAGCTGTTTGCCATAAAACAAATGCACAACCATTCAAACAAACAGCTAGCTTAGGCTTCAAGTGCAAAGGCCGTTTCTATGGCCATACTTATGCGCATGCGCTAATTTATTGAATGGATCTGGGACAAGCAACCTCAGTACTGACAGCGACAGTGTCATCCCCGTGAACACCTACAAGTTTCTAATAGAAAACTGCCAGTGTGTTCTTGCTGGTAGTACAGAGGTTTGCATAAAGCTTGCAACAAACACCGCTGAGCACTGCTGAGACTAGAAAACCACAAGTCCCACCCCCAACTTCTGGAGCGAGAGAAATTTGGTCTAGCTCTATAGACTACAAATTATTGTACTACTAAGGTGCAGGGTAATGGCACAGGGTGGGACTTGTGGTTTTCTAGTCTCAGCACTGTCAGCAGGGCTTGTTGCAAGCTTTATGCAAACCTCTGTAAACTAGCTTGTACTATGGCTTCTAAGTGCACTTGCTGAGTACTAAAGTGGCTTCTGTGTACACTAATTATTTTTTTCAGACGAGGTGTACTGCAGTTTGTACAGGGTTTTTCGGAATCCTTGCAACACTACACTACAGTCGATTGCAGTTGCGTTTGAACACTGCGTATTGCGTGGATTATTGCGGAAACTGTTCTGCAAATATGACACTCACGCAGTGTCTGCATGGCTTCCAGACTCTTGCGTATTCAAGGCCGTGCCATTTCCGTGAAGCTCCACCCACAGAAAGTTCTTGCCGCACATGGTCACACAATGCGCAACGTTCAAACGCAACTGTAAAATGCTCAAAGCGAATTGCGTAGACCATTCCATATATGGAGCGCAGGCAGGGCTATACAACTGTACTTGAACTTTGGCCTTTAATTAAGTTACTAGAGTTTCACACAGATAATAGTTTTGACCACAAAATTAATTGTCCACTTAACGCAACCAGCTGTGGCTGTTGCAAGGGTTTGGAAAAGTCCTGTACTACAGCAGCCATACAAATCAAAGGCACCGACTATGAATTATGTAAACTGTGAAAACCAAAATTAAAAAGGATTTAGTGATGGCCTATCACATTCCGAATTATTCAACCTCTCGAAAAAGCTAAGAAACAAGGAGAATGCCATTAACAAGCCTCAGTCCCATCCCATCCCTAAATTCTACATTTTTCTTTGAGACTGGTTAATGGCATTCTCCCTGTTTCTCAAGAGGTTGAATAATTCCGAATGTGACAGGACATCATTTAATCCTTTTTAATTTTTGGGAGAAAATTTTTCGCCTCTAGTTGTTATACCACAGATGAATAATTCATCCGTGGTATAAGTAGCCAGACAATTTTGTTACATAATGGAGAGAGGAGAGAGAGCCTGGGACGGAGGCAACCAGACAATAAAAAAATTATGTATAGTAGTTTTTCCACTGCACTGCATGCACACACAGACATCATACCGGTGTAAATCGATGAAAATCCGCTGCTCCATAGGTGAGTACATTTCAGTCAAGCCAGCTAGGAAAGCTGCAGCGGTTTGTAAGCTGTTGTTGCATGTTGGTAGTACTATAGTTCTGTTTTTGCAGATTCTGAATCTCTGCGGTGTGCCTCCAAGACAAATTTACTCATCCGCACATCTAGTTCTTGAGCACTGCACACCGGCCAGTAAATGTGGAGGCATATTCCAATGGCGACTTACACTAAGCTCTCCAGTCCGCCCAATTGGTACACTTCTTACTGCGCTACCTTGAACAACCTTGCATCGTGGGCACAGCAAATCATTTAGGCTAGCTAGCTACACTTTTCCCCAGCACTAGTCTCGCCACCAACGCCAATCGCCTCAATGGAATCGCGAAAACAGTTTGTCTAAACCCACTTTGGGGTTGCCTTGCTCGAACTCCATTGCTGAACTATATTACGTACTACCAACCTGCAACAGCAGCTTACAAACCGCTGCAGCTTTCCTAGCTGGCTAGACTAGAAGACAATTCAAAAAACCAGTTTCTGACGTCAGGTTTGTTCAATCAACCGTGACTCAATTTGCATTTCTAGACAGTACCGTCAGTGCACTAAATCAACTTAGCTCCACATGAATGCTGTTGCTGTGGTACAAATCGGTTAGATGTAGGGATAGCAGAACAGCATGAAAACAAGCAGGGATGAGGACATAAAACAGTTCAGTATACAACACCATACATACTTTTCTCATTATACTGTATGTATTATGATGTAAGATGGGGTTGTATACGAGCACAAATTTTGACTGCGTTTGCTAGCCTCGTTCCCAGGCCCCGCCCAGCTTTTCGTCGCTTGCAGTACAGAAAAGCGTGGAGAGTCTGGTATGTTTTGTGATAGACTCTGCTCTGACTCGCAGCAGAACTGATCACGCACGGTCTAATTTAGCTAACAAGAGGTCCGAGGTTGATGGTCGCAAACAACCAATACTTTAACAGACTCACATATGACCAGAGACGATACAAGATGGACAAGTACAAGAATAAGAACTCAGCTTTTATACTTTCCCCCCTAGCAACATATAGTTCACAAAAGGAAAACACAATCAACAGCTACAATAAATTAAATACAACACATTAGCATGGCAGCGTTCTAATCATTTGCACATAAACAACCCTAAGCACTAAACAGCAAATCCTTAGTTGCACACATTAGGTTTGGTTCACACACTTACACAATATAAGTGTAAGTATAGTCCAGTCTGTCACATGTTTCCTCACGTGAGCATTACGTAATCGACACATGGCCAAAATGTTCAGAACGAAAAGACAAAAGTTTTGCGTATTGTTCAACCAACTACACGTTCAATGCTTGATCAATGATGTGTATGACAGTCGCCCCCTGCTAGCTAGATACGTGTGGTAAAGTTATCTCGTACCTTTGCTCTTCTTGCTGTTCTGAGCCCCAATTTGCCCACGTTCAATTAACTCCCTACCACCTTTCTACCCTCGACGTCACGCACTTGAGGAAACATATCAGGCCCTTTGCGATCTTTCGTGCAACCGAAAGCGGCGCGCAGGCCTGGGAACGAGGCTATGCGTTTGCTATAAAAGGTGATTGCAAATTTTAGAATAAGATAATGGCCGCAAGACCTTCAGAAGAAATTCAATCTTCGGATGTGTAATGGTGAGATGGTACGTACGACATCTACATGCAAGCTGCTGTTGGTAAGGAATGGCGACTAGCTGCCAGGTTGCCAAGCAATGAGGCAAACTCATCGATTGCTGCCTGCTACTCAGTGACTCAAGGCTTCATGTGAAATGAATGAGAATTGCCAACTATAGGGTACTCTCCCCAACTTACATCATGCAAGGTGACCGAAGGTACGGATATTCCACTCAGATCCACGGGTTCCTCTCCCTCCAGGTTGAGATCTGAGTCCCCACCAACATTTGACAACTTCAAGGAGCCTCCATCAGAGCGCTGCAGAACACAGGATGCCATACTCAGTGGTGCATGCAGTTTAATCTCTGCTAAAAATGATCTAATGTCTGCGGCACTACCAGCTCTTGCAGACAGTACTGTGGCATTAGGTGGCTGGTGGCTGAGTTGTTAAATTCAACGGCTAATCGCAAGGTTGCATGCTGGTTGAAATCCCACCATGCCATGCTAGGAATCTACTCAGCTCTACCATCAGAATTGAGTAGGTGTAGTTTGTCAGGTGTTTTCACCTGAAATAGTTAATACAGCATCCTTCTGAGGGGATGTAAAGCCGTTGGTCCCAGGGTACTGGTCAGTATTAGCATTCAGTTGCTAGTTCCCACGGTTACCTCATTAGCCACTCAATATGGTGGTTTCTCATATAATAAAATAGATCCATATTATAGAGTGGCATGTACTTTGTTCACGCCTATCTTTGGCACTCTTCAGTTGCATAGCTAGATCGAGGTATTTTGCTATGTCTACTACTACCCTATACTCCGCTCTGAATATAGCTAGCTGGGACTTTGTGAAAGTCGCAGTCTCACAGAGCAGATGATGTGTAGCTAAATAAACATAAAGGCAATTAGCTACGTGCTCAAACAAAAGCGCATAAGTAGGTCGCCACCTACTTTATGCGCTCTTTGCTCAAAGCCTCAAACGGTATAATACCGTTTGAGGCTTTGAGCAAAGAGCGCATAAAATTTTTATTGACTATCAACCTGCAGAAGTCATATCTCGGTAAATATAGACCATACAAAAACTCACATGCACGATCGAATCTTACCACAGAAGGGGCTTCCCCTATGTCCAGCTCTTGCTCGACGTCGAGGTTGACAAGCTCAAGATCTGCCATGTTGAGCGTGGATCATGAAGAACGAGCACCGTCCACTGCAGATCGGGCCGCTAATGCTATACTTATTATAGTGCAGTCCTGGCAGCAACCGGAATGCAATTTAACGTACTGTAACAATATTCATGCAACGTACCCGAATTCTTACACCGCCTATAGTAGCACAAAGTGCCATTGCGCCATTGCAGCTGTGCAAGACGCTGTCAAGGTTCTTGCTACACAGTTGACTGAACTGTAGGCTAAATACACCGAGCAATCATGATTCCAATAACTACTCCTGAGCAGCCCTCTGATACCACCGAATGGTAGCTACCATCAGCTTTGGATAACAGCCATAGATAATATAGTCCCTACCCTATACTACAGCCCTCTGATACCACCCGAGTAGCCATCTGACACTACGAGCAGCTGTGGACTACGGTGGTAAGGAAAGGGAAGGGGCCACCGAGTCAAGTGGTAAGCAGCAGTAGGGGCAAAGGGAAGGGAAAAGGCAAGTGGAATGCCGGGGAACGTGAAGCCTAAATGTGGTGATCATAGCCAGCAAACACGTTAAACTCCATTCCTCCAAAAGTAGCAAGCTCCCAATAGTAAATGTCAGGGGTAGTTACTCTAAGGCTACACCCTCTGATAATGAATGCCATCAAGCAGATTACATCTGCTCCTCTTGGAGAAAGGCTCATCATCGTCAAGAGGAAGTTTAAGACATCCCAAAATGGTACCATCAAGAAATGGCGGTTTGTAGTCAGGGGTGATGAGTCTGAAGTTGAACTCGTTGAAAAGGAGTGGCCTAGGGTTGCCCAGGTTGGAAATTGGAACCAGTTTTCCAATTTGATGAACCCACTAGTACTGACTCCTCCAGCTCTATCAGTGTACGTATCAGACTCCCCCACACCCTCAGCGCTAGTTAGTTCCTCCCCTGCCATTGAAAACATGGCTGCCCCTCAAAGCTCCCAAGATTGACTACGTACATTCACTTCACATGGAGGCTGAACACTCTCATAGCATTCCTGTCTCTGGTATGGGTAGTCATAGCAAGAACAATGACACACAATCCATACTTCAATGCTCGTTAGCCAAACTAGACAAACTCTCTGCTGCTCACAATCCCAGCATTGTTTCCATTGTGAAATCATGGCTCTGTGCAGGCATTTCTGACAGCAAACTGTACATCCCTGGATACGGATATTTCACAAATTATGACCATCATACATTCATGGCTGGTGCTGTTCTTTTGTACATCAAAAGCAATTTCACAGTTACAGTGTTGCCATCTCATCAAAAAACTTGGAAAGACTTATCCACCTATTTTTGTATTAGCTACAGTTTTTATCGCCCTCCATGCAGACACTTCTTCCGATATTCGTTTTAGTTTTCTGGCATCTCTTTATGTTTGTCAATTTTGCATTGAATATGAAAAATCCATCTCATCCCTTGTATCATTAGGTTTGTAGTTTATTTGAGTTTTACTCAAGTGGTTACGATTGTACTCACATTTCGCCTTGTGGCAACTCCTCACTTATTGATTTTGCCCTTACATAAACACTTGGACGCGGATGGTAACCTGCCCCTCAATCCCCCCCCCCCCCCCCCCCCCCCCCCCCCCTTGCGAACTCTGACTCATGCTATCTCTCTCAATGTCAGTTTGAAATCAAAATTATATACAATATAACTACACGTACTAACAGACGGACTGTTTGGCGATATGCTCACGCAGATTTCTCAACAAAGTGATCTCAGAAATTAAATGGGACTCACTTTACTGTGCACACATTGACCAACACTCTACGCAATGGCAGAACATGTTCTTATCCATCATGGAACAATGTATTCCTAAAAACATTCTCTAAAGCATTTTGTAAAGGCTGTTGGTACACACTGTCAGGAAACATCTGTTGATACACTTCTGCAGCTGCATAATGGGACCCCATGCCATACAGATGCATATGAACAAGAAGCTAATGCGAATTATTTTCCAGCTGCTACATTACAATGCCCATCCTCACAGTCAATCAATACTTGATAGTGATCGCATTTGCTCACCTGACAACTTGTACACAGAAGAGGAAGTCTGCAGCTGCTTTAGTCACTGGATGCAAAATAATGGTCCAGATGGCATATCTGCAAGAATGCATGAATCCAATTTTGCCCTCAATAACCAACCTGCTTAATCACTCCATAACTTGTGGTATAGACCTCTGTCAAGGTGGAAAATAGCTCAGTCGTTTTTATTCTTAAAAGAAAGGAGCCAATTGCACTAAGAACTGTGTTTAGGCCAATATAACTGCTGTATACTTCCCATTCTAAACAAAGTCCTTGAACACCATGTCTATTCCCTCATTGGTGAACACATTTCTATGCCAGTAGGGGAGGGGAAATGAGGCAAAATTACTGACCTTATGCCATGTTTATGAGCTTTGTCCCAGTAGTAGAAGACCTCCACCAGCGATAGACTTGCATCTATGCAATGATTAGGCCCTCAAGCACTGAAAGAAACATTCAATCAATCAGTGGAAGTCTCACTCTAAAGTGTAGGAAGTTGTACAAACAGATGTTTGTACCGCTCAACTCAGCTGAATGAGTCAGAATTACTGACCTAATGCCATGTTTATGAGCTTTGTCCCAGTAGCAGAAGAACTCCACCGGCGATAGACTTGCATCTACGCAATGATTAGACCCCCAAGCACTGGAAGAAACATTCAGTCAATCAGTGGAAGTCTCAACTAAAGTGTAGGAACTTGTACAAACTGATGTTTGTACCACTCAACTCAGCTAAATGCAGCAGAACTACTGATATTTATACCGGGTTCGTGAGCTTTGCCACAGAAGTAGAAGACCTCCACTGGCAATAGGCTTGCACCTATGCAATAACAAGGCCCTCAAGCAGTCTGGAAGAAACAGTCAATCAATTGGTGGAAGTACCTACAAATTGTAGGAAATTGTACAATTAGATGTTTATACAAATCAACTCAGATGAAAGAAGAAGAACCACTGACCTATATATGCCGGGTTTGTCAGCTTTGTCACAGTAGTAGAAGACATCCGCTGACGACAGGCTTGCATCCATGCAACGATTAGGCCCTCAAGCACTGGAAGAACAGTCAATCAATTGGTGGAAGTACCTACTAAACTGTAGGAAGTTGTACAAACAGATGCGTATACCACTCAACTCAGATCAATGAATCAGAACTACTGACCTATGTGCCGGGATTGTGAGCTTTGTCACAGTAGTAGAAGACCACCAATGGCGATTGGCTTGCATCTATACCACGACTCGTCCCTCACACACTAGACGAAGCAGTCAATCTATTGGTGGAAGTCTTTACTAAAGTGTAGGAAGTTGTACAAAGAGATGCTTATACCACTAAACTCAGTTGAATGAGGAAGAATTACTGACCTTATGCCATGTTTATGAGCTTTGTCACAGTAGTAGAAGACCTCCACCTGCGATAGACTTGCATCTATGCAATGATTAGGCCCTCAAGCACTGGAAGAAACAATCAATCAATCAGTGGAAGTCTCAACTAAAGTGTAGGAACTTGTACAAACTGATGTTTGTACCGCTCAACTCAGCTGAATGTAGCAGAACTACTGACATTTATACCAGGCTCGTGAGCTTTGTCTAAGAAGAAGAAGACCTCCACTGGCGATAGGTTTGCACCTATGCAACAACAAGGCCCTCAAGCACTGGAAGAAACAGTCAATCAATTGGTGGAAGCACCTACAAAATTGTAGGAAATTGTAAAATCAGATGCTTATACCAATCAACACAGATGAATGAATCAGAACTACTGACCTATGTGCCGGGTTTGTGAGTTTGTCACAGTAGTAGACGACCTCCACCGGCGTGCAATGATTAGGCCCTCAAGCACTGGAAGAAACATTCAATCAATCAGTGGAAGTGTCAACTAAAGTGTAGGAAGTTGCACAAACAGATGTTTGTACCGCTCAACTCAGCTGAATGTAGCAGAACTACTGACATTTATACCGGGTTCGCGAGCTTTGTCACAGAAGTAGAAGACCTCCACTGGCGATAGGTTTGCACATATGCAACAACAAGGCCCTCAAGCACTTGAAGAAACAGTCAATCGATTGGTAGAAGTACCTACAAAATTGTAGGAAGTTGTAAAATCAGATGCTTATACCAATCAACACAGATGAATGAATCAGAACTACTGACCTATATATGCCGGGTTTGTGAGCTTTGTCCCAGTAGTAGAAGACCTCCACCAGCGATAGACTTGCATCTATGCAATGATTAGGCCCTCAAGCACTGGAAGAAACATTCAATCAATCAGTGGAAGTCTCAACTAAAGTGTAGGAACTTGTACAAACTGATGTTTGTACCACTCAACTCAGCTGAACGCAGCAGAACTACTGATATTTATACCGGGTTCGTGAGCTTTGCCACAGAAGTAGAAGACCTCCACTGACAATAGGCTTGCACCTATGCAATAACAAGGCCCTCAAGCAGCCTGGAAGAAACAGTCAATCAATTGGTGGAAGTACCTACAAATTGTAGGAAATTGTGCAATTAGATGTTTATACAAATCAACTCATATGAATGAAGAAGAATAAATGACCTATATATGCCGGGTTTGTCAGCTTTGTCACAGTAGTAGAAGACATCCGCTGACGACAGGCTTGCATCCATGCAACGATTAGGCCCTAAAGCACTGGAAGAACAGTCAATCATTTGGTGGAAGTACCTACTAAACTGTAGGAAGTTGTACAAACAGATGCGTACACCACTCAACTCAGATCAATGAATCAGAACTACTGACCTATGTGCCGGGATTGTGAGCTTTGTCACAGTAGTAGAAGACCACCAATGGCGATTGGCTTGCATCTATACCACGACTCGTCCCTCACACACTAGACGAAGCAGTCAATCTATTGGTGGAAGTCTCTACTAAAGTGTAGGAAGTTGTACAAAGAGATGCTTATACCACTAAACTCAGTTGAATGAGGGAGAATTACTGACCTTATGCCATGTTTATGAGCTTTGTCACAGTAGTAGAAGACCTCCACCTGCGATAGACTTGCATCTATGCAATGATTAGGCCCTCAAGCACTGGAAGAAACAATCAATCAATCAGTGGAAGTCTCAACTAAAGTGTAGGAACTTGTACAAACTGATGTTTGTACCGCTCAACTCAGCTGAATGTAGCAGAACTACTGACATTTATACCAGGCTCGTGAGCTTTCTCAAAGAAGAAGAAGACCTCCACTGGCGATAGGTTTGCACCTATGCAACAACAAGGCACTCAAGCACTGGAAGAAACAGTCATTCAATTGGTGGAAGTACCTACAAATTTGTAGGAAGTTGTAATATCAGATGCTTATACCAATCAACACAGATGAATGAATCAGAACTACTGATCTATGTGCCGGGTTTGTGAGTTTGTCACAGTAGTAGAAGACCTCAACCGGCAATAGGCATGCATCTATATATGCCACGATCAAGTCCTCAAACTCACGGCGAATCAGTCAATCTATTGGTGGAAGTCTCAACTAAAGTGTAGGAAGTTGTACAAACAGATGCTTATACCACTCAAATCAGTTGAATGAGGCAAAATTACTGACCTTATACCATGTTTATGAGCTTTGTCCCAGTCGTCGAAGACCTCCACCAGCGATAGACTTGCATCTATGCAATGATTAGGCCCTCAAGCACTGGAAGAAACATTCAATCAATCAGTGGAAGTCTCAACTAAAGTGTAGGAAGTTGTACAAACAGATGTTTGTACCGCTCAACTCAGCTGAATGAGTCAGAATTACTGACCTAATGCCATGTTTATGAGCTTTGTCCCAGTAGCAGAAGACCTCCACCGGCGATAGACTTGCATCTACGCAATGATTAGACCCTCAAGCACTGGAAGAAACATTCAATCAATCAGTGGAAGTCTCAACTAAAGTGTAGGAAGTTGTACAAACAGATGTTTGTACCGCTCAACTCAGCTAAATGTAGCAGAACTACTGATATTTATACCGGGTTTGTGAGCTTTGTCACAGAAGTAGAAGACCTCCACTTGCAATAGGCTTGCTCCTATGCAATAACAAGGCCCTCAAGCACTGGAAGAAACAGTCAATCAATTGGTGGAAGTACCTACAAAATGGTAGGAAGTTATACAATTAGATGTTTATACAAAACAATTCAGATGAGTGAAGAAGAACCACTGACCTATATATGCTGGGTTTATGAGCTTTGTCACAGTAGTAGAAGACATCCGCTGACGACAGGCTTGCATCTATGCCACGATTAGGCCACCAAGCACTGGAAGAACAGTCAATCATTTGGTGGAAGTCTCAACTAAAGTGTAGGAAGTTGTACAAACAGATGCTTATTCCACTCAAATCAGTTGAATGAGGCAAAATTACTGACCATATACAATGTTTATGAGCTTTGTCCCAGTCGTCGAAGACCTCCACCAGCGAGAGACTTGCATCTATGCAATGATTAGGCCCTCAAGCACTGGAAGAAACATTCAATCAATCAGTGGAAGTCTCAACTAAAGTGTAGGAAGTTGTACAAATAGATGTTTGTACCGCTCAACTCAGCTAAATGTAGCAGAACTACTGATATTTATACCGGGTTCGTGAGCTTTGTCACAGAAGTAGAAGACCTCCAATGGCAATAGGCTTGCACCTATGCAATAACAAGGCCTTCAAGCACTGGAAGAAACGGTCAATCAATTGGTGGAAGTACCTACAAAATTGTAGGAAGTTGTACAATTAGATGTTTATGCAAATCAAATCAGATGAATGAAGAAGAACCACTGACCTATATATGCCGGGTTTGTGAGCTTTGTCCCAGTAGTAGAAGACCTCCACCAGCGATAGACTTGCATCTATGCAATGATTAGGCCCTCAAGCACTGGAAGAAACATACAATCAATCAGTGGAAGTCTCAACTAAAGTGTAGGAAGTTGTACAAACAAATGTTTGTACCGCTCAACTCAGCTAAATGCAGCAGAACTACTGATATTTATACCGGGTTCGTGAGCTTTGCCACAGAAGTAGAAGACCTCCACTGGCAATAGGCTTGCACCTATGCAATAACAAGGCCCTCAAGCACTGGAAGAAACAGTCAATCAATTGGTGGAAGTACCTACAAAATTGTAGGAAGTTGTACAATTAGATGTTTATACAAATCAATTCTGATGAATGAAGAAGAACCACTGACCTATATATGCCAGGTTTGTGAGCTTTGTCACAGTAGTAGAAGACATCCGCTGATGACAGGCTTGCATCTATGCCACGATTAGGCCCTCAAGCACTGGAAGAACAGTCAATCATTTGGTGGAAGTCTCAACTAAAGTGTAGGAAGTGTACAAACTGATGCTTATACCACTCAAATCAGTTGAATGAGGCAAAATTACTGACCTTATGCCATGTTTATCAGCTTTGTCCCAGTAGTAGAAGACCTCCACCAGCGATAGACTTGCATCTATGCAATGATTAGGCCCTCAAGCACTGGAAGAAACATTCCATCAATCAGTGGAAGTCTCAACTAAAGTGTAGGAAGTTGTAAAAACAGATGTTTGTACCGCTCAACTCTGCTGAATGAGTCAGAATTACTGACCCAATGCCATGTTTATGAGCTTTGTCCCAGTAGCAGAAGACCTCCACCGGCGATAGACTTGCATCTACGCAATGATTAGACCCTCAAGCACTGGAAGAAACATTCAATCAATCAGTGGAAGTCTCAACTAAAGTGTAGCAAGTTGTACAAACAGATGTTTGTACAGCTCAACTCAGCTGAATGTAACAGAACTACTGACATTTATACCGGGTTCGTGAGCTTTGTGAAAGAAGAAGAAGACCTCCACTGGCGATAGGTTTGCACCTATGCAACAACAAGGCCCTCAAGCACTGCTAGAAACAGTCAATCAATTGGTGGAAGTACCTACAAAATTGTAGGAAGTTGTACAATTAGATGTTTATGCAAATCAACTCAGATGAATGAAGAAGAACCACTGACCTATATATGCCGGGTTTGTGAGCTTTGTCCCAGTAGTAGAAGACCTCCACCAGCGATAGACTTGCATCTATGCAATGATTAGGCCCTCAAGCACTGGAAGAAACATTCAATCAATCAGTGGAAGTCTCAACTAAAGTGTAGGAACTTGTACAAACTGATGTTTGTACCACTCAACTCAGCTAAATGCAGCAGAACTACTGATACTTATACCGGGTTCGTGAGCTTTGCCACAGAAGTAGAAGACCTCCACTGGCAATAGGCTTGCACCTATGCAATAACAAGGCCCTCAAGCACTGGAAGAAACAGTCAATCAATTGGTGGAAGTACCTACAAAATTGTAGGAAGTTGTACAATTAGATGTTTATACAAATCAATTCTGATGAATGAAGAAGAACCACTGACCTATATATGCCGGGTTTGTGAGCTTTGTCACAGTAGTAGAAGACATCCGCTGATGACAGGCTTGCATTTATGCCACGATTAGGCCCTCAAGCACTGGAAGAACAGTCAATCATTTGGTGGAAGTCTCAACTAAAGTGTAGGAAGTGTACAAACAGATGCTTATACCACTCAAATCAGTTGAATGAGGCAAAATTACTGACCTTATGCCATGTTTATGAGCTTTGTCCCAGTAGTAGAAGACCTCCACCAGCGATAGACTTGCATCTATGCAATGATTAGGCCCTCAAGCACTGGAAGAAACATTCAATCAATCAGTGGAAGTCTCAACTAAAGTGTAGCAAGTTGTACAAACAGATGTTTGTACCGCTCAACTCTGCTGAATGAGTCAGAATTACTGACCTAATGCCATGTTTATGAGCTTTGTCCCAGTAGCAGAAGACCTCCACCGGCGATAGACTTGCATCTACGCAATGATTAGACCCTCAAGCAATGGAAGAAACATTCAATCAATCAATGGAAGTCTCAACTAAAGTGTAGGAACTTGTACAAACTGATGTTTGTACTGCTCAACTCAGCTGAATGTAACAGAACTACTGACATTTATACCGGGTTCGTGAGCTTTGTCAGAGAAGAAGAAGACCTCCACTGGCGATAGGTTTGCACCTATGCAACAACAAGGACCTCAAGCACTGGAAGAAACAGTCAATCAATTGGTGGAAGTACCTACAAATTGTAGGAAATTGTGCAATTAGATGTTTATACAAATCAACTCATATGAATGAAGAAGAACAAATGACCTATATATGCCGGGTTTGTCAGCTTTGTCACAGTAGTAGAAGACATCCGCTGACGACAGGCTTGCATCCATGCAACGATTAGGCCCTAAAGCACTGGAAGAAACAGTCAATCAATTGGTGGAAGTACCTACAAAATTGTAGGAAGTTGTACAATTAGATGTTTATGCAAAGCAACTCAGATGAATGAAGAAGGACCACTGACCTATATATGCCGGGTTTGTGAGCTTTGTCCCAGTAGTAGAAGACCTCCACCAGCGATAGACTTGCATCTATGCAATGATAGGCCCTCATGCACTGGAAGAAACATTCAATCAATCAGTGGAAGTCTCAACTAAAGTGTAGGAAGTTGTACAAACAGATGTTTGTACCGCTCAACTCAGCTGAATGAGTCAGAATTACTGACCTAGTGCCATGTTTATGAGCTTTGTCCCAGTAGCAGAAGACCTCCGCCGGCGATAGACTTGCATCTACGCAACGATTACACCCTCAAGAACTGGAAGAAACATTCAATCAATCAGTGGAAGTCTCAACTAAAGTGTAGGAACTTGTAGAAACTGATGTTTGTACCGCTCAACTCAGCTGAATGTAGCAGAACTACTGACATTTATACCGGGTTCGTGAGCTTTGTCAAAGAAGAAGAAGACCTCCACTGGCGATAGGTTTGCACCTATGCAACAACAAGGCCCTCAAGCACTGGAAGAAACAGTCAATCAATTGGTGGAAGTACTTACAAAGTTGTAGGAAGTTGTACAATTAGATGTTTATGCAAATCAACTCAGATGAAAGAAGAAGAACCACTGACCTATATATGCCGGGTTTGTGAGCTTTATCCCAGTAGTAGAAGAACTCCACCAGAGGTAGACTTGCATCTATGCAATGATTAGGCCCTCAAGCACTGGAAGAAACATTCAACCAATCAGTGGAAGTCTCAACTAAAGTGTAGGAAGTTGAACTAACAGATGTTTGTACCGCTCAACTCAGCTAAATGCAGCAGAACTACTGATATTTATACCGGGTTCGTGAGCTTTGTCACAGAAGTAGAAGACCTCCACTGGCAATAGGCTTGCACCTATGCAATAACAAGGCCCTCAAGCACTGGAAGAAACAGTCAATCAATTGGTGGAAGTACCTACAAAATTGTAGGAAGTTGTACAATTAGATGATTATACAAATCAATTCAGATGAATGAAGAAGAAACACTGACCTATATATGCCGGGTTTGTGAGCTATGTCACAGTAGTAGAAGACATCCGCTGACGACAGGGTTGCATCTATGCCACGATTAAGCCCTCAAGAACTGGAAGAACAGTCAATCATTTGGTGGAAGTCTTAACTAAAGTGTAGGAAGTTGTACAAACAGATGCTTATACCACTCAAATCAGTTGAATGAGGCAAAATTACTGGCCTTATTCCATGTTTATGAGCTTTGTCCCAGTAGTAGAAGACCTCCACCAGCGATAGACTTGCAGATATGCAAAGATTAGGCCCTCAAGCACTGGAAGAAACATTCAATCAATCAGTGGATGTCTCAACTAAAGTGTAGGAAGTTGCACAAGCAGATGTTTGTACTGCTCAACTCAGCTGAATGAGTCAGAATTACTGACCTAATGCCATGTTTATGAGCTTTGTCCCAGTAGCAGAAGACCTACACACGCGATAGACTTGCATCTACGCAATGATTAGACCTTCAAGCACTGGAAGAAACATTCAATCAATCAGTGGAAGTCTCAACTAAAGTGTAGGAACTTGTACAAACTAATGTTTGTACCGCTCAACTCAGCTAAATGTAGCAGAACTACTGACATTTATACCGGGTTCGTGAGCTTTGTCAAAGAAGAAGAAGACCTCCACTGGCGATAGGTTTGCACCTATGTAACAACAAGGCCCTCAAGCACTGGAAGAAACAGTCAATCAATTGGTGGAAATACCTACAAAATTGTAGGAAGTTGTACAATTAGATGTTTATGCAAATCAACTCAGATGAATGAAGAAGAACCACTGACCTATATATGCCGGGTTTATGAGCTTTGTCCCAGTAGTAGAAGACCTCCACCTGCGATAGACTTGCATCTATGCAATTATTAGGCCCTCAAGCACTGGAAGAAACATTCAATCAATCAGTGGAAGTCTCAACTAAAGTGTAGGAAGTTGTACAAACAGATGTTTGTACCGCTCAACTCAGCTGAATGAGTCAGAATTACTGACCTAGTGCCATGTTTATGAGCTTTGTCCGAGTAGCAGAAGACCTCCACCGGCGATAGACTTGCATCTACGCAATGATTAGACCCTCAAGCACTGGAAGAAACATTCAATCAATCAGTGGAAGTCTCAACTAAAGTGTAGGAACTTGGACAAACTGATGTTTGTACCGCTCAACTCATCTGAATATAGCAGAACTACTGACATTTATACCGGGTTCGTGAGCTTTGTCAAAGAAGAAGAAGGCCTCCACTGGCGATAGGTTTGCACCTATGCAACAACAAGGCCCTCAAGCACTGGACGAAACAGTCAATCAATTGGTGGAAGTACCTACAAAATTGTAGGAAGTTTTACAATTAGATGTTTATGCAAATCAACTCAGATGAATGAAGAAGAACCACTGACCTATATATGCCGGGTTTGTGAGCTTTGTCCCAGTAGTCGAAGACCTCCACCAGCGATAGACTTGCATCTATGCAATGATTAGGCCCTCAAGCACTGGAAGAAACATTCAATCAATCAGTGGAAGTCTCAACTAAAGTGTAGGAAGTTGTACAAACAGATGTTTGTACCGCTCAACTCAGCTGAATGAGTCAGAATTACTGACCTAGTGCCATGTTTATGAGCTTTGTCCCAGTAGCAGAAGACCTCCACCGGCGATAGACTTGCATGTACGCAACGATTAGACCCTCAAGCACTGGAAGAAACATTCAATCAATCAGTGGAAGTCTCAATTAAAGTGTAGGAACTTGTACAAACTGATGTTTGAACCGCTCAACTCAGCTGAATGTAGCAGAACTACTGACATTTATACCGGGTTCGTGAGCTTTGTCAAAGAAGAAGAAGACCTCCACTGGCGATAGGTTTGCACTTATGCAACAACAAGGCCCTCAAGCACTGGAAGAAACAGTCAATCAATTGGTGGAAGAACCTACAAAATTGTAGGAAGTTGTACTATTAGATGTTTATGCAAATCAACTCTGATGAATGAAGAAGAACCACTGACCTATATATGCCGGGTTTGTGAGCTTTGTCCCAGTAGTAGAAGACCTCCACCAGCGATAGACTTGCATCTATGCAATGATTAGGCCCTCAAGCACTGGAAGAAACATTCAATCAATCAGCTGAAGTCTCAACTAAAGTGTAGGAAGTTGTACAAACAGATGTTTGTACCGCTCAACTCAGCTAAATGCAGCAGAACTACTGATATTTATACCGGGTTCGTGAGCTTTGTCACAGAAGTGGAAGACCTCCACTGGCAATAGGCTTGCACTTATGCAATAACAAGGCCCTCAAGCACTGGAAGAAACAGTCAATCAATTGGTGGAAGTACCTACAAAATTGTAGGAACTTGTACAATTACATGTTTATACAAATCAATTCAGATGAATGAAGAAGAACCACTGACCTATTTATGCCGGGTTTGTGAGCTTTGTCAGAGTAGTAGAAGACATCCGCTGACGACAGGCTTGCATCTATGCCACGATTAAGCCCTCAAGCACTGGAAGAACAGTCAATCATTTGGTGGAAGTCTCAACTAAAGTGTAGGAAGTTGTACAAACAGATGCTGATACCACTCAAATCAGTTGAATGAGGCAAAATTACTGACCTTATGCCATGTTTATGAGCTTTGTCCCAGTAGTAGAAGACCTCCACCAGCAATAGACTTGCATCTATGCAATGATTAGGCCCTCAAGCACTGGAAGAAACATTCAATCAATCAGTGGAAGTCTCAACTAAAGTGTAGGAAGTTGTACAAACAGATGTTTGTACCGCTCAACTCAGGTGAATGAGTCAGAATTACTGACCTAATGTCATGTTTATGAGCTTTGTCCCAGTAGCAGAAGACCTCCACCAGCGATAGACTTGCATCTACGCAATGATTAGACCCTCAAGCACTGGAAGAAACATTCAATCAATCAGTGGAAGTCTCAACTAAAGTGTAGGAAGTTGTACAAACAGATGTTTGCACCGCTCAACTCAGCTAAATGTAGCAGAACTACTGATATTTATACCGGGTTCGTGAGCTTTGTCACAGAAGTAGAAGACCTCCACTGGCAATAGGCTTGCACCTATGCAATAACAAGGCCCTCAAGCACTGGAAGAAACAGTCAATCAATTGGTGGAAGTACCTACAAAATTGTAGGAAGTTGTACAATTAGATGTTTATACAAATCAACTCAGATGAATGAAGAAGAACCACTGACCTATATATGCCGGGTTTGTGAGCTTTGTCACAGTAGTAGAAGACATCCGCTGATGACAGGCTTGCATCTATGCAACGATTAGGCCCTCAAGCACTGGAAGAACAGTCAATCATTTGGTGGAAGTACCTACTAAACTGTAGGAAGTTGTACAAACAGATGCGTACACCACTCAACTCAGATCAATGAATCAGAACTACTGACCTATGTGCCGGGATTGTGAGCTTTGTCACAGTAGTAGAAGACCACCAATGGCGATTGGCTTGCATCTATACCACGACTCCTGACACCAATTTGTAATATTCCGCTCGGCTACTGCGCAGCTCAGGACGAGTGACTCAATGGCGGATGGCAGAATAATTGCCTGACAATCTTGTGTACAAAGATCAAGCCTTTTATAGCTGAGTATATAGAATCAGGGCGCCAGATAAAGATAACTCAGGTGCATGTTACAAGACAATAGCTATAAATTATCATTGTTCAGTTTGCACAATGTCATGTTCAGCGTCAGGTCGCTACGTCACTCCCTTCATTAGGGAAGTGTGTCCTCACACTTAAATCTCAAACTCGGAATCAGAGTCTCGGAAGCTATCAACTGTACCATATCGATCTGGAGGACTCCTTGATCGTGTGGACCGCCTTAGGGCAGGTTGATTGGGACTTGGTTGGGGAGGAGCGGATGAACGTGTCGGTTCTGATTCATTTTCCACTCCATGTTCCGATGATATTTCCTCCCGAGCAGTTGGTAATGGAGAAACCGTTTCTTGTTGCCTTGTTTCCTCCTGGCTGGGTAGGATGACCCAATTCTCCTCTTGAACACTCATCCTCTCTCTGAGAACGGCATTCTTGAGTCTGTTTGAATGTACGACAAGTCGTTTCCTAGGGTTTTGCAAGTGTTGAATGCGGTATACCACACTTCCAATCTTCTTGACCACTTTGAAGGGACCCTACCAAGGCCGATAGAACTTTCGACTCTTCCCACGAGGGACAGCCGGACAGTGAAGCAAAACAAGGCTGCATGTCTCAAATGTATCTGCCCGAGAAAACCGGTCATAGTTGGCCTTCTGCTTCTGATGTTCAACAGCAGAGTGGTCCCTCACTCTTTGATAAGCGTGCTGCATGCGTTCCTTTAGGGCATCCACATAACCATGGTTAGTAGCCACTTCAGCAGAAGGCAAGTTAAACAGAATGTCCTCAGGCAGCTTTGCTTCTCGACCATAAACTAGGCTGAAAGGGGTAGCCCCTGTGGTGTCATGATGACTGGTGCAGTAGGCCAGCATCAGTGTAGGGAGGTGCAGGTCCCAGTCGTGTTCATCATCCAAGACAGCTGTACTCAACATGTGGAGAACGGTACGATTAAACCTCTCTATCATTCCAATTCCCAACATCCTGCAAATCTCTTTGATCAATGTTGACTCAAAGTTCTTCCCTTGGTCAGTGTGAAGCTGTTCAGGGACCCCGAAGCGGCAAATAAACTCGTTCACAAAGATTCTCGCTACTGTGATTGCTCCCATGTTTGGCATCCCATGAGCTTCTTTCCATTTGGTAAAATAGTCTCCAATCACCAAGATGTATTTATTGCCACGTGCAGTTTCTGGCAGGGGTCCCAGGATGTCCATCGCCACACGCTGCATAGGATGCTCAGCTGGCTGTAACTGGAGTGGTGCACAGGGCTTAGGGACAGGTGTCTTCCTGGAGCTGCACATGACACACCTGCTGCACCAGTCTTCAATGTCACACCTTTGGCGGGGCCAGTAAAATCTTGTGCGGGCTTTCTCAAGTGTCTTCTTAATGCCCAGATGCCCCCCAGTTGGAGAACTGTGAAGTCCTTGAAGCACCTCTGGTACTATTGTTGGAGGGAGAACGAGTTGAAGGCGGGGTTGGGCACCACCTCCCGGGACATCTTCCCAACATCGGTATAGAACACCATCACGTAGAGTGAGGTAGGCTCGCTGGTGCCACAAGGTTCTGAGGTATGCGCTTCCCTGTGGTACTCTCAGTGGAATGGAATGCAAGCGCAACCACTGGGCAGCTTGCTGGAGGTCAGGATTCTGCTGTTGCATTGCACATATCTCCTCGCTCGACCACTGAGGCAACAAGGAAGACTGGGTGACTGCAGCAACATTGGTTGCCACTTCCGACACATGGGTCTGGCCACACTGCTTGCAAGGGCTGCGAGAAAGTGCATCAGCATTCTTGTGCTGCACACCTGGGCGATGGAGAACTTCAAAGTTGTATTCTGACAAGATCTCTAGCCACCTGGCCACCTGCCCCTCTGGCTCACGGAAGTTGTGCAACCATCTCAGAGAGTTGTGATCAGTTCTTGCCTGAAATGCTCGTCCATAGAGGTAGGAACGAAACTGGCGTGTACCCCACTGGCGTGGTAGTGCAGTACTGACGTTCTGCCTTCGTCAGGGTTCGACTGGCATAAGCAATCACCTTCTCACCATCTGCGAACTGCTGAGAGAGAACAGCCCCAAGGCCATATGTGCTTGCATCTGTGTCCAAGATGAAATCATGGTCAAAATTGGGAAAAGCAAGTATGGGGGCAGAGACTAGTGCTTGTTTTAATGTGACAAAAGCCTCACCACATTCAGGGGTCCAACTCCATGTGCGCCCTTTCTCTGTGAGCCGATATAGCGGCTTGGCCTTGTGGGCAAAATTCTTGACAAACCGGCGATAGTAGGAGGATAATCCCAGAAATTGCTGGAGCTCTTTGGCATCCGTAGGAACTGGCCATTCTCGGACACAGCTTACTTTTGTGGGGTCTGTTTTTACTCCTTCTGCCGACACCACGTGCCCAAGGTAGTGGACACTTCTTTGCATCAGAAAGCACTTGATGGGCTTGATTTTCAGGCCTGCTTCCTGAAGTCGCGTCAATACTTCTCGGAGCTTCTGCAGGTGGTCAGAAATATTCCGGCTAAAGACAATGATGTCATCCAGGTAAACTAGACATGAAGTCCAGTGTAGACCAGCTAGGACACGTTCCATGAGTCGTTGGAATGTTCCAGGGGCGTTGCAAAGCCCGAATGGCATGACACGGAACTGATACAGTCCATGTGAGGTGGTAAAGGTGGTCTTCTCCCGGTCATCTGGTTCAACTTCCACCTGCCAGTATCCACTGGCTAGATCAAGTGTTGAGAACCATTGAGCTGTTCCCAGGGCATCAAGGGTGTCGTCTATTCTTGGAAGAGGCTGAGCATCCTTCTTTGTCACCTGGTTCACTTTCCGAAAATCAACACAAAATCGGGTTGATCCGTCTTTCTTCTTCACTAACACCACTGGTGATGCCCAGGGACCTTGAGCTGGTTCAATGATGTTCCTGGACAGCATCTGGTCAACAAGGTGTTGTGTTTCGCTTCTCTGGTGGAAGGGAAGTTTTCTGGCTCGTTGACGGATTGGTTCAGCATTTCCAGTGTCAATGTGATGTTTTACCACATCTGTACACCCAAGGTCACCACCTCCCAAGGATATCACCCTTCCAAACTCGAACAGGAGGGATTGGAGGCTCTCCCTCTCTGCACTTGACAGGTCCTCTGCTCGGGACGTCATCAATTTTACTGCATCCTCCAGGGTGCCTTGGTCTTAAATTCTACCTTCGCTGTTACCTCCTCCGAGGGCACAAACTTCCTCAACTCTGGACAAGGGCTGGAGGATCCCAACCTTTTGGTTGTGGTAGACTGTGACTGGAGCTGGAGAAGGATTGAGAATCCGGATGACACTGCCTCCCTTTTCCATGGAGCAGACAGATCGGGCAATGAGGAGACCTTGTTGCTCCATGATGCTGACCACAGGTTCTAGAACACCTGAACCCCTCATCTGCTTAGAGTGTGAAACTGGAACATGCATCTGGCAGTGGCCTGGGATTACAACATCTGCAGAAAAAGAATCATGGCACACCGACATAATTTCAGGGCTCTCTTGGGATTGACACACCACCTGCTTTCCTCCAGCTACCAAGGTTCGTTCTCTCATGTTAATCACACAGTCGTGTTGCTTGAGAAAGTCTGCACCTAGGAGGCATTCTTGTGTCAATTCTCTGGCAATGAAGACCGGGAACTGAACGTGTATATCTCCCACTTGTAGCTGGAGTTCGCCCTGTCCCAGGAGGTCCAGCTCTCCACCATTGGCAGCTACAATTGACCGCGTTGGTCGCGTCAGATGTTCCATGGGAAGGTCTGCAGCCTCTCTCCAGACATCCTCTCGAACTAAGGAGACTGCTGAACCAGTATCGATGAGCATCCGTGTATAGCGGTCCCCCAGTTTCCCTACCACCACCAGAGCAGCTGCAGAATTTGTAACAATATTAGACAAAGAAGCTTGGGTCTTAAAAGTTCCAGCCGGCGGTTGACCCGCGCCACCGGCTGAGCCTAGTTTAAAGGCTGATTACGGCCCTGTTGCCTCCGCTGCTTCGGGCAATTTCGTCTAAGGTGGCCACGTTCCCTGCACCCCCAACAAACTGGACCAGGTCCACGTTGCCCCCCAGCTTGGTCCCCACGGAGTCGAGCTACCTCTTGCGTGAGGTACCTCACTTGAGTCGTTAGTTCTGCAATCTCGGAGGGTCCGCTAGGTCGGGTGGCGTTCGTGGATGTCTGAGCGGCAACTGCTGTTTGAAGGTTTTCCGCACTGAAGTTACATCCTTCAACAAGCACAGCCACGCCGGTGGGAGATTGTAACCCCTGGACTCTGTGGAAACCCAGGCACGGTTTCTATCCAGTCAGCAACCAACCACGACAGGGAGACTGTCTGGTGTACGTACGCTATACACGTGATAATTTGATGTGAGCAAACTGCAAACAACAACAAAGAGAAATATGACACTGACACTACTGCATGACAATAGTGCTAGAGATACAGGAAGCAAAGTTGCCACTGCTGCTTAACACCAGGATATATCCTAGACAAGAGTACGTAGCTTCTGTATGGTTTTCCTTGTCTACTTATGTTGAGGATGTCGTGCAACATTGCCCTCGCAAACTACCGTCAACAGTGGGCAAGTGCATGGACTTCGCGGAAACGACGGCGTGAAGACGTCCATCATGTTGGATGGACGTCTTCACGTCGTCGTTTCCGCGAAGTCCATGCACTTGCCCACTGTTGACGGTAGTTTGTGAGGGCAATGTTGCACAACATCAGTAGCTAGACAAGGAAAACCATACAGAAAATATTAGATATTCAACTGAAAAGACATTCTCTAGGTGATGCATCAGGTGGTTACAAAAATGAAGGAAATTAAACTGCTGATCAACCATGCGAGCCCTAGACCACTAGCTACAACACTGAAAGAACAGGAAAGGCCCCTAGCTAATAGTACGAAGAAGTGTTAACGAGTGCTAAATAGTACAAAGAAGTGTTAACGAAACATTCCTGTCGGCACAAAAACCACTACATCCTGTAACCAAATAAGAACATGCAAATAACCAGTCCATTACGTACAGGTGTAGTATTTCTAGGAGTTTGCGGAGTGTGTATATAAGTCATGTCACTTTGTCCTTGCTATATATCTCTAGCACTGGCCGAAGCTTTGTGAAATATCCACTGCTATATATAGTCGAGACACTGCAGAAAGACCATGAAGTTGCCTCTGGCTGCTGCACTGCTGCTCTGCTGCCTGATGCATGCTGCAGCTCAGAAAGGTATTAAGAGTCACAGGACTTCGGCCCATTTGCATTGAGGGAAAGTTGTATCCATGTCATGCATGGTATTCTTTGCTCTATTTTTATTCTTTGTAACAATTTTGCAGGTGAAGCAAGGATGCAAAAATAGCAACAGTTGCTAACATGCTATTGTACCCTATACTTTGTATCACGTATTTCCCGGAGTCTAGCTATAGGTGTCACCTCTGGTGGTATTTTCTTTCAAACAGCATCAATCATGTCAGAACGGGTGAAAGAGGCCTTTCATGGCAGTGTGCTTTCAACTGTTTTCTCACCTCCATACACACACACAGCACCATCCGATATGCTGGATCAGGTGACTCAGGAATTCTACGCTCCCCAGGAATATCTTCAAGGTAAGTTAACACGCATGTATCGAAATTAATGCTTACTGAATCAGTGTGTTACACATAATACTATAGCCACTATGCTTGGAACTGTTTCTCACCTCCATCATACACACAGCACCATCCGATATGCAGCCCCCGCCAGTGGATTAGGTGAAGGAGGAATTCTATGATCCCCAGGAAGGTAAGTTAGCTTTGCACAGATCAAAACTTGAACTTGCTTATTATTTCAGTGTGTTCTGACCACACAAAGGCACTGTTTCTCACCTCCATAATGCACACAGGACCATCCGATATGCTGGACGAGGTGATTGAAGAATTTGATGCCCCCCAGATTGAAGAATTTGATGCCCCCCAGGAAGGTAAGTTAGGATCAAACATTTAACTTATTGTGTTGTCATCATGCAAAGGCACAATGCTTTCAACTATTTTCACACCTCCATATACACACAGCACAGTCCACAGGGGATGAGGTGAAAGAGGAATTGTATCACGCGGGAAATTTTCCTCATGGTAAGTTAGCGCACACAGTGGAACAGAGATTAAACTTGCTCACTTCAGAGATGTTGCGTTATTAGCTAGCTAGCTAGCTATATCACCATGCACACAATGATTATTACAAAGGCACTACGGTAGGTGCTTTAATTATCGGCAGTTGCAACTTCCAAACCTTGAACTCCACAAAGAATGTTTTAGAATGTTGGGAGTCTTCCAGATCTTTATCTGCAGAATGGCTAGGCACTAGGCTGGGGCTGCAAGCGGGGAGCAGCAGCTGAAGCGGACATAGGCTCGTTCCCAGTTAATTCTCAGTAATGTAGTCAGATCCCTCTCTGGATATGGATGTCAGTAATGTAGATAACAATACAGTACATGTACAGTATAGCTACACGCTCTTTAACAGCATGTAGAATACCGAAGCCTTCCATTTCAATTCCGCTTGCATGGTGCATGTATCCAGTTCAGTGACCGATTACATGGTACAATAACAATACTGCAATGTCATTACCTTTTACTAAAAATAAGGGGTAAAGTATAGAACAAAATAAGAATCGAACCTTAGCGGTTCTAGCTGTTGATACAAAACAACACAAAAAGGACAGGACAAAACAAAACTAAAAAACAAAACAAACAAACAAACACAATAATACAATAATAATAAAGATAAATAAAATAAATTAAAGTTATGGGAGGATGTCCAAGGCGGATGCTGACCCTATTGGACAAATTGTTCTCTTTGTTACTTAACTGGCAAGGCTTTGTTAAGACTTGTTCACTTAGCTACATAGAACTAGAAAAGTCACTTACAAAGATTGCATGTTCATTCTCACTGCCTGAATGTGTGTATATACAGTTGAGCTGCAGTCCTACAACTATCCTTCCTACTATGTTGGGGCCAGAGGGAATTCGGCTTACATCCTTCAACAAGCACAGCCACGCCGGTGGAAGATTGTAACCCCTGGACTCTGTGGAAACCCAGGCACGGTTTCTATCCAGTCAGCAACCAACCACGACAGGTACCTACGCCATCATGCATTCGTGGTGTTTGAACAATCGTTTTCCAGCGATACCAACAAACCTTTGTTCCGGAGAGATGCATGTTTCATCCAGCGGAAAGACAAGTGGTTTCCTGGTCACGATGCCTTCGAGGGCCACAACATCCCCGGTCGTTTCATGCGTCACAGGGGTTACCGCTTGTATATGGACGTGTATGTGAGCACAGCACTTTTTGAAAAGGACGCTATAGCTTTCGTGTCGTGGAACCCACCTGCCGCACAGTTCAGTCATTCAACTTCCCAGCCTACTTCTGGGGACTTAATGGTAATGCTGCTTACATCAAGTGGAGTGCAGATCGTTGGGTGAAGATTAGTCCTGGATTAGCCGGTCACAATGGGAGTGTGTCATTCCGATCGTGCCGTAATGCTAGACTCTACCTCAGGCATTTAGGCTTTCTTCTTTGGGAGCACAATTACCAGGCCGATAGAGTGTACATAAACGACGCCACCTTCACGGTACGCAAAAACAAATTTTTCTCAGGTTGGGACGCATATGAAAGTGTCAATTTTCCTGGCTACTTCATTCGACACCAAGGCTACCGCCTGAAGATCAGCAGCTACGATGGTACCCAACTCTACAAGCGAGATGCAAGCTTCAAATAGCAGCAATTGCAGTTGTAAAGTAGAACTGAACAGTACTGTAGCGACTGTAGTCCATAGCAATGTGTTGATGTGTACCTTGGACATATTATACTCTTAAGCTGAATTTTTTTTGGGTAGTGCATGCAGTGTGAAAAACTGCACTTTTAGTGTTAGTATTATGTAGAGAGTTTTAGTTTTACAGTCATGTGACTCATGGTGTTACAGTCATGTGACTCATGGTGTTACAGTCATGTGACTCATGGTGTTACAGTCATGTGACTCATGGTGTTACAGTCATGTGACTCATGGTGTTACAGTCATGTGATTCATGGTGTTATAGTCATGTGACTCATGGTGTTTCAGTCATGGGACTCATGGTGTTACACTCATGTGACTCATGTGACTCAAGTGGTTAAAGCATGTAAACCAAAATTCCCTGGTTCGAATCCCACTACCTGTTGCTTCACTGGTGAAGTGCTTTCTTTATCCCTCCTCCCCTTGGGAGATCAGCTATTGGCTGAAAGGGCCAGTAGGTGAAAGTTAAACACCTTAAAATTGTTTATCTTTGTCTCAAATTTACTGGTGTTAGCTAGCTAGCTAGCTAGCTACAATAACAAGTTCTCCAAAGCTAAATATTGATTTCCTATAATCATTGACAGTATAGCTAGCTAATGGGGGGGGGGGGGGGGGGGGACAAACAGCCTAGCCTCATTTCCAGGGAACGAGGCTACAAACAGCCCAGCAAACACATGATTCTGTATATATATCACAGCTAACTGACTACTATAATAGCTGTTGACCACAATGAACTGTCAACCTGCATGTCTTAATTTGCAGTACAGCTATATAGCTACAGCCTGTACACCAGGTTGTTTTAATGGAGCAGTTGTAATCGGCTTAACTGACTCCTACATAGCTACCACATGTAATGGAACATGTTTAGTTTAGCAACAAGAACTCATTGACTCTTGAAATGCACTAACCGCGCGCGTGATACTTTTGAACTACGTATATTCATAGTAACAATGTACTATGGTATGTATGTAGGAGTTAATTAAGGCTGTGTGACATCAATTTCGTATTCAATTTCATGTATACATTTCCAGGTAGCTATCTTGAGGGATTTATTGAGGCCTTAACTCCTACATACACTGCACAAATCTAGCTAGTAATGGATGCATGCATCTACTGATCATAATCACTGCATGTGCATGCGATACTCACAACTGATTGCCTCGTTCCCAGGCCCGCG
Organism: Axinella damicornis; assembly: GCA_963931865.1. Classification (NCBI taxonomy): domain Eukaryota; kingdom Metazoa; phylum Porifera; class Demospongiae; order Axinellida; family Axinellidae; genus Axinella; species Axinella damicornis. The sequence continues at coordinate 5,314,198 of OZ007512.1, forward strand.
CGCCGCTTTCGGTTGCACGAAACAACGCGGTGGCCCCGCTTTTCCGTGCTGCAAGCGACGAAAAGCTGGGCTTACGGAGAAGGTGCTCCAACAAGCACAATATTTACCCCGCGCGCGCATGCGCGAAGCGGGGTTAAGCAATCGGTTTTGTCTGTCAGTCAGTCTGTCAGTCTGTCAGTCTGTGACTCGAAACAAATTGAAATCTCGCCACATAGACCCTCATATACCATCGAAATGGAGTCAAACAATAGCAAATAGCAAAAAAAACTGCTCTATGTGAAGTCAAGTCGCTCCGTTTCGCTGTATTTCGGCTATATCCTACTTTTCATAACTATTCATAACATTGGCTCCACCTCTTCGTGACCTCAGAGTCCCATCAAGAACAGGACACACGGTGCATTTGGAAACTTCATGCTTCAAGATGACCGCTGGAAACAGTGTTTTCTCACGATCTATGTGCTTCACAGGCATCGTGGCTATTGTTTCGGCTGTTTTTTCCAGCTATTTCCTATCATTCGTAACATTTGGCTCCACCTCTCCAGTATATACGGTAAGCGGTCACTCCCACACCTTGGATATGGCCATACACCAACACAGTATACGCGATAGCCGCCCTGTTCGATGCGCATAGCGCATCGGCAAACGTCGATTGTATATAGCTGCATGCACTGCTGGCCTGTAGACGTTCATGACAGCGCGGGGTATGTGTTCTATGAACACCTCTAGTATAATTAATGAACGATGTGCTGGCAGTGGGGCAGTGCATTATTCTCCAGCTTGTTATAAGCTGTATCATCTTATGCTGCATGTGGGCGTCCTGCAGTTGCTTACTGGAACAAAAGCTGGTAACAAATATAATTTGCATGGGGCAATTAAGTCGGCAATGGACATATTTGGCTGCATGAGAAATATTACAATGATACTTTTACTTACTAAAGGATACTTATGATGCAAAAGTGTTGTCTACGGACCTAGTGCATTCGTAACCTGCAGTTCAGCAAGCTCTTTGTATCCTGAGTCATTCAGCAGTTCAATCAGGTTTCCCAGGTGGCATCTGGACAGTCCAACCAAAGTCCTGGCAGCAGACAACTGGACCATTCAACTTGTGTGCGTGCTCCGCTTCAATGCTTCTAATTTTTCCCATTGGATCGAGTTCCTTCATAAATCCAACTTGCTTCCAGTCTGGAGCGATGGTCTTGGTAAACTTTCACTTTGGTCTTCAGCCTCATCAGCTGGTTAGGCCTGGGCGGATTTTGCTCGAACTTTAACCTATTTTTCTTTTCTTTTTTTCTCCTTTATTTTCTTTTTCATTGACCTATTTTTCTCAATTATGCTGGCATTGATTCTCAAAATTTCACACCATATACATTCAATACACGCTTGTAAACACTTGAAACCTGATTCTGAGTGACAATGTCACTGTTACAGCGCATCAACTACAACAAACTATCAGGCCACTTGTTGTACTAGTCGATATACTTCTGAGTAGTTCCATAGCTAGCTAATACGTAGCTATCCTATATAGTAGTAGTCTTTACATTGCTGCATGTACTTCTAAACCTGTACCTGACAGTGTTGTTTTTTCAAAATACAACAATACAAAACCCTTTTGTACCTATTTTTCTCATCAGAGTCAGAAAGTGTACCTATTTTTCCCAGCATAATTCACTATGCTTGGAAGCACCTATTTTTCCCAGCATAATTCACTATGCTTGGAAGCACCTATTTTTCCCAAAATTATGCCAGCAAAATCCGCCATGGCCTACAGCTGGTCCATCCTGGGCTTTGTGTCTTGTGCTAGCTACATTTTTAATGTGTCTACAAAACAGAGCACAGATACATCCAGGAGTGCTATATAGTAAACTTGTTGTCCACGGTCTATTGAATGCATGTATTACAGCGCATCAGACACTTTATAACATGTAACTACTGACTTCATGATAATGGTACAGATGGTTCAGAGACAAACCACTGCCATTAGTAATGTAGCTAGCTACTCTGGTAAATTATTCCAAGTAGAACATGTTTTAGCTACCTAGGTAGCTACACACGATTGCATTAGTACGAGCAAAGGGTTGAATGCAGGGCGGTGACAAAGATATATATCATGGGAAAATAGACCAGTTCATGGACTACCTTGTACATGGTGCATAAGCAAAAATAATTGCATGTCATGAATATTCTTGCTCTTTTCTACTCAGGATAGTTCATCGGTGGATCCCAAATCATCACAGGTAGGCATGATCATAATAACAATTCTTGGATGTTAAGTTAAGTTAATATTAGCCTGTGGCTATTGTACCGTCCGATGCATTTCCTTGCATAGACCAGGAATATACACCCTGAAGAAATTGTTCAGACACTATTCCTGCATAATTATAGATTGCACAAGCTTACATTACACTTTCATACTCTACCACAAGCACTACTGGAGTCACAGCCTACCTCATTGGACCACACCAGGCAGCCATCAGGAGGTCAAACCGTTTGGGGGTGATGGGACACTTCGATCAGGATACGCAGTTTTCAATGAAGCAGCGCGAGTGTGACTAGCAGCAGAGGTGGTTGCAATTGAGGAAATCAGGGAAGAAGCCATTTTTACAAATAGCCATAGCCACAGGATATATCCTTTATAAACTGCAATGTTACCCTAACTTCAGGAAGATTGATCACTGGTGATGTGCAGCTGCTCACCTGGAACCAACCACTCCAGGCACCACTCGGTCAGCATGGTGTAGACCTGGGCATGCACGATTCCGGAGCACTTCATCAGCTAGTGCATGGCTGCTGTCAACTGCAGTCATGCATTGTAGCTAGTAATCAGATTTCTGACCATTTTCCTTCTTTTGGGGTCATGCACTCACTGTTTTGGGGAGTTCAAGATTTTGATATTTATTTCTCAAGTCCTGCTAGCTACCCCCTGAGTCACAATTGCATTTATCAGGTAGTATCATCCTACACTCATGTCAGCCCTACTATAATGGGATCTTGCTTTCCTCGGCCATAACTCCACTTGCTAACTAACTTGAAGATCGTCTTCTTCTGTAACTTTATTCACTGGCCTTTCTGAAATCTGCATACTCGTAATTAATTATATCCAGATCATGCAAACAATGTGCCGTAATCTCCGTGTGGTTGACTAAAATCGTCCCTTCAGCAATTTAAGAGAGCTAGCTACATTCCCTCGGACACCTGACCAGCTTAGCTAAATAATAAGGTAAGGGTATAAGAAGCTTTTCTTTCAAACAGTTTTGGAAGGCAACACTGTACATGTAGCTGCACAAGGAAACCTCAACACTAAACTATGTACATAACACACTGCGGATACACAGGTACATGAGAATGGTCTGGCCGGGGGTGTGCATCTGTAATCTGTAGCTGGGAGTCAGTTTGGGGAACAAGTGATCCACTGAGTTAGCAGAGAGCAGAGATGTGAAGACCTCTGTACTATATCAACCCTGGAACTTGCTACAGTCGGCAGGTGCACAGGGTTGTACTGTTGTACCCACACACACAAGCTACAAGAAATCCAGATGTAATATACAGGAAGCTAACTAAACCAGTAAACACCCCAAAATATTGCCGCTGACAAAACTAAAAGTGCTAGTAAATTTACCAGAGTAAGATAAAAACAGTATATATTAATAATAATTACATAACAAACAAGTTGATAAGTGGTACCATCCACACAGACCATTTCTGCTTTGCTACAGGCCTGCATGCATGCATGCGGGTGCTGGACTTCAACTGGAAATGGTTCTCTAAGAACAAGTAACAACGATACAGGCCTGTAGTTACTATGTGTTTTGGATTACGAATAATGTTCTATTCTTCCAAAGAGAAGCCAACCTTTCAGTTTTGATAAAAAGATTGAAGATTTGTGTCAGAAGCTAGTGGGACAATGGCCATGCATAGCAGTATATTTCTCTCCTTAAGTTCCATCATGGAAGAGTCACTGGATGTGTATTGTGTAACAACCTTCACAGACCAAGCAATGTCATGCTCTATATAGCACTAGCTACTTCTATACAAATTACAACCTGCAATGGAATCACCGATTGTCTTGCATGGCTGTGCTCTCTTTTTAATTTGGTATGAAACTTTGACTCTTGTGCCCATACACACAATCTAAAGGAAATCCAGACATAATAATCATATCATAGCTAGCTACTAAGTGATACCATCCACACAGACCATTTCTGCATTGCTACAGGCCTGCATGCAGCTGCAGGTGGGTGCTGGACGTCAGACGGAAATGGTTCTCTATGAATAAATAGCAATGATACAGGCCTGTAGTTGGTTGGGCTCTGTGTTTCTTGGGCTGCGAATGATGTTCCATTCTTCCAAAGAGAAGCCAACCTTTCAGTTTTGATGAAAAGATCAAAGATTCGTGTCGGAAGTGGGGCAATGGCATAGCAGTTCCCTGGCTGAAATTCCATCCGAATCACTGTCTTCACAGACCAAGATGGAATCACTGATTGTCTTGGCTGTGCTATCTTCTTTTGGTATGAAACTTTAATGCAACAAATGTAACTATGCACGGATAACTAGCTCTAGAGATCTAAGGTAACAATCAAAGTTGTTCCAGAAACAAAACAAGCATACATATAGCTAGAACAGAAAAGCAGATAGAGTGGGTGTGTTCAGACCATGCAAGATGAGATTGTGACTACAAGATATTTGACTGACTTTGCGCTTGGGGGGGGGGGACACAGGGTGCATGGTTGCTGATTGCAAGATCAACAAAGTTTCTTTGATAAAGTTTCTTGGAATGAATGGGTGTTAAAGTTTGACTCTATCCAATAGATAATAGATTGACATCCTGAGCGTTGAATGAGTCAGCTTTACAGCTTGTACAGATGCGTGTCATCAGCATAAGATGACTTTGGCATTTTCGGAAAGTAGAACATCTGATATATAGTATATTGAATAGGAGAGGGCCAAGTATGGATCCCTGAGGGACTCCAGATGAGCCATCCAATACAATTCTCTGTGTCCTGTTGGTATAATAGGAACTATTGGATCGAGGTGGGATAACTACCTACCTAACCAACTAACCAGGCCTACCCTTTTCTTTCTGTTCTTCGGTTTGCGTTGAATCCGTTGATGGATGCGGAAGAGCGGTGCGTCCTTCACCGCTCTTCCACATCCATGTATTGTTGTCAATGCAAACCGAAGAACAGAAACAAGTATATATAGGATCTACTAGCTACGTCGACGCGGAGGTTATGCGATTTATCGTCCGCGGGAAGTTTGGCCAAGGCGGATAAACCGCATAACCTCCGAGTCGACGTAGTAGATCCGGCTTCTACCACAGACAGTCAGCTGCTACCACAGTTAGTAGCTAGATCCGGCTGCTAGACAGCTACGACTCTCTGATTCTCAGCACAGCCTGGTGATCCTTTGATGCACCGCGGAGCATGCATAACCTCCGCTATGACGTCTCCGCGGCACATCAAAGGAACGCCCACGCACTGTGGTAGAACGGAGTAGGCCTGGGAACGTACAATTTTCTGTGACGTCACTCGTCTATACCAGTACTTTATTGAGTGGGTAACACGAGGCTACCTCGATGACATTGAGATCTGTGTACAGCTAGAGATGAAAATCAGTGATTGTCCTTTGACATTGCGAAAGTTCAAAGGAATGACGACTTAATTATGACATTGTACTGCAGTATACATCCTAGCTGTGGTGCACTTGCATCCTCTTTGAGATGAAGTTATTAGTCTTTCACACAATGTTGCTATGTGACTATAATTATCAGGTGTAAACAGTAGCTATATAATCTTAGCAACCACCTAGCAACAAACTAGTGCATGTGTTATATCATCCAACCACTCTATCCGGATGTTATGTTGCATGCAGTTTATAATATAAGCACAGCTCCTCGACCTGCATGTAGCCGACCAACCCATATTGGGTGTTGGGCCTATGCTCGTGAGGATATGATTCATAATGCTACAACTTTCACTAGAGCATGCAGTAGTTATGGCAGATCTTATGCAACTGCGCATGCGGGTATACATGCATGAAACTATAGTATGAAACTCAAACATTATTGCATCACCATGCATGCCTAGCTATAATGATAATATAATATTATTCAGTATAGCTGTATTTTAAAATAGCTATACCTGTGCATAATAATTATTTCAACTGCATCCCTGCTAGCCTGCATAATTATACAGCAATCTAGAGTTGTGTTACAGTTAACGTTGTATCAACCATGCAATATTATATCAACCACTCAATCCGGATGTTATGTTGCATGCAGTTTATTATAACCCTTTCCCTGGTGAGTTTATTTTGGAGGCAGTAATCAATAATAACCAGCTCATCTATAAAAATCTGTTGTGCAGTGATTATGCTATAAAGTCCCCAAGCAACCATATATCTCCAGGTAGCCAGTGAGTTGCTGAAGACGATGACGTCACTCACGTTGCCTAGCAACCATGCACGCACTATTTATAGCCTTTTATTTATAGATTTTGTATCAACATCATTATAAAATCTGTTATTGCACACACACAAAGCAATCCAATGCCACTATGGACTGTTTTCAATCTTCTGTAACATGCTTAGATCCCTCAGAAACCCTCCAGGAGTCATCATGGTGCGCTAGGGTCCTGATGAAAGATATGAAACCAAGACCACACATAAATCATAAGCACAGCTCCTCGAGCTGCAACCCTTATATATTGGTGTTGGGCTCAAGCATGCATGAGGATATGATGCTACACCTCATAGAGCATGCAGTAGTTATGGCAGATCTCATGCAACAGCTGTCTATTTGTAGAGTTCTTGTCTGTTGTTTGTCGCTACCGTAGATCCGGAAATTTTTGCATTAAATATACTTCGCCTTTTAAGTTTTCGCGTTGTTTTATTTTCGTTGCTCGAGCACACCAACTAAAATTAAACCACGCGAAAATTTTGTTCAGTTGTTTGTATTGTATAGTAGCTATATATACTTATAGGTACATTCATGTATTAGCAGTAACTGCTACTAATGTATCCTTGCATTTAACATGCAAAATTTTCATAAATAAAAAAAAAAAAAAAATAAAAACAACACATGCGGGTATAATTATATACAATCATGAAACTCAAACATTATTAATTGCATCACCTTGCATGCCTGCTAGCTATAATGTATTCAGTGCATAATATTTCAGCAATTCAAAGTTGTATTGCAGTTGTATCAACCTACAGCAAGCGGTGTATACATAATAGTTATAATACTGCAGGTCCCATGCCATGCAACTGCACGTCCTTGAAATGGCCGGATTATAGCTTTATATACGTGCATGAAACACATGAAATTCAAACATTATACTGCATCAACATGATATTCCTCTATTGTAGCATCCAGTGCACATTTCAACAAAAATAATTTGAACTGCATGCTTGCAAGATTACAGCAATTATTGTGTTGCAGTTGTGTCAGCCAATTGCTGCTACAGGTAAAAGTGTTTGTGTTGGTGGAGGGGTACTATTGTAGTCCTGACTGTGGCATATCAATCCCTGAGAAACAGTGAGAAACAGAGAGAACCATAAACCACTGCACACAGCTAGCCTGCACATTCCTTCAAGAACCAGGTACAGATATGACATCATATTTGTCGCATGACTCACCGTATTTCCTGCAGAGGCAGTCTGCTTCACTCACATCACCGGACTCGACCATGGCTTGGACCAACTGCCAGTATGATGCTTGCGGACAGTTCCTCAGCCACGCCTTAAACATGTCTCGCTTGCAACCTTCCTGATCTCGTGGGCGGTTACTTTCAATGGTATCAAGGTCGTCATCTTCGATGTCTAATTGTAGTCCCAGGTTATACCAGTTTTTCACTCTGACCTTGACCAGATCCTTCAGGGTTGGCCTGGGGGCTGCACAAACAAGAAATGCATAATCATCATAATCAAAGATGTTGGATAGTGCTATCATTAGAGAACAGAACGTTATACATTCACTTGATCCAAGATTACTTGTGCTTATCAGTGTAGCACAATGTATTATTGTGTCAGATACTTTATATTCATACCCACCTGTGATGACTTGAGAAGACTGGGTTGGTGTACCAGAGGTGGTTGTATCTGAGGAATGATGATCATAGGAACCACAATCATCAGGAAACCATTATCATTACCACAATCTTGCACATGATGCAGTAGGAATAACAGCCACAGGATATTCCATGTTGGATCACGGTATAACCTAACATACAGTGCACCATGTGAGTGGGTCGTGATCAAACTTACCAAGTGGGTCAAGTGTGGAGACCTGCAGTGGTGGGGGAGACTGAGGTGGAGGACAGACTGCTCCTCTCTGTGGAGATGATACTGCATGTGCAGATGGGAACAATACATGATGTCGACAGTCTATAGTGCATGTATTACAGCACCGAATACTTTGATACAATCATGGGAGATGACCGGTTTGCTGCAGCAGAGGTGATTGCAACTGAAATCATGGAAGAAGGCATTTGTATACAAATAGGTACGTGGGCATCCACAAAGAATCATGCAATTCACAGCCAAAGGATAAATTACTCCTACAATGTGACAGAGAATGATCACCGGTGGTGTGAGCTACTCACCTGAAGCTCTACTGGAACCAAACCACACCATGTGCTGCTCTGTCAGCATGGTGTATACGTCAGCAGGATTCACTGTACATGTCATCAGTCGGCGGCTGCTGTCAACTACAGTAGCGTGGGGGGACGCAATAGAGTTCAAATGCGTGCGACAAAGCAGGTGGGAGCAACACAGCAGAGGGGAGGTAGCAGAGTTTGGATGTTGGCAACAAAGAAAAGCATCCTGTGGCACTGAATTACTATAATGCAGTGTGGCGGATGCTTTGCGTAGCCCCGCCATGATGGTATCACGAATCTGTGGGCAAACTTCTGAAGCAAGTGTTACAGGTGCATTTCTGGGAAGCTGCAGACTGACCTGGAAATAGGTTGAAAAGGAGTCGGTCAAGATGACCTTCCCGGGAAGATCTCCTGGAACCTGGAACTCGATCGTGTTTCGGTCAACTTTCACTGGGGATAGATCAGAATTTAAGAGTAGCTTCCACTTGGCCTCGGACAGAAGGTAGGCTGCTAGAGCACAGAACACACCGACTAAAGGACTGTGGGGGAAGTAGAGCAGCAGAGAAGGAACACTGCCACTAGGAGAGAGAAGAGCTGTATCATCTGTGACTGGTAGAAGGCAGGGCATGAGGTATTCCTCCTCAGAGATCCTGGATACAATTAGGAGCTCTTTGAAAAGCTTCAGCAGTTCCTCTGGACCAAAAACGCCTGGAACGTAGTGGGATGCAAACTCCTTCTTGCTAAGCAAATCTAGCGTGATGATTCCCTCACTGCGAAACTTACACAGCTTACCCTCAGTTGCTCTGTGCTGGCTTGGACGTGTTCGCAACCTGTAGCTGTGCTCTGCTAGCTCCGTTATCTTGGCAAGGAGCACCATGGGATCACAAAATATAATGCTAGGAAGTACGTCCTTGTAGTAGAAGAGGATGTTGAGATTGTGTAGATATTCCAAAGCTTCCTCGAATGATTCTTCATCGAAGTGAAATCTTTCAGCTGCCGCGAAGCACTCAGCTTTGGTAAGCACACCTCGTCCAAGCTCCAGCATGAACTCCTGAAGTGCAAGCTCCATGGCATTCCATCGAAGAGGGATTTGCTTTGGTTTGACATGTGATCTCTCGACTATCACTCTCCTTAGCTCAGCAGCAAATTCTTGCTCCTGTGGTCCTGGGTTTTTCACATTTAGTGGAAATATGAGCTGCTTCAACCCTTCACCACAATAGATGGCATCCTTCTGAACAGCAGGAAGTAGAATTTCCTGAATTTTGAGATTCTTCTCTGCTGTTGATTCTGGGCACTGAGTTTCGAGATCCTTGTGGGTCCCAATGAAGATTGTGTTGGGACAGAGACTTTCCTCAGACTGGGATGCCTGTGCCTGTATCACTCGCATGCAGTGACTCAGAATTTGCTGGTTGGTGTAGGCTGAGCGATAAGGTGTGCCCACGAGGTTACCATTGTCGTCGTAGTACTCGATAAGTGGGTGGTCACTGAGCCTCTCACTCAGCTTGATGGTGAACATGGAGGCTGAAGTACCTCGCATGAAGATGGGGAGCACCTCGTGAAACTGAGGCTGCCCCCCAGTGTCAATGAGAGTAATCCGGTCTCGTTTGAAGGTTTTCTTTTCATCTTGGTGAACTGGTGACATCTCAATGCGTCGAAGAAGCTCATCCTCTGCAGAAGTGGAGACTGAGGACATCTTTTCATCTGTCATGGACGATGCGCTTGCACCCTCTTTGGTGGAAGGTGAGAGTGCTGTAGGGTGAGGATCACCAGTTTGCGGCTGGGAGGTTCCTGGTGCTGTGGATGATGAGGAAGAAGCTGCAGAGGTTTTAGTGTTCCTGGAATGGGAAGGCTTCGATGGAAGCATTGTGGCCGTGTCTGCGATGGTCTGTGATAAGTCGTTGCGTGTTACCTTAACCCACTTCTCACCTCTCTTCTCAGCCCTAGTCGCTCTCACTGGTCGTGTAGCACACGGTGTGCTACGGCGCACAGAGGGTGGCTCCTCGTCCATAATCAGTGCGATTGTATGACTCTTCCCTGTGCCGGCTGCACCGAAGATGAGCGCTTTGATGTCCCTTGCCTCCACGTATCCATCCTTCATTGCCTCATCGAAGAGCACCTTGGACCTCGCTACAAGATAGGAAGTATGTACCAACTTCATACATTGCACTGGGTGGTATAGAGTCATGTGTGCACTACATTCAATATATGGTAATATGTGGCTGCTGACAGTATACACACTTCACTACCAAAGCAACAGGAGCAGAGAAACAATGAAAATGGACTAAGTCTATCACAGAGGGTTAGACAGTAACACACTTACACAAGCATATGCAACACAGAGACTCAGCTCAGGTAGCATGCATTCATGTAATTGTGTTGTTGGACTCAGTTAAGACTCTCTAAGTTTATTTTAGTGTATGTAATGGTTAAGTCATTCTTTGCTTCAATAGTTTCTTTGTGCGCCTCAATGGCTAATGTGGATTTTGTTGATTGGCTAGTCCAGTCTGTCCAGTCTGTCCAGTCTGTCCGGTTTTTTGATCTGTGCACTGCTAGGGCCTCTGTTTTTCCACACTTGTATCATTCTCAGTCTTATCTCAGTTTTGTTCAAGTTGCCATCTATCACTGCTACTGTTGAAGTGAAGTTTGACACTGAAACTGTTCAGTTATCTGCATGGTAGCTAGATTAACTTGCATGCTTCTAGAGTCGAATGCGAATCGTACGTAAGCATAGCGAGTTCGAATTCTAGTCTGTCTAGATTGGCAATTTGTCAGTTTGCAAGCATTGATACCAAGAAAGGCTCATAATATACATGTGTACTAACACAACACATATGGAACATAATAGCTAGTCTCCCAAAAGAGCACCCGTCTCCTGTGGTGCACCTTACATGCTCACTGAACAGAGGGTGGGGGCTCTTTCCAGTGTTTCTGCATTCACCCCCAAAAGAGCGTACACCATTGTTTATGTAGCAGCTAGCGTGTGTGTCAGAGCCATGTCATCTACATCACAGGAGTCACTAGCACTGTCATCTGTTCTTCATGCTCACTCAAGTGCTTGATGAGGTCCCATGTGAGGGATTGAGGTCCCGTGTATCTTCGTCTCCATGAGCAAGCCAACACATACACCACAGATATGACACGGATGCAGAGACTCAGATTTCCAGCAAGCAAGTTTTGTTACCTCAGATGTGTGTAGCGCTTCTCGAAGCTTCGCAAATGCACTCCATTTTTGTCTGTCACATGAGGCACAAGACTAGGGTAAGGGTGGGTGCTCCATTTGAGTAAACTTTGACCCTATACAGGAAATTGAGCCTTAAGTGGGGGGTGAGTGTTCTTTTGAGGGTGGGTGCTCTTTCGTGAGACTACGGTATACACCATGTGCACACAATACAATCATGTACGCAGAACAAATGAGGATTTAGCTCAGACTGCAAACACCAACTGAATTAAACTAAAGCCATTGGGCCACGTAGTGCTTCCCAAAGCTTCACGAATGCATTCCAGTTTGGTCTGTCACATGAGGCACAAGGCTGGTGCAAAGGTGCTCATTTGAGTAAACTTTGACCCTATACAAGAAATTGAACCTTCAGTGGAGGGTGCAGGTGTTCTTTCGAGGGTGGGTGCCCTTTCGTGAGACTACAGTATACACAATGTGCACACAATACATGTACACAGAACAAACGAGGACTTGGCTTGGAATGCATCATGAGAGCTGAGAGCCAAATTGACACATTACATCTACACCGCAGTGCTCAGGATACGACAGTCAGAGCCCTCATGTTTCTAGCTTCCCTTGGTCTGATATTAAACACACACACACACACACACACACACACACACACACACTCACACGCACACATACGTACATACAAGACACCACTGCACACACACAACTGCACAATCACACACACAATGTCATGTGTATACTTATCCCACATGAACACACACAGACACATGCCCACACAACGTACAGTAGCACGCATGATTGTACTAATCACACATAATACACCGACATATCACAACAATCACATTATTCAGAATACCACTAGCTAACTGAATCACCGCTCACAGCAGCACAACTGGCTGCATGGGTTCAAATTCCAAGGTTTACCCAAAGCTCAACGAGGCACAAATCAATCCAGGGAAAGCTGCTAGGGTCGACAGTGAAGCACCGAGCTGACCAACAGCTCCAGCAACAGAGTTACACAGGCAGACATCCTGGCACGTAAAGACACCTCATGCTCAAATAACTTATCACGGGTATTATTATTACCGATACTCTGAATCAGTTCAAATGGCAACCACACTGCTGGTGGCTAGTGCAACAGGTAGGGCAAACTAATGATGCCTCAGGTCTTCCTCTCACCTCATGGATATGCATCCACCAGCTCATACTATACAGCTAGCATCGTTCCCATACGACCCAGGCTGCTTTGTATGGTAGGCGGCTAGCTTATTCTGCAAAGTGTCACCAAAAGTAAATCCATCACACATTGGGTCTGATTACCAGATCAACACTCCTACCATTGAGCCATGCAGACCCCTCGGCAGAGGAGTGCAACACGGGTTACTAGTGGACTAGTCTACAGGCAGAATAGTTTACAGCTTGTAATTACCAATTAGTGAGCTTGACATCATGGGAAAGAACTGCTTAGGAGAGAAGCTCGCTAAACAGAAAGGTGAAGAATATGGTGGGATTGCTAAAGGGAGCTGTTACATTAGGATGTGTGAAGAAAAAATAATCTGGCTATAAATTTTTTACCTGAGACGTGTGTTCAGAATTGTTAGCATCTTTACTGTCATGATCAAAATAGCCCGGATTACTTTATGATATTAAAATCAAGTGCCAATAGTTGGCCATCAACTGCTTGATTCAGTATCAAACACGCGCATTATTCACATCTGTACCTTTGACATATTTGGCAGTCTCATCTGCCTGCTTGTAGAGGTTTTTTGACTGTAGAGTTCTAGTTACAGCCCTCCAGGAGGCGGTGGGAGATCTGACGTAGTAGTCTACCATGGCCTCCATTCTGTGATGATTACTCTGGTAGAGCCTTCTGATCTCCACCCTCTTAGAGAGTGGCAAACCAAGCCAATGACCTAGGTCCTCCCAGCGGCGCTCTACCTCCTTCACCACCTCCATGAGGCTGTCAGTGGTGAGGGTGGGGTCAGCTGGGTGGGGAGACAAAATGGGGAAGATATAGTGTGTGTGTTGTAATTAATCAACAATGACCAGTCATGTCCTTCCTGTTTTATCAACGAAGTCAAGCCAGGAAGAATCAGGTTCACGTGCAGAATCCAAACACAAGCACACGCAATGCATGGGTACCTACAGTGACTAAGTGGGCAGGTGGCAGGTGGGGGCACAGTAATTATTGGGTGACTTTGAATCCCAACATCAGACAACACACTATTGCATTGAGTATGTCCCTTGTATTAGTGCAGTGCACTATAATAATGTACTTGGAGAGGGTCATGGTACTGGTGTGCTAACAAACTATACTATCAATACTTGGTCAGACTGTCACCAGTAGAGAACTTCAATTCTGAAATGTTTAGACTACTCTTTGGTAGTCCTCTTCAGTCAGTAATGCACAACTCTACTGGTGACAGTCCGACCAAGTATCCATAGTATAGCACTATAATGATGAATCCACACACAGGGAAAACAAAAAGGCTGGGTAATGCAAAGCAATCATGTATTATGGGAATTCTGTAATGGGACGTGAATGTACCGAACGTCTGTATCTTCAGTTACTTCCCACTGTGAATATTTTACAAGTGTGTTGTAGTAAATCATGCCTCTTGCATGGCAACCATAGGTACATGTATACTAGCCATGCATGGAGTATACACAAGTAAGCCAGTGAGTAGACCCTCTATTAGTGTGCACACCGCACAACACAAGTCCGATTACAGGTAGTCATGAAATGCACATACCTTTTGGCAAGTACTGTTTCGTCTTTGCCAGTGCTCTCTCCTCTCCCTCCTCGTACAGTACGCGAGCCAGCGTCTCCCAGGAGGGATCTGGGTGAGTGTTGACCCAGTACCCTCCCACAGCATGGCTCTTCTCCTTCTCTGAGGATGACTGTTGCTTGATTTCCTGTACCTTGGAGTCTGGGATATAAAGTCCAGATGTCAACTGGTCAATGTGATCTCCTCGGGCCACCCTTTCCCAGTCTCCCACCACCCCCATCACCTCCGCCACATTCTCCACAGTGATGGTGGGGTCTGAGGGAGAGACACAAGCAGAGGAGAAGGATGAGAAGGGGAGGACAGTGAGGAGAACAGCAAATAAACAATGTTGTGGTCACCATCAGTTAATCCACTCCATGCTAAGTCACCTGGAAGCATCTGATAATATTCAATCAGGTGATCACCTGATTGTACACTATAGTCCCTATATAAATAATATTATAGTATGAGTAATGTGCACTATAATTCACAATGGCAATTGGCCCACAGAACACAGTTGGAGCGATCTATGTTGTACATAAGTTGGGGATAGGCTCACAGCACATGGTTGGATTGTACTACAACATGCAACATAAGAGAATTGGTAACAGTCACCCACGTAGTATGGAAAACACTGTAGTTTACATACACACTGATGGTACTGATGAGCAAAACACACTGATTCTCATGGTGGATATGAGGGTAAAGAAGTGTGGCAGTAATCCTGAATTCATAACACAATGTAAAGTACACTAAGGTACAATAGCCATGCTGGAGTATACAATTACTACACAAGTAGGCCAGTGAGTATTGGTGTGCATCCATTACACCACAGAAATTGCACAGTACAAGGGATTGTCATTGCCATAGCAACGGAAACCTGGAACTTTATTTTAGGTCTTCTGTGGTAACCACCTCAGGAGTGACAGAAACAAGAAAATGTAGTCATGGAAATACTTAAACCCACATGCTGTAACATGTGCAATAACACATTCTCACAGAACAACACAATTCATCTAATACACATGGTCTCGCATACACACGTGATCGCCAGATTACAGTGACAATCAACATTACTCTGTGTAACCTCAAAACTTCACCTTAGGTAGTACGTATACTGAGGCAGTATCGCAATGGTGGAGGGTACACATACAAACCCTACAAACATAAACACTGCCTTATGCATTAACAGCAGGGCCACAGGAAGTGGTACGGGCCGTATGCTCATGGCTGCACCAGTTTAGACCTGATCTTGCAGTGCTTATGATAAGATTTCGCCTTTGCTCTGACACAATGTCAGACCATCCCAAATTTGACCTGACATCCACACATGTTGTCCTGACACTACTTTGTACGTGCACTGTCCCATCCTGGGTGTGTGCATCGAAGTACAGGGCTAGGAACAGCTCAGCCTCTACATTCAGTGTTGCCATCAGCTTGTATGCTAACAAGTGAGTCTTTAAAAGACTTGATGTGTCTCGGCACGACTTGGTATCAGCTCAGAATCGTGCAGAGGACATGGCAGCTGTTTAACCCTTTATGACTGCAAAACCTGTTAGCAATGAGAATATCTTTGGAGGTTCTGTGTGAGCAAAAAGGGTGGGTTGGGGGGGGGGGGGGGGGGGGGGGGGGGGGGGGGGGTGGGAATGTTCACCCAAAGGGTGAAAGCAGCATGGTAGCCAGGTGGGCCATTATAATTCATAGCTAAATGGACCTAGACAAAACCTTGTTGAAGGCCAATTCTTTCAGCAATTATCTAGCTAGCTAGCTAGAGCTGCGTGGGTGTAGTTAGAGAGAGCCATGGTAAGTAGATTTATGAGCAGCCAAGTAAAACCCATACTCAATTTTGATGATGTACTTCAAGGCTATAAATACGATTGACACCCTGAGGAGCTTCTCTGGAATTTCGCAACGTCAGCACATGCACTAAGAACGAGCCTGGTGAACGACCTTGCGGAACTTGTCCTGACAAATTTGCAGCTCAAATGCGTAATTGACCGGATATACAGAGAAATTGACCGGAAAATGTCCGTTGACCGGCCGTTATCATAAGCACTGATCTTGGTTTCCTTCCCAGATTACATGCATGTACTATAGTCTGGGGAATAGACTACTACACATGCACATGCCTATCTTGTTACTCCGTGTGTGTATGTGCAGCAGGGGTAAAGTGATTGCCATGTCTGTCAGTCTGTCTGTTTGCTTATTACAGTCAGTAACGCACAACTCTACTTGTGACAGTCCAACCAAGTATCCATAGTATAGCACTATAATGATGAATCCACACACAGGGAAAACAATTAGTCTGGGTAATGCAAGCAATCATGTATTATGGGAATTCTGTGGAAACTGACTGTAATGGGACATAAATGTACCGTACGTCTGTATCTTCAGTTACTTCCCATTGTGAGTATTTTACAAGTGTTTTGTAGTAAATCATGTCTCTTGCATGGCAACCATAGGTACATGTATACTAGCCATGCATGGAGTGTACACAAGTAAGCCAGTGAGTAGACCCTCTATTAGTGTGCACACTGCACAACACAAGTCTGATCACAGGTAGTCAAGAAAGGCACATACCATTTGGCAAGTATTTTTTCACCATAGCTGCGGCTCTCTCCTCTCCCTCCTGGTACAGTACGCGAGCCAGCCTCTCCCAGGAGGGATCTGGGTGAGTGTTGACCCAGTACCCTCCCATAGCACGGCTCTTCTCCTTCTCTGAGGATGACTGCTGCTTGATTTCGTGTAGCTTGGAGTCTGGGATACTAAGTCTACAGATACCCCCCACCTTCTCCCAGTCTCCCACCTCCCCCATCACCTCGGTCACATTCTCCACAGTGAGGGTGGGGTCTGAGGGAGAGACACATGCAGAAGGGGAGGACAGTGAGGAGAACAGCAAATAAGCAATGTTGTGGTCATTCCAGTCCATCAGTTAATCCTCTCCATGCTAACTCAGCAGAACCACATCATATTCTGGATAATGCTCCATCATGGCCTTTGTATCTGGTCATGTGACTGTACACTATTATTAATATAGTACACAAGAGTGACCATAATCCCACAATGGACGTATACAATTGGCTCACAGAACACAGTTGCAGTGATCTACATGTATGGTGTACATCAGTTGGGGATAGCTTGTAGCACATGGTTGGATTGGGGCATGCAACATAAGAGAATTGGTAACAGTCACCCACATAGTATGGAAACACTGTAGTTTACATACACACTGATGGTACTGATGAGCAAAACACGCTGATTCTCATGGTGGATATGAGGGTAAAGAAGTGTGGCAGTAATCCTGAATTCATAACACAATGTAAAGTACACTAAGGTACAATAGCCATGCATGGAGTATACAATTACTACAAAAGTAGGCCAGTGAGTATTGGTGTGCATCCATTACACCACAGAAATTGCACAGTACAAGGGATTGCCATTGTCATAGCAACGGAAATTTTTTTAGGTCCTCTGTTGTACACCTCAGGAGTGACAGAAACAGAAAAAGCTTACACACATGCCATAACACATGCAATAATATGAACAACACAGTTTATCAAATTCATATGGGCTCACATACACAGGTGATCACCAGATTACAGTGACTGTCAACGTTGCTCTGTGTAATCTCAAAACTTCACCTTAGGTACGTACGTATACTACCACAATGGTGGAGAGTACACATACCAACTCTACAATATTAACATACTGCCTGGTGCATTAACAGCAGGGCCATAGGAAGTGGTATGGGCCGTATGCTCATGGCTGCACCTGATCTTAGTCTCCTTCCCAGATTACATGCATGTACTATAGTCTGGAGAATAGACTACTACACATGCACATGCCTATCTTGCTACTCCGTGAGTGTATGTGCAGCAGGGGCAAAATGATTGCTGTGTCTGTCAGTCTGTCTGTTCGTATATTACACAAAAACAGCTGCATTTTGAGAGGTGAAGGCGCTCTTAAAGGCTGATTTTAGAATGTACGTGTAGTGTCTATATAACTCACAGACCAGAGATCCAATCGGCAGGCTGGATGAAAGTGGAAAGCATTCTCTATCCAAATTATCGATCAAAACCACACCTTGATTTCAATATTGATTACGGTAGGCTTAATGCATGTTGATATTCATAAAGCACACAATCCGTGCAATCCGATCGTTGCTGCAAACAGGTGATCCCCTGCAAGTAGTGCACGGGGTAAGTGCTCTACTGGGCACTCTTGTTTGTGTATAGAATTGGTGAGGCCCTCCACCAACATGCATGATGTTGTTCACAAAGTGTGGATTTGGAAAGATTTACTGGACGTCCCAACATGTCTCATCCTATTCCTTCCAAGTTGTGCTCCAATCAGCTCAACAAAATTTGATACTGAGCATGAAATATTCATGCCAAAGTATAGTCGCGTCAGACATACCAATCACTCTAATTAGACGTCTCTGGCTCAACAGGTGATATCCACTCAACATTCAGAGCTACCACAAAGTTGAAAGCACCCTCACAAACAACCATGTGGAAGGATGGCACAACAAACTCAGCTGGTGGCTGGAAAAAGTGGGATTGTAGAGAAGTATGACTGGGACGAGAAGGAGGGTCCAACTTAGCATTATAGCCACAGAACATGTCCCTTCAAACGTAGTTGGATGCTCCTTCCCATTATGGGTTCCTGGTACTAGCAAGTGCTGTACTGATACTAAAATGATGAGGGGTATTTCTGCCGGTACTGGCGTTAGGTCAATAAAATAGTAGTAGACACACTGGGAGTTGACGAAACGAGAGTAGATCAAATGGGAGTACATCCTTACGATCATCTCCATACGTTTGGTCGTGCACATGTTGATATGGGGCATGCTTGCTCATGTCAGGAAGGACTTATACACTGTACAAGAATGTGGATACACTGATGGAGTCACATGACTTACCTAGGACAGGTTCAGCATAATGCCGGAAGGTGTCAGCAACACCAGTCATATTGGATCCATCTAATTTCAGAATGAGGCGCCTCCATGATGGTTTTAAAAAAAACCAGACATGGACCCAAGTCCCCACCACAGCATGAAGTCGGTCATCATCAGATTGGTGTTGTAACCCAATCGCATCTACTCTGGAGCTACCGAGAAGCGCCTCCCCCAGTGTCCTCCAGTGCACTCCCTGCACAGCAGTCAAGACATTGTCCACTGTGAGGGGTGGGGCTGAAGTGGAGAGGGAGGGGGAACAGTGTGAAATAAAACTAATGTCCTGTAACACGACACACGAATCCCTCTGTGTACCCTTTCATACATAACAACATTTTGTGCTGTAACACATACCAAAGTGGTGTCAGTGTGTACTGAGCTGGCAGAGGAGGTGAGAGGACATGTAACTCACACTGACAGTTTAAACCTGACAGCAGATATCAGCCTGACCCGTATACTACCATCCGGCTAGGACAGTGACATGATGCAAATACTGCCAGTGTCCCAGATAACATAATCATTTAAGAGTTATGTGATCTCTGACCCCCTTAGTCTCATGGGATGAGGATCGATCTGGGGACCTGCTATTTAGCAGTTTGTCCCGCTGCACTGTAGAGTGTGACCAATCACATTACAGGATGTCATCATTCTACCACTACCAAGTCTTGCGGACACCAACAGAGAGCTAGGACTGGTTTGTACAACTATTTCAGGAGCTGTAAAGTACATCTCAGAAATTGCAAGCTACTGTTCAGGCAGTATGCTGTTCAGACCCACAGGAAACTGAACTGAGTGATTGCTCTTGCTAGTGGGTGCATCCACGTGTGACCAGAGCTTTGACAAAGGGTGAGGGGGAGCAATAATTGCCGAACTGCTTAACCAGCTGGAGTAACATAAGTACACCTCATGAATACCATTTTGCACACAGGTTGCAGCTGTTGTATATTCGGACATCTTTCCATTAATTTTGAGTGACTGATCAACATCAGGGACTCTATAGCTTGGGGTCCACATTAAGACTGAGAGGAGCTGATTGAGATTATCTAACAGCGATGGTACACTAGCATCCGTATGCTATACGCAGGACTCCCTGGAAGATCAGCCAAGTGGCTAAAAGACATATCCTGTCTAAACTTGAATTAAAATTTATCTATTCACACTATTTTTATATGGGCTAGAGGGTGGTTCGGGTTGGGTTTACGTAAATACAATATAGCATACGGATGCTAACATAATGTCACCAATGGCTTGTCTGATTGTGGGGGGTACATAATATCATCCTCACTACGGAGGGCTAGATCAGTTAGGGTCTGCACGCCTTGTTACTTCATATCCAGCTAATTGAGGTACTGTTGCTGATGGCATGTTTTGGGGGTGGGGCTGTGACAGGACACTGCATTCCACGGTATCCAATAAATATTGCACTGACTTTACGCACAGCTGCAGCAATGGTGGCAGTGAGGGAGAACAGCTGCAGCAATGGCGGCAGTGAGGGAGAACAGCATGCTAAACAGCAACTTCAATCCAAGGGTTTTGCAGTGCAGTGTGTGTGTATCGGCCAGCAGCCTAGAGCTCAGATCCTGGGATCTGGATTCTGGACCCAAGATCTTTACTGTGTAACTGTAGTGTTCACTAGACATCTAGAGCCTCCACCCTTGACCTCAGAGGCAGCAGCTTAGGGGGGGAAACTCTCCCATAGCCACAATAATTATATGGTTGCAATCGTGGTCACAACTGGTCACTGGCGACTCACAATGCAGCCTCAGGCCCAGGCTCTCTCTGGAAAGAGCCTGGGACTGAGGCTAGTCACAAATTATGCTGCTAAACTTGTGGCAGCTAGTACTTTAGCAATAGTGAATATCAGGCGGAAGCATGACAATTACTGGAGTGGCCACCCCTTGCTGGCAGAGCTTGAATCAGGCATAATTTACTCCCCATCATCACAGCTTGGACAGAGGGGACATTATTCACTGGATAACACTGTCTGCCCATAACACACTGGTGAGGACATTATTAATGTCTGAGGGCAGTGAGGGGGGGGGGGGGGGGGGGGGGGGGGGGGGGGACAAGTACACACCATAACACTGTATGCATGGTTGGCTCAGAGCAAGATCTCAAGGTCTGAGAACCGTAGTGCCCTGCAAATCATAAACATGTATAGCCATGAAGATGTGGCAAAATTAGATGTTCAGCATCTTGTGCCTGAAGAGTGTATTTGGGGGAGGGGGTAGAGGAATGTGACCTCAGACTCTCTAGTCTACTGGGCAAGATCCCATTCCACAAGGAGATAATGGTTCTGGGGAGCAGCTTGTCCTGCTACACAGCAGTTTCTCCTGCTACACTGTAGTGTGTGACTCAATCAGATTACAGGAAACGGCATTACATTTTACCATATTGCCAAACCAATTCTTTAGGGGTTGGTTAGCTTAGTCTCGCGGGCCAGACATTCATGGTGCGCACGGATAGGGAAAAAGAACGTCTGGTCAATTTGGACAGGTTTTTGTGGACGTCGCTGGAATGATGGCAGCACCAATCTGATTGGAGAGTGTTTATATTTACCTTCCTTCCGTATTGCTCACATGATCCGCACATATTCAAACGTGAATAAGAACAGATTCGCAACTTTACAGTTGCAAGCGAACAGCACGAACAACATGCAGACATTAATTGCTGATCACTGACATCGAAGAGCAGCAGAGCAGACACTCGTGACATTTGCTATGACGTCACTACCTCCATGCCCCGGAAACTTGTCTATAGTGACCAGCACTGGGGTCCATAATTAAAATTCTGGGAGGCAAAAATCCGTACACTATACGTTCAGTACATTACAATCTGTACACTATACTTGGGCTGGAGGGTTCAGTACATTAGCATCCATACACTATACGTGGGCTGGGGGGTTCAGTAAATTAGCATCCGCACACTATGCGTGGGCTGGGGAGTTCAGTACATTAGCATTCGTACACTATGGGGGGTTCAGTACATCAGCATCCGTACACTATACGTGGGCTGGGGGGGGGTCAGTACATTAGCATCCGTACACTATAGAGTGGGCTGGGGGGTTCAGTACATTGGCATCCATGCACTATACAGTGGGCTGGGGGGTTCAGTACATTAGCATCGTACGCAATACAGTGGGCAGGGGGGTTCAGTACATTAGCATCCATACAGTATACAGTGGGCTGGGGGGTTCAGTACATTGGCACCCGTACACTATAAAGTGGGTTGGGGGGTTCAGTACATTAGCATCCGTACACTATGCGTGGGCTGGGGGGGTAAGTACATTAGCATCCGTACACTATACATGGGCTGGGGAGCTCAGTACATTAGCATCCGTACACTATACAGTGGGCTGGGGGGTTCAGTACATTGGCATCCGTACAGTATACGTGGGCTCTGGGGTTCAGTATATTAGCATCCGTAAACTATGCGTGGGCTGGGGGGGTAAGTACATTAGCATCGGTACACTATGGGGGGTTCAGTATATCAGCAACCGTACACTATACATGGGCTGGGGGGTTCAGTACATTAGCATCTGTACACTATACTGTGGGCTGGAGGGTTCAGTACATTAGCAACCGTACACTATACAGTGGGCTGATGGGAGTTCAGCACATTAGCATCCGTACACTATACAGTGGGCTGGGGGGTTCAGTACATTGGCATCCGTACACTATACAGTCGGCTGGGGGGTTCAGTACATTAGCATCCGTACACTATACAGTGGGCTGGGGGGTTCAGTACATTAGCATCCGTAAACTATACAGTGGGCTGGGAGGTTCAGTACATTAGCATCCGAACACTATACAGTGGGCTGGGGGGTTCAGTACATTGGCATCCGTACACTATGCAGTGGGTTGGGGGGTTCAGTACATTAGCCTCCGTACGCTATACAGTGGGCTGGGGGGTTCAGTACATTGGTATCCGTACACTATACAGTGGGCTGGGGGGTTCAGTACATTGGTATCCGTACACTATACAGTGGGCTGGGGGGTTCAGTAAGTTAGCATCCGTACACTTTACAGTGGGCTGGGGGGTTCAGTACATTGGCATCCGTACACTACACAGTGGGCTGAAGGGTTCAGTACATTGGCATCCGCTCACTATACAGTGGGCTGGGGGGTTCAGTACATTGGTATCCGTACACTATACAGTGGGCTGGGGGGTTCAGTACATTAGCATCCGTACACTATACAGTGGGCTGGGGGGTTCAGTACATTGGTATCCGTACACTATACAGTGGGCTGGGGGGTTCAGTACATTAGCATCCGTACACTATAAAGTGGGCTGGGGGGTTCAGTACGTTAGCATCCGTACACTATACAGTGGGCTGGGGGGTTCAGTACATTGGCATCCGTACACTACACAGTGGGCTGGAGTGTTCAGTACATTAGCATCCGTACACTATACAGTGGGCTGGAGGGTTCAGTACATTGGTATCCGTACACTATACAGTGGGCTGGGGGGTTCAGTACATTAGCATCCGTACCCTATACAGTGGGCTTGGGGGTTCAGTACGTTAGCATCCGTACACTATACAGTGGGCTGGAGGGTTCAGTACATTGGCATCCGTACACTACACAGTGGGCTGGAGGGTTCAGTGTTTTACCGTCCGTACACTTTAAAGTGGGCTGGGGGGTTCAGTACATTTGCATCCGTACACTATATAATGGGCTGGAGGGTTCAGTATATTAGCATCCGTACACTATAAAGTGGGCTGGGGGGGGGTTCAGTACATTGGCATCCGTACACTACACAGTGGGCTGAAGGGTTCAGTACATTAGCATCCATACACTACACAGTGGGCAGGGGGGTTCAGTACATTGGCATCCGTACACTATACAGTGGGCTGGGGGGGTCAGTACATTAGCATCCGTACACTATACAGTGGGCTGGAGGGTTCAGTACATTAGCATCCATACACTACACAGTCGGCTGGGGGGTTCAGTACATTGGCATCCGTACACTACACAGTGGGCTGGAGGGTTCAGTACATTAGCATCCGTACACTATACAGTGGGCTGGAGGGTTCAGTATATTAGCATCCCTACACTATAAAGTGGGCTGGGGGGTTCAGTACGTTAGCATCCGCACACTACACAGTCGGCTGGGGGGTTCAGTACATTGGCATCCGTACACTACACAGTGGGCTGGAGGGTTCAGTACATTAGCATCTGTACACTATACAGTGGGCTGGGGGGTTCAGTACATTAGTATCTGTACACTATACAGTGGGCTGGGTGTTCAGTACATTAGCATCCGTACACTTTAAAGTGGGCTGGGGGGTTCAGTACATTAGCATCCGTACACTATATAGTGGGCTGGAGGGTTCAGTATATTAGCATCCGTACACTATAAAGTGGGCTGGGGGGTTCAGTACATTGGCATCCGTACACTACACAGTGGGCTGGGGGGGTCAGTACATTAGCATCCGTACACTATACAGTGGGCTGGAGGGTTCAGTACATTAGCATCCATACACTACACAGTCGGCTGGGGGGTTCAGTACATTGGCATCCGTACACTACACAGTGGGCTGGAGGGTTCAGTACATTATCATCTGTACACTATACAGTGGGCTGGGGGGTTCAGTACATTAGCATCCGTACACTATACAGTGGGCTGGAGGGTTCAGTACATTGGCATCCGTACACTACACAGTAGGCTGGAGGGTTCAGTATATTAGCATCCGTACACTATAAAGTGGGCTGGGGGGTTCAGTACATTAGCATCCGTACACTATACAGTGGGCTGGGTGTTCAGTACATTAGCATCCGTACACTATACAGTGGGTTGGAGGGTTCAGTGTATTAGCATCCGTACACTTTAACCCTTTAAGCCCCATTGACGTCTATAGGCGTCATTTTGACCCTATGCACTCATAGGGCTTCTCGTCAGTCCAAAAAGAGACCAAAAAGTCTTCAGAGGGCCTAGGGACAATTTTGAGGGACGAACCCAAAAATTTGGTCAGATTTCGGCGCGCCCTCCCCACTAAACGAAAGGCAGGGGGGTTTCGAAAGGGGGGGCGGGGGCCCCCCCTTCGACTGTCGTGGGCATTTTTTGATTTTAATGAGATTCATTGGCCCCAGGATATTTGATTCTAATGATATTCATAGACCCCACCCAGGGCCTCAAGAAAACATGCAAATTGGTGGTGTAAGGTGTGCCATCAGTCGGATCTGGCCCAAGTTTAGGGAAATGCTGGGTGAAAATCCGGCTGACATCCACATTTGACCTCCGATTGCTGGCCTTGTGGGGGGTCATGAATATCATTAACGGTATTGCCAGAGGGGTCTCTCCATGTGTGCGGGCCCCACCAAGTTTGGCCGCTGAGGAGCGTATGCTGTGGGAGAGGAGTACCTACGAAAGTGGTGTGCGCTGAATGCATGAAAATGTGTTGTCTTGGTGGGAAGAATTCGGTGGTTAAAGGGTTAATATGTGCATGGAGGATCAATGAATCTCATTAAAAATCGGCAAACCATCCCAAACTGGCACACAGTGCAAGTCTAGACCGTTTTGAGGGCGAATTCTCACCAACTATGAATCTCATTAATATGTGCATGGAGGATCAATGAATCTCATTAAAAATCGGCAAACCATCCCAAACTGGCACAGTGCAAGTCTAGACCGTTTTGAGGGCGAATTCTCACCAACTATGAATCTCATTAAAGTGGGCTGGGGGGTTCAGTACATTAGCATCCGTACACTATATAGTGGGCTGGAGGGTTCAGTATATTAGCATCCGTACACTATAAAGTGGGCTGGGGGGTTCAGTACATTGGCATCCGTACACTATACAGTGGGCTGGGGGGTTCAGTACATTGGCATCCGAACACTATACAGTGGGCTGGGGGGTTCAGTACATTAGCATCCGTACACTATACAGTGGGCTGGGGGGTTCAGTACATTAGAATCCGTACACTATACAGTGGGCTGGGGGGTTCAGTACATTGGCATCCGTACACTACACAGTGGGCTGGAGGGGTTAGTACATTAGCATCCGTACACTATACAGTGGGATGGGGGGTTCAGTACATTAGCATCCGTACAGTATATTGTGGGCTGGGGGGTTCAGTACATTAGCATCCGTACACTATACAGTCGGCTGGGGGGTTCAGTACATTGGCATCCGTACGGTATACAGTGGGCTGGGGAGTTCCTAGAGCCAGTCAGGGTCTGTATAAATACTATAGTGTACTATACTGAGTTACTGTTGTTAATGGCAAGTTTTGGGGTGGGACTGTGACAGGACAGCGGTAAGTTCCCAGCCCGTTCAGACCTCCCCTCTTGTGTAACAGAGTGTGGTTTCAGGCCTCCCTTCTAGATCTTGTGGAAATGTCTGCCGGGCTCACTGACCTGAGGACTAAACTGCTATTCCAATTACTTCATGGCAAAACAGTACACACTGTAGAGGTAGACTTCGTGCTAACCTGCGGTGGTTTTCTCAGCCATTGCACTGCACTGCCAGTCTGCCTGTTCTGCCAACGCCCTTCCCTTCACTTTTAACAATCTACAGCCTCGTTCCCGAACGGCGATGGAGGTTGGAATCTGGGAACTGAAAATTATGCAAATGGCGCACATTATCTATGGTAGCAGTTTCTCGGGTTCCCAGGATGCGGTAAGACCCTAGCCTCGTTCCCAGTCCCACGCCCAGCTTTTCGTCGCTGCTTAAGCAGCGACGAAAAGCTGGGCGTGGGACTGGGTACGAGGCTAGTAAGACCCTAGATCTGAACTTGCATAGGCCTCTGAATACATAGTCTATTTATGCGATCATTTAACATTTGCGTACAATGTGTAGTACCCCCTCCAGGTACTAGGTCTGGATAATATTGTACCATGATGCCCTGTGTGGATACTGCTGCAAGCTGATATGGTAAGTCATGTCCGGGTCGTGCTTGGTCACTCCCATATGCACAATACTTAGAGCTGCGACCAGGGTCACAAATTGTGACCGCCTAAATTCGGCTGTGACCTCGTGACCGGCCCTCAAAATTGTTGGTGACCCCGGGCCCCGTGACCGCACCGTAAAATTATTCGTCACCCTGTGACCTCTCAACTGTACCGTACCGTACTGCTCAGCTGAATCGAAGGCTGTCAATCAAAGGTAGGCCTGTCCATATTATTCTACTTTTCTGCCTATTATTCTATTCAGAATTTCCCCCCAAATGCTCCTATTATTCCCAAAGAGAGTCCCATTATTCCCAGAGAGATGCCCATTATTCCCATCAAAATTAGGGAAAGTGTGTCAAGTGACTTCAGAAACAATCAATGATTGTATTGCAACATAATCGAGGTTTCGATGGTCCTCAAGTGAAGAGGATTGTCGGTCAGTGAAGGAGTTCTAACAAAAGTCATCACATGTACTGGGCTTCTATTAGAACATCTGACCTTCTTAACCTTTGTAAGGATTTGAAGCCCTATTAGGCTGGAATATTCTCTTATTCAAGTTGGTACCTATTATTCCCAAAATTATTCTCGAATGATATGGACAGGCCTAATCAAAGGCTGTCACGCTGGCGGATAAAAGCAGCGTAGAAGCGGCCATGGAGCGAAGGAGACTGTGAGACGTGGAGTATTCAGCAACACTTTTCTGCGATCTGGTATAAATTTTAACGGTAAGCTACCTCGAAAGATCACGTGTAAAGTGCGTGCCGTGCACGTGCACCCGTATTTTTCGTCGGCGTGTGCAGGGGGAGGAGCCTGGGAACGAGGCTAAGCGCGAAGTACACGGCTCGGAGCGCTCGACATATACCTCCTGCCATCGCTGCTGCATAACTGAAACACTGGCTGGCTAACTTGTGTATGTTCTTCTGTTTGCAGCGATTTCTAAAATCTTAAAATTTAGGCTGTGACCGCTTGGAAAAACCTTCGAGACCCTGTGACCGCACAGAAAAAACCTCGGTGACCCAGTGACTGCACTGTGACCCAGGTCGCAGCTCTAAGTTTCGCGCATATGGGAGTGACCACCCCTTGCTTAGTCTCGTGAGCCAGCCCCACCAAAATACACGCCTGCAGAAGAGGGTCTGGTGAACAGAGTGTATTGTCCCAGGGCCAGACACTTTTTCCCGTTTGGAGTGTGTGGCCAGAAATGCCGGGGGGGGTCTGGTGTCTCTTGGCCATGTGCCATATTCCGTGGTATCTGCAGGAATGGAGGCAGATCCAATCGTAGCTGTCACATGACTCTGCCAAGAGTGTTTAATATCTGTCAACAATCCACTTCAATCAGGAAAGCAACGGTTTTTAGCATGCTTTTTGTGTGCAGACAAGACTACTAACTTGCTGTAACGAACACAGGGTCACTCCCTCAGCGTATAATAGGCAAGGTCACTCCCAGGTCTTGATGGATTATGCTAGCATGGTTTGAGAATGCTAGTCGTGTGTGTGTGTGTGTGTGTGTGTGTGTGTGTGTGTGTGTGTGTGTGTGTGTGTGTGTGTGTGTGTGTGTGTGTGTACCGTATATGAGCATGTGTGTGTAATACTGTGTGTTGTATATGAGCATGTGTGTACATGGTGAATTTGACCCTTCAGGCTGACTTCTTGTCTGCACTTCACTTGTATGCTGTCATGTAAACAAACATGATGTCTGCATGATGTCTTCACAGCACAAATCTCCATGTACATCAGGAAAAAAATTGTTCCAACACACTTAGTCAAGAATGGTTCAGGTGCTAAATTATGTCTGTTGTTCTATTGGTGTTCCCAAGTGGCCTGGGTATGTGGCCAGGGTACAGTTGGTGTCCATGGAGTTGCTGTCATCGTACTATCCCCAGTTGCTTCTCCTCTTCGTTCATGTCCCTCGTAGAAGGAGCTCTTCCCCTTCACGGCACAGGATGGGTGAACTGTTACCTTTGGCCTTGAAAGTAAGTTTCCAAATCTATCTGTTTGTATAGTGGCACTGTGTTAGCTATGAAAACGATGTGGTTCCTACTAATCCAATTAAATTCTTGTACAGCACTTAACAGATTGTGTTGAGATCATACCACATCAGTACATTCTAATCTACTGCACTGAGTATCTACCTTCATGCTTGTTTGCTCATTGTTGTGCAGGTAGGATCCTTCGGGGACCATTGGCAAGGGCTGTCAAATAGGACCCAGTGTTGTCATAGGACCAGGTGCACGTTGTCATGGAGGATGGTAATGAAAGCGGAGCGATAAGGGATACCAACGCGATGGCCATTGTCATCGAAGTACTCAATCAGTGGGTGGGTGCTAAGACTCTCATCGAGCCTGATCGCAAACATAGTGGCTGAAGTGCCTCTCATGAATATGGGGAGCACCTCATGAAACTGAGGCTGTCCCCCAGTATCGATCAGACTGATTCGATCCCGTTTGAAGATACGATAATAGTTTCATTCATATTCAACTGTATTGGTCTCGGCCCCAAACCCAAACCAACCCCAGTGTGGTTCACTTCCAGTATCACGCACGCTGGGGCTGAGACTGCTGTATTATGTGCAGTTGTGCGTGTGTGCCATGCTACAGCTGCTCTGCATGTAGCTGCTACCTTGCCTCATTCATCACAACTAGTCGCTCTCCATCCTGAACCTAGTCTATCGAGCTAGACCAATTATTCATGAAGTTGGGGCAGGGGGCGTAGGGAAACATTGCCCTACTCCCCGCCCACAACTTCCTGAGTGAGAGAAAAATTGGTCTAGCTCGATGGACTATCCTGAACCGTAAGCTGTAACAGCTATGTAAGCTTACCTGCTGTTAGCCATTGTATGCTTCCTGTCAGGACTGCCATTCAGCCTGAAGTCGGACATTGCCCCTGTAATTACTGCTGGGTACACTCTAGTCTGACCTTTGGAGCGTGGGTGCAGTACGTCTCATCTTAGCAGGTGAGCAGGTGAGGAACTGTGTGTTCGCTGTCAAGTGAAACCAAATTTGAATTTTCACTGTTCCAGATATGGTCCACACATTGTACATTGATAGTCCTGCTTCCACACATTTTACAGTGTGAGGTTAGGGAGGGGGGTTCGGTAGTTTCAGACAGTAGGGGGTTCCGGACAGTAGGGAGGTTCCGGACACAGCCCCAGCTTTCACTCTCTAAGAGCATTTTCTGCTAATAAGTGTACATCATCAGAATGTTTGAAGGCAGGATATACATGTGTACTTACGGAAGAATTGCTGAAGGAGTGAATGTGAGTGCCATGATTGGCCTCCCAAACTTCAGGATTTCCCCATACTAAAATCAGAAATGGTCCCCTCTCCACCTGGCCGGTCAAGCATGCGGGTGTAGGGTTTAGCAACCTTCACTTATCATGATTCTTTGGAAAATCTGCTGACTGCTGACCTCAGCACATCTGGGAATTTCACCAAGTGTCACCAGGCCCACTTCCATGTTCTGTGTGTGGGCCTGGGTATGAGGCTAGGATTCATATGGGCTTCAACGGGTACCGTATAGAGGGATATTTTTGTAGGTGCAAAATTTCGTATAAATGGCCATAAGCCTCTCAGCAGAAATTTTCGTATTTTAATCTTCATATGCGCCTGCGCATTGCCACGCCCCCTAGCATTACGTGTACGCGTAACGTGTCGTCTAGTCGCTTTTTTTCAGTTGAGAGGGTACGTCTACAATGCTGATATCTGGGCCTCCGTTGTTGGCACGAATTTCGAAAAATGACGAATAGCCGCCAGGTTGGCGGCATACTCACCGATCATTGCTGCTCAGTGAACTTGACTTATTTTCGTTTGTCGCACTTCCCACGCTGAGTCTCATTATCGTTGCAGGCTGATGGGTGTAAACGGGTCCACTGGAGTCTGGAAGGCCGTTCGAACGCTAGAAATACCGTTACAAATGCCATTGCTTGCTCGCCGCTTCCACGTGTTCGATTGCCCATTCAAAATTTGACGTTAAAATTTCGACGGTTAAAATTTTCACAGTTTTTATTTTTGTATCTCGAGGCTTCATACCAAATATTTGAAAATTAGCACCGTACGAAATTTCCCGCTATACGGTATATGAAAGCGTACACAAACAGCTAGTGTATACCAGGTGCTCTCTCTCCACCTTCCGTGCCGGACTAGACTGAGTCCTCATGTACTGGACTCTCTCCACCTTCCGTGCTGGGTGGAGAGGGGCTAGTGGCTAGACTGAGTCCTCATGTACTGGACTCTCTCCACCTTCCGTGCCGGGTGGAAAGGTGCTAGCGGCTAGACTGAGTCCTCATGTACTGGACTCTCTCCACCTTCCGTGCCGGGTGGAGTGGGTCTAGTGGCTAGACTGAGTCCTCATGTACTGGACTCTGTCTACCTTCCGTGCCAGGTGGAGAGGGGCTAGCAGCTGTAGACTGAGTCCTCATCTACTGGACTCTCTCCACCTTCCGTGCCGGGTGGAGAGGGGCTAGTGGCTAGACTGAGTCCTCATCTAGTGGACTCTCTCCACCTTCCGTGCCTGGTGGAGAGGGGCTAGCGGCTAGACTAAGGTCTCATGTACTGGACTGTCTCCACCTTGGATGGCTGGAGCAACATATTGAGGTTCATAATGAAGTCACTCCCCTTGCCCCTGCTCCCCCTTCCAGCTGCTGGGTCTCCTCTTTCTCCCTCAGCTGCAAGATGTCACTCCATATAAGACCCAAGTGTTCCTCTGGTGCATGGTGATGCACATGTAGGGTCTCGGTGGCAGCTGCATGTTGATAGTGAGCTGTGTACAGTACATTTCCCCAGACAGTAGCTAGCATTTCATACAGTATTTTTTTTAACAACTCTTTCATGCACCTATTCGTATGACTACTGCATTATGTATGATTCAAAATCACTGATGGGATCTGGATCTGTTAAAGCTGATTGCTTGCAATAGCTAATTAGCTAATAATAATGAAACTGAAGTTGATTCTCTATGGTAGAGAGCAGTGCGTATAATTATGGGTGTGGAAGATTGAATATGATGCATAGCTCTCATCAACACTTATGCTATTGGGTATAATAATTAGCTATCAGGAGCCATTACTAAGACCAGCCTCAAATAACCCAGGGTAATAATAATAGCACTAGATCCATCTCCACCCTATATAGTTCCATAATCATTATGCAAAAAAGCCTAGCAGCCTTATAATTCCCTCGATGCCAAAGGAAAACAAAAGAACTGGAAAAAAAGGACAAGAAAAAACTACCAGAACTTGAGGGGGAAAGAGAAAAAAAAAAGGGGAAAAAATACAACCTAGCAACAACCCATCCCAGATCCGTGACAGGTCAGACACCGAAGTGTAAGCCTCAGGAGCGCTGGATAGGCGTGACTGGAATCACAGGAGGCTAACCTGCTTTCTACCAGAACACTTTTAGCTTCGGTGGTCAGATGGGAACCGGCGTACTTGAGCTGCTAGGCGGGGAAGTCGAGAACCGGTATGTACGGAGTGGCCCAGACTCGTACTCGGTTATTGGGGAGGCGAACACTCAACCCCCAGGCTGCAAAGCAAGTGCTTAGCGAGTGTGCCATCCCGACTTCCCGCCAAAACTTGCTACAAATTCAATATTTAAAGCCCAAACCGGAAGTAGCCTGTTGCGCATGCGCGCAGGCTGACCTTTGAACCTTCGAGTATAAACGGTGGTCGTGTCCTAATCTAGCTAACGTCTTCAGTTTGTAGCAGTTTGCTGCTTTGCAGCGATGGAAATCGCACACTCTCATGCACACTGTCTCTCTGAATTACGCTATGAAAAAAATGTGACTGCTGCAATCTCATTGGCTCTACCCACATTCCGGCAGAGAAAACGAAATGTTGGCTTAAGTCACCAGACTCTTTTCCCTCCCCCTCAGCACGCGCCCCTTCGTAGGCTGGCTTGCAAGATGAGACTCGCTGCCCAAGTTTGGGAGGGACTTGGCCTACCACTTCCCGTCATGTGACCTCTACAAAGCAGCTGCCAGGTACATTCTTCATACACTGCTAGAAAACCTTCTGTATACCACCAACTACCTTGAATTCCAAATTTGCCAAGCAATTTCCATTATAATATGCATACACAAACACTGTATACGCAGTAGCACATGTTCGCCCCTAATGCCCTATCTAGTGCAGCTGCATGCTTATCCTTCTGTGTTCTGTGAACACCTAGTTCTCATTGGTGGCTTGATATGGTGTATCAGACAAATTAGCCTCATTCCCAGGCCATTCCCACTACCAGTATTTGCTCGCTTACAGTATATACTGTGGGGGAAGAGTGGCATTAGGTAGACAGATGTAGACACGCAGAAGGCGGTACCCAACGAAGAATCTTGACGTC
Organism: Axinella damicornis; assembly: GCA_963931865.1. NCBI lineage: Eukaryota > Metazoa > Porifera > Demospongiae > Axinellida > Axinellidae > Axinella > Axinella damicornis. The sequence goes on from OZ007512.1 coordinate 5,347,923, forward strand.
CTGCTTTGTATTGTCTGTCTGAGGCTGGATGTCAGAGTGTTCGCGAGGTGGACGATCAATACCGTTCGTAGTTCACAATGCCGCGGACAGCTCGACTATTATAATTGTTGGGCACCACTCCCCATGTGTCTACCCTCTGTGAACCTGATGTCGTTGCATATGACCATATCTCCCCCACCTTCCCCCGCCGTATTTCATGCTGGAAGCAATTGAATGATGGCGGTGGGAACGACCTGGGATCGAGGCTAGTAGCAAATGCCATTGGTCAAGGTATCCATCTCTAATGTTGGTAACAATGGTAACCATGGTATTGGCGGAAAGGAGGTTGTTCCCTCTGACCAGTGGGATCGTCTCCGTTCCAATACTTGGTGTGATCTAATCGTGCACCCTCTGAATGTTACCTGCAGTGAATGACTTTCCCAGGAGACCCAGTGGACGGGAGGTGCTACTGCAGTGAAGCTCATAGCAAGACTTCGACAAGGTACAGTCATCTAGCTATGCACACAATCTACTGCATTGATGCGGAGGTTATGCTATTTACCCTGGGAGGTGTGGTCAAGGTGGAGCTGAGGCTAATTTTCCCATGATTACATAACATCCAAGTCAATAGTAGATATCCGACTTCTACCGCAGTACTAGTCAAGGGGGGAATTTCCCCATGATTGCATACCATATAGCGCCAAATTTTTGAGGCGCATAATTTTTGTGGTTAATTGGTCTCAGACCGCGAAAGTTAAGCTCGCTAACATTTTTCAATACTAGTAGCGCCCAGAGGATAGCTATCAATCACAGTGAACTGTCCCACCACGCAAACATGGAGCACACACTCGATATCTTGCATTCAGAGGCGACGGTTCGTTGGTATCATGACTACCAAGACAGCTGGGATCCGGGATGCAGCTATCGCTTATTGGTGAACATTTGCCTTGTATGAGAGAGCCTTGGAATCCCTTCACTGTGGCAGTGATGAGATTGAGTGTTACCGTGTCACAAAAACTACGAACGATTGAGTGTGCACGTCGTCCCGCACTACTGGTTTAATTGTGCGTGGCGCCGGCTGCAGCATCAGACTGGGCATGTGACCTTTGACCCTCAAACTCCTGAAGCTGGGACTAGATCTAGCTACATATGTAAAAGCAGGAGCGCATGGGCCGCCAAAGGCGGCGAAGGAGCGTGTATCTTGCGTGCCATGTAAATACAAATTAGTTACGTACTTCCGCGTTTGAAAATAGATCGGATACGTCATAAGTTTTCTGGGGGCAGTTTTATTGGCGTGCAAGCCTTCAGGGGCGTCCTGACACTCGGTTCCTTGCTTGTTTCGCTCTTGCAAACTTCAGCACGGTCATGCTCCGCTTGACAGCGCGTCTCATGGGAGAATCCTTCCTGGCGCATAGAAAGTTGCGGGGAGATACTTCCTGAAGGCTACAAGCTGAAGTTTTGACCCTCGGATGGGCGTGGAGTTCCTTCTTCAAACCGAACTCGCTTCGCTTGAGGTAGCTCACTCTCGATGTCTACGCTTCGCCATTGCGGGTGGCTCTGTCAAAACAATGCTGTACTAAATAAAGCTAAGTACGAGTCACGTGCACTGTAGGCGTCACGCAACGTCTAAATGAGCTTCCGCTTTCCAAATATGGAAGTCATCACTACTGCAGATTTGTATTTACATGGCACTCACGGGTATTCGCGAGTTGCACGCTCCTTCACCGCCTTCGGCGGCTCATGCGCTCCTGGTAAAAGTAAATAAAAATGATGTGCTTTCTAGAAAGTAGTTTAGGCTATAATCCATTCCAGCGCTATACAGTCCAGTGATTCATAACTACCTTCCTGGTACTGGCTGTGTAGCACTGAATGTACTTATCAAGTTATCACACACAAGTTAAACAGTCCAGTGTGTGTAGCAGGTATACATGTAGCTGCAGTTTTCCCTGCACAGCGTACGAAATTTTCTGTTACTTGGAAAATGGATGTAAGTAGTGACAATTCGGAATGACCTTGGGATGGCCACCCAGCCATTGAATGCTGTGCTATTAGATGTGAGTAGTTGTCAGTACACTTATCAGTTGAAGTGGTGTCGCTGTTCTTACACTTTATTGATGTGACTTCCCTCACCAGGTGTGGAGAGAGCGATGAAGTTTCCAAAAGGTATTCAAGGAGACAAGAATGCCTGCCTGAGAGTACTCCCAGCGAGCCTCAGGTGAGAGGTTTCATTGGTTGTCCCATTCCCAGTCTCCAAACCTCGCACTCCCCTCCCCCTGTGTGCAGTAGGCATGGGTCACTTCCTCCCCCTCCCCAGAAGTGATCCAGGAAACTATAACAGGGAGGGGAGTGCTATTGTGTGAAAGGCTGTTTGATTTTATGTCGTCAAGAGGCGCTCTTGTGGCAACTTTGCACATTTCACTGCCCTGCTAGTGCTTTCCGCCTCCATACCATCTTTCCTACCACCATGCACGGCGTGGTGATCACACACTCATCATGAGTGATGGTGAACCAATGGTGTGCCCATGGGTGTGACCTTCAGTGTAACATGGAGGCTACAGCCCCCCATAGCTCCCCTGGATCCACCTCAGCCCCCTCCCTGTGCATGCAGTAGATAGGTCTCTCCCTCAGCATTATAATAGGCTTGGTCACTCCCTCTCCTCCAGTCCTCCATCATGGCTTGCAGTGCATATTGCAGGAGAAAGTGTGGTAAAATTTGCACTCCTCCGAACGTAGGTACACCTTGAGTACTCTGTGAGGAAAGGCCTACTCAGGTTGAAACGTTGTGTGATTAAAATTATTGCATCTCGGTCACGAATTTTGAGCCCTCCTACCTACAATGCACTATTTACCCAGTAGCTGAACCTATTAAACCAGTCCTTGTTCGGCACCCTCCCCCCTACTTTTGATGTACTGTCTGTTCAGGAGTGTGCATCGCATGTGAGTTATTACAGAGGCCTGCCAACTCTCTCAGATTTACTCTGACTGTCACACAATCAATGTGGAGTGGCTCACCTTCATTATGAGTGGTGGATTCAGTTTCACCCATGCTTCTTTCTACTGAAGCAGGTTGTTTATAGTGTGGGATTGTAGCAGGTATGAGGCTTGTGGGGTTAGCTTTGCTTGACCCAATACCTTAAGCCTGGTCATGCACTCTGACCTTCCTACGCCTGGCATGGTTTTGTACTACCCTTAAGCCCCCACGGCATCTTGGCCTAGCACCTCTGGGATCATGCCTGGGATCATACCTTGCTCTTTAACTGGAGTGATTCTTTGCTGTAAGTCTGCTCAGGAGTGGCTTCAATGGCTGACATGGATGAGGTTTCCAATTAACTCCAGCTGTGTGGATAAGCAGACTTGTTTTCGCTCTTGTCAACACACACAGGAATTAACCCATCCTCCTTTAGAGTAACCACTTCCCTTCCTTGCTCATTCCCTTACAGTTGAGAGATTAAGATAGTTTGTTGTGAGGAAGCACAGTACATGCGAGATGATGTTCAGAACGGCCAATCAGATTTGACCTCTGAAATTCCTTTGAGGTACAGGAATGTTGTTCCCTTTCTCCTGGTGTAGGAGGTCTGGGTAGGAGGCTAGGATCTGTCATGCCATGGAAACCATTGTGTGGTGTTATTCTGAATAGCATCATGATTTAAGTCCCAACTTGTTTACAGACTCTGCTAAGACTGAGGTAGTGTCATGTGACTATAGTCTGCTGGATTTCATGGTAGTAGCACAAACAGCATTCCAGTGCAGACATGTAATCAGATGCCATTGTTACTAACCAGGCAGTGAAGTTTACATATGAACAAGAAAGCACTTGACCCAGAGGTGGGGACTTCACCTTTTGTATTCATAGTGACCCCAGTACATCCTGTTCCAAGAAGCTCCAACACCCACCTTTGAAATTATTACCTGAACGAGTATCATGAAGGCAGCCATCAACTTTTAGTACTGCCCGACACTCAAGTGTGATCAAACAATGTACATGTACCTTGACTCATCCTCAAGGAAGATACCTATTGAACTGAACTGCTGTCTACAATAAATTAACTGCATGTGTGGTGCATCCATCGTGGGATTGCACTGTTACTGGTATGTTGTGTAGCTAGTTGTCTTACCAACCCGTGCCTCAGTGCCGTCACTGGCTCATTTCATAATTTGTCTGTGCCATAGAGCCACACCCACTCATTGGCATCACAGCAGCTACCCCAGCTGCTGCTGACGTCCCTAGCTGTGCCTGTGCATCTGTGTTCACTGTGTAGAGAGTAGAGAGCCACACCCACTCATTGGTATCACAGCAGCTACCCCAGCTGCTGCTGACGTCCCTAGCTGTGCTGTGTTCACTGTGTAGATAACGCCTGCACTGAAATGTGCTGTAACGTGGGCAGACTGTCATAAGTTACCAACTATGGGATAACTGAACTGAGGACCTCCATTGTACCCTTTATCCCTCAGATGCCGTGTGTGGGGTTTGATTGGGAGAGGTACCAACTCTGAGGGTGTTTCTACAAGTGCAGCTACTGCCTCAACCCCAACCGCTACCTCTCCTTCAGAGTGCCACTCACGATAGTACACTCTTTGACTGATGGACACTGTCTGTCCTCCTATAGTCCACAATATCATGTGATGTAAGCAATCCTGTCTGTCCTCCTATAGTCCACAATATCATGTGATGTAAGCAATCCTGTCTGTCCTCCTATAGTCCACAATATCATGTGATGTAAGCAATCCTGTCTGTCCTCCTATAGTCCACAATATCATGTGATGTAAGCAATCCTGTCTGTCCTCCTATAGTCCACAATATCATGTGATGTAAGCAATCCTGTCTGTCCTCCTATAGTCCACGTGATGTAAGCAAAATCATTCTGTACAACCCATTTTCATTATAAAGACTAGAGTGATTTCCAGATGACTGGACCATTCAACCTGTGTGCATGCTCGGCTGCAATTGCAATGATCCTGATCTAGAGTCACCCAGCTGTTTGGATCAAGGTCCATCAGAAACCAACCTGCTTCCAGTCTGGAGCATTGGTCTGGAATCTCCACTTTATCCCTGTTAATCAACTCGGCCATCCTGGGTTTGGCGTCTACAAATGGGTTGCTGTACCAGAGATAGTTGCATCTGAGGAATGATAATCATATACTATAGAAGTGCCAGCGTATAATATCAACATAGCCAACTTTTTCAGCATGCAGTGCCTGAGGCACATTGATTTTTAAGATCTTTGTCAAGTTAAGGAGGGCAAATATTTGATCTCAAGAGGTTCAATTGAAGGGCTGAGAACTAGAGTGGTCTAACCCAAAATCAAGTACTGGAAATTGCATGAATTGCACAAAAATGGAGTAAAAAATATGCAATGGGTATGAGCATATGACTGAAATTTTCAAATTCTTGAAATTTCAGCAGCTCCTGAAACACATTTTAACAGTATTCTCAAGTTTAGGGGGGCTAGTTCAATGTTTGTGGGTTAGACCACTCTGGTTCTGAGCCCTTCAATTATAGTATGTGTGCACGGATTAATACTACTGTTGTGTACCGAATGTATGTACCCATCCACACAAAGTTCAACAAAGTAAAGTTTGTAAAACGGTGTAATTGTGGGGTGCTGAAGATGACATGTACAGTAGAACAAACAACTTGTGCACAAATTAATAGCTCGACATCAATAATAATGATACTATACTGCAATAATAACAATTGTTGTTCATACAATAATAATGATAGTCATAATTCATATTCGACAAAGAAATCAATGGCATCCACAAACCTATAGTGTATTCTTAACTTGTTCAGCAAGTGTCGTGTATTCTGCATCAATCAACAGTCCAATCAGGTTTCCCCAGGTGGCGTCCGGACTGTCCAACCAGAGTCTGAAGATCTCTTGACAGCAGATGATGGAGCCATTCCGTTTGTGAGCAGAGTCGGCTTCAATGCACTCGACTTTTCGTGCGTTCGGATCGAGGTTCATAAGAATTCCAATGTTCTTCCAGTCTGGAGCGACGGTCTCAATAACCTTGACTTTAATAACCCCTTCAAGACTTTTCAGCATCATCAGCTGGTCCATCCTGGGCTTGGTGTCTACAAAACAGAGCAGAGATACATCCAGGAGTAATGGTAAACACATGATACTCACTAATACATTGTACGTACCTGCATTATAGTAATAGTAATAGTAATTACACACATGTTACACACTAATACCTGCAGTGTACATGTAGGGAATTACTGTTAGGGCATCAGATATAGTTTTATAATGCTTACGTTACCTGTGATGGCTTGGGATCCATTGGGACCGGGAGGTGACTGGGTCGCTGCACCAGAGGTGGTTGCTTCTGAGGAATGATAATCATAGGAACCACAATCACCAGGAAACCATTATCATTACCACAATCTTGCACATGATGCAGTAGTTACATGTATTAGCCACAGGATACTCCAAGATATTATGTTACAGTGAAACCTGTATACATGTTAGTGCGATGACAGTGCACCATGTGGTTTGTGTTCAACACTTACCAAGTGGGTCAAGTGTGGAGGTCTGCAGAGTTGGGAGAGAAGGTGGAGTACACACTGCTCCTCTTGATACTGCATGTGCAGATGGGAACAATACATGATGTCTACAGTCTATAGTGCATGTATTGCAGCACAAAATACTTTGATACAATGATGCAATTCACAGTCACAGGATAAATGTGACATAGAATGATCACCGGTGGTGTGAGCTACTCACCTGAAGTTTCACTGGAACCAAACCACACCATGTGCTGCTCGGTCAGCATGGTGCACACCTCGGCAGGATTCCTGGAGCACGTCATCAGTGTGCGGCTGCTGTCAACTACGGTAGCGTGTGGGGGAGTAGTGGTGTCAGAATGCTCATAGCAGAGGAAAGCGTCCTGTGGGACTGAATTATTATAATTCAGTGTGGTGGATGCCTTGCGTAACCCCACCATGATGGTATCACGAATCTGTGGACACACTTTCGAACAGAGCGCTGCAGGTGCATTTCTGGGAAGATGCAGACTGACCTGGAAATAGGTTGAAAAGGAGTCGGTCAGGATAATCTTCCCAGGAAGACCTCCTGGAACCTGGAACTCGATCGTGTTTCGGTCAACTTTGACCGGGGACAAATCACTAGGATTGAAGAGTAGCTTCCACTTGGCCTCGGACAGAAGGTAGGCTGCTAGAGCGCAGAAAACTCCGACTAAAGGACTGTGGGGGAAGTAGAGCAGCAGAGAAGGAACACTGCCACTAGGAGAGAGAAGAGCCAGATCGTCAGCTACCGGTAGAAGACATGGCATGATGTATTCCTCCTCAGAGATCTGGGATACGATCAGCAGCTTTTTGAAAAGCTTCAGCAGTTGCTCTGGACCGAAAACGCCTGGAACGTAGTGGGATGTGAACTCCTTCTTGCTAAGCAATTCAAGGGTTACAATTCCCTGATTGTGGAACTTCTGCAGCTTACCAACGGTTGGTGTAAGCTTACTCGGATCAGTTGGTGACCTGTGGCAATGCTCCACTAACTCCGTTATCTTGGCAAGGAGCACCATGGGATCACAAAACATGACCTCAGGAAGTACGTCCTTGTAGTAGAAGAGGATGTTGAGGCTGTGAAGATACTCCAAAGCTTCCTCGAATGATTCTTCATCGAAGTGATATCTTTGAGCTACAGCGAAGCACTCAGCTTTGGTAAGCACACCTCGTCCAAGCTCCAGCATGAGCTCTTGAAGTGCAAGCTCCAGGGCATTCCATCGAAGAGGAATTTGCCTTGGTTTGACATGTGATCTCTCCACTATCAATCTCCTTAGCTTGGCAGCAAATTCTTTCTCCTGTGGGCCTGGGTTTCTCACATTCAAAGGGAAAATGAGCTCTTTGAACTCTTCACTACAGAAGATGGCATCCTCCCGAACTGCAGGAAGCAATATTTCGCAAATCTTGAGATTTTTCTCCTCTCTTGATTCTGGGCTTTGGTTCTCGAGATCCTTGTGGGTCCCTATGAAGATTGTGTTGGGACAGAGGCCTTGGGATGACTGTGCCTGTATCACTCGCATGCAGTGGCTCAGAATTTGTTGGTTGGTGTAGGCTGAGTGATAAGGTGTGCCCACGAGGTTACCATTGTCGTTGTAGTACTCGATAAGTGGGTGGTCACTAAGCCTCTCACTAAGCTTGATGGTGAACATGGAGGCTGAAGTACCTCTCATGAAGATGGGGAGTACCTCGTGAAACTGGGGCTGTCCCCCAGTGTCAATCAGAGTTATCCGGTCTCGTTTGAAGGCCTTCTTTAGCCGAGGTGCAGATGGTGATGTCCCGATGCGCCGAAGCAGCTCATCCTTTGCAGAAGTGGAGACTGAGGATACCTTTTCACGGATGATGGAAGATGTACTTGCACCCACTTTAGGGGTATGAGTGTTCCTCAAAGGGGAAGGCTTTGACGGAAGTACTGTGGCTGTGTCAGCAATTGTTTGCAAAAGGTCATCACGGGTTACTTTGACCCACTTCTCACCTCGTTTTTCGGCCCTAGTCGCTCTCACCGGTCGTGTAGCACACGGTGTGCTACGGCGCACAGAGGGTGGCTCCTCGTCCATGATGAGTGCTATAGTATGACTTTTCCCTGTGCCGGCTGCACCGAAGATGATCGCTTTGATGTCCCTTGCCTCCACATATCCATCCTTCATTGCCTCATCGAATACCTCCTTGGACCTCGCTACAAGATAGGAAATATTTACCAACTTCATACATTGCACTGGGTGGTATAGAGTCATGTGTGCACTACATTCAATATGGTAATATGTGGCAGCTGACAGTAAACACACTTCACTACCAAACCAACAGGAGCAGAGAATACAACCAAAACGGAGTACGTCTAACAGAGGGCTAACTTAGACATAACACATACATAAGCACATGCGGCACAGAAACACAGCACAGGTAGCATGCATTCAGGAAATTGTGTACTAACACAACACATATGGAACATAAAAAGTAGTCTCCCAAAAGAGTACCCATCACGTGTGGTGCACTTTACATGCTCACTGAACAAGGGGTGGGTGCTCTTTCCAGTGTTTCTGCATTCACTCCCAAGAGTGTACACCATTGTTCATGGCAGCAAGTGTGTGTGCATCAGAGCGACGTCAGGAGTCTGCCATCTGTTCTTCATGCTCGCTGTCAAGTGACTTGACGAGGTCCCGTGTGAGCGATATCGGAGGTCCCGAGTATCTTCATCTTCATGGGCAAGCCAAACGAACAATGTATTTATGCTAATAAAACGGTACATCTAATCTAGCGGTACAAATTCAATTAATGGAATTTCCACCAATCCAATTAAGCGGTAACTCAGGACACTAATTATTTTGTGTGATTCCAATGTACCAATACCAGGAAATGAACTTATCAAAACAACAGAGTTCCAAGTACACATTTACAAAATATGCTGTTACTGATTTGGTCCAAATGCAGTGCATGGCACAGCAGTTGATGCCTTTTTCGGTCACAAACGAGTTCTCTTGAAATTCAGTGTGTCGCATGCTCGCATCGTGGTTGATGATGCCCATTTCATGGTACTATAGCCACACCGTCGAAATGCAGCATGTAGCATGGCAGTGAGCGTCCATTTCCTGGAATAGTGTAGTCACAAAGTCACAAATGTCGAATGCCAGCGGATCGATGCCCATGTTCCTGGAATAACAGTCACAAACGCTTGAAATGCAGTATGTGGCATGGCAGTTCGATGCCCAATTCCTGGAATAACAACAGCCACAAACGACCAAATGCAGCGCGTGGCAGTTTCTATCTATTACAACGGTACATCCAATCTAATGGTACAAATTCATTTCCTGGAAAGTAGTGGATTTTATTTTATACCGCATAAATACGGTAGATAGACTTGGATGCACAGATTTCCAGCAAGCAAAGTTTCTTACCTCCGATACATGTAGCACTAATCAAAGCTTCACGAATGCACTCCAGTTTGGTCTGTCACACGAGGCACAAGGCTAGCATAGCGGGTGCTCATTTGAGTAAACTTTGACCCTATATACAGGAAATTGAGCCTTAAGTGGGTGGTGGGTGTTCTTTTGAGGGTGGGTGTTCTTTCATGAGACTACGGTACACATAGTATGCACACAATACATAGAACAAACGAGGACTTAGCTGGGACTGCAAACACTAACTGCAAATGTAGTGTGCAGAGGCGTAACAAACTAAAGTCATCGGGCCAAGTAAAATTAAATTAGAGTACAGCTGTGTAAATCCACCAATCAGATTACTCACTGCACTGGCTCGAGCTCTTACACACAAGGCATAAACACACACACACACACACGGTAATTAGTACTAAAGCCTATGAAGAATAGCTTACAGCTTGTAATTACTGCTTAGTAATTCACAATTACTCTATGACATCATGGGAAAAGAATTGCTTAGGACCAGTCACATTGTCAAAGAGAGAAGCTCGCCAAACAGAGAGGTGGAATATACTCTGTACAGCGCCATATAGCGCCGAACGCGAGACTATGACTAGTGTAGCTCACGCTCGCCTAATAAACCATCCAGCGATACTATACACTGCATAGTGATAAAGGTGGTTGCTTCTATGACTTCCTCAGATGCAACAACCTCTGGTACAGCAACTCAGTCACCTACCAGCGGTGGATCTCATATCATCACAGGTGGGCATGATCATGAACTGCCTGATGCTGTAATACATGCATGCAGTAGACTGTGGACAACATGCTTATTATTACTCCTGGATGTATCTGTGCTCTCTGTTTTGTAGACACCAAGCCCAGGATGGACCAGCTGATGATGCTGAAAAGTACTGAAGGGGTTAAAGTCAAGATTATTGGGACCGTCGCTCCAGACTGGAAGGCGGTTGGGATTCTCGTGGATCTCGATCCAAATGCACGAAAAGTCAAAAGCATTGAAACAGACCATGCACACAGACGGAATGGTTCCATCATCTGCTGTCAAGAGATCTTCAGACTCTGGTTGAACAGTCCGGACAACTTGGATTCTATTGGTGGATTCAAGTCACGTGATACTTTTGCAGTTTTGCATTCCAAACTTTTTGGGCAACCAACCTGAAACTTACAGTACCATAAATCCGGCGCGTGCAATACAACACACGAAACATTGCACTCATTTCCGGACCTCGTACCGTAAATCTCCACCGTGTGCGAGAGTCTGGCACCGAGACTGGCGACAGATCAATCGTGACCTACCTACCTCTGTACTTCCCCAGTGGCAACAGCAAAGACAAACACTGCTGGTGGACCTACCTATTCATTGACCTCAGAGCTGTAGCTACGTGTACGTGTCCTGCAGAGCACATGGTGTGCTGGACCATGTGCAGCATACATAGCTATAGGTTTTGTGTTTAATACCTGCCACATTGCCGCTAGACTGCTTCATGCAGCTAGCCTCACTCTGTGTTGTGCAAATGCGACAGTGTACTTTTGGTGTGATATTCTGTGACCTGAGCTGTTCTCATGTAGTCACATTCTGATGACAGTCTTGTAGGTACAACTGTTCCACATGCTAATTTCGCACATGCACTTGCTCACGCTCGCCCCACAATGTCACACATTCCACTAGTATATTAAACTTGGATATGTATGCTTGGGAAAGACTGACATTACGATTCATAAAGTGATGCACACAACACTACGTAGCTCACCATTTTGTGTAAGATACAGCTGTTTAAGGTCATATGCACGGCCTTCTTCTCCAGCTTCATTTAGAGCCGTAGCTAGAGCCTCAAGGGTTGGCCAACGGTGGTTGGGAGGGGCCCATTTCAACCACCGGCTCAGCAGGTCTCTGAAGTAGCCCGTGACACCTTCTGGAATGAGCAGTGGTTTATGCTGTATTATGGTGAGCTCGTCGTCCAGGAACCCCAGAGCCAATCCAATCGTCATCCACTTAGCTTCTGCACCCTTCAAGGTATGTGTAAGGCCGGCTAGATCTCTCTCCCTCAGTCGCATTTCACCAGCTGGAGAAGAATCAACTGCATAAGAAATAGGAATGAGGCTCAGTTATAGTCATATCTGCGTGCTATAATGCATATGCATGCTCTCACAAAATGTTTATTGTCACAGAATTCACAGTCACTTTAGATTCAAATTAGGAGTGATAGAGGTAATTATCCTACGTGCCCTTCAATGACAGTAGGAGTTCCAGAAAGAGACGTTAGCATAGCGTTTCCAGGGCTACCCCATTCTGCTTTTCTTCGTCAAGCTGACTTCAGGTCCTTATCAGCAGAAGCTCTGAACACTGATAGTGCTGGGAATAAGATCACTGGCTGCGAGCAACAAGATAAGCTGCCTTCTTTCTCTGTTCCATGTTCTCGTTTGTTTACAACAGTCATTGCTACCTGCCTGATTGGCCAGAAAGCTCCATTATTGACCCAGTTTAGACAGGAACAATCACTGAAGCTGATAGACCATATTTTGGTTTCTGTCACTATGGTAACAACAGCACCTGGTTCCCATTGGTCACTATGCAGATGAGAGCTGTTCCTGTGGACTGAAAATGGCAGACTATAAGCACCTCCAGCATCATACTAGCTTTCGAAGTGTATGCCCCATTATAAATTTAGTGTTGGGTGATACCAAGCAGGGGCGTAGGAACCGGGGGGGCCACAGGGGCCAGGGCCCCCCTTGGTTTACAGCAAGCAAAGTTGACTTACAAAACGTACTTCGGCCTGTCGCTCCGCGATCCAGTCGGCTCTGCCGATCACATGGCGCAAGGCGTACGCGATGATCTCACAGCCATAGGCATAACTGTATATACGTATAATTAGATAACGCAGTGTTCAATCGACTGTCCGCGTGGTTAACGGTTGTATATAGCTAATCCGGATGAAAAGAAGGAAGTTAACAGCCACACACATCGTGGTTACTTGGTCAATCTTCTTTGCGTCTGGGAACGTGTCCAGAATGCATAGAGATGCTATGAGAGCGTTTTCTGAGCACTGAAAAGAACACGTAAAAAACATTTTCTGCGCTTCGCGCGGACCGATCGCCGCTTCGCGGCTCTACGCACCACCTTCGGCGGTGCGCTGTGCAATTTGCCCCCCCAGATAAAAAATGTTAGGTACGGCCCTGGGCCCCCCTTGAACTTTTTATCTTCCTACGCCCCTGCCAAGTACCAGGTATTGATACCAGGTTCCAGGATTGCGGTATCGAGTACTGAGACTGGTATCGGTCGATACTGAGTACTGTACATTATGTGGCCCGGGCACATGCTAGAAATAGAGTCTGACTCCGGATCTGAGTCTGACCTATAGCTACCTACCTACAAGAGCGCATATTAAGCAGGTTGCGACTCGGGCTACTTATGCGCTCTTGCTACCTATACAAGGGCATAGGAGCCGCACCGGCTGGTCCGGCCATGGCCGGACCACTTTTCATGATCGACGAGACACACCCACAAACTTGAACCATGGATAATTTACGTAGTCTTAATTATCCATGCTTGAACACACATGCGCACGTGCATCAATCGTATGTCACATGTGCGTTGCATTTTATTAATAATAATATGGCTACTAGTTCGTTTACCATCCAGTGCAGTTCTCTGAAAAGCTGTACCAACCAGACAAATTTAACTTCCCGAAGCGGTCCTATGAAAAGAAACAGCCTGTGAAGAGAGCTTTTCAACCCAGCTGGTTTTCTCGTTGGATGCCGCCTTGTGCTACCTTTGTGGCGGGGCAGAGCAAGAGGGAAAGCTACAGGCCAGCAGCAAGGATCAAGCATGTGTTTTGTGTACTGTTCTCCAAGTTACCGCTTTTGTTCCCGCCCTCTCCTTCAGCTACGAGACACAAGCAGCTATATGTACGCAAGTTGTACACATGTGCCTTCAGCACACATGATTGGTGTATAATTATTCCACATGCTACGAGAGCGCTTCCTGCCTTAGGGGCGAAAAAACTTTTCCATGCTTCGCGCAGTGACTCGGCTGCTTCGCAGCCTCTATGGCCAGATCACTCCATTTCTGCTTCCTACGCCCTTGCTACAGGCCTATGCCTTGTATATCTTCAACCCACTAATGTGTACATGTTGTTTGACAAAAATCATCATGTTGAGATCATCATTAATGAAGGGGGGTTATATTGAGATTGGTATTGCTATTGGTATCGAGAGGGGAGAGGGGAGGGGGAGGGGGCTTCCTCCGAAATCCCCCCAACTCAAGCGATTTGTGACCATTAGAGACCGTTCCCTGCATGGTATTTGCAATATTGCTATTGCCATCTCCGGCCAGCATAATGTGTTGACTAGTAGAAGGATAGCCTGGGGAGATTAATAATGATTTGGAAATTGGGAACTTGATGAAAGTACATCTCAAAAATTCACTTACATTTCAGCAGCTTCAATAGTTCCTCCAACTGCGCATATTCTTTAAGAATCTTGATAAACGAGTAGAAATTATCTACTGGTTGGCTGGTCTGCCTGGGAGTCCTACAACAATACAAGGCGGGTTTGAACGAGCAACCTTCAGAAACCTTGAGATTAGCAGCCGAGCACTTTAACCTAGACTACCACCAACCAACCCCAAGTGTGCACAGATATACCGTATAGCGGGTTATTTTCGTGGGTGGAAATTTTCGTGAAATGCTGGATACGGTCGTCAGAATTAATTTTCGTGGTTCTAATTTTCGTGGCACCCGCGGTCGCGCTATCGGCAGATGACGTAATATGTAAATTAGTACACGTGGCTTGATGGCCGAAGTACAGTTTCAACGACAAAGCGCTACTGTATCGCGTGAGTGCGATGCTACTTCGTCAGTAAAAGACGTGTGGGAGGCCCGGTGTTGGAGAAGAACTACCATGCTAACGCGAGAATGGCAACCGTATTGATCGCTGTGAGTTACTGGCCTCGTTTTTCGTCGCCGGGGTCATCTCTATCACAACGCGAGGGACAGCTGGTGATAGAGGATCCTGTCAATCGAGGACACTGTCAACGGGATGCAGTCACGCAGGTACAGCTACGAAGAGCCGTACAGTGTTCTTAAACGACGGCACCTAGCTACGTGTTGCACAGCGCGATTATGGGTTGAAAATTTCGTGGGTGGAAATTTTCGTGACTTGTCGATGAGTCACGAAAATAACGAAATTTGGCACCCCACGAAAATAACCCGCTATACGGTAAGTATAGCCTCGTACGTACCCAGGTTCTTCGAGGAGAGCCTGGGTACGATGCTAAGATGCTTTACTAGCTATATAGCTAGCTAGGACGAAGTATGAACGCCCCTTTATAGTCAGCATGTTAGGTTAGTTTGCGCCCAAGGGGCCGGGCCGTTCATCCTACTTGATCAAGGATAACTAATCATTGTTTCGTGCGTCGAATGATCACTGTATAGTCGTCAGTGAAATAAAACTTACCAACGCTCTATAGATTAGTAGCACACAATCGTTCTGCTGCGACGCCGGAAGTATTTTTTGTTAATCAACGAGAAACTCACATTGCAACTCACATTGCATGCACTAGTGCCACTTCCGGCTTGCATGCTTGCTTATATAGCCCAGCGTCACTGTGACGCGTGAGCCCGGAGACGTATAATAAATTATACACAACTTGGGGTACCCATGAATTGAAGCACCTGACTTTTAAAATCACTTCATTCCACACACGTGCAGTGGGTACAAAAGTCAAACACAACACAACTATGTTTGCAATCGGCTGCGTTAGCTACTAGGTCAGGTGCAAGCAAAAGTTAGGATCTAGGAAGCTCTTTGCAGACTACAGCTAGCTATCTATCTCAAGTCACACAGAATGAGTCTTCTTCCTGCCCTTTCCTCCAAAGATGATTATTGTGCTCCCCACACTCCCGATCTGGATTCCTCAGAGTCCCGTGCAGCCAGTCAAACAGGTATATGTTGAACCCAAGGTTCACATGGAACTACCTAGCTATATATCATGGAAGGGAAGATGATTTTACATAAGCTACTTCACGTTCTGAATCCCAATCCTATTCCCCACGTCTACTCACTGATTCAGTGAAGTGCCACAAAGTTCCTGATAGCTATGATAGAAGGTTGCATAATTTGGTCTGTAGCTAGGGGCCCACGGCCCACTTGCTGCAAAGTGGTGTCCAGTACAGTTCTGGCCGGTCCATCACTTTACATTGCACATGTACCGTCTGATGTGCTCATAGTATATCTACAATGTAGCTACATGTAATTATAATTATTGTCCACGTGGATACCACGTGCACATTTGCAAAGCACATGCATGGCAGTCCGGCATGCCTTAGGCTGCCTACCCCGAGATCCAATCTTTGCCGCTCTAGTGATCAGTGACCTATCCTATGGATTTACATACTATGGCTACAGGAAAATTGGGCTCAAAATACAGCCTCCTGGATCCAATCCTAGCCCTGAGGTTCCTCCATTTGCCCACATGACGGTATGTAGGTATGGATGATTTCTACCCTCAAATGTGACACATGGGATACAGCATGCAGTATATATATTACAGCTGTTGGTGAGGCAGCTGTCATCAGTAGTAAATAGTTCACTCCTTAAATCCACATTAGCTGAAAGTGGCATACACTATAGTCTTCTATGCCAGGATGTATACCACAACCCCCAACCCCGTGGCTGCTAAAAAACTGGACTGGAATAGTAGTAGTAGAAGTTATTGCTCCTTGGAGATATGATAGCTATCTAGATGATCTGCTGATGGGCCCATATTCCGCACAGGCTGGGAGACGATTTGTAGACAGCATTTGGCCACAGTTCATACTGAGCAAGTGTACACATAGCTGCACTCACACTCACTCACACACAGACATGCCACACACACACACACACACACACACACACAGTGACACACACACAGTGACGCACACACACACATACACACACACATACACACACATGCACAAAAGATGCTTGTCTAGTAAGTGGGTACTCCCTCAAGAATTAGTGTATTCATACACACCTGTGGCGGTGATCATGAAACATGGTGTCTGGCTGCCATGGAAACCATGATTCCATCTTGATTCCAGAGTGGTCAATCATCCCAAAGTAGTACACATAGCTACATCAAGACACCAATGAATACCATTGCGTGGATGGGAGCTGTAAAGAGCAGCACTAGCTACAAATAAGCTCTGGAAGAATAACGCTTCGAATGGGCTCATAGCAATCACTGAGTAGGCTGTAGGAGAGTGATGCCTATGATGGTGCTTGTGGAAGGTCTTATAAAACCACGGTGTGTGAAGCAGCTTGTGTGGATAGTACGCACTACCCTCCACCCAAAGAAAGAGCAGTGGGATTGACAGTGCAAAGTACACACGTACATATTCCCCAACTCTGAAGTACACACTGGAGTAGTTGCCATTAGCAACCCAGCAGGCGAGAAATTCAGATAGCTACAATTGAAGCTGTTGTCATGTTTATGGTTCCAACAACAATCTCATGAACCTCATTTCTCGTGTCAAGAATCGATGTGGTTGACACTTCCGTTCCGTGGCGTTGTCTCGCTGCAACGTGTAGAAGTAGAGCTTAAGGAAGCCGCAGACAGTGTGGTACATCACTTGTGAAGAG
This sequence comes from Axinella damicornis, assembly GCA_963931865.1. NCBI lineage: Eukaryota > Metazoa > Porifera > Demospongiae > Axinellida > Axinellidae > Axinella > Axinella damicornis. Next base: position 5,365,443 of record OZ007512.1, read on the forward strand.
AGGATCACAATTACAACAAACAGAAGTAGATCCTTCATTCCATATTCATCTTGTACCTGTGTAGGTCTTGTATGCCAACAGTGATATGAGAGCAACATCACCTATGTACATACATGCACATAGAAACAGTTTTACAGTAGCTATATGGCTAGTCTAGGACCAGCGCTATTTGGTCTGTGCTCATTCGAATTCCTAGACCAATGCTTATTGGGCTAGTGTTAGTGTGAATGAGCCCCACATTAGTTGCAGCAATGCTGACACACATACCACAATAACACTCACTTTATGTAAAGAAGCAGACATGAAAATGCTTGCTACTAGCTACTAGCCCAAGTGAATCATACTGCTAACCCAAGTGAATCATACTGCTAGCCCGAGAGGAAACCACCAGTTTTTGGGATACTACTAGTCCACAATTTGCCCTGCATGGCGTTGTTGCTTGCGAGCTGTCTACTTCAACATTCATGCTAAAGGATAATAGTTGCTGACTGTGCAGCCATTGGGATTTCCACCTGAGAGAATCATTTTGACTACTCCACAACTACTGCACATCTTGAAGCCTGTGTCGGGATACCACGCAAGTTCAACTACTGCACGTCTTTGAACTTGCATGATGCATTCAGCACTCTGACCAAACAAGTTATAGAACGTATTGTGCTCTTGCAGTACCTAGCTACTATGATAATCTTGCCATGCAGTCAATATCCATATTTTGTTTGAAACAGGTTTGTAGTCAATACCTGGAACTGGTTCCTAGTCAATGGTAATAGGTACCAGTGACAATAATCGGTAAATTGGTGGATGTGCGACTGCTTCTGGGCAATAACTAGCTAATACGTCTTCGAATGTTGAGTGCTAGTTAGCTAGTTCGTAACTTCCACAAATTAGCTTCCAGTCGCTATCTGATGATGTGCCGATAATTGGCAACCCACGTTATATTACTGTAAACAACGCTCGAGTCTTTGCCAGCCCTGGTACTGCAGAATCTGCTTCAACATTCATGCTAAAGGATAATAGTTGCTAACTGTGCAGCCATTGGCATTTCCACCTGAGAGAATCATTTTGACTACATGTACTCCACAACTACTGTCTTCGAACTTGCATGATGCATTCAGCACTCTGACCAAACAAGTTATGTGAAGTTGTGAGTACCTACTATGATAATCTTGCCATGCAGTCAATATCCACATACTTTTTGTTTCAAACAGGTTTGTAGTCAATACCTGGAACTGGTTCCTAGTCAGCGTCTGTTATGTTCACGAGCTCAGGTAATCTAATGACTAAATCTAATGCTACAACCGTCCTGACAGGAAATCTATAATACCAAGTTATGTTGCAAAGAGTTTGTTTGCTTGCAAAGAGATTAGCATGTGTAATTTTTGTTGGTATGCTCAGTGATGAAACTGTAACATGTCAAATTTCAACACAGAAATGTTCGGTAGCTATAACATTCACGCAGAAGCCAAATTGAAACATGCCTACTAGTGATTACGGCCCATAGTGCTCATACTAAGAGGATATAATTATATAACATGCACATGCATTCTGTAATTGTCGCATGTACATATATCGTAAACCCCCAGTTCTCAGCCAATATCACCCCTACTAGACAAGTCAACTGGCATGGTCGAATAGGTACTGCACAGAAGCAGCCCCAGCTTTTTGTCGCTTGCAATACGAAAAACGATGGAAAGCTGGGTGGGGCCTGAGAATGAGGCTACAGAAGCGCATAGTTAAACTAGACTTTCCCATCATAGCTCGTTCTTGTGCAAAACATACATAGCATGACTTTAAACGAGGGTGTCACCTACATTGTATAAAAGCTACTCAATATGCTGTGGAAGTGGAACAAGAAATGTATCCAAGAAATGTATAGTGGTCGAGATTCGATACTGCAAAAATACACGTCATCTTACATCTTCTCCTGCGGATTGTCTGGCTAGTTGTGGCTGTAGCTACCACTTTATATTGGGATGGGTTGCCAAAGCAGAGATTGATGTCAGGAGAGAGAATACCGGGCCGAGAGTACTCCCAGAAGCCTCAGGTGAGAGGATTTGTTGGTTGTGTCTCAGTGTCCCATACCCAGTCTCTCCAAACCTTGGTGCTCCCCCCCATGAACCTGAATACAAAAGGTCAAGCATGTTTGCCTGGACAATGTTCCTGTGTAAACTTGCTGTAGCTGGATTAGCAAAGGTTGCTAAGGACAACAGGTCCCTTAGTGACCAGTTTGAGTTCTGCAAGTGTGTCTTGGTTGTTGCCATCACTGACAGACTCCCTCCGTATGTAGGCCAAATGAAGGTTACTTCGGATGTTCCCCAGTTTGGTACAGTGTTATATTTGCTGTGTAGAAGTCAATTTAATTAGAGCCACATTGTGCCACAATGTACATGCTTAGGCTACAGACAATATGTAATTATCAGCTCTACCTTGTCTAGTAACTCTAGCATCAGATTCCAATGCACACACACACGCACGCACACACACAAACACACACCACACACTCACACACACACACACACACACACACACACACACACACACAGGTTGCCATAGAGATGAAGTTCATGCTGTTTGTGGTCAGGTGGACTGATTATTCTGCTATGGACAATCATCACCGCATGGCCGTCTAGAGCTGTCTCTCTTTCAACTCAGGAACTACTGGCAGAATGGCTTTAAACACGCGCTCTGAAGACTGAAGTGGATCCAGATCTTCTGCACAATTAGCAACTACGACTGACTTGCAATCAGTGACCATTGTAACCACTAGGCTGTGCTGTCATTAATGTTTCAACTGCAGTCTGCTGTGCTCTGTGCATGTGATTATCAAGTTCAGTCCCTCACCATCCACGTTGTGTGTCCAGTGCAGTATTCATGCACAGCAGCGTCAACCACTTCTTCCCCTCCGTATCACACAAGATTCATGGTGTGTAATTGCCTCATTCCCAGACCCACGCAAAGAACATGTAGTGATGAATTAAAAGCTGGGTGGTGGCCTTGGAATGCATGAGGCTAGTAATTGGAATCTGCAGAAGACCCCCTACAACAACACCTGAAGATGGAGTCCAAGATGGGACTGGACTGCAGGGACTGGACCCATGCATGCACAGAAACCCTGTTGACAATGTTGTATTTTACCAGTAGACCTACGTATTGTTGAAGTTCACTTCAATCCTATAGGGCTGGTTTGATGAAGTTGAGGATTCCTTTGATCGGAAAGATGTGGAGCAATTCAGTGAACTAATCTCCAGAGTTGATGACCTTTATGATCTGCGGGAGTTCTTCCTACGGTTGGTACAATAACATATTTCTGCAGCTGCTTGATAATGATTATTATGCACATTGCCTATACGACTTAAGAGCAAGTACATGCAACACCAATTAAAACAGTTTGAGTTTCGAAGTTGGAAACTATAGTGTGTATAAGCATCAGATCACCACAGGGCGTTACTGAAACCAGCCTGCTGATGTAACAACCCTGTTATGAAGAACATTAATTTTATACACAATGTATACCATCCCACTTACGTACTGGAAAAAAAATATATAATTTGGGGGAGGGGGGTCATGGATACATGAAATTTTGGCCAGTAATAATTATAGTGAAACAGCAATAATAACAGAGTAGCACTTAACAATTATTAATGATATTTGTACTAATATCAACTAAAGGATGCTATAACGATACAAACGAGAAATCAGTATTATGGCATCAACGGACCTTAAGCTGTTCAGCAATTGTCGTGTGTTCTGCATCAATCAACAGTTCAATCAGGTTTCCCCTGGTGGCGTCTGGACTGTCCAACCAATGTCTGAAGATCTCTTGACAGCAGATAACGGAGCCATTCCGTTTGTGTGCATGGTCTGTTTCAATACATTCGACTTTTCGTGTGTTTGGATCGAGATCCATGCAAATCCCAACCTCCTTCCAGTCTGGAGCGATGGTCTTGATTATCTTCACTTAGTCCCCTCCAGTGGTCCTCAGCCTCATCTGCTGGACCATCCTGGGCTTGGTGTCTACAAAACAGAGATATAGATACGTTGTTTTCTTATGACTTATCCATTTGTCTAGTACGGTGTGTAGCTAATAGTATTTATCCCCTACCTAGTGCACTCACCGTGCTAGGCAAATGGATAAATAAGAAAACAATGTATCTACTGCATGGTATAATAATTGCTGTAGCCATCACTTTAAGTTTCTGAGTGTTCGTTTAGCGATGGCATGGGTTGCCAAAAGCAGAGATTTCTCATGTGCTCATTAGTTGTATGTGACTAGTTTACTGTCTTACACTAGCTGCACAATGCATCCTTCGGAGGTAAGAGTGTATAGCTATATGACACTATGAATGATGCAAAGTATAAACTGTCCTATACGTTGAATTAGAGTGGGTGGCCTATAACTCACATGTCCCCTCACCTAAGAAAAGCTTTACATGCTGCCAAAAATCTATACAAGGGATGGACCATAATGTTATTACATTCCGGGGTTGATGATTAGCCTTGCTCAAAAACTGGAGGTGTGTATATGTTCCACGCAATTTAGGAATTTGCGCAGTCTCGAGATTGCGCTGCACATTCTCGGAATCCGGAAATTGCATGCCAATCTCAAGACTGTGCAAGGTATTTGCACATTGACAATCTAGAGATTGCGCATACTTTATGCTGCACAATCACGAAATTGCACCAAAATACAAGTGCTCAATCTCGAGATTGCGACTGGAATGGTAGCCTCATGCCCAGACCTTCTCGCCCCAGCGTTTGTCACTCGCAGTTCACTCCAGCGTTAACTTTGTCGTACTATTACTACTACAAACGACAAGCATCGCTCTATGATGCGAAACACTACTATAGAACACAGCAATGTTGTTTTAGTTATCTAAAACTGAAATAGTTTAGTTCTTGGTTTCAATTAGGTAGAAGTCGCATTGTTTAGTTTAGTTTTAGTTTTGATTACTAAATCTCAAAAAGGTTAGTAAGGCTCTTTTAGTTTTAGTAACCACCATTTTTGGGTGATTTTCATATTAGTTTAGTTGTAGTTTTAATTAACAGGCTGAGACAGTCCTCATTTTAGTTTTAGTTTTAATTACTAAAGTGAAATATGCAATACTAAATGGATTATAGTTTTAGTTTTAGTTAACTAAAACAACATTGGAACACAGGTATTATATCTCACCTTATCCTGCAGGTCTCCTTGTGCTCCAGCACTGAGCAGTATACTTATACAGTGTCACTGTGTCCATAGGAACAAGCCCACATGAGGGCAGCTGTGCCATCCTAAGGGTAAGCAAAACAGTAATACCATGATGAGATGAATACAAAACATTACAACCAAGGAAATAGTCCAAAGAAGGTGGAATACTGCCAAGTATAAGCTTGCCGATGCACTTGTGCAATGACATGAGCTATAACGTAACAATCACAACAGGAAGCACATGCTTGTCATACGCTCAGGGAAATGTGCATAGCTACTCGTAGCTGGGTGAAGTCTATCTGATCACTTATACATGCACTGCTTTCATTGGTGCACTGTATAGCAACGACATACCAGTTTTGTCCTCAGGCCTACTCTAAGAGTAGGTATTGTCGGTAATTTATGTCTACTGAATTCAACAAATGACATGAATGGATGATGTAATATAGCTAATGTTGTGATGGTGTTGTGATGGTTATATCTGCAAGGCTATAGTTGCAATAGTCAGAAAAAGATTCAGTAATGATCCTCTTTGTAATACAAAAATACTACTCGGACACAGATACTAGTACTATATCTCACCTCATCCTGCAGGTCTGCTTGTGCTCCAGTAGAGAGCAACACACTTACAGTGGTGTCTTTATGCCCATCAGAACTAGCCAACATGAGGGCAGTCCAGCCATCCTGAGGAACACAATGAGAGCAACAATGTTGATGAATATGGAACAAGGCAGCAGTGATATAGGTGTACACATCCTGGTGGAGCCGAAGAAGGTGGAGAGCACTTGCACTTCTCAAAAAAGTAGACAGCTGGTGTTTCTGAAGTACAAACGGATTCAGTTCCAGTATATACATACATTGGTAGCTCATGCAATATCTCTAGTCTTCCTAACTATTACAACTAGCGTCCAAATGTGCACAGTACACAGGCAAGTACATCTACTCAATAACAAGTGAAAGGTAAGTAGCTACACTTTTGAGACCGTTACATCTCCATTCCTGTAGTAGCATTGAGATTCCATAATATTGGTTGAGCTTATTCACAGAAGGAGGAGTTGATGTGCTTAACCTACACACCTTAATGCATTTTGTAAACTACGAATTTAAAGCTCCAAAACAAAGCTCTGGAATTTTGCCTTTTGCGGCAAAGGTAGCCCACAAACTTACTTTCTGAAAGCATTCCAAAATCATGGCGTCATTTCTCAAGATCAATTTCTTATCGGATCCATTTTCATTGTTCAGTGCAAACTGTTGCACAGAAACAAACTAACCTGCTCGCCGTCTCGGGCCTGGGAACGAGGCTACCATATTACATGCTTGTCATGAATACAGGGAAATGTGTCACTCCATCGAGGCAGGGACCATGTGATTTTGACCAAATTTGAGTCTACCATTATTGTAATAGTTGCCTCCAAGAACTATAGACACACCTTTTGAACCACAAGATGACATCATTCTCCTTTCCGGGACATACCCACTGACTAATGGAGGTTTACGGCATCTAGAGTAACTATAATATATTGTAAGGTATAAATCCAACTTTCCCTATAGCGCAGGATCTTCCTGGATAATGCAGCTCTTGGTTCACCTCATGCCTTATTAGGCAACAACCCTTCCCTCATTGTATGTGATGGCATGCTCTTCAATCTTACCAATGCTTCATGCATGTGCATTTTCTATAGGTACACACTAATTTACATTCAGTCAAGAATCACTGGATACTGCATACCTCATCCTGTATCTGCTTGGGCTGTTAGCAGCTCCCTGACTACATCCAGGCGGTCACCCTCACTGGCCAGTATCAGTGCAGTCCTTCCTGGCCACTGCATGCATGAGAGAGAATACAGCAAAAGCAGCAGCACATTGTGGAACTGACGTGACAACAGATAATGCACATAATTCAGAAGCTACATGAAACTGACATGGCAACAGAGAAAGGAAGTTGGTACACAATACAATACCATTGTAGTCCACTACAATCATGAACTAAGGAAGCCTGCTGCACGTGAAAGCAGGCATGCTGCTCTGGATCTATGATAGGTTCAGCTCAGGCACCTGCTGCTTGGTAAAGAACGTTGAAAGGAGATGTAGGGATCCACTCAATAATTAGTGCAATTCCAAGTACACTTGTAACCATGATTGAGGTAATGACATGTAAGGCATTGAGATCCCAAAGTATTCAACAGCTCATCAACTGCACTATACACAGTGTAAGACTGATGAATAACCCAAGGCGTAGGAGAGGGTTAACCACATAGCTAGCAGAACTGCTGGCTTATCCTGCATAGCAGTTTGTCCCCAGGCTTGAATGATGTGGGTGTCAATGATCGATACCAATAATGAAGCACTTTGCCACCATGCAGTATAAAGTTTGTGATACAGAAGCGCTACCATTGGGCACAGATCTCACCTTTTCACCCAGGTCTGCTTGCGCTCCAGCAGAGAGCAGAACATGTACAGAGTCACTGCAATCACTGGAAATAGCCTACATGAGAGCAGTCCAGCCATCCTGAGAAACACGTGCAGTGGGCATGCAGATGAATAATTGTGCAGCAATGATATAGCTATAGTTGTTCATTCCTGTCATGGACAAAGAATACATGCAGGAGCAGTGGAATGGAAATGTCAATGGTCGATCCTGAGCTGGACAGGATGGATTACTGCTTGTTGAGCCAAAGTGCAAAGTTACTGTAATGTGTATTTGGTAGGTTTCTGTTGGCCAGTAACTGCATGTCAACCACGATATCTTGCAAACCACTACCAGAGAGAGCGCCTGTTCGAATTGATTCTGTAGTATTATACCAGGTATAGAATTCTTGCAGCAACCCATGCAACAGAAGAATCTTTCACAACTCTACCGCTGCGTAGCTAATATTTGAAGGGGTTGTAATTGGAACCAGAGTGGTCTAACCACAAATGTTGAACTATATAGGCCCCCATAAACTGAAGAATGTACTGGCCATGCATGCGTAGGTGGACCGTGAACTGTACTTGCACTCATTCTCCCCTCACTCACTCTTTATCTCTTACTGTATAATCCCCCTCCCTCTCCCTCTCCCCATCCCCTCCCAGATCCCTTGCTAATCACCATACCACGTCCTCGTCCCATCCTTGTCCATTTCCTTGTTCCGTCCTCATCCATGCTGGACATTGTGGTTTGTATTAAAGCCCTCCTAGAGTGTTACCTGCAACATAAAACATGCATCCGGCCCTTGTGGGATGATTTAATCAACAAATACAATGTCTATTATTTCCACTAGAGCATGCATGCAATAGTTATTGCAGTTCTCATGCATTGTTATGTATTATCTGGATTCCAAACCATGCAACTGCACGTTGAAATAATTATGTGCATGAAACTAAAAATATGACATGATATTATTGTAGCAATGCATAATTATTTTACACAAAGATAATTGGAACTACAGCAATTACTGCAGTTGTATCAACCATTGTACAGGTAAGAGTTTGTGCTAGTGGAGGGTACTATTGTAGTCCTGACTGTGGCATATCAATCCCTGAGAAACAGTGAGAAACAGAGAGAAACATAAACCACTGCACACAGCTAGCCTGCACATTCCTTGAAGAACCAGGTACACAGGTGACATTCTTTGCTGCAGGACTCACCATATTTCCTGCAGAGGCAGTCTGCTTCACTCACATCACCTGACACGACCATGGCTTGGACCAGCTGCCGGTATGATGCTTGCGGACAGTTCCTCAGCCATGCCTTAAACATGTCTCGCTTGCAACCTTCCTGATCTCGTGGGCGGTTACTTTCGATGGTATCAAGGTCGTCATCTTCAATGTCCAATTGTAGTCCCAGGTTATACCAGCTTTTCACTCTGACCTTGACCAGATCCTTCAGGGTTGGCCTGGTGGCTGCACAAACAAGAAATCGTATGATCGTCATAATTATGGATGCAAAGTACTATCATTAGAGAAGATAACATTATACATTCAAAAAGAGTACTTGTGACAATAATTATATCAGCCTAGCATGCATAATGTGTTACAACGTCAGATACTATAATCAAACTAGAGGTGCTCAGCAGAGCACGTACCCCGTGCGCAACTTTGACTTGACAGCTATAGGCCTATTCATACAGCCGCTGCATGCACGATGAGCTAGCTCATGGATAATACAGCGATGTCAGCATGCAGAATGAGATACCGTAAGTTGTGGCAGTAATGTTAGAAATTGGGTGTGGTCAAATTGTATAAATTAGAAGCACGACTTTCACGCAGCTTTTCTCAGCCTCTCGAGTAGATCTCTGGTCTGTGAGTTATGTAGACGCTAGTATTTTCTGAATTCTGACACTTCTATCCTGAAATAAGCCTTCAATAAGGCCTTCACTGCTCAAACAGCGCTTGGACTGCGGACAGACGGACAGACACAAACCGATCACTCTACCCCCTGCTGCGCATGCGCACGGGGTAACTAGTACCCACCTGTGATGACCTGGGATCCACTGGGAGATGACTGAGTTACTGTACCAGAGGTGGTTGCATCTGAGGAATGTGGAACCACAATCACCAGGAAACCATTATCACTACCACAATCTTGCACATGATGCAGTAATTATATTATAATAATAGCCACAGGATACTCCAAGATATTATGTTACAGTGAAACCTGTATACATGTTAGTGTGATGACAGTGCATCATGTGGTTTGTGTTCAACACTTACCAAGTGGGTCAAGTTTGGAGGTCTGCAGAGAAGGTGGAGTACACACTGCTCCTCTTGATACTGCATGTGCAGATGGGAACAATACATGATGTCTACAGTCTAAAGTGCATGCATTACAGCACAAAATACTTTATATACTCAGGCATACCTGTGATGACGTGGGATCCAATGGTACTGGGAGATGACCGGGTTGCTGTACCAGAGGTGGTTGCATCTGAGGAAGAAACCATTCAACATGCAGTAGGTGCAAACAAATCAGTCTACTATGAAAAGTATAGACAGACAAACTTATTGTTAACTGGATCCATGTAGCTAGGTCACAGAGAGAAGCATGCACCATAAGTACTCTGCTGGTGCAAGTAGCTATGCATACCCAGGGAAGGGTGAGGTCCAGCTGCTGTGAAAGTGTTTGCTCTGCTGTCCACCGATGAACTATCCTGAACAGAGAAGAGCAAGAATATACACCCTGAAGAAAATGTTCAGACATGATGAAATTAATGCACAAGCTTACACTACACACTTCTACACACTACAAATGCACTGGAGTCACAGCCTACCTCATTGAACCACACCAGGCAGCCATCAGGGAGGTCAAACCGACTGTTGGTGATGGGACACTTCAGGATACACGGTTTTCCATGAAGCAGCATGAGTGTGGCGGGATGGGGTGACTGGTCGGAACCTAGCTCTTCTGGACAGAAGAAGGCAAAGGAATGTGCAGCCTTTCGAGAGCAGTGTAACACTTCACAAACCTCGCTTATACTGCTGCTAATGCACTGGCGAACCTCACTACATACGCTTGCAAGAGGAATCCTGCGATTTGAAGTTCCTGAGAAAGAACGAAGCTCGATGGATAGGAAACCGGGTAGCACCTTCAGCTGAAAGGAATCGTATGGGCCAACAGAGAGGCAGATTTGGTCTCGAAAGATTTTGTCCTGCTCCAAGCCCCACTCCAGTCTTGACTTCATTTTATTCTCGAGTAGGTGAACCGCCATCGACCCAAACAGTCCCTTAGGACAGTATCCACTCTCGAACGTCACCAGCAGAGGGCAGGCAGGAGAGGGAGTCGTGGCAGACATTGCGGACTGGCTGCTCTCGGAGTGTGTAAGGACACACGGGATGAAATACTGAGAGGAAGCACCATCTTTCCTGAGCTCTGCTACGATGTTGAGGTGCTGCAGGAGTGCGACAAGTTTTGAAGGAGGAAAAAATTCGGTCGACTTTGCTAGCTTTTCGAAGACATCAAGTGGGAAGATTCCTTTGCGTCTGAACAGCTCATGAAGGGATGGATCAGTACGGTCGAATGTAAAAGTGGCAACAAGAAGGTCGGTAATCACATCGAAGAGGTACCGAAGGTCTTTGATAATGAACTCTCTGAGTTCTGGTACATCACGATAGTAGCGAATCACTCCGACATTCTCATGAAGGAATTGCAGAGCATCACTCATCTCATCACGTGTTCTAATTCCACACTCTTGAGCCACTCTGAAGCATCGCTCATATTCGAGAACAGGTGCATTCAGCTGCTGCAAGATATTGCCAAACATGAGCCACGAGACAGGAGTATTCACCCTATAGTTGTCTCCATGCTTTCCAATACGCTCCACAGCAGCTCGGATCTGCTGCACATCCTCATCACCTTCGGACAAGTTGTTGACAGCAAGGATCAAGCGAGATTCGGAAGCAAACTGGACCATCCCCTCCCGATAAGCTTCGGTCCTTTTAATTACTGCCTGGAGAGCGTTGTCTGTCTGAAGTAGGTGTTGGTCTGACACACGGTCTTTGTGTGTGCCGACAAAGAAAGCTCTGGGCAAGATGTCAATGGTTTCACTGCCTACCATTCGGGTTATACTGGTGGAAGCAATGGTAGCAAGACTCTGAAGAAGACTCTCCTGTACTGTGAGGCCAGCCTCGTACGGTACAATGGACTCCCCACTAGAGTTGATGTACTCCACCTGATACCTGCTATTGAGCTCAAGATCAAGACGGAACACCAGGAAGAAGACGGAAGGACCACAGACAAGAATCGGAAGCAGCTCCTGAAACTCTGGCTGACCTCCTGTATCAGTGAGGTACACTGTCCAGTGGTCATCGAGCAGATCCTTCAATTTGGACCATTTCTTCTCGAAAGAATCTCCGAATACTTCGAGTGGATGTTTGGTACCTAGTTCCACTGGTACCTGTGGCTGTGCAGAAGACTGTGGACTGGGGGAAGCAGCTGCTTGTTGATGCTGCTTGGTACGTGCGGTACGTGGGGTCGGTTTAAAGAGTTTTCGAAGAAACTTCGGCAGAGAGAACGGCTCTCGAACACTTGGAACAATCCTAGACACATCACACATTAGCAAGGTGGCTTCATCGTCAAGATCCTCCAGTTCACACCAGAGCAGCCCAGACACATGTACCGTGGACTTCCTGATCTCCACACGCACAACCTTTTCAGCTACGCCAGTACTAGTGGACGAAGACAGACGCTTTCCAAGGAGACGACGCATCAACGAACTCTTTCCGGACCGTGGCATACCTATAAATACGCAGTGAATAGCCGTCTGATCTATGGACCCTTTCTCCTTCATAGCTCGCTCACAGGCAGCAAGACGCCTCCTCTTATCTCCTGGTGCAGAAAGACAAAAGAAGAATCATTACGGACCACATAAAATCAACACTTCCTAAACCAGGATGAGTCAATATTGACCTCCATAGTTTCATGATGAAGACGGAGCACATGTACAACAGCACTGAGGCTATTCACATCATACACTTCTAGTGACGACCATTACAGACAGTCAGCCACCAGTCGAGGACAAGACATTGGCTACTGGGAGTACCAAGTACCAAGTCAGAAACACACACTACTATTGTTGGCCTCTAAACTGTTTAACAAGTCAGACTCAATAGGAACTGCACAAATCATGCATGGAGTTTCTTTGACACAAACACACACACACACACAACACACCACAATGTAACACATAACACACAATCATGTACTAATCACACACATACACAAAACATTACTGACACACAAACATGTACACAAGTCACACAATATTTTATACACACGAACACACACTTCACTTTTATCGTAGGCTACACATGTGCAACATTGACAGATAAGTCCGTAGTTGCTCGTTATTATCTCCAGAAAGAGCACCCATTCACGTGTGGTGCACCTTACATGCTCACTGAACAGGTGGTGGGTGCTCTTTCCAGTGTTTCTGCATTCAGCTCAAAAGAGCGTACACCATTGTTTATGTAGCAGCAAGCGTGAGCATGTGTCAGAGCCATGTCATCTACATCACAGGAGTCACTAGCACTGTCATCTGTTCTTCATGCTCACTGTCAAGTTCAGGGATGGCACTACTCACCAAGTCGTAGCATCAAGCGCTTGATGAGGTCCCGTGTGAGCGATTGAGGTCCCGTGTATACAACATAGATATGACACGGATGCATAGACTCAGATTTCCAGCAAGCAAAAGTTCTTACCCCAGACACACATAGCGCTTGACGAATGCGCTCAATTTTTGTCTGTCACATGAGGCTCAAGGCTGGTGCAAGGGTGAGAGCTCATTTGAGTAAACGTTAACCCTATACAGGAAATTGAGCCTTCAGTGGGGGGTGGGTGTTCTTTTGGGGGTGGGTGTTCTTTCGTGAGACTACGGTATACACAATGTGCACACAATACATGTACCAAACTGAAGTGTGGGTGTAACATCGGGCCACGTAAAATATCATGCATCATGAGAGCTGGGAGCCATATAGACACAGTTAACCCTTTGAAGCACACTCGCAATGCTCAGACTACGGTCCAACCATGATTGCTATGTATTAAACACACACAATACACTGACACCACTGTACAAACACAACCACACACAAGTGCAGCACACACACAATCACACCCACATTAGAATATGCACACATTCTCACACACATAATACATGTACACAATTAACATAAAACTGAACAATTGTTCAAAGCAGCACAGCCGGCTGGTTCAGATTCCTGGCTTTAACCATTGCTAAATGAGCTAATTAACTCTGGTTCCAGCGAATGTTTGTCAGGGTCATGTCAGGACAGTGAAGCACCGAGCTGACTAACAGCTCCAGCAACAGAGTTACACAGGCAGACATCCTGGCATGTAAAGACACCTCATGCTCAAACTGATTACAGGTTTCCCATCCTGATTGGGAAGGTGTTTACACACCACGAATATGCCACCAATCTTCACCAGTGAGCAAGGAACTAGCTCAAGCTTACTGACCCTGATACAGATGGGGCTAACAGTGGGCCTGGGTAGGATGACTGTACAGGAACAATGTGTATAAGGAAATACCAACGTCACTATTATATGTGGGTACTAGTTTTAGCGAATTAATCATAACTTATTGTGGGTACTATTATTACCGATACTCTGAATCAGTTCAAATGGCAACCGCACTGCTGGTGGCTAGTGCAACAGGTAGGGCAAACTAATGATGCCTCAGGTCTTCCTCTCACCTCGTGGATATGCATCCACCAGCTCATACTATACAGCTAGCGTCATTCCCATACGACCCAGGCTGCTTTGTATGGTAGGCGGTTAGCTTCTTTTTTTTTTCGCCCAATTAAGTACTTGTAACGTCACATACTGCCAATAATATAGTTGACGGGTATAAAACCCACTAAATTAGTACCGCAAATACTTAAGAGACTCTACCATTCAAGGGAGTTTATTCTGCGAAGTGTCACCAAAAGTAAACTGGTCACCCACTGGGATTAGACTCAAGACATTCTGATTACCAGATCAACACTCCTACCACTGAGCCATGCAGACCCTTCAGCAGAGGAGTGCAACACTGGGCTACTGGTAGTCTCGTGCCCAGCCGGAAACGTGTACGGAATATCCGTCTGGTGACTTTCAGCAACATTCTCGGTCTTCATTGAATATTCATAGCTCAGCTAACCGCCTGAAACCGGACAGAACCGGAAGTCCTACGCGTGAAATGATATACGTAATTGCAAGAGAAATTTCTACAACTTCTCGCTCCTAATAAAGACAAAATTGAATTCTCTACGATTTCATTGGCAGTCTGAAATTCCTGCCTAAAAAGTATGAATTTTTAATGAAGACCGAGGCTTCTGCGCAAAGTCGCCAGACCCTCTTTCCCGCGAGGGGTGGGGTCTGGGCACGAGACTAGGCTACTGGTGGACTACAGGCATTCACACACACTCTGTTATTCACAGGTAATTACCCCGCGCGCGCATGCGCGAAGCGGGGTTAAGCAATCGGTTTTGTCCGTCTGTCAGTCGTCTGTCTGTCAGTCGTCTGTGCCGTCCAAAAAATTGAAATCTCGCCACATAGACCCTCATAAACCATCGAAAGGGAGTCAAACAATAGCAAATAGCAAAAAACTGCTCTATGTGTACCTGACTGAAGTCAAAGGCGCTTCGTTTCGCTGTATTTCGGCTATTTCCTACTTTTCATAACTATTCATAACATTGGCTCCACCTCTTCGTGACTTGAAGAACAGGACACGCAGTGCATTTGGAAACTTCATGCTTCGAGATGACCGCTAGGAAACAGTGCTTTCTCATGATCTATGTACTTCACAGACATCATGGCTATTGTTTCGGCTGTTTTTTCCAGCTATTTCCTATTATTCGTAACATTTGGCCCCACCTCTCCAGCTTCACAATATAGTATATACGGTAAGCGGTCACTCCCACACCTTGGATATGGCCATACACGAACACAGTATATGCGATAGCAGCCCTGTTCGATGCGCATCGGCAGAGATGTCACGTCGATTGTAGCTGCACTGCATGCATCCTGGCCTGACGTTCAGCGCGGGGTATGTGTTCTATGAACACCTCTAGTTGTAATTAGTGCTGCCTAACAAAAATAGTTTACAGCTTGTAATTACCACTTAGTGAGAATGCATCATGGGAAAAGAACTGATTAGCAGAGAAGCTTGCCAAACAGAAAGGTGAAGAATATGGTGGGATTGTAGCCTCGTTCAAAGGCGCTCGGTAATAGGGGAGCTCTTCTCCCCAATTACCTAGCGCCTGGGAATGAGGCTAGGTGGGATTGCTGAAGAGTGCTGTTACATTAGGATAAGAAATAAATATTTTACCTGAGATGTCAACTGGCGTCAAAGGAGTGTGTTCAGAATTAGATTCCTGGACCAGTTATCCTTAGCATCTTTACTGTCGTGATCAAAATGGCCTGGATTAGTTTGATTTTAAAATCTAGAACCAATAGTTGGCCATCAACTGCTTGATTCAGTATCAAACAAGTCACATGGTTCACATCCGTCACATCCGTACCTTTGATATATTTGGCAGTGATCTTATCGGCCTGGTCGTTGAGGTGCATCCCCCGTAGAGCTCCAGCCACCTCCTTCCAGGAGGGGGTGGGGTGGTGTCTGACGTAGTGGTCTACCACGGCCTCCATTCTGTGATGATCACTCTGGTAGAGGCTTTTGATCTCCTCCCTCTTAGAGGATGGCATATCAAGCCAGATACGTAGTTTCCACCAGTGGTCCTCCACCTCCTTCACCACCTCCATGAGGTTGTCAGTGGTGAGGGTGGGGTCAGCTGGGTGGGGAGACAACATGGGAGAGACATCATGTACACATGTTGTAATTATTCAACAAAGACCAGTCATGGCCTTCCTGTTTCATAAACAAAGTCAATCCAGGAAGAGTCAGCTTCACAGGCAGAATCCAAACACAAGCAGACACAATGCATGGGTACCTACAGTGACTAAGTGGGCAGGTGGCAGGTGAGGGCACAGTAATTATTGGTGACTTTGAATCCCAACATCAGACAACACACTATTGCATTGAGTATGTCCCTTGTATTAGTGCATAATAATGTACTTGGAGAGGGTCATGGTACTGGTGTGCTAACAAACTATACTATCAATACTTGTCACCAGTAGAGAACTTCAATTCTGAATTTGCAATGTTTCGACTACTCTTTGGTAGTGTTCTTCAGTCAGTAATGTACAACTCTACTGGTGACAGTCCGACCAAGTATCCATAGTATAGCACTATAATGATGAATCCACACACAGGGAAAACAAAAAGGCTGGGTAATGCAAAGCAATCATGTATTATGGGAATTCTGTGGAAACTGACTGTAATGGGACATGAATGTACCGTACGTCTGTATCTTCAGTTACTTCCCACTGCAAGTATTTTACAAGTGTGTTGTAGTAAATCATGTCTCTTGCATGGCAACCGTAGGTACATGCGCAACAAAAGTCTGATTACAGGTAGTCAAGAAACGCACATACCGTTTGGCAAGTATTGTTTTGCCATTGCTGCTGCTCTCTCCTCTCCCTCCTCGTACAGTGCACGAGCCAGCTTCTCCCAGGAGGGTACTGGGGACGTGTTGACCCAGTACCCTCCCACAGCACGGCTCTTCTCCCTCTCAGGGGATGACTGCTGCTTGATTTCCTGTAGCTTGGAGTCTGGGATATCAAGTCTACTTCTGAATCTTGTGCGAGCCACCCTCTCCCAGTCTCCCACCTCCCCCATTACCTCCGTCACATTTTCCACAGTGAGGGTGGGGTCTGAGGGAGAGACACAAGCAGAGGAGGAGGATGAGAACAGCAAATATACAATGTTGTGGTCATTCCAGCCATCAGTTAATCCACTCCATACTACGTCAGCAGAAACACATATTCTGTATGCATCTGCTAAGTCCATGGAACCATGCATCAGGTCATGTGTTAGAACACCATACATCCCCAGTATTAATACAGTGCACTAGAATGACCATTATTCACAATGGGCATGTATACAGATGGTCCAGAGCACAGCTGGGGAGATCTATGGTGTATGATATACATGTATGCTGAGTTGGGATAGCTCGTAGCATATGGTTGGATTGTACTACTGGTATATACATGCAAATCTAATATTAGAGCAACAGTCAGTCACACACATAAAATGGACACACTGCAGCAAAACACGCTGATTCGGATGTGATGGTAAAGAAGTGTGGCAGTAATCCTGAATTCAATTAATGTGAAGTACACTAGCCATGCACAACGGTAGGCCAGTGAGTATTGGTGTGCATCCATTACACCACACAAATTGCAAAGTACAAGTGATTGTCATTGCCATAGCAACGGAAAACTGGAACTTTATTTTAGGTCTTCTGTGGTAACCACCTCAGGAGTGACAGAAACAGAAAAAAACTAGAGAAATACTTACGGCAACACATGCAATAACACATTCTCACAGAACAACACAATTCATCAAATACACATGGTCTCGCATACACACATGATCGTCAGATTACAGTGACTATCAACATTGCTCTGTGTAACCTCAAAACTTCACCCTAGGTAGTACATATACTGAGGCAGTATCGCAATGGTGGAGGGTACACATACAAACATAAATACTGCCTTGTGCATTAACAGCAGGGCCATAGGAAGTGGTACGGGCCGTATGCTCATGGCTGCACCAGTTTAGACCTGATCTTGGTCTCCTTCCCAGATTACATGCATGTACTATAGTCTGGGGATCAGACTACTACACATGCACATGCCTATCTTGTTACTCCGTGTGCGTATGTGCAGCAGGTGTAGAGTAGAGTGATTGCCGTGACTGTCAGTTTGTCTGTTTGTTTGTTTATTACACGAAATCATCTGCATTTTGAGCATTCTTAAAGGCATGTGTCAGAATTGAGAAAACATTAGTGTCTACATAACTCACAGACCAGAGATCCACTCAAGCGGCTGAAAAAGTTGGGTGAAAGTTTAAAGCATTCTCTATCTTAGCAAAACCACATCTCAATATTATTGTTTACAGCAGGCTTAATTGATGCATGTTGATATTCATAAGGTGCACAATCTGCACAGTCCGATCGTGGCTGCAAACAGGCAACCCTCTGCAAGCAGCGCACAGGGTAAGGTCTCCACTGGGCACTCTTGCTTGTGTATAGAATTGGTGAGGCCCTCCACCAACCTGCATGACATAATTGTTTACGAAGTGTGGATTTGGAAAGCTTTACTGGCCCAACATGTCTCATCCTATTCCTTTCAAGTTGTGCTCCATTCAGCTCACCAAAATTTGATACTGAGCATGAAATTTTTATGCCAAAGTATAGTCGTGTCAGACATACCAATTACTCTAATTAGAAGTCTATGGCTCAACGGGTGATATCCACTCAACACTCAGAGCTACCACAAAGTTGAGGGCACCCTCACAAACAACCATGTGGAAGGATGGCACAACAAACTCAACTGGTGGCTGGAAAAATTGGATTGTAGAGAAGTATATATGACTGGGACGAGAAGGAGGGTCCAACTCAGCATTATAGCCACAGAACATGTCCCTTCAAACGTCAGCAACCGTAGTTGGACGCTCCTTCTCATTATGGGTTCCTGGTACTAGCAAGTGCATTGTATGTGTACAGTAATTTACTGACACTAAAATGATGAGGGGGTATTTCTGTCAGTACTGGCGTTAGGTCAATAAAATAGTAGTACACACACTGGGAGTAGACGAAACAGAGTAGATCAAATGGGAGTACATCCTTACAATCATCTCCGTATGTGTGGTCGTGCACATGCTGATATGGGGCATGATTGTCATCTCATGTCAGGAAGGACTTATAGACTGTACAAGAATGTGGGTACACTGATGGAGTCACATGACTTACCTAGGACAGGTTCTGCAAACTGGCGCATGTTGTCAGCCACACCGGCCATATTGTGAAGATCTAATCTCCAAATGAGGCGCCTCCATGATGGTTCCCTATCCTTCCCCCTCCCCAGCACCCACGTCTCGACCACTGCACGAAGTCGGTCACGTCGGTGTTGTCGTTCAATCTTGTCCAATTCGAGATAACCCACAGACATCTCATAATGAGAGGTATCAAGGAGAAGCTCCTCCCCCAGTGTCCTCCAGTGCACTCCCTGCACAGCAGTCAGGACATTGTCCACTGTGAGGGGCGGGGCTGAAGTGGAGAGGGAGGGGGAATGGTGTGAAATGAAACTAATGTACCTTTCATACATAACCACATTATGTGCTGTAACACATACCAATGACAGTGTGTACTGAGCTGGCAGAGAGGAGAGGAGACATGGCATTACTACCAGACCATCCGTCTAGGACAGTGGCAAATACTTCCTGTGTTCCAGATAACATATACCGTACTCTCACAAAAGAATGCCTGTGGGCCGGCGGTGAACTTTACATGCTAACCAAAAAGGTGGGTCCTAAATTAGGTTGGCTCTCCCAGGCTTGTGTGACACATTCCCCACCACGCCCACAACACAGTCTGACTCTTGTGTGACACATTCCCCACCATGCCCACAACACAGTCT
Organism: Axinella damicornis; assembly: GCA_963931865.1. Classification (NCBI taxonomy): domain Eukaryota; kingdom Metazoa; phylum Porifera; class Demospongiae; order Axinellida; family Axinellidae; genus Axinella; species Axinella damicornis. The sequence continues at coordinate 5,385,650 of OZ007512.1, forward strand.
GACTCTTGTGTGACACATTTCCCACCACGCCCACAACAGAGTCTGACTCTTGTGTGACACATTCCCCACCACACCCACAACACAGTCTGACTCTTGTGTGACACATTCCCCACCACGCCCACAACAGAGTCTGACTCTTGTGTGACACATTCCCCACCACGCCCACAACACAGTCTGACTGTAGTAAGGATTTAGTTGATGAGGTTGGAGCTCCACAAATCAAAAGGTTTGGTGACCATAATTCAAACATAATTTGGTGACCATTATTCTTGGTTGGTGACCATTATTCAAAACATGACACCTCAGCATGTGATCATTGTAGAAATCAATTATGTACGTTTGAATTATCGTATTGTTATGTATCTATATTTTTAGGGGACAGTCAAACAGGAGGGATCATCAAGTAGTGACGATGACTTTATTGTGAATGGCATCAACCTACTGCGAGTACCAGCAAGGGATGCATATGCGTATGCACTAAGTTTGATGGATGTCCTTTTCACAAAGGAAGAACTCTCGGCCTCGCTTCTTTTTAAGTCAAAGAAAAGTGAAAAACCTGGGCTTGAACATGAAAGAGTGGAGAAACTTCTGGGTAAGTTTTATTGATTTGCTTGTGGTATGTGCCTACCCAACTGGATCCATCCTCAAAGCATGTGTGACTGGCTGTGCATAGCTTTCACCATACATAGAGATTTGTACTTATGTATGTTATTATCATACAAATTGCAACAGGTACACATAATAATTATATCAACCTTATCTCCCACAGCATGCATTGACAAGAGATACGGTGGAAGTTGGGATTTGAAAACCTTGACATGCAAGGCAAATCAGAAGTGTAGAGATTCTAAGTAGTAACTTTTGAATGTTTGTGTGTGGACATCACTCTTATTCTAAGCAGTAAGTTTTTAGTGTTTGTATGTCGTCATCAGTTTCATCTCTGTTATTATATTCCTTTGTACCATGCTTATACTTCTGAAAGAAACTTTTGAAATATTGCACGAGTCTTGCCAGAATCTTCAGGCATGATCTTGCATGTACCATGCGCCAAGATCTTGCACAGATCCTGCATGTATCTTGTTAATGCCATGCCAAGATCTTGCACAGATCCTGCATGTATCTTGTTAATGCCATGCCAAGATCTTGCACAGATCCTGCATGTATCTTGTTAATACTATGCCAAGATCTTGTGCTGAACTTGCATGTATCTTGCATGTATCTTGTAAATACATGCCAAGATCTTGTCAAGGAATGTTTCAAAATCATGCATGATTCTCTCAAGCATCACTCAAGAAACTGGCAAGAATCTTGACAAGTTCTTGCCAAGTTTTACACAGTTATCTTGGTAAGATCTTTCCAAGAACTTCCAACAGGGTTGGTGACCATTAATTATTCAAACATAATTTGGTGACCATTATTCAAACATGATTTGGTTGGTGACCATTGTGATCATTGTAGCCTGATTAGGTGAATACAACTGTAACACATGAATATTGTACCATGCTGAGTGAATGCTCTACTACATGTGCACTCTGGGTATCCATGACTACTCCACTGAACAGCAAGAGCATAATCGGACATAATCTGGATAATAGCAAGAGCATAATCGGACATAATCTGGAGCATTGGGGAATAGCATTAGTGGTCAAAAAAAAGCACAATAGCCTCATCCCTACTTGTGTGACACATTAGCCACCACGCCCACTCATCAACAACACAGTGTGAACTAGTGATGGAGGGAATGCAGCTTGATTTGATGATGTTGTGCTCCACAAATCAGACGTTGTATTTTGTTCAAAGCATTAATCACAACATGATACCTCAGCATGTGATCATTGTAGTCTGATTAGGTGAATAACACATGAATATTGTACCATGCTGAGTGAATGCTCTACAGTGAAACCTGCTTTAGCGGCCACCTGAATAAGGCGGTCACCTCCACATTGCGGTCAGCTTGGGAAAGTCCCGAAATTTGAGCCCACAGTCTCCATACATTTCTGTTCTTCTATAGCGGTCAATGCGTAATGCAGTCCACTCCAAGCGCGTTATAGCACGCTATAACACACTGCCAATAACGGCCACCGAGTGCGCACATGCGTTGCGTACGTGTGCGCGTGGGTTGCGTGCGCGTGGGTTGCGTACGTGCGCACGTGGGTTGTGTACGTGCGCGCGTGCGTTTAACGTTATAGAAAGTGCCAAACTGAACATACAAAAATGAAACAATCAAGTTATTTTACAATACTTAAAGTCCTTAGTTGTCTTCTTCATGGAACTTACTTGAATCAAAGTTGTTCAGTGTCGCAAGAACCTTTGTAGTGAGGTCAATCACACTAAAATGTCACATGACCGCTTTAGAGAGGTTTTCTGTAATGCAGCCACCTGTCTAATAAGGCCAAATATTTTTGGCCCCCAGGTGACCGCATTAGACAGGTTCCACTGTACTACACTCTGGGTATCCATGACTACTCCACTGAACAGCTGCAGCACTAGTGGGGCCAGTGAGGGAAAGCAACATACTAAACAGCAACTTCATTAGTAGCAATCCAAGGGTTTCACAGTGCAGAGTGTGTGTGTGTATCAGCCAGGAGCCTAGAGCATAGATCCTGGGACGAGGAGCTTATAAGGTTTGTGCTGTAGCGTGCATTGGAGCCTCAAGTGGCAAGAGCCTTCTTGACTTGGATTTGGTAACAAATGGTGACCGGCCGCCTGTGAGCATCTCAAAGAGCTGCAATTCGTCACCAATTAACCACTTGCTGGATCCAGTGCTGCAGCTGTGCACGAACCCAGAGTGCAGTGACAGTCACTTGTTATTGCATTTGGTGCCAACATACTGATCAGGGTCAACAATTCACAATGCAACGTGAATATTCATTATGTAATTGGAACCTAGTTACAATATTCATGTGTACAGTGGGGGGGAAAAGGGTAGCTATGTTCATAATGGTGAATCGATGTTGAATCTGGTGTCTGTCAAAATCACGAACTATTGCCAACTTAGTTATTGCATTCATGCTTGCATTGCCAGTCCCTCTGTCCATCCCAGACGGTGAAAAACATGACCCTCGAAGGGAGCTCTGCACAACTTAAGTTTGAGACGGATGGAGTTCATGTCATACCACATCTTGTGCCAACATACCCACTAGCCTCATGTTTGGTGTGGGGACGAGGACGCTGCTATTGAGTGCACCACGTGTGAACACAGTGTTGACAAGGTGAGGTGGAGCAAGTTATGACAACGGATGAACTGACTTAAACTTAACCAACTGCAATACCATGTGTATAATTTTGTACACAGCATGCAATAATTCTAAGATTTCGTTGAGGGGAATATTCCAGTTAGTTGTTGGGGATTTTTAAGTGAGGAACCAATATTGGGGGGGGGGGGGGAATTATACAGTGTCACCCTCAAAGTGAGGAACCAATATGGGGGTGGGGCATTATACAGTGTCACCCTCAAAGGGAGGAACCAATATGGGGGTGGGGCATTTAGGACTGTCTCAGCCTGTTAATTAAAACTACAACTAAACTAGAATGAAAATCACCCAAAAATGGTGTTTACTAAAACGCATTTACTAACCCTTTTGAGATTTAGTAATTAAAACTAAAACTAAACTAAACAATGCACCTTCTACCTAATTAAACCAAAAACTAAACTATTTCAGTTTTAGATAACTAAAACAACATTGGCATTATACAGTGTCACCCTCAAAGGGAGGAACCAATTATGGGGGTGGGGCATTATACAGTGTCACCCTCAAAGGGAGGAACCAATATGGGGGTGGGGCATTATACAGTGTCACCCTCAAAGTGAGGAACCAATATGGGGGTGGGGCATTATACAGTGTCACCCTCAAAGGGAGGAACCAATATGGGGGTGGGGCATTATACAGTGTCACCCTCAAAGGGAGGAACCAATATGGGGGTGGGGCATTATACAGTGTCACCCTCAAAGGGAGGAACCAATATGGGGGTGGGGCATTATACAGTGTCACCCTCAAAGGGAGGAACCAATATGGGGGTGGGGCATTATACAGTGTCACCCTCAAAGGGAGGAACCAATATGGGGGTGGGGCATTATACAGTGTCACCCTCAAAGTGAGGAACCAATATGGGGGTGGGGCATTATACAGTGTCACCCTCAAAGTGAGGAACCAATATGGGGGTGGGGCATTATACAGTGTCACCCTCAAAGGGAGGAACCAATATGGAGGTGGGGCATTATACAGTGTCACCCTCAAAGTGTTGAGACACTGCAGCCCCTTTAGGTCGAACAGAGTCTGTTCAGACAGGTAATACTGCACTAACCTGTGGTCGCTTTCTCAGCCATAGCGAAGACCGAGCGGCTTTGCCGTGACACACCCAATCTGCAGTGGCCAACAAATTATCTAAACGTCACTCCCGGGATCCCGGGTCCAGACAATGAGCCACATTGGAATCAGAAATCGTAAATAGGGTGGAGTTTGGTGAAGCACGTGTACAGTTGGTGCAGAGCTAGAGTTTGGTACTAGTCTGGCGCAGCCAGACCCTCGCACGCGAGGGTCTGGTTGCGCCAGACTAGTTTGGTACATGGTGTAGTGGCTTGGTCTATTATTGTCTCACGCCGGGATGCAGCAGGGATCTCATCGTGATCACGAAGACAGGGAAGATACCAAGGTTCATCACTCTGCTTGTTGTGTGAGTAACATGCAAGGCTATAGATCATGCATGCAGTGGACCGTGGGGTGTACTTTAATACAGGTGTCCCGTTAATACGCCCCCCTATTTTGTACACTACATCCAGCCCAAAGAGGGGAGGGGGCGTATTTTCGAGTACGCAATTAGTCTCGATTATACGCCCCCTCAAAAAGTTTCGCTATGTTTATGACACTGCCAAGTTTCATATCGCCAGTACTGTTCGTGGTCTCCCTACATCGGCGAGAAGAGCTGCACTTCAACTTGAGGGCCATAACATTGACGACGACTTCGCTGTACATAGCCATCCTCAAGAACAGCAATACTGTTGGTCATGAACCACGGAACATTTCCAGGTATTTCTTACGGAAGAGTGGCAGCAAGGTGACTTGTACTGTCGGCGTCAACGGTAACTACTCGATCAGAGAGACGATCTGCAAAGTTGCGCACGTGTAGGTTAGATATTCCAGAAGACGCTCACCAGGGGGGGCGCTATAACGAGTCAAACTACCCTGTGCAGGAACTTGGGAGAAAAAGAGGAGGAGGGCATATTTTCGAAGGGGGCGTATTAGCGGGACACTACGGTACATGTACAAGTTTTTGCCCTGGTACCAAGCAAAGCAGGGGGCGGCCTTGGGGGTTTAGGGTTTGGGGAGGGGGGGGGATGGTTCCAGCCTTGTTCTCATACAGGCCCCCTCCCAGCAAGCAACAGAAACTGTTAGGTGCCTGGGAACGAGGCTAGGATGGTTCCACCTCTGGTGTTCGTGTACTTATGGTGAGCAAGCAGTCTTTGCTATACAAAATGTAACTGCTCAAGATGGAGCTGTCCAATCAGCTTGAGGCCTTATTTTCATGGCAAGATAAAATAGTGAAGCTTTGTGGTGGGCTCGTTCCCCGGCTCCCACCCAGCTTTTCGTCGCCAGCGATGATAAGCTGGACAGGGGCCTGGCTAGCTTTGTGGTACTATCTGCTCAGGAGCATGCAAGTTGTGTGTGAGCGTAGGCTCTATTATCTGCGGTGTAGAGTAATTACTGGCCTGCCAACTCCCACAGATTTACTGTGAGTCTCACGGTTTTAGAGCTAGTCTCGTGCTCGCACGGCCACGCAAGGTCTCATGGTTTTAGAGCTAGTTGGTCGTCCTCTGTGGTTGCCCTGGTCTCATTCCCACCCTCCTTGAATGGATGGAAACGATGCTGACCACTGACCAGGTCCCCAATCTGATGTTCGGCACCAGGCCGGACCCCAGACCACTGGGCGGGATGTAGTGTTGTTGCTAGAACTTTCAATGGAAATGGTGCAGGTGTTCACAACCTGAGTTCTAAATCAGCCATTATGAATCACTGGACTGTTCCACTGGAGCGGAATACCGGAATGGTACTGGAGCAGCCTAAGCTGCCTCACTCAGTATATTACACTCCTGGTAGGGGAAAAATTGTGCTGCGAAAATGATGTAACATATTGTTTGAATACTTAGGATTGGCCTACAGAGATTCTGACCACACTGCCATGATCGCTATCTTGCACTGACCTGAACATAAAACGTTGGTGCTGAAGCTCACCTTGGTAGTGGAGATATGAGTGCTTTTGTCTCACCGTTGGCCGCCATTGCTCGAGCTCTCTCTTCGACTTCCGGTGGCAGTACCATTCTTAGGAAAGGCACACGAAGATTCTGACCACACCACAATGATTGCTGTCATTCACTGATGCTTACATGCCAAAACTCACCGTGCTGGTGAAGTTGTGAGTGCTGTGACAATTTCTTGTCATTTCCTTGGGCCGCCATTGCTTACGCTGACTCGATCAACTGAGTATGGTCCTCACGTGACATGTGCGTTAACACCAGCGAGTTGCAACCGGTTTCAACGGCTGCTACCAGGAGTGCAGTTGCCTCTCGATTATGTGACAGAAACTGAAGCATAAGTATTCACTCAGTACTTCACTACAGTAACATGTTGAGGCATCTTTCCTCGAGTTCCATGAGGTCAAAGGTCATGTGCATATTCAAGCTCTCCCAGCAAATGCACATACACTGTAGTGTGCATGGGATATAATGATACAGTCAAACCCAACATCATGCCCACCTGGATCAGCTGTAGCCATCCCTATTATGCATGTGACCTTTGACCCTCAAGACGCAGTTACGTGTACGTGTAGCTATGACAAGTTTGTAAATGAATAACTTATTCTGAAAGTAGTTTAGGCTGTCATTCCACATTCCATTTCAGCGAGTCCAGTGATTCATAACTACCTTCCTGGTGCTGGCTGTGTAGCACTGAATGTGGCGAGTGTGAGCTGTAAACACAATTTTAAGTGAAGACATCTTACAGTCCAGTGTGTGTAGTAGTTATTGCGGCAATTTTCGCTGCGTTGCATACAAAATTAGTGCATCGATTCCGTTACTTGGCAAATATTGGACGGGTATCTGATGTGAATTGTTGTCAGTACAATCGCATGTGTGCACTTGAAGTGGTGTCACTAGTACTGTTCTTTCTCTTTCCCTTGCCAGGGTAGGAGGCTAGGGTCTGTCATGCCATGGAAACCATTGTGTGGCATAATAGCATCACAGCTTAAGAAGGGTGTGAGCTGAGGTATTGTCACGTGACCTGAGCATTCCAGTGTATACCAGTCGTGCATGGATGATGGATGGCTAGCAGGCAGTTAATTTCAGTCACTGTGAATACAAAAGGACATCAGTCCCCCCCCCCCCCCCCCCCCCCCCCCCCCCACCTCTGGGTCAAGTGCCTGCTTGTTCATATGTAAACTTTCAGCACAGGTACATCCTGCTCCTGGGGGAGTATGACATGTGTAGTGATGACGTACTGTAGGAGCATTAGCATGTGTGTATGTGTGTAGCTAGTGTGTGTGTGTCTCTGTGGGTGTACGTGTTTATGGTGTACGAGGGTCAGTAAAAATCTGTGTGTGTGTGTGTGTGTATGTACTTGCATTTGTCTGTGTATTTATGTATTGTGTGTTTGTGTTTGTGTGTCTGGGTGGGTGTGTGAGTGCATAGGAGTAAATGTGCAGTTTCCTGTTCTCAAGGTAATTTTCCTCTCGCACTGGACTTGCTGTCTGTGTTCCCTCGCTATTTACTGTCACTACTTTGAATGTGTGTTAAACACAGGTGTGTCCACCCTTCTTCCTCCCTCCCTCTCCTCCCCCTCCTCCCTCCTCCTCCTCCCTCCCCTCCTCCCACCCCCTCCCCTCTTCCCCTCCTCCCTCCCTCTCCTCCCTCCCTCTCCTCCCTCCCTCTCCTCCCCCTCCTCCCTCCCTCCTCCCTCCTCCCTCCCCCTCCTCTCTCCCCCTCCTCCCTACCTCCACCCTCCTCTCTCCCCCTCCTCCCTCCCCCTCCTCCCTCCCCCTCCTCCCTCCCCCTCCTCCCTCCCTCCCCCTCCTCCCTCCCCCTCCTCCCTCCCCCTCCTCCCTCCCCCTCCTCCCTCCCCCTCCTCCCTCCCCCTCCTCCCTCCCCCTCCTCTCTCCCCATCCTCCCTCCCCCTCCTCCCTCCCTCCCCCTCCTCCCTCCCCCTCCCCTCTCCCTGCTCCTCCCTCCCTCTCCTCCCTCCCCCTCCCCCCTCCTCCCTCCTTCCTCCCTCCCCCTCCTCCCTCCCTCCCCCTCCTTCCTCCCTCTTCCCTCCTTCCTCCCCCCTCCTTCCGGCATCACTCCCTCCTCCCACACCTATACATGTTCACACAGGTAACTAAGGATGAAGAGCCACAAAACTACGGAGCTACTGCCAGTGTACTAGAGAGAATCCTTGTCTCCAGCAAGATCAATGCTGGTGAGTACATCCTCCATCGCTCCATTCTCACAATGTGATAAAGGTGACTAGCTACGACATGAAGTGTTTGTATAAAGTCACATGATGCAGTGTTTCCCCCAAAGGAGGATACCAGGTGCACCCCTTCCTTTCCCAGCCTAATTTCATTTCCTTTAAAATTGTAGTGGTCATATTTTGGCTCCTCCCCGTCCTATCCTGCCACCTTTGAGGTTAACACTGCATTATTGAATATGCTGCAGTAATGGCATATGCCACAGTGTGACTCCATTCGAATTGGACCACTAGGAGGTTGGACACATTTTCTGTGCACATGACTATAACTGCACTAATTGAGTGTTTACGTTCCTAAGCTCAACTATCTCGTTCCCACGTCAACTTGGCATGGGACCGAAAGCAAACCTAAAGTGCCAAACTACAGTTGGGGAGTTTGAATGGTAGGAGTGCCTTGAAGATGCTTCATTATCGGTCCAGTTGGAGTACCAGGAGTGCCTGGTAGCACTAGCCATAAGTGACTCAGGGGTTGAATGGGGTTGACTGCATCTTTGGAATGTACTCAACTCCAGCTTTCCAATATGGAATGTTGGTATTGGCATCTACTGTATTGTGTGTGTGTGTGTGTGAGTGTGTGGGTATGAGTTCTGCTTTGTGTGTGGGTGTGTCCATGGGTTTTGGTGTACATGTGTGTACGTGATGATGTATGATAGCTTTCCTTTCCAACGATGTCAGTTTTGTTGAGATACTCGTAAAGACTGCCGAGAACACACTTCAGTGCAGAAAGCCTCCACATCAATTTGCCTGTGCGTATGTCAAATGACCGTGTCCAACCTCCTCTGAATTTGACCCTTCAGGTGACTTCTTGTCCATCACTTCATTTGTATGCAATCATCTGTCTGCATGTCACAATCATCCAATACCTGAACCAGGCTCAAACAACTAGGGAATTTTCCTAATGGACTAATTGGGTTGTAATTGACTGCTAACTTCAGGAATTGTCATCACAAGCTTTACACAGCGCAAATCCACAGCAGAAAAGAAAAAATTATCAAACACACTTTGTCTAGAATTTCTACATGCTATGGTGTCGACTAGTTGACGTGCAAGGAACATAGTCAACAGCCCAAGCCACTCGGGCACACCAACTGTACCCTAGCCTCAAACACTGGCCACTCGGGAACACCAACTGTACCCTAGCCTCAAACACTGGCCACTCGGGAACACCAACTGTACCCTAGCCTCAAACACTGGCCACTCGGGAACACCAAATGTACCCTAGCCTCAAACACTGGCCTCTCGGACACACCAACTCTACCCTAGCCTCAAACACTGGCCACTCGGGAACACCAACTGTACCCTAGCCTCAAACACTGGCCGCTCGGGAACACCAACTGTACCCTAGCTTCAAACACTGGCCACTCGGGAACACCAACTGAACCCTAGCCTCAAACACTGGCCTCTCGGGAACACCAACTGTACCCTAGCCTCAAACATTGGCCACTCGGAACACCAACTGTACCCTAGCCTCAAACACTGGCCACTCGGGCACACCAACTGTACCCTAGCCTCAAACACTGGCCACTCGGGAACACCAACTGTACCCTAGCCTCAAACACTGGCCACTCGGGAACACCAACTGTACCCTAGCCTCAAACACTGGCCACTCGGACACACCAACTGTACCCTAGCGTCAAACACTGGCCACTCGGGCACACCAACTGTACCCTAGCCTCAAACACTGGCCACTTGGGCACACCAACTGTACCCTAGCCTCAAACACTGGCCACTCGGGAACACCAACTGTACCCTAGCCTCAAACACTGGCCACTCGGGCACACCAACTGTACCCTAGCCTCAAACACTGGCCACTCGGACACACCAACTGTACCCTAGCCTCAAACACTGGCCACTCGGACACACCAACTGTACCCTAGCCTCAAACACTGGCCACTCGGGCACACCAACTGTACCCTAGCCTCAAACACTGGCCACTCGGGAACACCAACTGTACCCTAGCCTCAAACACTGGCCGCTCGGGAACACCAACTGTACCCTAGCTTCAAACACTGGCCACTCGGGAACACCAACTGAACCCTAGCCTCAAACACTGGCCTCTCGGGAACACCAACTGTACCCTAGCCTCAAACACTGGCCACTCGGGAACACCAACTGTACCCTAGCCTCAAACACTGGCCACTCGGACACACCAACTGTACCCTAGCCTCAAACACTGACCACTCGGGCACACCAACTGTACCCTAGCCTCAAACACTGGCCACTCGGGCACACCAACTTTACCCTAGCCTCAAACACTGGCCACTCGGGCACACCAACTGTACCCTAGCCTCAAACACTGGCCACTCCGGCACACCAACTGTACCCAAGCCTCAAACACTGGCCACTCGGGCACACCAACTGTACCCTAGCGTCAAACACTGGCCACTCGGGCACACCAACTGTACCCTAGCCTCAAACACTGGCCACTTGGGCACACCAACTGTACCCTAGCCTCAAACACTGGCCACTCGGGAACACCAACTGTACCCTAGCCTCAAACACTGGCCACTCGGGCACACCAACTGTACCCTAGCCTCAAACACTGGCCACTCGGGAACACCAACTTTACCCTAGCCTCAAACACTGGCCACTCGGGCACACCAACTGTACCCAAGCCTCAAACACTGGCCACTCGGGCACACCAACTGTACCCTAGCCTCAAACACTGGCCACTCGGGCATACCAACTGTACCCTAGCCTCAAACGCTGGCCACTTTGGCAGAACAGCGGACATAATTTAAGGTCTGAGATGGCTGGTAGGTAGCGCCTGAAAGATTAGTTGAAATTGTTGACAAATCATTGAACTAAGGCTATGAGGTCAGGGGACAGTTGGTGTTCGGGAGTGGTCTGGGTATGGGGTCAGGGTACAGGGAGTGGTCTGGGTATGGGGTCAGGGTACAGTTGGTGTTCCGGAGTGGCCTGGGTATGAGGTCAGGGTACAGTTGGTGTTCCCGAGTGGCCTGGGTATGAGGTCAGGGTACAGTTGGTGTTCCCGTGTGTCCTGGGTATGAGGTCAGGGTACAGTTGGTGTCCATGGAGTTGCTGTCACCGTACCATCCCCAGTTGCTGCTCCTCTTCCCTCCAGGACAGGTTCATGTCCCTCGAGAAGGTCTTCCCCTTCATGGCACAGGATGGGGGAACTGTTGCCTTTGACCTTGAAAGTACGTTTTCAGTGTTTGGTGCTGTTTGTATAATGTGTAGTAGTTGGTCAGTCATTGGACACTATGTAGGGTCACATGCTCCTAGCCTCGTTCCCAGGCCGTGTGGGAACGAGGCAAATAATGTGGAGTAGTTGGTCAATCATTGGACACTGTGTAGGATCGCATACTCCTAGCGTCGTTCCCAGCCCATTCCCACCGCCACTATTTGATCACTTGCCGTATGCAAGTACGAGGGGGAAGGCCTGGAAGATCTGGTCACGTGCGATGACATCAGGTAGAAAGAAGGTAGACACACGGAGGGCGGTGCCCAACAGCTAACATACTCCTACATTTGTTAGTTTTTTGGAGGCCATAACATTAACCTGGTTCCCAGGCTCGTAGAGGGGAGGAGAGAGAACCTGTTATGACCTGGTTCCCAGGCTCGTAGAGGAGAGGAGAGAGAGCCGGTTATGACCAGGTTCCCAGGCTCGTAGAAGGGAGGAGAGAGAGCCTGTTATGACCTGGTTCCCAGGCTCGTAGAGGGGAGGAGAGAGAGCCTGTTATGACCTGGTTCCCAGGCTCGTAGTGGGGAGGAGAGAGAGCCTGTTATGACCTGGTTCCCAGGCTCGTAGAGGGGAGGAGAGAGAGCCTGTTATGACCTGGTTCCCAAGCTCGTAGTGGGGAGGAGAGAGAGCCTGTTATGACCTGGTTCCCAGGCTCGTAGAGGGGAGGAGATAGAGCCTGTTATGACCTGGTTCCCAGGCTCGTAGTGGGGAGGAGAGAGAGCCTGTTATGACCTGGTACCCAGGCTCGTAGAGGGGAGGAGAGAGAGCCTGTTATGACCTGGTTCCCAGGCTCGTAGTGGGGAGGAGAGAGAGCCTGTTATGACCTGGTTCCCAGGCTCGTAGAGGGGAGGAGATAGAGCCTGTTATGACCTGGTTCCCAGGCTCGTAGAGGGGAGGAGAGAGAGCCTGTTATGACCTGGTTCCCAGGCTCGTAGAAGGGAGGAGAGAGAGCCTGTTATGACCTGGTTCCCTGGCTCGTAGAAGGGAAGGAAGAGAGCCTGTTATGACCTGGTTCCCAGGCTCGTAGAGGGGAGGAGAGAGAGCCTGTTATGACCTGGTTCCCAGGCTCGTAGAAGGGAAGGGAGAGAGCCTGTTATGACCTGGTTCCCAGGCTCGTAGAGTGGAGGAGAGAGAACCTGTTATGACCTGGTTCCCAGGTTTGTAGAGTGGAGGAGAGAGAGCCTGTTATGACCTGGTTCCCAGGCTGGTAGAGGGGAGGAGAGAGAGCCTGTTATCCACTGTTTGTGCATGCACTTAATAACCACATGGAGGTGTGTGGGAGTGTACCATTATGACGATGCATTTATGCATGCTCACATTATACACCCACAATACACACATCCATATACACAGGGTTCTGGATAGACGTTTCATCATAGGCCCAGGTCTCTGTCCGTCCTTCCTCGCGAAGACAGCCCCTGAGAGGCTGACTGAGGGAGAGAACTTCATTGGAAAAGTAGTTGTGGTAGGTCAGGCAGCTTTAAACAAGCTACTGTGGTTTGCAAGAGCTATGAAAACAGATGTGGTTCCTAATAATCCAATTAAGGTTCTAGTACAACATTTACAGCAGCCATATGAAACACTGCTGTTGGAACCTGCAATGAACCTACTGTACAAAGCATGGTATAATATTATGTATGTCTCATAATCATAGGTGAAGGCCTTCGTAAAGGCATCTACGTAACTCATGGACCAGATATCCACTCGAGAGGCTGTGTGCCGTGCTGCAGCTGCTCTACATGTAGCTGCTACCCAGCCTCGTTCCCAGACCCACACTCTGCTTAACCGTACTGCAAGCAACGGAAAGCTGGGTGGGGCCTGGAAACGAGGCTAGCTTCTACCAGGAGCCGTGGAGAGAAAGAATGAATCTAACTTTTGTACTGTATGTGTCGTGTGAAATTCCAACTTGAAGATGTTTTACCATATTTAGAAACAAACGTTCCACTTGCGTGGGTAATCTGCTGAGTGTGAAGTTTTGGTAGCTTCCCACATTATAGTAGTGTGATGGGGAAATCTTTCATTAGAGGAGTTGACCACAACTAGTCACTCCAACCATCTAGTCTAGCCGCTAGCCCCTCTCCGTCCGGCCGGTCAAGGCTAACTGGCTTGGCGGAGAGGGGCTAGTGGCTAGACTGCTCTCCATCCTGAACCTAGTCTATCGAGCTAGACCAATTCTTCAGGAAGTTTGGGCGGGGCGTATGTTTCCTACACCCCCCGCCCACAACTTCCTGAGTGAGAGAAGAATTGGTCAAGCTCGATAGACTTTCTGTAAGCTGTAACAGCTATGTAAGCTTACTTGCTGTCAGCCATTTGTATGCTTCCTTTCAGGACTGCCATTCAGTTTGAAGTCGGACATTGCCCCTGTAATTGCTGCTGGGTACACTCTAGTCTGACCTTTGGAGCGTGGGTACAGTACGTCTCATCTTAGCAGGTGAGCAGGTGTCACTATTGAGGAACTGTGTGTTCACTGTCAAGTGAAACCAAAATTGAATTTTCATTGTGCCAGATATGGTCCACGCCTAGTACATTGATAGACCTGCTTCCACACATTTTAGAGTGTGAGGTTAGGGAGTGGGGTTTCTGGACAGTAGGGGGTTTCGGACAGTAGGGGGTTTCCGGACAGTAGGGGGTTTCCGGTAGGGGGTTTCCGGACAGTAAGGGGTTCCAGACAGTAGGGGGTTCCGGACAGTAGGGGATTTCCGGACAGTAGGGGGTTCCAGACAGTAGGGGGTTCCAGACAGTAGGGGGTTTCCGGACAGTAAGGGGTTTCCGGACAGTAGAGGGTTTCCGGACACAGCCCCAGCTTTCACTCTCTAAGAGCATTTTTTGCTAATAAGTGTACATCATCAGAATGTTTGAAGGCAGGATGTCATGTGTACTTACGGAAGAATTGCTGAAGGAGTGAATGTGAGTGCCATGATTGGCCTCCCAAACTTCAGGATTTCCCCATACAAAAATCAGAAATGGTCCCCACTCCACATGGCCAGTGAAGCATGTGGGTGTAGGGTTTAGCAACCTTCACTCTCTCTGCTGACTGCTGACCTCAGCACATATGGTAATTTCGCCAAGTGTCACCAGGCCCACTTCGTGTTCTGTGTGTGGGCCTGGGTATGAGGCTAGGATTCATATGGGCTTCAACGGGTACCGTATAGAGGGATATTTTCGTAGGTGCAAAATTTCGTATAAATGGCCATAAGCCTCTCAGCAGAAATTTTTGTATTTTCGTATGTGCCTGCGCATTGCCACGCCCCCTAGCATTACGCGTACGCGTAACGTGTCGTCTAGTCACTTTTTTTCGGTTGAGAGGGTACGCTGATATCTGGGCCTCTGTTGTTGGCACAAATTTCGAAAAAGACGAATAGCCGCCAGGTTGGCGGCATACTCGCCGATCGTTGCTCCCACGATGAGTCTCGTTATTGTAACAGGCTGACGGGTGTAAACAGGTCCACTGGAGTCTGGAAGGCCGTTCGAAGGCTAGAAATACCAATGCCATTGCTTGCTCGCTGCTTCCACGTGTTCGATTGCCCATTCAAAATTTGACGTTAAAATTTCGATGGTTAAAATTTTCGCAGTTTTTATTTTTGTATCTCGAGGCTTCATACGAAATATTCGAAAATTAGCACCGTACGAATATTTCCCGCTATACGATATATGAAAGCGTACACAAACAGCTAGTGTATACCAGGTGCTCTACCCTGGACTCTCTCCACCTTCCGTGCCGGGCTAGCGGCTAGACTGAGTCCTCATGTACTGGTCTCTCCCCGCCGTCCGTGCCGGGTGGAGAGGGGCTAGTGGCTAGACTGAGTCCTCATGTACTGGTCTCTCTCCACCTTCCGTACCGGGTGGAGAGGGGCTACATGTAGTGGCTAGACTGAGTCCTCATCTAGTGGACTCTCTCCACCTTCCGTGCAGGGTGGAGAGGGGCTAGCGGCTAGACTGAGGCCTCATGTACTGGACTCTCTCCACCTTGGATGGCTGGAGCAACATATTGAGGTTCATAATGGAGTCACTCCCCTTGCCTCTGCTCCCCCTTCCAGCTGCTGGGTCTCCCCTTTCTCCCTCAGCTGCAAGATGTCACTCCATAAGACCCAAGTGTCCCTCTGGTGCATGGTGATGCACATGTAGGCTCTCGGTGGCAGCTGCATGGTGATGCACATGTAGGCTCTCAGTGGCAGCTGCATGGTGATGCACATGTAGGCTCTCAGTGGCAGCTGCATGGTGATGCACATGTAGGCTCTCAGTGGCAGCTGCATGGTGATGCACATGTAGGATCTCGGTGGCAGCTGCATGGTGATGCACATGTAGGCTCTCGGTGGCAGCTGCATGGTGATGCACATGTAGGCTCTCGGTGGCAGCTGCATGGTGATGCACATGTAGGCTCTCGGTGGCAGCTGCATGGTGATGCACATGTAGGCTCTCAGTGGCAGCTGCATGGTGATGCACATGTAGGCTCTCAGTGGCAGCTGCATGGTGATGCACATGTAGGCTCTCAGTGGCAGCTGCATGGTGATGCACATGTAGGCTCTCAGTGGCAGCTGCATGGTGATGCACATGTAGGCTCTCGGTGGCAGCTGCATGGTGATGCACATGTAGGCTCTCGGTGGCAGCTGCATGGTGATGCACATGTAGGCTCTCGGTGGCAGCTGCATGGTGATGCACATGTAGGCTCTCGGTGGCAGCTGCATGGTGATGCACATGTAGGCTCTCGGTGGCAGCTGCATGGTGATGCACATGTAGGCTCTCAGTGGCAGCTGCATGGTGATGCACATGTAGGCTCTCGGTGGCAGCTGCATGGTGATGCACATGTAGGCTCTCGGTGGCAGCTGCATGGTAGCAATGTTTATAATGAGCTGTGTACAATACATTTCCCTGAATTTAATTGCAGACAGTAGCTAGCATTTCATACAGTATTTTTAAACAACACTTTCATGCAACTATTCGTATGACTACTGCATTATGTATGATTCAAAATCAGCTGATTGCTTGCAATAGCTAATTAGCTAATAATAATTGATTAGAAAACTGAAGTTGATTCTCTATGGTAGAGAGCAGTGCATATAAATATATGGGTGTGGAAGATTGATTATGATGCATGCATGAGTGATGTATCGATCCCATAGCCCTCATCAACACTTACGCTATTGGGTAAGAATTAGCTATCAGGAGCCAATACTAACTCTCAAACCCGGGCTAATAATAGATCCAACTCCACCCTAATGCTAAGTCACATGACCTGTAGGCATAATTATAATAGTTTTGATAATCATTATGCAAAAAAAAAGCCTAGCAGCCTTCCCTCCATGCCAAAGGAAAACAAAAGAACCAGGAAACCCCAGAACTTGAGGAGGAAAGAGAAAAAAAAAGAAAAAAAATACAACCTAGCAACAACCCATCCCTCCGTGACAGGTCAGACACCGAAGTGTAAGCCTCAGGAGCGCTGGATAGGCGTGACTGGAATCACAGGAGGCTAACCTGCTTTCTACCAGAACACCTTTAGCTTCGGTGGTCAGATGGGAACCGGCGTACTCGAGCTGCTAGGCGGGGAAGTCGAGAACCGGTATGTACGGAGTGGCCCAGACTCGTACTCGGTTATTGGGGAGGCGAACACTCAACCCCCAGGCTGCAAAGCAAGTGCTTAGCGAGTGTGCCATCCCGACTTCCCGCCAAATCTTGCTGCAAATTCAATATTTAAAGCCCAAACCGGAAGTAGCCTGTTGCGCATGCGCGCAGCCTTTGAACCTTCGAGCATAAAGGTGGCCGAGTCCAAATGCATGAAATGAAGGTCTTCATAGTAGTAATTTACTCTGCTCTTAGCGGCATGGAATCACTAACGAAGTTTGGAGTCAGCATTGAACTGAGTTGGTGAGGAGACTAAGCCGGGCAGACGAAAAGAAGCGTGTGGTGTCTGAAACTTCAAAGACATTATTGGTCTTACTTTGCTACTGTGACGAGGAAGAATGTGCTGTCACCGAAAGAAACGTTTATGGAGGACGTCTGGGTTTTGGTGAGTGTCATTAGCGAGAAGAAAGTAGTCCCTAGTTGTCTGCTTTAACAAAGGAAAGCAGTACAGAGGCATGGCTTTATATTTATAATCAGGAGAAGACAGCAAGGAATGTGAAGAGCAGTACACACACACACACACTTGGGTTCTATTACCGGACTCGCGTTAGTCGCGCAAGCCAGCCTCTTTTTTTTACGAGGGGGTGCGCGCAGAGGGAGAGGGAAAAAGAGTCTGGTGACTTAAGCCAACATTTCGTTTTCTCTTGGAATGTAATGAACTGTAACAAATGAAATTGTCACTTGGTAGCTATCCAATTATTGCCCACAACTTTCAAATAATTATGCGACTGCAAGCGAGTTGGAGGAGCTCGAGACTCGGGAAGCTCTGGAGAGTAGTAACCGTTGGAAGGTGAGCAACTGAAAAGCCTTCAGCAGTATATATACGTAGTAACAAGGCGATTTTCCAGTGCCGGTTAGAAGTACATCCGTCCACTGAAGGAGTTCTTCACTGCTAATTCTTGCTTGGGGCACAACCTTGGATAGCCTAGTTGCGCTTTGCAGCGATGGCAATCGCACACACTCATGCACACTGAATTACGCTATGAAAATCGTGTGACTGCTGCAATCTCATTGGCTCTACCCACATTCCGGCAGAGAAGCAAAATGTTGGCTTAAGTCACCATACTCTTTATCCGGGCGCGCCCCCTTGTAGAAAGAGGCTGGCTTGTGAGACTAGACTCGTGTGCTCAAGTTTGGGAGGGACTTGGCCTACCACTTCCCGTCATGTGACCTCTACATAGCAGCTGCCAGGTACATTCTTCATACACTGCTGGAGAATCTTCTGTATACCACCAACGACCTTGAATTCCAAATTTGCCAAGCAATTGCCATTATAATATGCATACACGAACACTGTATAACGCAGTAGCACATGTTCGCCCCTAATGCCCTATCTATTGCAGCTGCATGCTTATCCTTCTGTGTTCTATGAACACATAGTTTTCATTGGTGGCTTGTTATCAAATTAGCCTCATTCCCAGGCCATTCCCACTACCAGTATTTGCTCGCTTACAGTATGAAATACGGTGGGGGAAGGCCTGGGAGATCTGGTCATGTGCAGTGCCATTAGGTAGACAGATGGTAGACACACAGAGGGCGGTACCCAACGAAGAATCTTGACGTCCTGCTTTGTATTGTCGGTCTGAGGCTGGATGTGAGAGCGTTCGCAAGGTGGACGATCACTACCGTTTGTAGTTCACAATGCCACGGACAGCTCGACTATTATAATTGTTAGGCACCACCCCCCATGTGTCTACCCTCTGTGAACCTGACGTCATTGCATGTGACTATATCTCCTCCACCTTCCCCCGCCGTATTTCATGCTGGAAACGATCGAATGATGGCGGTGGGAACGACCTGGGATCGAGGCTAGTAGCAAATGCCATTGGTCAAGGTATCCATCTCTAATGTTGGTAACAATGGTAACCATGGTAACCATGGTATTGGCGGAAAGGAGGTTGTTCCCTCTGACCAGTGGGATCGTCTCCGTTCCAATACTTGTTGTGATCTAATCGTGCACCCTCTGAATGTTACCTGCAGTGAATGACTTTCCCGGGAGACCCAGTGCACGGGAGGTGCTAGTGCAGTGAAGCTCATAGCAAGACTTCAACAAGGTACAGTCATCTAGCTATGCACACAATCTACCGCATTGATGCGGAGGTTATGCTATTTACCCTGGGAGGTGTGGTCAAGGTGGAGCTGAGGCTAATTTTCCCATGATTACATAACCACCAAGTCAACAGAGTAGATATCCGACTTCTACCACAGTACTAGTCAAGGTGAGAAATTTCCCCATGATTGCATACTGTATAGCGCCAAATTTTCGAGGCGCATAATTTTCGCGGTTGGTCTCGGACCGCGAAAGTTAAGCTCGCTAACATTTTTCAATACTAGTAGCGCCCAGAGGATAGCTATCAATCACAGTGAATTGTCCCGCCATGCAAACATGGAGCACACACTCGATATCTTGCATTCAGAGGCGACGATTCATTGGTATCATGACTACCAAGACAGCTGAGATCCGGGATGCAGCTATCGCTTATTGGTGAACATTTGCCTTGTATGAGAGAGCCTGGGAATCCCTTCACTGTGGCAGTGATGAGATTGAGTGTTACTGTGTCGCAAACTACGAACGATTGAGTGTGCACGTCGTCCCGCACTACTGGTTTAATTGTGCACGGCGCCGGCTGCAGCATCAGACTGGGCATGTGACCTTTGACCCTCAAACTCCTGAACCTGGGACTAGATCTAGCTATGTATGTCAAAGTAAATGAATAATAATTATGGCCTTTCTAGAGAGTAGTTTAGGCCATAATTCCACATTCCATTCCTGCGCTACAGTCCAGTGAATGTGGCAAGTATGAGCTACACTTGTCATTTGAAGTGGTGTCGCTGTTCTTTCACTTTATTGATGTGACTTCCCTCACCAGGTAAGAAGAGAACGATGAAGTTTGCAAAAACGCCTGCCCGAGAGTACTCCCAGCAAGCCTCAGGTGAGAGGATTCATTGGTTGTCCCATTCCCAGTCTCCAAACCTCACACTCCCCTCCCCCTGTGTGCGGTAGGCATGGGTCACTTCCTCCCCCTCCCCAGAAGTGATCCAAGAAACTTTATTACAGGGAGGGGGCACTATTGTGTGAAAGGCTGTTTGATTTTATGTCGTCAAGAGGGGCTCTCTTGTGGCAACTTTGCACATTTCACTGCCCTGCTAGTGCTTTCCGCCTCCGTACCATCTTTCCTACCACCATGCACAGCGTGGTGATCACACAGTCATCATGAGTGATAGTGAACCAATGGTGTGCCCATGGGTGTGACCTTCACGTAGTTAACGTAGAATCAGTCACATGTGAGTGGGTGTGGTCTGTCAGTGTTGGATGAGCTGGGCGGTGACATAGTTGCAGATTGGTCACTTGAACATGTTGCCTGTGTGACGTCTTGACTATTCACACCTTTGTGATAGTTTGAAGCCCTCCACTGCCCTCTGAAATGCTATGCTGCCTCTGTTGTAACTCTCCCAGCAATGTGCCATGGAGAATGCCTCATGGAGAACTGTGCAGGTAGTGTAACATGGAGGCTACAGCCCCCCATAGCTTCCCTGGGTCCGCCATGCAGTAGATAGGGTTACTCCCTCAGCATATGGTCACTCCCTCTCCTCCATACCCTTGTTCCCAGTCCTCCATCATGGCTTGCAGTGCATATTGCAGGAGAAAGTGTGGTAAAATTTGCACTCCTTCGAACATAGGTACACCTTGACTACTCTGTGAGGAAAGGCCTACTCAGGTTGAAACGTTGTGTGATTAAAATTATTGCATCTCGGTCACGAATTTTGAGCACTCCTACCTACAACCTACAATGCACTATTGACCCAGTAGCCGAACCTAGTAAACCAGTCCTTGTTCCCCCTACTTTTGATGTACTGTCTGTTCAGGAGTGTGCATCGCATGTGAGTTATTACAGAGGCCTGCCAACTCTCTCAGATTTACTCTGACAGTCACACAATCAATGTCGAGCGGCTCACCTTCATTATGAGTGGTGGATTCAGTTTCACCCATGCTTCTTTCTACTGAAGCAGGTTGTTTATCGTGTGGGATCGTAGCAGGTATGAGGCTTGTGGGGTTAGCTTTGCTTGACCCAATACCTTAAGCCTAGTCATGCACTCTGACCTTCCTACGCCTGGCATGGTTTTGTACTACCCTTGAGCCCCCACGGCATCTTGGCCTAGCACCTCTGAGATCATGCCTGGGATCATACCTTGCTCTTTAACCAGAGTGATTCTTTGCTGTATGTCTGCTCAGGAGTGGCTTCAATGACTGACATGGATGAAGTTTCCAATTAACTCCAGCTGCATGGATAAGCAGACTTGTTTTCGCTCTTGTCAACACACACAGGAATTAACCCATCCTCCTTTAGAGTAGCCACTTCCCTTCCTTGCTCATTGCCTTACAGTTGAGAGATTAAGATAGTTTGTTGTGAGGAAGCACAGTACATGCGAGATGATTTTCAGAACAACCAATCAGATTTGACCTCTGAAATTCCTTTGAGGTACAAGAATGCTGTTCCCCTTTCTCCTGGTGTAGGAGGTCTGGGTAGGAGGCTAGGGTCTGTCATGCCATGGAAATTATTCCGTGGTGTTATTCTGAATAGCGTTCATTGCATCACGGTTTAAGTCCCAACTTGTTTTCAGACTCTGCTAAGAGCGTGAGCTGACGTATTGTCATGTGACTATAGTCTGTTAGCTGATGTGCTTTCATGGTAGGAGACTACCTTAAGGCCATTATTATTTGCGGGTATTAAATTTAGCGAATTTTAGCAAATTTGAAAAATTTTGACCCCGCAAACAATAGTATTAGCAGCATGTGACGTCACATATGTGTGCATTAATTGGAGCGAGTCACAAGCTAGCCACCTACGAAGCGATCTGCAAAGGTAGTTAGCTGTATCAGAGGCTATCCACGAGGCGAGAGCAAGACCTGAGACATCATTCTGAAAAGTGAGTTTGTCCTATCTGTTGCACTAGCCTTTACCAGCAGACTGAGCCATGCTGAGCAGCGTGGTTGCCTCGAACGGATTCAGAGTTGCCAGCAGCTCTGGTGAGTTAAAACGCTAAAATTAATACTCGCCAAATCTGCTACATGCCCAATTCGCTAAAAATTAGTACCCGCAAATAATAGTGACCTTAAGGTATAGGCCTTGTGGTTCACAAAGAGCATTCCATGTAGGTATGCATGGCAAGATGGCATTGTTGCTAAGCAGGCAGTGAAGTTTACATATGAACAACAAGGCACTAGACCTTTTGTATTCATAGTGACCACAGTACATCCTGTTCCCAGATGTTCAAACACCCACGTTTGAAATTATGGACCCAAACAAGTATCATGCATGCAGTAGCCCACAACTTTTAGTACTGCCCGACACTCAAGTGTGATCAAACAATATACACCTACGTGTACCTTGACTCATCCTCAAGGCAGATACCTATTGAACTGAACTGCTGTCTACAAATTAACTGCATGTGCATTGCATCTATCATGGGTTTCCTGTGATCGCACTGTTACCGGTATGTTGTGTAGCTACTTGTCTTACAATCATCTTTCGTGCCTCAGTGCCATCACTTCATAATTAATTTTTGTCTGTGCCATAGAGCCACACCCACTCATTTGCATCACAGCAGCTACCCCAGCTGCTGCTGACGTCCCTAGCTATGCCTGTCTGACAGTGTCTGTGTTCACTGTATAGATAGCCACGCCCACTCTTTGGTATCACAGCTACTGCTGACATACTTGGCTGTCTCTGCAGTGCATCTGTGTTGACTGTGTAGGGAGCTATGTCCTCTGGAGTGTGCTGTAGTGTGATCATGTGATCAGTAAGCAGAGGGCCTAGGGCATGACTTTAACTTTAACCTATTAGCTATACTCTTTGTCTCCTCAGACACTGAGTGTGACTTGTGAGTGGGAGACCGCTACCAGTGCCCCTGCAAGCCTGGCTCAGACTGCCTCAACCCTGGGCCAGTCCACTGTGTTCAGCAGCCATACCTCTCCTGCTTCACCTCCTGGATAGAGGGTGACCCTGGGTCAGTCCACTGTGTTCAGCAGCCAGACCTCTCTTGCTTCCTGAATAGATGCTGCCGTCTCCAGGAGAAGACTAGAGTAGCATGTGGGCATGCTCTCTTTTACTGACTGTCCATGTAACAGGGCAGAGAATGAATGTGGCCTATATTATAACCCACAAAAATACCGAGCGCCTGGGAACGGGACTAAAAATGTACAAGTCATGTGTTTCAGTTACTGCTTGAAAATCAATTGAATTGTGTGTGGTTCTGTACCTCATGAAATGTTTCATACTCTCATAATGTATTGCAAAGATGCAAGTTACTGCTGTATTGTTGCAGGTGTCTGTGAGCTGACCTGTTCTGTAGAGTACTCCTGCCATTTGTAATGTTCCCAACCCTGAGGGAGTGTTCAGTAGCATGTATTATCATCATAATTATGTAACTCTTGAAAATTTGATTTGGATCAGATCCAATCTCCCCGTGTACTCAGAAGAGAATATACCTTGCTTTTGACTTCGAGTTGGGTGGAATCCGATGTTACCTTAACATTGTTTCCTCCTAAGAAGACGTGTACTGTCCTCATTAACCAAATTGATTTCTGAAAACTAACATAGGTTCCTCTGTCAGTTTCCCTGAGTCGAGATTGGTTTCCACTTGTCATTACAAGAAGAGAGCCTCACAGTGAATCATCCTGTGATGTGCATGAGGACTCGAGTTTCTTCTGACATTGAGCCTCACGGTGAATCATCCTGTGATGTGAGGAGTTTCTTCTCACATTCAATTTGAGCCTCATGGTGAATCATCCTGTGATGTGAGGAGTTGAGCCTCATGGTATAAATCATCCTGTGATGTGAGGAGTTTCTTCTGACATTGAGCCTCATCCTGAGATGTGGGGAGTTCCTTCTGACATTGGAGGCAAGCCTACTGGCTGCCATACTCTTACTGGAGACCCCCCCTGCAGGAAGCTGCCCTTCAAGCAATGGGAAACTACAGTCACATGACACACAGTGACGTAGCACTCCAACCGTCACTCTTACCCGAGCATGCGTACATAATTATGATCTTCAAATAGGTCTGAGAATCAACCCACAAATATTTGAATTTGCCCCCCCCCCCCCCCCCCCCCCCCCCCCCCCCCCCCCCCCCCACACACACACACACACACACACACACATGCACACACTTGAGAAATGTCATAATCAGATTCTTCTTGAAATTGGGGCAAATGATGGATTCGAAGGGTACGCATTTTTGTGTGATTCATGTGAATTCATCATTCATTGATCTGTGGCCACTAGTTGTGAACCATAATTATTCAGGGTATATAGGAGAGAGGCAGTTTGCCAACTTCGCAGTTATTGTCTCATGGTTGCACGGTTCCCTTAGCCTCGTTCCCAGGTCCATACCACTTTCGGTGCAGCGCATGGACTGGGAACGAGGCTATTGTTTTCAGCTGCAATATCAAGCAAGGTAGAATTGGGAGAATAGCTAGAATTACAAAAGCCTGCACAATTTAAAGGTTAGGGATCGGGGATAAAAATTAATCTCAAACACAATCATGCTTAACATATTATATAGAGCCCATATGACCATGAATTTGTCTGGTGTGAGAAAACATCAGCCTTAACTTTCATGATATCTGTTGCGATTATCAGCATATAGAACCAGAGCTATAACCCACAACTCAAATTAATTAATGCACAAATATTGCACCCAAACAAAATGCAATAAAAAAACATGCATGCATGCCCACCATAATTTTGAACATGCATGGTCCAAAAATTTTCAGCATGCAGCTCCTGAAATACATTAAAACTCTTGCCTAGTTACGAGGGGCAAGTAATTTTGACTAGATATCTGGTTCGTGAGGGGTTCAATTAATGTGCATAATGGTATTATCCTACTATTGTTGTGCACTGAATTGTATATGTACCCATCCACATGAAGTTCAACAAGTAAAGTTTGTAAAACGGTGTAATTGTGGGGTGCTGAAGATCCAGTAGCACAAACAACCTGTACAAAAAATGGAAAAAAACCCATCAACAGTAACGATACTATACAGTCATAATAACAATGGTCATACTATAATAATTGTAGTCATAAACAATAATTATCGACACTACAAAACCTAAAGATGTATCAATGGCATCTACAAACCCAGTGCGTTCTTAACTTGTTCAGCAAGTGCTGTGTGTTCTGCATCAATCAACAGTTCAATGAGGTTTCCCCAGGTGGCGTCCGGACTGTCAAACCAGAGCCTGAAGATCTCTTGACAGCAGATGACGGAACCATTCCGTTTGTGTGCATGGTCAGTTTCAATGCATTCGACTTTTCGTGCGTTTGGATCGAGATCCATGAGAATTCCAATGTTCTTCCAGTCTGGAGCGATGGTCTTGATGATCTCCACTTTGTCCCCTCCAGTGGTCTTCAGCCTCATCAGCTGGGCCATCCTGGGCTTGGTGTCTACAAAACAGAGCACAGATACATCTGGAGTGATGGTAGCTAAACACATGTTGTCCACAGCCTACTGCATGCATGTATTTCAGCATCAGACAGTTCATGATCATGCCTACCCATGATGATTTGGGATCCACCGCTGGGAGGTGACTGGGTTGTTGTACCAGAGGTAGTTGCATCTGAGGAAAAAAACACATCTTTATCACTATGCAGTACAGGTGTATCGTTAGAGTTTGTTCAACACATACCAAGTGGGTCAAGTGTGGAGGCCTGCAGTGGTGGGGGAGAAGGTGGAGGACAGACTGCTCCTCTCTGTGGAGATGATACTGCATGTGCAGATGGGAACAATACATGATGTCTACAGTCTATAGTGCATGTCTTACAGCACCAAATACTTCGATACAATCACACCTACCCGTGATGACTTGGGATCCACCGGGACTGGGAGATGATCGGGTTGCTGTACCAGAGGTGGTTGCATCTAAGGAAATCCGGGAAGAAACCATTTTTAATAGCCACCTTGTACACCCAGAAAGAATCACAGAATTCACTATTCCTACATTGTGACATCCACTAATTTCAGGAAGAATGATCATGAGCTATTTACTCACTTGAAGCTCTACTGGAGCCAAACCACACCATGTGCTGCTCTGTCAGCATGGTGCAGACCTCGGCAGGATTCCTGGAGCATGTCATCAGTGTGTGGCTGCTGTCAACCACGGTAGCGTGGGGGGGAGTAGTGGTGTCAGAATGCTCGCAGCAGAGGAAAGCATCCTGCGGGACTGAATTATTGTAATTCAGTGTGGTGGATGCCTTGCGTAACCCCGCCATGATGGTATCACGAATCTGTGGACACACTTTCGAACAGAGTGCTGCAGGTGCATTTTTGGGAAGCTTCAGACTGACCTGGAAATAGGTTGAAAAGGAGTCGGTCAAGACAATCTTCCCGGGAAGACCCCCTGGAACCTGGAACTCGATTGTGTTTCGGTCAACTTTCACTGGGGATAGATCAGAATTCAAGAGTAGCTTCCACTTTGCCTCGGACAGAAGGTAGGATGCTAGAGCACAGAAGACTCCGACTAAAGGACTGTGGGGGAAGTAGAGCAGCAGAGAAGGAACACTGCCACTAGGAAAGAGGAGAGCCAGATCGTCTGCTACCGGTAGAAGACATGGCATGATGTATTCCTCCTCAGAGATCTGGGACACAATCAGGAGCTTTTTGAAAAGCTTCAGCAGTTCCTCTGGACCAAAAACACCTGGAACGTAGTGGGATGCAAACTCCTTCTTGCTAAGCAATTCTAGGGTTACAATTCCCTGATTGTGAAACTTCCGCAGCTTACCAACGGTTGGTGTAAGCTGACTCGGATCAGCTGGTGACTTGTGGCAGTGCTCCACTAACTCCGTTATCTTGGCAAGGAGCACCATGGGATCACAAAACACGACCTCAGGAAGTACGTCCTTGTAGTAGAAGAGGATGTTGAGGCCGTGAAGATACTCCAAAGCTTCCTCGAATGACTCTTTATCGAAATGAAATCTTTCAGCTGCTGCGAAGCATTCGGCTTTGGTAAGCACACCTCGTCCAAGCTCCAGCATGAGCTCTTGAAGCGCAAGCTCCATGGCATTCCATCGAAGAGGGATTTGCCTTGGTTTCACATGTGATCTCTCAACTATCAATCTCCTTAGCTTGGCAGCAAACTCCTTCTCCTGTGGCCCTGGGTTTTTCACATTCAAAGGGAAAATGAGCTCTTTGAACTCTTCACTGCAGAAGATGGCATCCTCCCGAACTGCAGGAAGCAATATTTCGCAAATCTTGAGATTTTTCTCCTCTCTTGATTCTGGGCTCTGATTCTCGAGGTCTTTGTGGGTACCTATGAAGATTGTGTTGGGACAGAGGCCTTCCTCTGACTGGGATGCCTGTGCCTGTATCACTCGCATGCAGTGTTTCAGAATTTGCTGGTTGGTGTAGGCTGAGTGATAAGGTGTGCCCACGAGGTTACCATTGTCGTCGTAGTACTCGATAAGTGGGTGGTCGCTAAGACTCTCGCTGAGCTTGATGGTGAACATGGAGGCTGAAGTACCACGCATGAAGATGGGGAGTACCTCGTGAAACTGGGGTTGTCCCCCAGTGTCAATGAGAAGGATTCGATCGGGTCTAAAACTCTTCTTTCCCCAGTGTGGTGATCTCTCAATGCGTCGAAGTAGTTCTTTCTCTGCAGAAGTGGAGACTGAGGATGCTTCTTCACGTGTCATGGAAGATGCACTTGCACCCTCTTTGGGGGAAGGTGAGACTGCTGTAGGGTGAGGACCACCAGTTTGTGGCTGGAAGGTTCCTGGTGCTGTGGACGATGAGGAAGAAGCTGCAGAGGTTTTAGCATTCCTGGAATGGGAAAGCTTCGATGGAAGCATTGTGGCCGTGTCTGCGATGGTCTGTGATAAGTTGTCACGTGTTACTTTAACCCACTGCTCATCTCTCATTTCTGCCCTAGTCGCTCTCACCGGTCGTGTAGCACACGGTGTGCTACGGCGCACAGAGGGTGGCTCCTCATCCATGATGAGTGCTACAGTATGACTTTTCCCTGTGCCGGCTGCACCAAAGATGAGCGCTTTGATGTCCCTTGCCTCCACATATCCATCCTTCATTGCCTCATCGAATACCTCCTTGGACCTCGCTACAAGATAGGAAGCAACTTCATACATTGCACTGGGTGGTATAGAGTCATGTGTGCACTACATTCAATATGGTAATATGTGGCTGCTGACAGCATACACACTTCATACATTGCACTGGGTGGTATACAGTCATGAGTACACTACATTTGTAACGGAAGTTACCCTAGTTACCCAATGCTACCCCAAGCATTTGGACAGTAATTGGACTATAATTGTAGTATAGACAGTATGGAGTCATGCATTGTTTAGACTTGTTATAAAAAGCACATTGTGTACTGTCAGACAGAGTTGCATTGAAGTTGATGAACTCAAAGTGGTTGCTATGCCAAAATTATAGCGAAGCAAAGTTCGCACACTAGGACCTCCGCCCGCAACACATTCAATATGGTAATATGTGGCTGCTGACAGTATACACACTTCACTACCAAATTGAGCAGAGAATACAACTATAAAAGGAGTAAGTCTAACACATACATAAGCACATGCAACACAGAGACACAGTGCAAGTAGCATGCATTTTGGTAATATACAGTAGTCCCCTGAAAGAGCACTCGTGCACGTGTGGTGCACCTTACATGCTCACTGAACAGAGGTGGATGCTGTTTCGAGTGTTTCTGCATTCACTCCCAAAAAGAGCATAGCAGCGTGTGTGTGTCAGAGCCATGTCATCTACATCACAGGAGTCACTAGCACTGTCATCTGTTCTTCATGCTCACTGTCAAGTTCAGGGATGGCACTACTCACCAAGTCGTACCATCAAGCGCTTGATGAGGTCCCATGTGAGTGATTGAGGTCCCGTGTATACAACATAGATATGACACGGGTGCACAGACTCAGATTTCCAGCAAGCAAAAGTTCTTACCCCTGATACACATAGCGCTTGACGAATGCGCTCAATTTTTGTCTGTCACATGAGGCTCAAGGCTGGTGCAAGGGTGAGAGTTCATTTGAGTAAACGTTAACCCTATACAGGAAATTGAGCCGTAAGTGGGGGGTGGGTGTTCTTTTGGGGGTGGGTGCTCTTTCGTGAGACTACGGTATACACAATGTGCACACAATACATGTACCAAACTGAAGTGTGGGTGTAACATCGGGCCACGTAAAATATCATGCATCATGAGAGCTGGGAGACACAGTTAACCCTTTGAAGCACACTCGCAATGCTCAGACAACCTTGGTCCAACCGTGATTGTTATGTATTAAACACACACAATACACTGACACCACTATACTAACAAAACCACACACAAGTGCAGCACACACACAATCACACCCACATTAGAATATGCACACATTCTCACACACATAATACATGTACACAACTAACATACAACTGAACCATTGTTCAAAGCTTTACCCATTGCTAAATGAGCTAATTAACTCTGGTTCCAGGTAAAGTTTGTCAGGGTCATGTCAGGACAGTGAAGCACCGAACTGACCAACAGCTCTAGCAACAGAGTTACACAGGCAGACATCCTGGCATGTAAAGACACCTCATGCTCAAAATGCTTACAGGTTTCCCATCCTGATTGGGAAGGTGTTTACACACCATGAATATGCCACCAATCTTCCCAAGTGAGCAAGGAACTAGCTCAAGCTTACTGACCCTGATACAGATGGGGCTAACAGTGGGCCTGGGTAGGATGACTGTACAGGAAAATGTGTATAAGGAAATACCTTAACGTCACTATTATATGTGGGTACTAGTTTTAGCGAATTAATCGTGGGTACTATTATTACCACTACTCTGAATCAGTTCAAATGGCAACCGCACTGCTGGTGGCTAGTGCAACAGGTAGGGCAGACTAATCATGCCTCAGGTCTTCCTCTCACCTCGTGGATATGCATCCACCAGCTCATACTATACAGCTAGCGTCATTCCCATACGACCCAGGCTGCTTTGTATGGTAGGCGGCTAGCTTATGGTTCATCCCAATTAAGTACTTGTAACGTCACATACTGCGAATGATATAGTTTACGGGTATAAAACTCACAGAATTTGCTAAATTAGTACCGCAAATACTTAAGAGACTCTACCATTCAAGGGAGTTTATTCTGCGAAGTGTCACCAAAAGTAAACTGGTCACCCAATGGGATTAGACTCAAGACATTCTGATTAACAGATCAACACACCTACCACTGAGCCATGCAGACCCCTCAGCAGAGGAGTGCAACACTGGGCTACTAGTAGACCAGTCTACAGGCATTAACATACACTATGCTATTCACACTTAGTGAGAATGCATCATGGGAAAAGAACTGATTAGCAGAGAAGCTTGCCAAACAGAACTAGGTGAAGAATATGGTGGGATTGTAGCCTTGTTCCAAGGCGCTCGGTAATTGGGGAGCTCTTCTCCCCAATTACCGAGCACCTGGGAATGAGGCTAGGCTGAAGAGTGCTGTTACATAAGGATGTGTGAAGATAAAAATAAATATTTTACCTGAGACGTCAACTGGCGTCAAAGGAGTGTGTTCAGAATTAGATTCCTGGACCAGTTATCCTTAGCATCTTTTACTGTCGTGATCAAAACGGCCAAGTACCAATAGTTGGCCATCAACTACTTGATTCAGTATCAAACATGTCACATGATTCACACCCGTCACATCCGTACCTTTGATATATTTGGCAGTGATCTCCTCTGCCTGGTCGTCGAGGTCCATCCCCCGTAGAGCTCCAGCCACCCCCTTCCAGGAGGGGGTTGGGTAGTATCTGACGTAGTAGTCTACCACGGCCTCCATTCTGTGATGATCACTCTGGTAGAGGCTATCAATGATCTCCTCCCTCTTAGAGTCTGGCACACCAAGCCAGAGACCTAGGTCCTCCCAGCGGTGCTCTACCTCCTTCACCACCTCCATGAGGTTGTCAGTGGTGAGGGTGGGGTCAGCTGGGTGGGGAGACAACATGGGGGAGATATGGCGATGTTGTAATCCTGTTTTATAAACAAAGTCAATCCAGGAAAAGTCAGCTTCACAGGCAGAATCCAAACACAAGCAGACACAATGGATGGGTACCTACAGTGACTAAGTGGGCAGGTGGCAGGTGGGGGCACAGTAATTATTGGTGACTTTGAATCCCAACATCGGACATCACACTATTGCATTGAGTATGTCCCTTGTATTAGTGCAGTGCACTATAACAATGTACTTGGAGAGGGTCATGGTACTGGTGTGCTAACAAACTATACTATCAATACTTGGTCAGACTGTCACCAGCAGAGAACTTCAATTCTGAAATGTTTCGACTACTCTTTGATAGTCTTCTTCAGTCAGTAATGCACAGCTCTACTGGTGACAGTCCGACCAAGTATCCATAGTATAGCACTATAATGATGAATCCACACACAGGGGAAACAAAAAGGCTGGGTAATGCAAAGCAATCATGTATTATGGGAATTCTGTGGAAACTGACTGTAATGGGACGTGAATGTACCGTACGTCTGTATCTTCAGTTACTTCCCACTGTGAGTATTTTACAAGTGTGTTGTAGTAAATCATGTCTCTTGCATGGCAACCATAGGTACATGTATACTAGCCATGCATGGAGTATACACAAGTAAGCCAGTGAGTAGACCCTCTATTAGTGTGCACACCGCACAACACAAGTCTGACTACAGGTAGTCAAGAAATGCACATACCATTTGGCAAGTACTGTTTAGCCATAGCTACTGCTCTCTCCTCTCCCTTCTCGTACAGTACTTGAGCCAGCTCCTCCCAGGAGGGCACTGGGGCAGTGTCGAGCCAGTACCCTCCCACAGCATGGCTCTTCTCCTTCTCTGTGGATGACTGCTGCTT
Organism: Axinella damicornis; assembly: GCA_963931865.1. NCBI lineage: Eukaryota > Metazoa > Porifera > Demospongiae > Axinellida > Axinellidae > Axinella > Axinella damicornis. The sequence continues at coordinate 5,417,879 of OZ007512.1, forward strand.
GAATTCCTGTAGCTTGGAGTCTGGGATGAGTCTTCGGGCCACCCTCTCCCAGTGTCCCACCTCCCCCATCACCTCTGCCACATTCTCCACAGTGAAGGTGGGGTCTGAGGGAGAGACACAAGCAGAAGGGGAGGACAGTGAGGAGAACAGCAAATAAACAATGTTGTGGTCACCATCAGTTAATCCACTCCATGTTAAGTCAGCAGAAACACCTGGAAGCATCTGATAACATTCAATCGGGTAATGACAGTAATTTGCACTAGAATGACCATAATTCACATGGCAATTGGCTCACAGAACACAGTTGCAGTGATCTATGTTGTACATGAGTTGGGGATAGCTTGAGCACATGGTTGGATTGTACTATAGGGAATTGGACATGCAACATAAGAGAATTGGTAACAGTCACCCATGAACGTAGTACAGAAACACTGTAGTTTACATACACACTGATGGTACTGATGAGCAAAACACGCTGATTCTCATGGTGGATATGAGGGTAAAGAAGTGTGGCAGTAATCCTGAATTCATAACACAATGTGAAGTACACCAAGGTACAATAGCCATGCATGGAGTATACAATTACTACACAAGTAGGCCAGTGAGTATTGGTGTGCATCCATTACACCACAGAAATTGCACAGTACAAGGGATTGTCATTGCCATAGCAACGGAAAACTGGAACTTTATTTTAGGTCTTCTGTGGCCATGGTAACCACTCCAGGAGTGACAGAAACAGAAAAAACTAGAATACACACGTGCTGTAGTACGTATACTGAGGCAGTATCGCAATGGTGGAGGGTACACATACAAACCCTACAAACATAAATACTGCCTTGTGCATTAACAGCAGGGCCATAGGAAGTGGTACGGGCCGTATGCTCATGGCTGCACCAGTTTAGACCTGATCTTGGTCTCCTTCCCAGATTACATGCATGTACCAGATTACATTACATGTCTGGGGATTAGACTACTACACATGCACATGCCTATCTTGTTACTCCGTGTGTGTATGCGCAGCAGGGGTAGAGTGATTGCCGTGTCCGTCAGTCTGTCTGTTTGTTTAGTACACAAAAACAGCTGCATTTTGAGAGGTGAATGCACTATTTTCGTCAATTCACAGACCAGAGATCCACTCGAGTGGCTGAAAAAAATGTTGAAAATGTTCTCTGTCTAGATTATCGAACAAAACCAGACCTCGATTTCATGGTAGGCTTAATGCGTGTCGATGTTCATACAGTGCACAATCTGCGCAATCCGGTAGTTAGAGCATACAGTCCATGCAATTCGATCATTGGCGATCCCCTGCAAGCAGCGCACGGGGTAAGGCTCTACTGGGGCACTCTTGTTTGTGTATAGAATTGGTGAGGCCCTCCACCAACCTGCATGACATTGTTTACCAAGTGTGGATTTCGAAAGTTTTACTGTCCCAACATGTCTCATCCTATTCCTTTCAAGTTGTGCTCCATTCAGCTCGCCTATCTACCTACACTATTTTGATACGTGGTTTGGGTTGGGTCTACGTAAATACCATATAGCATACGGATACTAACATGCATGGAGTATACACAAGTAAGCCAGTGAGTAGACCCTCTATTAGTGTGCACACCGCACAACACAAGTCCGATTACAGGTAGTCAAGAAATGCACATACCGTTTACAATTGGCAAGTATCGTTTTGTCTTTGCCAGTGCTCTCTCCTCTCCCTCCTTGTACAGTACTCGAGCCAGCTTCTCCCAGGAGGGATCTAGGTGAGTGTTGACCCAGTACCCTCCCACAGCACGGCTCTTCTCCTTCTCTGAGGATGACTGCTGCTTGATTTCCTGTAGCTTGGAGTCTGGGATAGAGAGTGCTTGGGCCACCCTCTCCCAGTGTCCCACCTCCCCCATCACCTCCGCCACATTCTCCACAGTGAGGGTGGGGTCTGAGGGAGAGACACAAGCAGAAGGGGAGGACAGTGAGGAGAACAGCAAATAAACAATGTTGTGGTCACCATCAGTTAATCCACTCCATGCCAAGTCAGCAGAAACACCTGGAGGCATCTGATAACATTCAATCAGGTTATGGCATGATTGTACACTATACCTCCCTATAGTGTCAGTAATGTGCACTAGAATGACCATAATTCACAATGGCAATTGGCTCACAGAACACAGTTGCAGTGATCTATGTTGTACATGAGTTGGGGATAGCTTGTAGCACATGGTTGGATAGTACTACAGAGAATTGGACATGCAACATAAGAGAATTGGTAACAGTCACCCACGTAGTACGGAAACACTGTAGTTTACATACGCACTGATGGTACTGATGAGCAAAACACGCTGATTCTCATGGTGGATATGAGGGTAAAGAAGTGTGGCAGTAATCCTGAATTCATAACACAATGTGAAGTACACTAAAGTACAATAGCCATGCATGGAGTATACAATTACTACACAAGTAGGCCAGTGAGTATTGGTGTGCATCCATTACACCACAGAAATTGCACAGTACAAGGGATTGTCATTGCCATAGCAACGGAAACATGGAACTTTATTTTAGGTCTTCTGTGATAACCACCTCAGGAATGATAGAAACAAGAAAACTAGACTTGGAAACACTTACACACATGCTGTAACCCATGCAATAACACATTCTCACAGAACAACACAAATACACACCGGTCTCCTGCAAGCAGTGCACGGGGTAAGTGCTCTACTGGGCACTTGTGTTTGTGTACAGAATTGGTGAGGCCCTCCACCAACGCTGCATATGACGTTGGTTACGAAGTGTGGTTTTGGAAAGCTTTACTGTCCCAACATTTAACATTTCTCATCCTATTCCTTTCAAGTTGTGCTCCATTCAGCTCACCAAAATTTGATACTGAGCATGAAATATTCATGCCAAAGTATAGTCGTGTCAGACATACCATTCATTCTAATAATAAGTCTGTGGCTCAACAAGTGATATCCACTCAACATTCAGAGCTACCACAAAGTTGAGGGCACCCTCACAAACAACCATGTGGAAGGATGGCACAACAAACTCAACTGGTTGTTGGAAAAATTGGATTGTAGTGAAGTATGACTGGGACGAGAAGGAGGGTCCAACTCAGCATTATAGCCACAGAACATGTCCCTTCAAACCGCAGCAATCAATCGTAGTTGGACACTCCTTCTCACTATGGGTTCCTGGTACTAGCAAGTGCATTGTTTATTCTGCAGTAATTTACTTATACTAAAATGATGAGGGGGTATTTCTGTCAGTACTGGCGTTAGGTCAATAAAATAGTAGTAGACACACTGGGAGAGGACGAAACGAGAGTAGATCAAATGGGAGTACATCCTTACAATCATCTCCATGTGTGTGGTCGTGCACATGTTGATATGGGGCATGCTCGCAGGAATGTCACCTCATGTCAGGAAGGACTTATACACTGTACAAGAATGTGGATACACTGATGGAGTCACATGACTTACCTAGGACAGGTTCAGCATAATGCCGGATTGTGTCAGCAACTCTGGTTTGGTTTTTGTCGCATAATGTCCAAATAAGCCTCCTCCAAGATGGCTCCCGACCTACAGCTGCCCCACCACCACCAAGCCAACACTCCACCACTGCCCGGAGACGTTCCTCATTACTAGTGTCATGGAGTTGTTCGATTTCACCATACTTGCCACTTGGGATGAGATGTCGACCCAGAACTGTCCACGGCACTCCCTGCACAGCCTCACAGACACTCTCAACCGTCAGTGGTGGAGCTGAAGTGGAGAGGGAGGGAGAACAGTGTGAAACAAACGGAATGTTACAAACTCCACCTCTCTATTCTGACAACCCAGACCCAACCAACCCAACACAGATTACTTCCACAGTACAAATCTCCAGTGATCCAAGTTCTGTCTAGCTTGCACCTCCTGACTTAGTGTCACAGGCCAGACTATGACCACGCCCACTCATCAACAACACAGTGTGGACTAGTGAGGTCAGACTCCCACACACAGGCTTGTGTGACACATTAGCCACCACGCCCGCTCATCAACAACACCGTGTGAACTAGTGAGGCCAGACTCCCACACACAGGCTTGTGTGACACATTAGCCACCACGCCCACTCATCAACAACACAGTGTGAACTAGTGAGGTCAGACTCCCACACACAGGCTTGTGTGACACATTAGCCACCACGCCCACTCATCAACAACACAGTGTGAACTAGTGAGGTCAGACTCCCACACACAGGCTCAGTGTGTGACACATTAGCCACCACGCCCACTCATCAACAACACAGTGTGAACTAGTGAGGCCAGACTCCCACACACAGGCTTGTGTGACACATTAACCACCACGCCCACTCATCAACAACACAGTGTGAACTAGTGAGGTCAGACTCCCACACACAGGCTTGTGTGACACATTAGCCACCACGCCCACTCATCAACAACACTGTGTGAACTAGTGAGGTCAGACTCCCACACACAGGCTTGTGTGACACATTAGCCAGCACGCCCACTCATCAACAACACAGTGTGAACTAGTGAGGCCAGACTCCCACACACAGGCTTGTGTGACACATTAGCCACCACGCCCACTCATCAACAACACTGTGTGAACTAGTGAGGTCAGACTACCACACACAGGCTTGTGTTATTATAGCCACCACGCCCACTCATCAACAACGCAATGCGGCCAGACTCCCACAAACATCAACAACAGATTGACCCCACTCCACAAAGAGATAAATAAGGGATCACGCCCACTCATCAACAACACATGTACTAAGGCAAAATATCCAAGTTAATTTGGTGATGATGAGCTCCACATATCAAACAGTGAGTTCAAGCGTTTGTACTATGACTAGGGGCAAAAACATTTTCCCCCAAAATTCTAGGGGATTTAGTGATGGCCTGTCACATTCCATGTACCTCACAAAAAACCTAAGAAACAAGGGGAAATGCCATTAACCAGCCTCAGTCCCATCCCATTTATAACAAAAATGTAGAATTTAGGGATGGGATGGGACTGAGGCTGGTTAATGGCATTTCCCCTTGTTTCTTAGGTTTTTTGTGAGGTACATGGAATGTGACAGGCCATCACTAAATCCCCTAGAATTTTGGGGGAACTTTTTTTTGCCCCTAGTTTGTGCACTTTTTTGAGCGCATGAAATGTGTAGCTTATTATCACTTAGCTTAGTTAGGAAGGAGGCTGTAAGGGTACCCTGAGTCGCAGGAACTTTTGTAGGAATTGGACTAGAGGAGTATCATTAGAAGTTTCTCATAATTATGGTCAAAGAATGCATTTTGTGTCACTAAATTTACTGTTATCATAACTTTGTAAGTGCTATATACTTGAGATGCCCACTTGTACACACTTCTTATGAAATCTTGTTAATTGGGAAACATAGCAACCAATTAGCAGAGTGCAGTGTCTTTCATGTATACAACTGCTCCCTTGGTCTTTGCAAAGTACACTGAAAGGTGATGCATGTCACTAGTTCAACCCACCAAACACCCACCACAGGGTGGCACTATGTTAATGAATAAACCTTTTGGTTTGCAATTATCAACAGGTTGCTGTATGGGGATGATGGATGTGGACCTTCTGCTGGGCATTGAGCAGGCTTTGATGCTTCATTTTGATGATATTGTTGCATGCCCATGTTGCTCTAGCTAGTTGTGATCAACGTTTATAGTCTTTGCAGGGAGGTGGTGGGGCCTCATCAGATCATAGAGCTCGATGTCAACAGTCATAATCATAGGTCTCGTACTTGCAATGGCTCCACGTAATTAAGTTCAAAACTCCAGCCTCACAGTACTGGTCAGTATTGGTACATGTTCTGCACTGTAGCTACGTCATGAAAAGAAAGCCACGCCCCCATGATGGCACAGTCACGATAGATCTTGACAAGAACAGGTTGGTTGAAAGCTCTCTCAGTGGTAGTGACCCACCAGATGATGGATTGATAAGGATTCAGTAAGTGTGTCAGACGCAGTTATCACAAGCAAAAGAACACAACATGTGCTTGCATGTGAACTGCGCATGCGCAATTGGCATGACCTTTGACCTTTGAACGCGTGACCTCTGGTTGCCATGCCTCATTGCAAAATGGCGTCGTAGCTAAAACTGCTGTTCTTGCCAGTTCGCAGACAAAAGGGCTCAAAGACTCTACTATGGCGAAAGCGGTGTTATTCTGTGCTTGAATGAGCTCAAGGACTGCTTCCGTTGGTGAGCTATGCTTGACTATGAGAAAGAAGAAAGAAGAAGAAAGAAGATGACGAAATCGGAATTTTTCAGCGACTTGTTTCTCGACTCCCGTGTACTCTAAGGTACGTTTGCGAGTGTTTTTGTGAACTTCTAGGCAGTGTCATTCTGTCTGCATGCTTGGTTTGGGGGTTGTAGCTTCTTGGACTGTTTTCCTGCTAGTGCATCAGTATGGTAAATTCAAATTTCCTTGGCCATCCCTAAATAGAGAACGCTATCCTGTTCTCTGATACCTCAGCATGTGATCATCATAGCCTGATTAGGTGAATAGCACATGAATATTGTACCATGGTGAGTGAATGCTCTACTCCACTCTGGGTATCCATGACTACACTGAACACCTGCAGCACTGTAGTGGGGCCAGTGAGGGAAAGCAACATACTAAACAGCAACTTCATTAGTAGCAATCCAAGGGTTTCACAGTGCAGTGTGCGTGTATCAGCCAGGAGCCTAGTCTCGTGCCCAGACCACACCCCCCCCCGAGGGGAGAGACGTCTCTCTCCTCGGGGGGTGTGGTCTGGGCACGAGACTACCAGGAGCCTAGAGCATAGATCCTGGGACGAGGAGCTTAAGGTTACGGGATACTTGTGCACGCGCCGTGCGAAATGTATTGGGAAATCTATACTTAAGCTCGCTAACCAAAAATCTCTGGTACGAAGAGCGTGAGCAACTTGATTCTGGCGGTGGAGGTGTGCAATCACAAGATGCAGGGCATGACGGAAGCTTTTTTTGATAGCATAATCCCTGGCAAATTTATCTGCTGTCTCGCTCAAGAAAAGCGGCAAATACGGCTTTTTGATGAACTGAACTGCTTGTTTTTGCACGGCTATACAGCGTATCGGTAAAAGCTTCCGTCATGCCCTGCACCTTGTGACAGCGCACCTCCACCTCCAGAATCAAGTTGCTCATGCTTTTCGTACCAGAGATTCTTGGTTAGCGAGCTTAAGTATACATTTCCCAATACACTTCGCACGGCGCACGCACGAGTATCCCGTAACCTTAAGACTTTGTGTTGTAACTGTATTGTGCATTGGAACATCGATTGGCTAGAGCCCTAGTCTTGACCTCAGGTGAAACCCTCCCATAGCCACTACAATAGGCTGTGACTGTGGTCACCATTGGTGACCGCCCGCCCGTGAAATTGTCCCAATTAATGCTGATAGCACTTTTGCAATCGTGAATCTTGCCAGTAACAGACATAAGTATACAGTACCAAGAGCGCATGATGACATCATCAGTATTAATGCGGAATTTTACAGGGTACCAGCAGAAGGTTGGGTTGCCTCGAGTTGCAATTCTACAAGTTGCACACATTAACCTCCTGCTTGGTCCAGTGCTGTGCTCTATGCAGAGTGCAGTAACAATCATTTACATTTTTGGTGCTAACATACTGATCTGGGTACGTACACTGTTCACAATATAATTTGGTGTTAATATTCATTACGTAATTGGAACTTACAGTTACGTGCATAGTACTTTGTACGGGCAAAACAAGAGTGCATGATGACATCTGACTTGACTTGACTTGACTACCCTTGAGGGGTTTACCAAGATGGTGGCTAATGAGGGCCAGGAGAAGGCAGAGCCTACTGAACCAGGTCCCCCGGGACCGACGGTTTTACATCCCCTCCGAAGGATGCGGTGTGAACTATTTCAGGAGACACACCTTCAAGAATGCACCTACTCATTTTTTGGGGTCAACTCCTAGGAGAGAAAGAAAATCTCCTATGGCAATAGTGGGACTCGAACCAGCAACCTTTCGATTAGCAGTCGAATACTTTTTTCCATAAAAAACAATGATGTCATCATGCGCTCTTGGATAAAAGGATACCTATGTTCATAATCGTGGTATTTCATGGTCGCCTTGAATCTGGTGTCCATCAAAATCCTAGAACGAATTAATGCCCAAATTAATGCCTATGTGTTGCCAGTCCCTCTGTCCATCCCAGACTATGAAAACATGGCCCTCGAAGGGAGCTCTGCACAAGCACGGCATGCATAGAGTGCACACTCCATGTTGTGACAACGTACGTTGTGGTACGATCTCTAGCCTCGTTCCCAGACTGTTTGGTGTGGGAATGAGGCCAACAGGAGATTTAACCTGATCCTGCACCACATGTGACAAGAGCTTGACAAGGTGAGGTGGAGCAAGTAATGACAACAATTGAACTCACAAGCAGTAAAATGTATACCATTTTGTGCACAGCATGCCATAATCACAGAACCAGCCATGGCCTGGATGTACGCTAACCTATTGCCCTACTTCCTGCCAGTAGTGCTGGGCGATACCCAGTACCTGGTATCGTTACTGATACCAGGTTCCAGGATTGTGGTATCGAGTACTGAGACTGGTATCGGTCGATACTGAGTACTGTACATGTGTGGCCAGGGCACGTCCTAGAAGCAAAGTCTGACTCCGAGTCTGACCTAAACCAAGAGTATCGAACTCTCTATAGGCTAACATTGAATGTATGCGGAAAGTAACGTGACATCCAGTATGGTGCACGTGATCCACATGGACTCGACTATCCATCAACTATTGTACTCCCCGAGTTTACTTGCTGCACACACGCCTTGATCGTCGAGTCAGAGAGGCTAGCTAGCTGTGGTACGGTAGCCATGGCAGGTAAGATTGTGTTTTTGACATTAGCACCATACCGGATGTCACGTTACTTTCCGCATACATTCAACGTTAGCCTATAGCAAGTTTGATACTCTCTTCTTCTTCAGTATACACTCTTGCCTATACCCATAGGCCTAGGCCTTGTATATATAAGAGAAGATTCTGTCTTCAACCCACTAATGAGTACATGTTACTCTTCTTTGACGAAATTATCATGTTGAGATCATCATTAATGAAGGGGGGTTGTATTGAGATTGGTATCCGTATCAGTATCGGCAACAGTGTATAATAATAAGAAGAGAGTATCGAACTCGCTATAGGCTACGTTGAATGTATGTGGAAAGTAACGTGCCATCCAGTATGGTGCACGTGATCCACACGGACTCGTCAACTATTGTACTCCCCGATATGGCCGAGTTTACTTGCTGCACGCACGCCTTGATCATCAAGTCAAAGAGGCTAGCTAGCTGTGGTACGGTAGCCACGGCGTCTATGTCAGGTAAGATTGTTTTTGACGTTAGCACCATACTGCATACATTCAACGTTAGCAAGAGTTCATAATGAACTCTTGACGTTAGCCTATAGCGAGTTCGATACTCTCTTCTTATTATTATACACTCTTGGTATCAGCCAATACCAGCACAACAGTACTTGGTATCGGTTTCAAAATGTGGTATCGCCCAGCACTACCTGCCAGACCAATATCCACTTTATATATCCTGAGCATTCGTTGGGGGCTTTGGGGGGGGATTTTCTGGGAGGCACCAATTTTGGGTGGGGCAAATTTTCCAAGGACACTGCATTCTGAGGTAAGTCACCGGCCCTCTTAGGTCTTGAAACAGAGTCTGGTCAGGCAGTTATTTCATGGTAATACTGTAGACTGGCCTCGCACTCACCTGTGGTCGCTTTCTCAGCCATAGCGAAGACTGCGCAGCTATAATTTCCGACACACCCAGCTATATACCAATCAACAACCTCGCTCCCGGGCCCAGACGTGAACCGACATTGGAATCAGGTAGTCTATTAGGGTGGAGTTTGATAAGCACGTGTAGCTGATACTGGACAGACATGACAGAGCGGTGCAGTGCAGCGGGATCTCATTGCGATCACGAAGACAGGACAGATGGCAAGGTTAATCAGTCGGTAGCTAGACCATACTACGTGTTAATTCTCGTCCCCAGACCCTCCATGCATGCGTGGTTGGAGTACGCGTGGAGGGAGGGTCTGAGGACCAGACTATTGGAAGATGCTTGTTGTGTGAGTATTAAACAGGGCAAGCGTGCACTTACGTTTTGGTCCCGGTGTCAAGCAAGGCAGGGGGCCTATGTTACCGATATATTGGGCCTGGGGAGGGGGCAAAGGGGGCTGTGGCTCTCGCTAATGGATGGTAATCACGGTGGGCATGCAGGATGGTATCTCTAAGCCTGCATGCCCACTGTGATTACCATCCGTTAGTGAGAGCCACGGCTATGTCAAGTAGATGTATGTGTAGATCTGTACTTTAACTGCTCAACGATAAGACCGTCCAGTCTGCTTGAGGCCGTATTTTCATGGCAAGCTAAAATGATGATGCTTTGCGGTATGGTCTGCTCGGGAGTGTGCCTCATGCGTGACTGGTTGCAGTCCTCTCACAGATTAACTGTGATTATAGTGCTAGTCTCACACTCTCACGGTCGCACAAGGAAACTCACGGGTGGTTGGTCTTCCTCTGTGATTGCCCCCTGAGTGTGTTGGACCTGCTGCCTTCATTTTGCCGGAAGATTCTGAGGTGTCCATGCACCTTCGGAGGGTCCTGTCCAATGACATCGACTCTGGTCTCAATGTGCACCGTGTGCAATTGCCCCCTGGCCTCGTTCCCACCCTCCTTGAATGGACGGGAATGAGACTGACCACTGAACAGGTCTCCTGGGCAACGTCCGGCACTGGGCCACCCCCTTTAGCTAGGCCACCGGGGAACGTAGTGTAAATCAGTGTTCTGGCTACAACTTTCAATCCAAGTGGTGCAGGCCGGGTGTTCACAGTCTGTTTACACGAGAGTTCTAAATCAGCTGTTATGAATCACTGGACTGCTCCACTGGAGTGGAATACTGGAATGGAACACATGTACTGGAACAGCCTAAACTGCTACAAAATGCCTCACTCAGTATAAGACAAATACTCACTCTCTAAGCTACGTCACTACAGTTGCTTGTTGAGGCATCTATCTTTCCATGAGGTCAAATGTCAAGGGAATATTCAATTGTGAATATTCAATTGGGATTATTCAACTGTGAGCTTCAAGGGTATTGATTATGCTTCAAAGAAGCTAGAGTTGTTGAAAACCCACACCTCTTTCTTCAACCACTCCTTGAAATCTGTGTAGATGTCAGTACAATGACATTTATGCACTTAAAGTGGTGTCACTGTTCTTACACTTTATTGAAGTGACTTCCCTCACCAGGTGAGAAGAGAGCGATGAGGTTTGCAAAAGATTTTCAAGAGACAAAATGCCTGCCCAAGAGTACTCTTGGCAAGCCTCAGGTGAGAGGTTTCATTGGTTGTGTCTCAGTGTCCCATTCCCAGTCTCCAAACCTCACTCCCCTCCCCCTGTGTGCAGTAGGCATGGAGCACTTCCTCCCCCTCCCCAGAGGGATTCGGCATCTTTATAGCCGGGGGGCTATAGTGGGAAAGGCAATTTGATGCTGGAGGTGCTATCCCGTTAGCCTCGTTCCCAGGCATACCCCGTTTTTTCTGTTCTCCGTGTGCAGTAGACAGGGTCACTACAGCCCCCAATAGCCCCCCTTGATCCTCCTCTGCTCCCTGCGTGTGCAGTAGACAGGGTCACTACAGCCCCCCATAGCCCCCTGGATCCTCTTCTGCTCCCTCTGTGTGCAGTAGACAGGGTCACTCCCTCAGCATATAATAGGCAAGGTCACTCCTAGGTCTTGATGGATTATGCTTGAGAATATTAGTCATGTGTGTTGTGTGTGTATGTGTGTGTGTGTGTGTGTATGTGTGTGTGTGTGTGTGTGTGGTATACGACCATGTGTGTACCATGTGTGTACGTGATGAATTTGACCCTTCAGGCTGACTTCTTGTCTAAGACTTCGTTTGTGTGCTGTCATGTAAACAAACATGATGTCTAGATGTCACAATCATGTCATTTCATCCCATTACCTGAACCACACCAGGAGCGCATAATGAGGAAGCAAGCGGAAGGAAGGGAGGAGCGTGAAACGACCACGCAAAAGATTAAAAATTGAAAATTTTCCCGTTACTATTTTTAGCTTGCACGTGTACGGAGACTCAAGGATGACGACTACTTGAAGACAGAGAAAAGGCCAGTATCAAGACTCCAATGGTAGCGAGGCAGGGGAATGACATACTGGTAGTGACAGACCTCGACAAAGTGCTGTATGACGATGCAGTCGATCGAGCCGCTCCACACAGTCAAGCGGGCGTCTCGACTAGTGGAAAGAACCGCCCCTTCTGCTTTTCTGGAGTTCATGACTGCTGGGAAACATCCCGCGACACTTACGGACACTATCTTCTCTCTCTTCTCTCTCTCCCATCGAGATTTGGCCCGTCGCTGTAGTCAGTCAATGGCATCACAGAAAAACAACGATACACGTGCGAGCTAAAAATAGTAACGGGACTACCGTGGGAAAGTTTTCAATTTTTAATCTTTTGCGTGGTCGTTTCACGCTCCTCCCTTCCTTCCGCTCGCTTCCTCATTATGCGCTCCTGACCACACATTAGGACTGAAACAACTCGGAATTTCCCTAGTTGGCTAATTGGGTTGTAATTGATCTATTGAGTACTTGAATGAAAGAATGTCATCACAAGCTTTACACACCACAAATCCAGGTCAGAAATGAAATTTTGTTCCAACACACTTAGTCTAGGATCTCTACATACTGTGGAGCAAGGCTACATGGTTGGTCCTCTCGACTAGTTGACATCCAAGGAACATAGTCAACAGCCTTAATTCAGTCGATTAGTCGACAAATTCAAAATCACCTACCTACATGTACCAGGCATCCAATTGGCTCAGGCCTTGAATAATATCTGCTGTTCTGCCCAAATGGCCAGGGTTGACACTGCAAGGTACAGTTGGTGTTCCCGAGTGGCTGGGTATGAGGCCAGGGTACAGTTGGTGTTCCAGAGTGGCCTGGGTATGAGGTCAGGGTACAGTTGGTGTTCCCGAGTGGCTGGGTATGAGATCAGGGTACAGTTGGTGTTCCCGAGTGGCTGGGTATGAGGTCAGGGTACAGTTGGTGTTCCAGAGTGGCCTGGGTATGAGGTCAGGGTACAGTTGGTGTTCCCGAGTGGCCTGGGTATGAGGTCAGGGTACAGTTGGTGTTCCCGAGTGGCCTGGGTATGAGGTCAGGGTACAGTTGGTGTTCCGAGTGGCCTGGGTATGAGGTCAGGGTACAGTTGGTGTTCCCGAGTGGCCTGGGTATGAGGTCAGGGTACAGTTGGTGTCCATGGAGTTGCTGTCATCATACCATCCCCAGTTGCTTCTCCTCTTCCCTCCAGGAGAGGTTCATGTCCCTCGTAGAAGGAGCTCTTCCCCTTCACGGCACAGGATGGGTGAACTGTTACCTTTGGCCTTGAAAGTAAGTTTCCAAATCTATCTGTTTGTATATATAGTGGACACTGTGTTAGCTATGAAAACGATGTGGTTCCTACTAATCCAATTAAATTCTTGTACAGCACTTAACAGCTGCTTCAAAGAAGCACAGCTTGTGATCTATTGTGTTGAGATCATACCACATTAGTACATTCTAATCAACTGCACTGAGTATCTACCTTCATGCTTGTTTGCTCGTTGTTGTGCAGGTAGGATCCTTCGGGGACCATTGGCAAGGGCTGTCAAATGGGACCCAGTGTTGTCATAGGACCAGGTGCACGTTGTCATGGAGGATGGTAATGAAAGCGGAGTGATAAGGGATACCAACGTGATGGCCATTGTCATCGAAGTACTCAATCAGTGGGTGGGTGCTAAGACTCTCATCGAGCCTGATCGCAAACATAGTGGCTGAAGTGCCTCTCATGAATATGGGGAGCACCTCATGAAACTGAGGCTGTCCCCCAGTATCGATCAGACTGATTCGATCCCGTTTGAAGATACGATAATAGTTTCATTCATATTCAACTGTATTATTTGTCTCGGCCCAAACCCAGGCTAACCCCAGTGTGGTTCACTTCCAGTATCACGCACGCTGGGGCTGAGACTGTTGTATTATGTGCAGGTGTGCATGTGTGCCGTGCTACAGCTGCTCTACATGTAGCTGCTACCTAGCCTCATTCACCACAACTAGTCGCTCTCCATACTGAACCTAGTCTATCGAGCTTGACCAATTTTTCATGAAGTTGGGGCAGGGGGCGTAGGGAAACATTTCCCTAATCCCCGCCCACAACTTCCTGAGTGAGAGAAAAATTGGTCTAGCTCGATAGACTATCCTGAACCATAAGCTGTAACAGCTATGTAAGCTTACCTGCTGTCAGCCATTGTATGCTTCCTTTCAGGACTGCCATTCAGCCTGAAGTCGGACATTGCCCCTGTAATTATTGCTGGGTACACTCTAGTCTGACCTTTGGAGCGCGGGTACAGTACGTCTCATCTTAGCAGGTGAGCAGGTGTCACTATTGAGGAACTGTGTGTTCGCTGTCAAGTGAAACAAAATTTGAATTTTCACTGTTCCAGATATGGTCCACACATAGTACATTGATAGACCTGCTTTTACACGTTTTACAGAGTGAGGTTAGGGAGGGGGGTTCTGGACAGTAGGGGGTTTCCGGACAGTAGGGGGTTCCAGACAGTAGGGGGTTTCCGGACAGTAGGGGGTTTCCGGACACAGCCCCAGCTTTCACTCTCTAAGAGCATTTTTTGCTAATAAGTGTACATCGTCAGAAAGTTTGAAGGCAGGGTATACATGTGTACTTACGGAAGAATTGCTGAAGGAGTGAATGTGAGTGCCGGTGTGAATGGCCTTACATACAGACTCCTTGGATTCATATGCCTCATACCCAGGCCCACACACGGAATGTGGAAGAGGGCCTGGTGACACTTGGCAAAATTTCCGTATGTGCTCAGTCAGCATAATTGCATAAGCTTCTTACTTGGATGCATTCAAATTCACATGGAAGGTAGCTGTTGGTGATGGCTAAGTAGGAGGTGTCTTGAAAGCTAGAACAGCAGTTTTATCAAACGGCTACACTTTTCACTTGGTAGAATGTAATTACTACGCAATAATTGACAATGGACAAATGTGATTCGCCTACCCAAAATCAAGACTGCTGACCTCAGCACATATGGGAATTTCGCCAAGTGTCACCAGGCCCGTGTTCCGTGTGTGGGCCTGGGTATGAGGCTAAGATTCATATGGGCTTCAACGGGTATATGGACCATACACAAACAGTTAGTGTATACCAGGTGCCCCACAATGCCTGGGTCCTCATGTACTGGACTCTCTCCACCTTCCGTGCCGGGTGGAGAGGGGCTAGTGGCTAGACTGAGTCCTCATGTACTGGACTCTCTCCACCTTCCGTGTCGGGTGGAGAGGGGCTAGTGGGTAGACTGAGGCCTCGTGTACTGGACTCTCTCCACCTTCCGTGCCGGGTGGAGAGGGGCTAGCGGCTATAGACTGAGTCCTCATGTTACATCCTGTAGGTACGTATGGAGACTGTTTCTATGCTACGAGAAGAGGTTCTTGCTCAAGATGAACCGTGCACAGCTGTACACCAGTGGCACACATTATACTGCAAGACTTGTCGATCGTAGTCTCTGCAACAGACTCCAAAATCATCGTGTAGAACTTGATTGTAAATTTAATACTAATCTTGCCATGGTTTGTAATCAAGTACAATTTGTATGCATATTATGTGTTATGGTAATGATAATCAGTGGGATTCGAACTCAGGACAGAGCCTGAGTTGATCACTTGAGACTCTGACTCCACTGCACACCGTATAAGGTATGTGGTATGGCTGCTCAATGTCTCACCTTGGAATGTGGATGGGTGGAGCAGCATATTGAGGTTCATAATGGAGTCACTCCCCTTGCCCCTGCTCCCCCTTCCAGCTGCTGGGTCTCCCCTCCCTCCCTCAGCTGCAAGATGTCACTCCATAAGACCCAAGTGTCCCTCTGGTGCATGGTGATGCACATGTAGGCTCTCGGTGGCAGCTGCATGGTGATGCACATGTAGGCTCTCGGTGGCAGCTGCACGGTAGCAATGTTTATAATGAGCTGTGTACAGTACATTTCCCTGAATTTAATTGCAGACAGTAGCTAGCATTTCATACAGTATTTTTTAACAACTCTTTCATGCACCTATTCGTATGACTACTGCATCGATCATGTAGCTATGATTCAAAATCAGTACCTATAAAGCTGATTGCTTGCAATAGCTAATTGTTATTGTTGATTAGAAATGAAAACTGAAGTTGATTCTCTATGGTAGAGAGCAGTGCATATATATGCACGGGTGTGGAAGATTGCATGAGTGATGTATCCCATAGCTCTCATCAACTAGCTAACAGTAGCTATCAGGAACCAATACTAAGACCAGCCTCAAACCCAGGCTAATAATAATAGCACTATAGATCCAACTCGACCCTAATGCTAAGCCACATTACCTATAGGCATAATTATAATAGTTCCATAATCATTATGCAAAAAAGTCTAGCAGCCTTCCCTCCATGCCAAAGGAAAACAAAAGAACCAGAAAAAAAGGAACAAGAAAAGAAAAGAAAAAAAAAATTTGAGGGGGAAAGAGAAAAAAACAACAACCTAGCAACAACCCATCCCTCCGTGACAGGTCAGACACCGAAGTGTAAGCCTCAGGAGCGCTGGATAGGCGGTCCTGGAATCACAGGAGGCTAACCTGCTTTCTACCAGAACACCTTTAGCTTCGGTGGTCAGATGGGAACCGGCGTACTCGAGCTGCTAGGCGGGGAAGTCGAGAACCGGTATGTACGGAGTGGCCCAGACTCGTACTCGGTTATTGGGGAGGCGAACACTCAACCCCCAGGCTGCAAAGCAAGTGCTTAGCGAGTGTGCCATCCCGACTTCCCGCCAAAACTTGCTACAAATGAAATATTTAAAGCCCAAACCGGAAGTAGCCTGTTGCGCATGCGCGCAGGCTGACCTTTGAACCTTTGAGCATAATGGTGGCCGAGTCTTCAGTTTGCAGCAGTTTGCTACATAGTATTACTCTGCTCTTAGCGGCATGGAATCACTAACGAAGTTTGGAGTCAGCATTGAACTGAGTTGGTGAGTAGACTAAGTCGGGCAGACGAAAAGAAGCGTGTGGGGTCTGAAACTTACGTCATTGGTCTTACTTTGCTTCTGTCACGAGGAAGAATGTGCTGTCACCGAAAGAAACGTTTATGGAGGACGTCTGGATTTTGGTGAGTGTCATCAGCGAGAAGAAAGTAGTCCCTAGTTGTCTGCTTTAACAAAGGAAAGCAGTACAGAGGCATGGCTTTATATTTTAACTCAGGAGAAGACAGCAGGAAATGTGAAGAGCAGTACACACACACACACACACGCACGCACACACCCACACACACACTTGGGTTCTACTACCGGACTCGCGTTAGTCACGCAAGCCAGCCTCTTTTCTCTGCATGCACTGGCGATGACGTGTGTTTGTACGTGTTAGTTATAGCATGGCAACAAGGGCTGTATGCCAGATATTGGCACTGCTGTGACGTAAAGCCTGAGGGCCGCAGGCCCGAGGGCTTTACATCAGCAGTGCCAATATCTGGCATGCAGCCCGCGTTGCCATGCTATAACTAATTTATTGCATGCGCCTGATTGGATGTTGCTTGGGGATGTGTGTTGCTAAGTGATGATGTCACAGCAGTGCCATATGCCAGATATTGGCACACCTGAGCCTTTGAACTTGTAGGGTATCATGCAATAAATGTTGTTGATGTGCGTCAATGAATACTGAATTACTGATCTTTGTCTCCTTTCTGTGCAGGCTATCAGTAAGCTTGCTAATCTTCACTGAAACGGCACAACTGAGCTGCTCAGCTGATACTACTGTAAGTATGTGTATGGTTGTTGGGGGGGGGGAATGGGAGAGGAGAAGTATGTTTTTGAAACCCCAAATAAAATTTATGTAAGGGACACAAAGTCATCCAAGTGTGAATCATACTTGACAATAGCAGTAATGGAATGTGCAAATCATTCATTTTACAGTCACTTGCCCTTGGGCGTGAAACTCAGGCATTTCGTGCCCTCATGCTCGTGACTGTAAATTGCGTACATCCCGACTAAGCGTGATCTAACTGGCTAATCTGACGTTGTTTACTATAGCTTGTGTCACACTGCAGCACTGTTGCTATGGAGACTCCTTGGTGACCGCTGTATCCATGGTTTAGCATGGCTTCAGTTCAGTACAGCAGCGCAGAGCTGCTAGTTGTTGATAAAGCATCCTTTGTAGAGAGGTTTGTTATATTGTGTCCCTATCTCGGAGGGTCCACTATCGGAGGTTTTACTGTATACCTGCTGTCTGCATTAAATTAACTGCATGTACATTGCATCAGGAGCGCATGAGCCGCGAAGTAAACAGTAAACACAAGTGTGAAGCCCGGCAGTAAAAACCAAAAGTTATTATGCAATTAATCCCCAGGCTCGTTCCCAGGCTCCTCCCCCAGCTTTTTGTCGCATACTGTACAGTATGCGACAAAAAGCTGGGGGGGAGCCTTGTAACGAGGCTACTCGTGTATACTTTTTTCAGATTTGATGTAATCTCAGAGCTATAGCTAGCTTCCGAGCAAATCTTGTTAAACCATCTTTAGTGTCCAACACTTGTATCAGTCTTGCAAGCAAACCGCTGAGACAAAAAAGGCGTCTTGTTAAGGTTGATCCTCACTTGGATGTCAAACGCAATTCCTGGAGCTCCAGGAAATGTCTCTGGTTCTTTTGATTGGTAATTTTCAACAATGTATGTGTATGTGTCATTTGTAGGGAAAACAGCTTGTAGATCTGAGTTGAGTTCTTGCCATGTAAGTGGAGTTGGTGGTGGAGTAAGAGTAGATGGATTAGACAAAGATTTGGGTGGTTGACATTTAGACTTGTGAAGATCAAAGTCACACAGTGACTCAGTCTCACTCTCATTACCAGTAAGTGTAGTTGGTGGTGGAGTAAGAGTAGATGGATTGGACAAAGATTTGGGTGGTGGACATTTAGACTTGTGAAGATCAAAGGCACACAGTGACTCAGTCTCACTCTCATTACCAGTAAGTGTAGTTGGTGGTGGAGAAAGAGTAGATGGATTGGACAAAGATTTGGGTGGTGGACATTTAGACTTGTGAAGATCAAAGGCACACAGTGACTCAGTCTCAGTCTCATTACCAGTAAGTGTAGTTGGTGGTGGAGTAAGAGTAGATGGATTGGGTAAAGATTTGGGCGGTAGCGCAACAAAGAACTCAGAGCTATGGCTGAGATCTGTATGTTCAATGCTTCGTTTGGATGGATGAGGGGTCATGGGTGTGATTGGTATCTTAATTAGTGCACACAATAGCCTGAGTTCATAGATAATATATGCCTCGTTTGGATGGAGGAGGGTGGGTGTGATGGGTACCTGTGAAAGCCGGAACGCAGGAACGCGGAACGGAACGCGGAATGGAAGTAAAATGCGGGCCGCGCGCTATCATCACGCGCAGGGCCTAGGGCGTCTTTATTCACTGGACTGGACTGGACTCACCCAAAAATCTGTTTTCCAGTGTAGGACAGAAGCTAAGCATACTTATTTATTCACTAAAGTTGCTTGCATAGCCTCGTTTCGTGTCTTTCCTCGAGGCGGTAGAGGTCAAAGGTCACGTGCATATTTAATGAGCTCCAGCAAAATGCGCTTCAGTCAGTCGTGGATAATAGGGAATATTATTTTCTGTTTCTATGCTTCAGAAAAAGGCTGGAGTTCGATGTCTGCGGTAAATAAATGCTCTTCTAATCTTTTCATTGAAGCTCATTAAATATGCACGTGACCTTTGACCTCTACCGACTCGAGGAAAGACACGAAAGCAGGCTTTGCAAGCAACTTTAGTGAATAAATAAGTATGCTTAGCTTCTGTCCTACACTGTAAAACAGATTTTTGGGTGAGTCCAGTCCAGTCCAGTGAATAAAGACGCCCTGCGCGTACGGTGCAAGTGATGATAGCGCGCGGCCGCATTTTACTTCCGTTCCGCGTTCCGTTCCGCGTTCCGTTCTGCGTTCCTGCGTTCCGGCTTTCACAGTACCCGGGTGTGATTGGTATTATGGTGCACACAATAGCCTGAGGGCATAGATAATAGAGCTGTATGACTCTATTATCTATGCTGAGGGGGTTTCCCTGAGAGGTCATTGGTTGCTAGTTCAAGAACACAATTCTCAGCCATTCCTGTGATGTCGGGATGCATGATGGTATGTCTGTCTGAGGGGGTTTCCCTGAGAGGTCATTGGTTGCTAGTTCAAGAACACAATTCTCAGCCATAAATTCCTGAGATGTCACTAGATGGGATGCATGATGGTATGTCTGTCTGAGGGGGTTTCCCTGAGAGGTCGTTGATTGCTAGTTCAAGAACACAATTCTCAGCCAGCCATTCCTGTGATGTCACTAGATGGGATGCATGATGGTATGTCTGTCTGATGAGGTAGGAATGGTGAGAGGTTTGAGAACTTATTAGGAGATCAACTCTCACTCTGTTGTGTGGTTGTAACAATGGATAATGAAATTGGAGAGAACTTGAAATTGGAGAGAACTTGTTGTAGTGTGCTTAGACTTTCAAAGAATTACAGCAGATTGCAAACTCTTGGAAAGCAGATTTCCCAAAACCACAATAAATAAAATTCATAGGGGATAATTTTGTTGTGGTTTGGGAATTCTTTGTTTTCCTGTTGCAAGACTTTTTAATCTCCTGTACCAAACAACTGCCATGGCAGGAAGTGACTGCAAGTTGGCGTCTCTGGATGTGTTATAATATTTCACCAATACAATATCTTGATTTGACTCTCCTTGGTGATGTCACTGAGTTTGGGAATGGTGTACTTGTAGTGCGGTATATGCTATCCCAAATGGAGACCCCCTATGGTTGTCATAGCTACTGATTTGGTCTACCATGCAGCCATTATAGAGATGTGTTATGTTTAAGACATTCCACTAAAACTCCTATCCTCATTCCCAGCCATTCCCACTGCCAATAGTTGATCACTAGACACAGGGAGCAATAGTTGATGCAAATGCATGTGTGGCGGGGGAATTAAGGCTTGCGAGATCTGGTCATGTGTGATGATGGCAGGTAGGCAGATGGTTGGCACACGGGGGCGGCACCCAACAATAATACCTGTTTTGCACTAATCTGTCCCCGGTGTTTTGAATGATGACCGGTACTGATCTTCTGCCTTGCAAACGCTTTGACATGCAACCTTTGGACAGACAGTACAAGAAAGGGCATTGAGATTTATGGACACCACCACCGTGTGTCTACCATCTGTCTACCTGCACGCTACCAGGTCTTCCCCACCGTATTTGCATACTGCAAAGTGATCGAATACTGCTGGTGGGAATGGCCTGGGAATGATACATGTACAGGATGTTATGGTACCTGTAGTGATAGATCACACACGTCCTTGTAGTGTGTTGGAACGGGGCCTCATGCCAAGCTCTTGGTTTGTGTTTCCTCATGTGTAGGTTGGGGTTAGCCTCGAACCCAGGCGCGGAGGGGGAGAAAAGAGCGCCTGGTATCCACTGTTTGCGCATGCGCTTAATTTCCCGACATTCCGGGAATCCCGGATAATACCGCGTCATTCCCGTGGCTTGTGATGTCAGATACGTGTACGTACTGTATCACGATCGTATTGTCACAATGGCGATTTTATCATAGATAATAGAGCGTAAACTTATGGAAGACCTAGACCAGGCTGTTTCGTACCTCCAGCGACTTGGATTTGCAGCGATGACGCTCGAACCCGAGCAGAGGGCATCTTCGAAGTGAGTATACGAAGAGACTCTGGCTACGCTCTGGTTTTGGTAAGTCGTGTTATTAGCTAGCTCAGTAGTACCGTCCATGTTTGATGTGAAGCTTGCCCGAGATCACAGCGTAGTCATTGTAGTCTCATCCCTCATGGCATTGATGACAGACCAAGTTCCAAGCGTGAGAGCGATCAAGTCTTCGTGAATTCGTTGTGTGGTATAGACGTCATTGTTTATGCTTGGAAAATTTTGCGACGTCATCTGCATAAATCCACGTGGTTTTATGTTATAATTAAGCGCATGCGCAAACAGTGGATACCAGGCGCTCTTTTCCCCCTCCTCCGCGCCTGGGTTCGAGGCTAGGTTGGGGTATATACCAGAGGACACCAGGACTTCCAGTGCTACATCCAGCAGGTTGGATGATACAATCCGACATCGTACCTCATCCAGGTATTTTGCTTGATTCTTACTATTGTCGCATTACATGAGTCTGTCGACCCTAGTCAAAAGTTTTGAACAAACACCTCATCTTAGAGTGTTAGTTGTACAAATTCCACCAATCAGATTACTCACTGCGAGGTATCTAAATCCCATAGTGAAACCTCGTACGGGGTTTCACTATTAAGCCCACAGGGTACTGTACTTGTAACAATTTATTGTTTACTGTCAACTTGAAATCCATGACAACGATAGCTACTGTATTATACAACTGCTTTAGAAATAGTAGTGTACATAAATATCTGTGTACTCAGTCTCTGTGTATGCGAAGTACAAACGGTTCATGAGAGCTTGAAGGAGGCTAAGCGGTCAATGACGACACTGGTGGGGTGGAGCGAGCCAAGTAGGAGCCATGTGACTGCTTGATCGTGCACAAGTCACTCGAGCTGTGCGAGCGCCTTGCATGTCAGCAGCCTTGTCGTACTCGTACCCAGTCTGTCATTTCGTCGAAAGGGACCTCCGACTCGTAGGTTATTTTGTTGACAACTGAAGCGCTAGCATAGCTGTTGCTATACTCTAAATCGGTTAGACACTGAGACCAATGGGATCTACGCGATTTAGAAACCCTAGGGACCTTAGTAGCGCCCTTGCTGCGCTCGAGACGCTACAGCCCAGGGCCCTCGGGTTTCTAAATCGCATGGATCCCTTTGTCTCAGTGTCTAACCTATATTTAAGCCCAGAGACAGGTCGGGGGTTGTCTATCCTCATTCCCAGACCCTCCTCTGGAAAGGAGGGTGTGTAGTAATGAGAGTGGCATTTTTTTTGATTGGCTTTCATTGCATGACGATTTCCGACTTGTTGTCAGAGTCTGCTAAGCGTACGAGCTGAGGTTAGGTCATGTGGCAAGTCAGTTGCTGATGTGCTGTAGACTTTCGCTTTCTGGTAGGAGACTGTAGGGTCTGCCTCATGAAATTGACGTCTGCATAGTGTCTGTTATGGTTGTTGCTAAGCAGCCAGTTAATTGAATCACTGTGAATACAGTGTATAAAGTCCCCACCTCTGGGTCCATCCATGTTCATATGTAAGCTGGTGTATCCTGTTGCTAATTCCGTTGTTGTGAAGGAGGTAGGCACTTCCCTGCCAGTACAAGCTTTGGCATAGGGGTCCATTATTATGAGTGGAGTCATCTCCCTCTGACGTAGCGGTCCATTATTATGAGTGTTGGGGTTAGAGTCATCTCCCTCTGACGTAGGAGTCCATTATTATGAATGTTGGGGTTAGAGTCATCTCCCTCTGATGTAGGGGTCATTATTATGAGTGTTGGGGTTAGAGTCATCTCCCTCTGACGTAGGAGTCCATTATTATGAATGTTGGGGTTAGAGTCATCTCCCTCTGATGTAGGGGTCCATTATTATGAATGTTGGGGTTAGAGTCATCTCCCTCTGACGTAGGGGTCCATTATTATGAGTGTTGGGGTTAGAGTCATCTCCCTCTGACGTAGGAGTCCATTATTATGAATGTTGGGGTTAGAGTCATCTCCCTCTGATGTAGGGGTCATTATTATGAGTGTTGGGGTTAGAGTCATCTCCCTCTGACGTAGGAGTCCATTATTATGAATGTTGGGGTTAGAGTCATCTCCCTCTGATGTAGGGGTCCATTATTATGAATGTTGGGGTTAGAGTCATCTCCCTCTGACGTAGGGGTCCATTATTATGAGTGTTGGGGTTAGAGTCATCTCCCTCTGACGTAGGGGTCCATTATTATGAGTGTTGGGGTTAGAGTCGTCTCCCTCTGACGTAGGAGTCCATTATTATGAGTGTTGGGGTTAGAGTCATCTCCCTCGGATGTAGGGGTCCATTATTATGAGTGTTGGGGTTAGAGTCATCTCCCTCTGATGTAGGGGTCTAGTGTTGGGGTTAGAGTCATCTCCCTCTGACGTAGGGGTCCATTATTATGAGTGTTGGGGTTAGAGTCATCTCCCTCTGATGTAGGGGTCCATTATTATGTGTGTTGGGGTTAGAGTCATCTCCCTCTGAAGGACAACGGATGCACGGTCATGCAATGCTGTCTCTATAGTCTGTATATGTCTCAGCACTCCATGCAGTGCTGAGACAAAAAGTGTATTGAATGTGCCTGCTCAGGTGTATGCTTGAGAAACAGCTGTTGCTATTTGGAAAGGAATTCGCATCTGAGCCTGAGGAGGAGGCTAGTTGTCTGCTTCACAGTCCTACCTGTGACTCTGTTGTAATGGCTTTCTCACCATCTGAGCCTGAGGAGGAGGCTGGTTGTCTGCTTCACATTCCCACCTGTGACTCTGTTGTAATGGCTTTCTCACCATCTGAGCCTGAGGAGGAGGCTAGTTGTCTGCTTCACATTCCCACCTGTGACTCTGTTGTAATGGCTTTCTCGCCATCTGAGCCTGAGGAGGAGGCTAGTTGTTTGTCTTGACCACTTCGTCTTTAACCTGTTGTAACTTCTTTCTCCCCTCTCCAGCTTATGATCTCATTGTCCCACGAAGCTGTACCACTGGGAACAGGTACGTATATGTACTCTGGTTTACCGAGTGCCTGGGAATGAGGAAAACAGCCCACTACACTAGCTGTGAAGTGCTAGTCTCGTATCCAGACCTTCTCACTCCAACATGTGTTGCTTGCTGTACCAATTCCTGGGAGTGTGTATCGTATGTGAGTAATTACAGGCCTACTAACCCTATCACCCCCTCTTCACGCAAACGTTCTTGCAAAGGGTTCAAAAGTAGTGTATAAATGTACCCATCACAAATGTCTTGAGCACCTCAGCTTAAAATATGGTTAAAGTTTTTGTTTAGAAAAGGCCGATTTGCAGTGAAGTATCAACTACGATCTGCTTTCACTGCCAAGCATTTCTGTAGCACTGGATGTGGGGGTGTGAGTTGCAAACTTATCGTTCAAGTTAAGGACATCTTACAGTCCAGTGTGTGTAGCAGTTATAGCTGCAGTTTTCCCTGCACTGCGTACGAAATTAGTGCATGGATTTCTGTCACTTGGCAAATATTGGTCATCTAGTGACAATAGTGGGAACGTGACTTGGTCTCCCCAGGAAAGGGGTGGTGGATTGTCTTGGAATAGCCACCGCTTGAATGCTGTGTACATGTAAAATTCATGGGAGGGGAAGGGGACTATAGGGTCTACCTCATATAATTTCAGCATTCCAGTCCAAGTGTATACAAGTGCAGGGAGGATTGTTGTTGCTAAGCAGGCAATTTTAATTCGTGAACCTGAACACAATTGAAAGGTCAAGCATGTCCCTTCCTCATGTCAAGTGCTGTTTGCCTGGACAATGTTCCTGTGTAAACTTGCAGTAGATTAGCAAGGGTTGCTAAGGACAACAGGTCCCTTAGTGACCAGTTTGAGTTCTGCATGTGTGTCTTGGTCTTGGTTCTTGTTATACCATCACTGACAGGCTCCTCCGTATGTAGACTATGTAGGCCCGTAATGAAGGTTGCTGGGGGGGGGGGGGGGGGGGGGGGGGGGGGGGGGATGTTCCCCAGTTTGGTACAGTGGCAGTCATTGTGATATTTGCTGTGTAGAAATTAGAGTCACATTGTGCCATCATGTGCATGCTTAGGCCCAACCCATTAAGCTACAGACAATATCAGCTCTGGTGACTCTAGCATCAGATTCCAACGTATGCACGCACACACACACACACACACACACTCACACTCTCACGCACTCACACACACACTCACACACACACTCACACACACACACTCTCACTCACACACACACACACACACACTCACACAGGTTGTCATAGAGATGAAGATCACGCTGTGGTCAGGGGGACTGATTATTCTGCTATGGACAATCATCACTGCACAGCATGGCCGTCTCCGTCCTATTGCACCTGAGGAACTACCAGCGGAATGGCTTCAAACACGCTGTACAAGAGGCTCTGAAGAGTGAAGTGGATCCAGAACTTCTACACACTTAACAACTATGTGATGACATGACTGATTTGCAATCAGTGGCCATTGTAACCACTAGGCTGTGCTGTCATTAATGTTTCAACTGCAGTCTGCTGTGCTCTGTGCAATCAGTGGCCACTGTAAGCACTAGGCTGTGCTGTCATTAATGTTTCAACTGCGTGCTTTGTGCAATCAGTAGCCATTGTAAGCGCTATAGGCTGTGCTGTCATTAATGTTTCAACTGCAGTCTGCTGCGCTCTGTGCAATCAGTAGCCACTGTAAGCACTAGGCTGTGCTGTCATTAATGTTTGAACTGCAGTCTGCTATTCTCTGTGCAATCAGTGACCATTGTAACCACTAGGCTGTGCTGTCATTAATGTTTCAACTGCAGTCTGCTGATTCAAAAGCAGACGTTTCGGTAGCTATACAGCTATATAGCTACAGCTTTTGAATCAGATATTGACTAGAATGTCTCAACCTAGTCATACAGATTCACTGATAGATATTATACCACTTGTACGTATACCGATAATATCAGACTCCCTACCCAGAGGTAGTTAATTGATCTGGCCTGCACACTTTACCCACCAAGAAGGGAGAAAAGGCTGGGAACCTGCCGGCCTATTTGGTTTTAATTCATGAATTCAGAGTTATTAGCGTCACGTAAATGGAATTATGGTTGCTTTATTTATGTCATCATTTCGAAAGCTAGAATAGCCTATTCTCAAACAAGTGGCATCAAACATAAGCCCAATCAACATCCATACATTATGCTCCTGGACAGCTCACTTGTTGAGGATTTTGGGAAGGCATCTCTAATCCTACAAGTTAAACTGAACTAGTACAATACACCTGCATTTCGGTGCACCGGATTAGTAGGATTACCAGATGTATTCATTTTTTCCCCTCTGCGTGGGAAAATCATCTGGGAACAAGATTAGCCCAAAGGGGGAATGGGAGTATGGGAGTATTGCATACAGAAAGCTATTATGGGCTACAGAATGTATGATGGCTCCCAAAGTGCTAATAATTATTGAAGGTGATATGGAAGATGCCAGGAAATAATTGAGTCACGGAAGCCAGTAATCATATAAGCAGACGCCACCAAGCCTTGTTCCTAAGCCTCCGTCCAGATTTTATGTCATGGCTGCCAGATTTTATGCCAAGACGAGGTGCCAACACAGTCTGGCTAGCAAAGGAATTGCGCTTTCTATATTTTAACTTGCAGGCAAACTTAGCCTACAACATAGAAATTGATGGCTACACTTGAATTGATAGTGATACATACCAGACAGAGCATAAGGTCTGAAGGTGCACCTCCTTGGGCCATAGTTCTGTGTGCAGACGACCGACATCACGATCGACAGTGCCGCTGAGTTTATTAATGCCAGGGGATGGGTGGGGCTGATCAATGATTACGTAATCGCTTAATCACCGGAAATAGTCCATAGCTATACC
Organism: Axinella damicornis; assembly: GCA_963931865.1. Classification (NCBI taxonomy): domain Eukaryota; kingdom Metazoa; phylum Porifera; class Demospongiae; order Axinellida; family Axinellidae; genus Axinella; species Axinella damicornis. The sequence goes on from OZ007512.1 coordinate 5,445,534, forward strand.
GTATACCCCCAATTTTTATTCTGTCTCACGGTCTAGGCAACGACCGTGATTTGAGATGCGAGCACTTTTGTTAGCGCTGCTGCTTGCCCTAGTGCAGTTGCAAGGTACGAATCCAGGGATAGCACCATAGAGTGTCTGAACATGTTAGTCTCGCCAAAGAAACTTGGTGTGGGCCTGGGAGTATTTAGGGTGAGTTGGCTGGTGAAGCCTGCTGAATTCCCAAGCCAGTGGTATTAGTCTCACAGGCCAGACACTTTTCCGGTTTGGGGGTGGAAGAGTTGGGGGGGGGGGGGGGGGGGGGGTCTGGTGTCTCTGGGCCATATTCTGTGGCAATAGGCAGATCCACTGAAGCCATAGTTGTCACATGACTCCGCCAAAAGTATTTACTTTCTGTTAGCATTTCACTTCAATCAGGAAAGCTTCGGTTTGGTGTGAAAAATGCTGACAAGACTACTAACTTGCCATAACAAATACTGGCTACTCGGTTGATATGTAGAATCTGTCCGTTTTATAACACGCCTTGTTAATTCAAATCCAGTCACACCCCTAAACGGGAAAATGCATCTGGCCTGCAAGACTACAGTGGTATTTCAGAAAGCCAGACCTTAACCAGTTAGAAAGAGGTTACATGATGCCCTGCAGCCTGGCCCGTCTTAACTGGTGCATGATTCTGCGCATGCATCAGATGGTCTTGAGTATAGCGAATGAATTCCTATCATGCAATAACAGTCGCGTGCTGATATTCTGTATAACGAATTGGTAGTCTATTATTTGACAGGGGAGTCTCAAAAAGTGTGGGGGCTTCAGTCCCCCTAGCCCCCTTATCTACACCCTTGCATTAGATGGAGAAAGCAATACCAGCCACACTTCAGAGGAAGATGTTCATGCTTTATGGATGGAATTGCAATCCCCCAGGGAGTTAGTTAGCTACAACCTGGGAAATGTGAATTTCTGAGGGTGTCATTGGTGGTTAGGGTTATCAGTGTGGGTAGGCATTTTGTACTGTTTCCAAGCTCGTGAGGCTAAGTACGTATTAAGGAGCTGGATTGGCTTTAACTTACATTTCAAGTAACAAGTGACAGCTGAATTAGCTAATTTTCATGTCAGTATATGCCTTTGAAAGCAGTGTTAGTACTGCTAACGACAAACGCTGGGGTGAGAAGGCCTGGGAATGAGGCTATGGGACAGTAGCATCAACTGTTGAAAGTTTCTACTACACCACATAACTCAGTACTGTTGATGAAGTCTGAACAAGCTCAATACCTGCAGCAGCCATGTGTACAGAGCATGTACCGTAGTTCCTTCCTGTGGAGAAGTAGGCACATGCACTTAATAAGAGCAACTACGCAAATTGAATTTCCTTGCAGATTGAATTTCACGATGGATTTACAGCTATCATAATAGTATACAGGGCTTTTCCAATTTTGGTGCTTTTATCAAAAAGTGACCGATTGGTTTGATATGCGGCTGCACTAAACCCTTGCAACAGCCACAGCTGGTTGTGATAAGTGGACAAATAATTTTGTGGTCTAAACTCATACAGTTGTGACAGCTGCTTAGTAAATAATTGCAATAATGTGATTAGCAGAACAAACTGTAGCCTTTCTGTGCTCCATATATGGAATGGTCTAGGCAATTGGCTTTGAGCATTTTAGTGTAGTGTTGCAAGGATTCCGTAAAACCCTGTACACAGTGCTACACACACACACACACACATTGTCAATCGCAAAGGTCTGTGAGAGGTCTCCTTTCCTCAGCCACCATTTGTCGAAAATAAGCAACAGAAGGGGATAGCTATACATGGTAGCCTAGCTTTCATTCTGTTTCCCAGTGTATTTCTGCTGCTCCCATAGCTGGTCTTCAATGATGACCCCTAGATGGGACAACAAACCTCAACAGTCTTATTAAATATTCATGCAAACTTTGACCTCAATCAAATGGAGAGACTGTATGGATGTTTCCATACTATGATTCCCATTCACAGTTGCTTCCATATTCCGTACTCTTTGGTCCGCAAATGATACCGTGATTATTTCGCGTGGCAAAAATTCCACGGTCTAGCCACTCAACATGATTAGTGCTGCCACGATATGAGATATTGTATATCACATGTCATAGTGTTTTATATCGCGATATATCGCATATCACGATATACTGGCAATTGAATTTCACTAAGTGGTCCAGTCATTAGCTATGGTTCTCAAAGAGAAATATGAGCTGATCAGCATGCTCTGAGATAAGGCAATTACGTTTCTCAGTGATAACATTGCCAGATGTACTGAAAATGCACTTGGATGGAACACTTGTTGCCACAAAAGAGAAAATTTTCTGCACAAGCTTACTCAGCTTACTACATGTCGATATTATGATGTTGTGTATCGTATCGTATCGCGAAATTATATATCGCGATATATTGATATATCGATATATCGTGGCAGCACTAAACATGATACACAAATATTTCATGGAGGGAAACTTTCGCTGATTACATCAATAGTAATAGCTTACGATTGACAAGTGTGATTGCACCGATGGAGGACGAGTTAGTGATCGAGCTGTGTATGCGTGGCTCCCACACCACGTCTACAGCGAAGCAACTGAGCAACTGTGTGAGCGTAAGCCCGGACAGTAAGTGTTATGCCTACATGTAGCTGTGGAAAAATATTTTGCGTGCTTCATCCGCGAATACCGCGAAAATTTCCCCACTGTGGAATTAACTGCAACTACGGTATAAAGTAATCCCCTGCATAGAAGATATTTTTTCGATCATCCAACACTCTGGGTGTAACTACTGCTAAATGGTTCAATGGAGTGTTGCAATGTATTTTCTCTGCACCTCTGTACAGCTGCTGCACAGTCTACAGCCACCTGTCAAGCTCTGCAGTCCTTGGCTAGCAATTCTGTAGCACAGTTTCGATGTAGTGTCACTGAAGCATGCATTGGGATTGAATGTGACGCCACTTTGATCCAAGGAGCTGGTGATTATCATACGGAGGTTACCTTCTTACCTTGTGAACAACCGTTACCATCCATTACCCTCACATTCTCCGAGCCCAATGGTGATGTGGCTCTGATTACTACTCTCAATCACTCAGCCAATCTCCCACTCACATCTGCTGCATTCACATCCACTGTAATGCTGACTGTGGATCAGGTGACAGATGGCATTGGCTTCCAGGTTAGTATAATTATTTGCTATACACTTGATGCGGTTGATTTTGGTGGATCTTGCAGCGACTAGCTGATTACCACCTGACTATGATTATCTGGGAATGAGGGGTCCCAGTCCCTCTTCAGTCTTTGTTTTAGTTTCCGTAATGATTTCATTAGTTTTGGTTTGATCGACCGTCGAAATTCAAAAGGCCGTACTAGAGTGTATTGTTATGGTCAACTATGTAGTCTCGTTCCCAGACGAATGTAAAGTCTGGCCCGCGAGACTAATATAATTATGTTTGTGGTGTATTTCCACACAGCCTTGGATCACAGGGTCTCCATAAAGTTCTAGGCCTGGACACCATTGATTTTTTTATCATTTGTTTCGAGGGGCAACTGCACTCCTGGTAGCCATTGCAACCCCGGTTTCGACTCGCCAGAGCGCACGACAAGTATTGCAGTTCAATTCCAATTAGCGCACTTGCCATGTGGCAACCACGCTCAGTCGCAATGGCGGCCAGAGGGAAGACGAGAATTATTACAACGCTTGCAACTTCGCCAGCACTGTGAGTTTCGGCACGTAAGCGTCAGTGAACGACAGCGATCACGGCCGTGTGGTCAGGATCCTTGTGGGGCCTTTGTAGAGGTGTACTGGCAACGAAAGTCGAAATGAGTGCTCAAGCAAAGGCGCCGATGGCACTTCAAAAGCGCTTGTATCTCCACCACCAAGGTGAGTTTCTTGTGCTGTTGTGTCACTGCATGATAGTGATCACGACGGTGTAGTCAGAATTTCTGTAGACCTTTCCTGTGTGCTGTGAGGTTTGATTATTTATTTAGATTAGTTACGCGGCACAATTTTCCCCCTACCAGGAGTGTAATTTTCTGCAAGTCCTAATCAATGAGTCTTAGTAAGACACCTACTAGCTGTTTTGTCACCGATTCAGCCGTCCAAACCTCGAGGATTGATGGAGGGACTGGTCCCTGTACTGACTTTGATACTGAACACCATCCGATGAAGTGGCTCAAGTCAGGGTGTTGACGTTTATATGCAGATTAGTCTGGCAGCTATAACCTTAACCCTTTAACTACGGAAATCTTTTCGCCAAGCGAACACAATTTCATGCATTTGCACACCACCTTTGTAGGTGCTCCTCTCCCTCAGCCTTTGCTCCCAGACTTAGTGGGGCTAGCCCCCTGCCCCCTCTGACAATAACATTGATGACCACCCACAAGCCCAGCAATTGGAGGTCAAAGGTAGTTTGGCCCTCAAAAGTTGCCAAGTTCTCTGAAGCCTGTAAAGGGCACTGCCCCATTGACAACTATAGGTATCATTTAAGGGGAGTGTGTGCTGAAACCAGCCCAAACTAGCCCATAGTGCAAGTTAAGGCCACTTTGAGAGCATGTTATCACCAACTGTGGATCTCATTAGCATTTAAACCCCATTGACAACTATAGTTGGCATTTCATCAGACCGGAAAGTGCCGTTTACAGGGGAGAATCAGGCTGACCTCCACCAATTGCTGGGCTTGTGAGTGGTCATGAATATCATTAACTGTATTGCAAGAGGGGCCTCTTCACGTGTGCTAGCCCCACCAAGTCTAGCCCTTGAGGAGCAAACGCTGTGAGAGAGGAGCACCTGTAAAGGTGATGTGCGCTGAATGCATGAATGCGTTGTCTTGGGGAAAAAATCCTGTGTTAATAGACCACCAGCGCCACATGCACTATACCAGGACTGAACGTTCTATAACAGCCAAACTAGCTATCTGCATACAAATGTACTATAATGTTGTACATTTCCACACTATAGCCAGGAAATATCACAACTTTGCTGCCATGGTATTGTTATGAGTGCACAGCATGAGTAAACAGCCAACAAATTAATGAGTGATATTCACTGCTATGACACTGTACACTGCTCCTTGACTTGAGTTATGATAATTAGTTGTTCTCAGAACAGATTAGATACATGCTGCTGCGTAAATAATGTAAACTAAATAATTAACGTTTGAGTACTTCACAATGGTCTATAAAGATTTTGACTTAACCGTCGTGATCGCTACCATGCAGTGACCCAACCGTACAATTTTGGTGCTGAAACTCAGGTGGAGATGCAAGTGCTTTTGTCCTGCCGTTGGCCGGCATTGCTCGAGTGCTCTCTTCAACTTTCGTTGACAGTACAGCTCTTACGAAGCACCCACAAAGATTCTGACACCCACAAAGATTCTGATCGCTGTCGTTCACTGACGCTTTCATGCCGAAGCTCCGCTGTGTTGGCGAAGTTGTGAGCGCTGTAATAAGTTCTTGTCTTCCCTTTGGACGCCATTGCTGACATGTCACGTCGACACTCGATCGACCGACATGGTCCTCACGTGACATGTGCGTTAATTGGAATGAGCTGCAACGCCTAACTTGCACAACCAGCGACTTACAACATGTTTGCAACGCGCCTACCAGGAGTGCAGTTGCCCCTCGTTACACTCCTGGTAGGGGAAAAGTTGTGCCGCGTAAATAATGTAAATAACTGCAGCAATGGCCTGCAAAGATTCTGCCGTCGGCCGCCAGTGCTCGATCGCTCTCTTCGAGGTTCATTACCGGTACAGCTCTTACGGCCCCACAAAGATTCTGACCACACAGGTGTGATCGCTGTCATTCACTGATGCTCACATGCCGAAACTCACCGTGCTGTAATAAGTTCTTGTCTTCCCTTTGGACACCATTGCCGACTCGATCGACTGAGCATGGTCCTCGCATGACATTGGAATGAGCTGCAATGCCTTGCTTGCGCGACTAGCAAGTGGCAACCAGTTGCAACGCAGCTACCAAGAGTGTGGTTGCCCCTTGTTTATAACGCACAATTTTTCCCCTATAATATAGTAGTGTAGTGTTGCCTGATGCCAGAGGCACTGTATTGAAGCTCTGCCCACTAGCATAAGTTTATACTGGTAGCATATTACCAGTACTGTGCTCTTTCTGTCATCAATTAGGTGAGAAGCACCTTCCCTGGATTTGGTACAGTTACTGTTTTCCCATATACGGTTATTCCACTCGACACTTCCAACTGTTCGACTGCAACTGACTGTATACCATCATCTGTTATAAGACTGACTCCACGCTTTGGCAATATGCTTGGAGGTGCAGCCGTGCTTGTGTCTGGTCCCTGTTTTGATGAAACTGACAATATCACTTGCATATTTGATGGCATACTGACGGAAGGGATGTTTTTCAATGAGCTGCAGTCATTGTGTGCTTCTCCAATTCTGTCCCGCACTGGTGCATTGCCCTTTCGTCTCATTGTGAATGGTACCAATGAATTTAGAGGAGATGCAGTGTTCTATTCAAGTAAGTATGATGTGTGCATTAATTTTACCGGTACACTCTGTCTAGTTGTGGCCACCTGTCACTCATGGATATGTTTGTAGTACTATATAGCTCAGCCATTCTTCACTCCCTCAAAAATATGTGTCCCTTTCTACTCCTCATACAGTATCATTCATGACAGCTCATGAAGTGCAGATTGAGAGTGACAGCTTGCTATTGGAAACTGGCAACAACATCAACATTCGCTGGACTCCAGAGTCTATACTACCTCTGTTTCCTCCGGATGATTACACTGTTGATATCACACTACACACTGTAGACTCAGACACTGAAATATGGAGGGAGATGGGCAGCTTAGCCAGTGACATCCCTAATAGTGGAGCAATTGGTGTTACAATTCCAGACGTTAGCGACACCTTGGAAGATATCAATGGTAATCGTGTCATGATCGGTGATCAAAACAATCCTCCTGCAGCTGCATTCCCTATTGCAATACAAGTTTCTGTGTCCGCTAGTATTGTCCAAAGAGGAGGCACTATTGCAAACCTTGTTCAAAGAATCATTCGTTTGCCTTTCGCAAAATGGTCATTTGTTGCTTACATTGTTCTTGAAGTATTGGGAAATGCGTACTGTACATGGTGGAACAGTCAGCAACCGGAAGGAATTGGGCAGGAGATTCTAGACCGTGTTTTTCCTTGCCCATGTACAGCCAATGCTGCTGGTCGTCAAAATAGTAGATTTAAGAGAGATAATCCCATTACTCAGCGTATATTCCACCCAGGAAGCTCTAGCTGTTTCCGTGAAGTAGTGCGAGATGGGTAAGTTTATTTATAACTGTAGTCAATCGTCCTTTGTGCCATTGATGTCCGACTGATTAATCTTCACTTGCTTAAGCTTTTACACTAGCCTGGAGGTTCAACAAAGAACTTGTTTTTCAACTAAACGTTTCGACCACACTGCGGTGGTCTTCTTCAGTGGTAATACAAATATAGCACATCAACAGACGCTCTTATAGGTACACAAATGACAAAAATGAGAAAATTGGTGAGACGCGTGACCTACACAGGTAGCACACGACCGGAAATCAAATTAAAGCTGCTGATTGTTCTGTGCACGCATTGGGGGCCGGGTGTTCTCATGGATGAGTGCATCATATACATGAGGCAGGATGCCTGCCTTCACTTGGGTGTTGCGCCAGTTGATGGTGTGTCCTGTGTCTATTGCATTTTCTGCTACAGCAGATCGCTCAGGATGGGCATTTGTTAGTGCTGCTCTGTTCTTGTGTTGAGTGATCTCCCTGTGTGTCCTACATAGGTGGCTGCACAATCCTGGCATCCAATCTGGTATATACACCACACCAGTTGTCATCTCCATGGGTACGGGGTCCTTGACGTCGTCCTATACTACCACCCTCAGGAGGCTTCTTGTTCATGTCAAGGACCCCGTCCGCATGGAGATGACAACTGGTGTGGTGTACCAGATTGGATGCCAGGATTGTGCAGCCACCTATGTAGGACAGACAGGGGGATCACTCAACACAAGATTAAGAGAGCACAGAGCAGCATTAACGAATGCCCATCCTGAGCGATCTGCTGTTGTAGAACATGCAATAGACACAGGACACACAATCGACTGGGGCAACACCCAAGTGAAGGCAGTCATGCCTTTTTCTGGCAGAGGTGCACCTTGGAGACCTGGCACATGAGGAACCAGTCCAACCCCCTTAATCGGGAGGAAGGCATCCTGCCTCATTGTATATGATGCACTCATCCATGAGAACACCCCGCCCCCAATGCGTGCGTTTTGTGTACCTATAAGAGCGTCCGTTGATGTGCTATATTTGTATTACCTATGCCTATTAAGTTAACCCTTTCCTGACCAATGACTTGTATGACATCGTGAAACATTAAGCTTCATGATGTCACTTCCAGCAATGTCCTTGGGAGATATATAGGTTGTGCATCAGCAGAAAGGGTTGGACAGGGGAGGTTGGTGGGTTCACCCAAAGGGTGAAAACAACATAGCTGTATGTGGGACTAGTTGTAGAAAGCCTCACAGTTGGCTCTTGGTTGCCCGTTTCTGTCCTTTTGGCTTAAACCAGCTGTCTCATTTCATAGAGCCTCCCCATTGTCAGTGTTCAAGATTGGGTTGGCGATTGCCCAAGGGACTTAATTCAAAGTTTGTGGGTGTGGTTTTTGTGTCTGCTTAGGAAGCTGAGATTACCTTTGGGAGCAGTTTCGAGCGAGAGAACTGAGGTCATGTTAGTAATTAGACGCTGAAGAAAAGCTCTGGGTGGGAAAGGACTAGCTACATTATTTGGTAACAAATTGTGCTAACTACTTGCCAATTTCAACAAAATTACCTGGATGATGACAATGAGGATGATTACTACTTGTAGCACTTCAACTGGTGGATCGGGAAACCAGTGCTGTTATGATGATCAGGAGAACTTGATTCCACCAGGGAGGAGAGGAGCTGGTACTGTTGACCTGGTATCCCCTGATGTAAGCTTCCTGGGTCACTTCTGGGCAGATGTTCTCCCTGCGATAGCCTGCTGCTGGTCAGTTTTTGCTGACTGCAATTCCTATACTGTACATCGTCCTGTGGGTGACTGCTCTAATTACCGACCACCTCCACCAGGTAAAGTGTGCCATGTGGTATTGAAATTGCTAGCCGTTTGTAGGCAGACCATGGTCATTGTCTAAGCCTTATTCCCAGGCCCGCGCTGTTTTCAGTTGAAAAACGAGGAAGTGACAAGATGCTGGGCATGGGCCTTGGGAATGAGGCTAGGTATTGTATAATACATATTTGTAATCACTGAAGCATGAGCTGGCAAGCGCAGCAGTGTTGCATGAAATGGACTGGCATATAATATTATATACATATATATAGCTCCTGGGATTAGCTACTAATGTCAGTGTATATAACTTTCAGTCAAGATTCTTTGTATTCATTCACAGCATGTGTATATGGAGATCCACACACAGTGACTCTGGATGGGCATATGTACACATTCAATGGCAAAGGAGAGTTCATATTGATAGAAACAGATTGTAATCGCTTCACTCTTCAAGGAAGGATGACAGAAGCTATGAATGCTGGTCAAATCGCTGTTTCAGCTACAGTTTTCTCAGCCTTAGCTGGAAAGGAAGACTATTCAGATATTGTACAGTTCGAATTGAACAATACTAATCAAGTAGTTTCACTAGTTAATGGCGAGCTTGTTGATTTTGAGGAACTGTCAGAGCAAGATTTCAACAATGTCACAGTTACTGATCTCGGCAGCAACAAACTTGCTGCAACTTTTTCAAGTGGTGTTTACCTGGATGTGAAGGAGGAAAATGGTTTCCTGTCGACAGTGATTGTCAGTCTTCCTATTAGTTTTCAAGGCACTACGCGAGGTCTGATGGGCTTATTCAATGGAGACACGTCCGATGACCTCATTCCAAGATACAGCACTGAGCCAATTCCAATCAACTCTTCAATTGAGGCCATTCATGAATCCTTTGGAATAACATGTAAGCTGTCAGTGTGGTCACAACTGCTACATGTATTATAGCATATCGTATACTTGTCTTCTCTCTTCCTAGGGATTGTTAACAATTCGGCTGAGAGTCTGTTTACGTATGGACCTGGTGAAGAATGGGCGATGTTCTATGACCCACACTTTGTTCCCCTCTATGAACCACGGTTCACAGACTCTATTATTCGGACACAAGCCTTTGAGACTTGCAGTGGTGACACCTTCTGTCTTTTTGATATAGCTGCTACTGGAAGAATGGAGGTTGGACTATCCACACTTTCTGCATCCCAAGAACTTGAGGAAATTATTGAAGTCTCACAACCAGGTAGGGTCTGCAAGATATAGTGCTCCTGCTTTGACAACCGAGAATTGTTACAGTTACTTGTTTTAGACCGTGGGCCCTGGTATGGGCTTCGTGATACACATAATACATCTAGCATATAATAGTCTAGAGAAAGCATGCAACTGATTTAGTCATCTAAACTTTCTGCGTGCAACAACCTTGGACTGCATGCACAATTGGATAACATCCATGTTCCATGCATGCACCATGCACACAACTCTACTACTAACATGTTTTGTTATCGGAAGATCACGATTGAGCTATAATTATGTATAGGTAATTGCATGGATTTCGAGTGCGACTTAATTGGGAATAATTGCACGAGTAACAGGCAAAGTAATTGCACGAGCGATAGCGAGTGCAATTTATGACTGTTGTGAGTGCAATTATTCCCAAATGGCACGAGAATACACGGGATTAAATACTAATCATATACTTCCAGGCATGGCATTGTCGAAAGCAAGCGGCTTGAGCTTGAGCGAACGCCCCAGCCACAAAAGTGCTCAAGCGCGAGCAAACTACACATACACCCTACTAGTACGCGTTATCTTATTTGCCTGGAGTACTGACCTGCTGTGTAATGAAGCTTTAGGAAGCACGGTATTGCAACTGACACCCAGGGTCCCAAAACAGCAGCACACGTACAGAGCCTATGTGCGCATAACAGCCATGAACAGTTCATCCTGATATTTGAGCTTAGAATTTCGGCTGAATACATAACTGAACTAATAATGCATGCTACTTTTCGTCTGTATGTCAGTGCTGTCTCTGATGTTTCTGTGACCGGCATATCCTTCCTATGCAGTTGCATGTGACCCTCCCTGCGAGAATGGTGCCTGTGTTTCTAACAATACCTGCAGCTGTGCAACTGGATTTGAGGGAGAACAATGCACTGAAGCAGGTAGTATCTTTTGATCCCTTTTGCCATGCCATTCATCATGATTTATTGAATACAGGGTAACTGAGGAGGAGGCCTGTAATGTTGTTTATCTGAAAAGGGATTATTGCAAATTACATACAATTAGTGGATTAATTTCTATATGCAGTCTCGACTGAATGCGATCAAGTTCGAAACCCTTGTGGAAATGGTGGAAATTGCACACAGTTTGGCTCAACTGTTCTATGCGAGTGCCTCCCAGATTTTACCGGTACATTCTGTGGACAAGGTTAGCACAACACAGCCATTACTGTGTTCTACATGTCAATTGCTTATCATCTCAACAGTCATTTGCGATTGTGGTGGAGAGGATGATATCAAATTAGGTTCTATTCTGTGCTACCAATCTGTGTAATTTTAATTGGGGCAAGCCTGAGTGAGCCCCACACCCAGTGGTGGTACTGGGGGGGGGGGGGGGGGGGGGGGGGGGGACCGCTCGGAGACCGAGACCGCTCACGGACCTACCTATTTACCGACCTCAGACCTGTACATGTCCTGCAGAACACGTGGTGTGGTTGGACAAGTGTGCAGCATGCATATAGGTTGTGTGTTACGTTTCATGGCAACAAAGACTCATCTATAATTTATCGATGCCATTATTTTAGCTGTTGTTGCCTGACATTGTTCGAGCGCATGGTGTGGTGGACCATAATTCGTGCAGCACATATTGTTGGCACAAGTGTACCTTTAGCTATTAGTGTACGTGTCTGATTGTCATATTATGATTCAGTGTGTGACCTGAGGTTGTACTGTGCTCAGTCACATAATTTCTGATGACAGTCATGTGCATGCAACTGACCCATGTCTTGCATGTCCATGCTCTTCGTTCAGGCTCGCTCCCCAATGTCATGCATTTCCACTAGTATTTTGATCACTCAATTTTTTGTGCTGTTATTGCCAGAGTGTAGTGAGGCAAAGTAATCTCCACAACAGCTGTCCTATTCTGAGATTGTATAATATACAAGTAACTTCGCTCACTTTGCTCACTCAGCGACTTCCTCATTCGCCTACTTGAACAATCTGGCACATGCCAGGCAGCTCTCTGCACAGAGCTACTGCACTTCTCGATTGCGTCTGTTTCAGCTGTTGCTCCCCGATTGCATCTGCTTCAGCTGCTGCTCCCAGATCACGTTTGTTTCAGCTGCTGCTCCCTGATTACGTCCGTTTCAGCTGTTGCTCCCCCAGTTGCAGCTGCCCGGCCATGTTCTGGAAGGTTCCAACCCCTGCCCAACATTCACATGCATTCTTTGCGGTTCAGTGTATTTAGTAGCTAGGTACAGTATGAAGGTTGCGCATCACTATGCGCGTCTAGTAAGTCCAACTCCCAGAACATCCCATGTCTGTTACACACGATATGCTGGTATGTATGCTACTTCATCACACTTTATGCTTGAAGGAATGCAATGAAGTTTAGCATCCACATATTGTAGTCCATCGGCGGCTGCAGTGCACTGGGTGACGATTGTAAAAGGTTGGCTGCTCGTGTACCTGTTGGTGACAGCATCGTAAGTATACCATGCCGTACCTTGGCGTTTAGAGATTTGCGGAGATCGCTCTCTTCCTCGAAGACGAAACTTGACACCTCTTCCACGTGATCCAAGGTGGGCCCGCACTGCATGCACATGTGCACACTCTGGCACTATTACGCAAGACTTCTGAGTGATCTTAGACCTAGCAATTAAGTCATGGATTATTGGACGACATGTATAATCAGACACTGCATGCTAGCGCTGAACGCATACATTACCAGAAGTGGGCGGGTCCCGTCAATGCTACAGACCAATTTCAGACAAATTTATTATCGGAAAATCGATGTATTGTTGGACTTCCCACTGAACTTGTTTATAGCTAATACTTTGTATTGAAGGAATCCTGATAATAGTGCTTATACCACACAGATGCTCACTGGATCTAGCCAGCCTTGACACCATATTGAAACTGTTTCTTGTTTATTCCAGAGATTCCACTGCAAATTTCGTTTATCAACAAAAGCCCAAGAATTGTTGGGCGCAATTTGTTCGTGTATATAAATTCCAGTAAGCCCACATCTTCAATTACTTGCTACCTCCGAGATGCCAGGCAAGGCTTTTCGAATGAGCAAAATTGTGAGTCACGTACTTCAAAAGACAAATCACTGCAAGAAAGGATCTGATATTTCAAGTGGCAACTGCGTTCTTGGTATGGCAACCTGTAGGGCAAGATGCCTTTTCACAATAATGTCTCATGGCTTACCTCACTAAGGGGGCTCTGATAGCATGTATAAGTGTGCACTGCTGTGCAGACTATTCGTTCTATTTTGATACAAAATAAGCATTGCCTTTCTGTAGCCTCGTTCCCAGGCCGTTCCCACCACCAATATTTCAGTATGAAATACAGCGGGGGAAGGCCTGGGAGATCTGGTCACGTGCGATGCCATCAAGTAGACACAGATGGCATCGATGGAATCTCGACGTCCTGTGTTGTACTGTACGTCCAGTGGCTGGATATCAGTGTTCGCAAGGCAGACGATCGATACCGTTCGTTGTTCAAAACGCCGGGGACAGAACAGCGCGAAACAACAGTTGGGCACCGCCCCCGTGTGTCTACCATCTGTCTACCTGACGTCATCGCACATGACCAGATCTCCCAGGCCGGCCTTCCCCCGCCGTATTTCATAGTGGAATACTGGTGGTGGGAACGGCCTGGGAACGAGGCTAGCCTTTCTGTATTGATGTGATTTCATTGGATTATGTTTTTACCCTTTGAGGTTGGAGTACTGCAACAATTGAAGTTGCTACAATGGTGATAGAAACCGCTTGGCCGCAGATAGTTATTGTGTATTGCAGTTTATAAGACAACTCAAGGTTACGGGATACTCGTGCGCGCGCCGTGCGAAAAGTATTGGGAAATGCAGGCTCGTAGGGAGGGAGTGGGGGGGGGGGGGGGGGGGGGGGGGTTCGAAGGGGTTAGGACGAACCCTCCCTTCTGGGCAGCCGAAATAATATTAAGCACTATCTAGCTTCACAAATTCTACCGTTTCTTTGTAAGTTGTCGACTAGCCATAGAGAAATCACCGTCGTCAGAAGAGTCGCAGTATACGAACAACAGAAACGTTAACTACCCATATATCTTCTAAAAATTCGGCAGGTTTGCCTTGCCGAGGAAGTAAAATCGCTCCAAAATGCAAAAGTGCCGAATAGTGCTAGGCTACATGTAAATACCCGTGGTCGGTCGGGATTTCTCCACTCGAGATTCAAGTCTCAAGATCGAGCAGCTATACCGGTACGGTAGGGCATGTAGTCTTTCCTCTTGGTACATGTACAGGCTGTGATACTATACTTTCGGCTAGCACCTGCATCGGTATTGTCGGCATACGAAGCGAACTATCTTGCCGCAGGCTAGGCTAGCTAGCTGTACGATCGATACTCACCCCGTGTCGTCTGTTCATCTGTTTTGACTCTCAGGGTCAGGGCATGACTGTAAGTGTATAGTTCAGCACAGAGCTTTCACCAACTGGTCAACGTGGCCCGATCGGTTGACTTCCAGGGGCACGTGTGCATTCAGCTTTCACCGCTTGGGGCTTTAAACAGCACCAAACTGACCGATCTCTCTCGTCAACTGGCTTGTATAAGCCATCTCTTTCGGATAGGACGTGGACGGCAAGCTGCCAAAAATGTCTTACAATTAGAGATTAATATTTGGGGATTCCCTTGCTGAAATTAGAGACAATTTTTCCCATTTGCGTGAAGGGGTGCCGAATAATTAGGGATGCTGAATTTTTAGAAGATATACAGTAATAGCTATTTACAGGCTTACATTTCCTTTCCACGTCGTGAGTGAGGTCACGGTACGAATTGCAAGCAAACCAGAAGCAGCGGTAGTGCAGTGCAAAGCGGTGAGAGTACTACGAGAGCTCCTCCAGGTAACTGAAAAACGACCGCGAAGATTTTTTCCGCACTTGAAAAACGACAACAAAAAAATTTCCCCGCTTCGCGCGGACTGATCGCCACTTCACACCTGTTCAATTCCTTCGGCAGTGCCCGTACAGAACCCCCATCCTGGATATCCTGCCTACGGGCCTGAAATATATACTTAATTTCGCTAACCAAAAATCTCAAGTACGAAGAGCGTGAGCAACTTGATTCTGGCGGTGGAGGTGCGCTGTCACAAGGTGCAGGGCATGACGGAAGCTTTTACGGATACGCTGTATAGCCGAGCAAAAACGAGCAGCTCAGTTCGCCAAAAAGCCGTATTTATTGCTTTTCTTGAGCAAGACAGCAGATAAGTTTGCCAAGGATTATGCTCTCAAAAAAACCTTCCGTCACGCCCTGCACGTTGTGACAGCTCACATCCACCACCAGAATCAAGTAGCTCATGCTCTTCGTACTCAAGATTTTTGGTTAGCGAAATTGAGTATACATTTCCCTATGCATTTCGCACGGCACGCACGAGTATCCCGTAACCTTAAAGCAGCAATGCCCTTTCGCAGTGAATTATTTGTGGTCTACTAAAGAAAAAACACTATAGAGGCTGTTTATTTAGACCACAAAGCACAGCCAAGTGGTCTGAATGAACAGCCTCGAGTGGGATTTCACAAAAGGGCATAGTCTAATCCTTGCACGCTCAATACTCCAGAATGCTCTGAGCCATGGTCTATTTTATAAATGCTCCATCAGCATGGTCTAATTTCTATAAACCCACAGCTGTTGCACAACTGCATGGCTTCGGAATATAAACCACTGCCAGTGCCTTTGATCCTCCCACGCATTATAGTACAAGTAAGCTTCCCAGCCACTGTAACAAATGTCATTTGCTGCTGTATATAGCTATATATAGCTACCTGAATTAGAGTTCCTTGCACGCTCAACACTCCAGAATGCTCTGAGCCATGGTCTAATTTCCATAAATGCTTCATCAGCATGGTCTAATTTCTATAAACCCACAGCTGTTGCACAACTGCATGGCTTCGGAATATAAACCACAGCCTGTGCCTTTGATCCTCCCATGCATTATAGTATACAAGTAAACTTCCGTAACAAATGTCATTTGCTGCTGTACTCCATGTGCTGCTTGATATTTTCACCCACTGTTGGCTGTATCCTACTGTATGAAACGTTGCAATTTGTTTCAGGTGACAAACGCAGTTGTCAAAACAACAGATCCTTTCTTGCAGTGACGTCCTATACTTGCTAATATTATGAGGTTTCAGCGGTACACTTTTTGGTAATACTATAATGTTGTTTCTTTCATTATTTAGGCAGCTCACTGAATATCATGTATGCAAATCTCAATGCTGGGAACTACATTTTGCGGATAGTGGCAAATGCTGATACTGAAGAAAGAGATGTAATAAGAAGAGCGATTAGGATTGGTAAATACTACATATTAGTACAAGGCCTGCCTGATATTTTGTATATCTCTAGTCACTTTGACCTGATTAAGGAAGGGACAGTGTATAGAATTTGTCCACGTCTGCTTCGGTGTATAGCCAAACACAATAATTCAAGCTGGTTGATATGGCAGTCCTTTGATACATAACTGTTGTTCTTCTTCATGTAGGCAGAAACAGTATCGACTGTACAGTGAACCTAATAAACAACGGTATAGTAGTTCAGGAAACTATGGTTTCTGTGCAGTTCATTGCAAATGGCGATGCTGCCTTTCACACTTGTCAAGTGGACAGTCAGCCACGACGACAGTGTTACAGTAAGTTTAAATGTTATAATTATGTATGCACATAGGGTAGTCTCGTGAAAGAGGTGGTTTTGCCTCTCATCTCACTTGTGATTAATCAAATTGTCGGCCTGGAGGCAGCACTTTCATCATTGCCAGGAGAGAGAGCCTGGGTATGAGGCTAGGAATACTGAGGGCTGTACAGACTATTTGCTACTAGCTGCTCCCCGATTGCATCCGCTTCAGCTGCTGCTCCCAGATCGCGTCTGTTTCAGCTGCTGCTCCCCGATTATTCCATTTCAGCTGTTGTTCCCCCAATTTCAGCTGCCCGGCCGGGTTCTGGAGGTTCCAATCGCTGCCCAACGTTCATGAGCATTCTTCGCAGAGTTCAAGGTTCAGTGTATTTGGTAGCTAGGTACGGTACAATGGTCAAGCGTCTCTATAGGTCTAGTCCAACCCCCAGAACATCCCACATCTGTTACACGCAAACATATACACCCACACATGCTTAAATAATGACGAGGGGGAACCGCACTCCTGGTAGCAGCCGTTGCAACCGGTTGCAACTTGCTGGTAGCGCAAGCTAAGAAACTCATTCCAATTAACGCACATGCCACATGGCAACCACGCTCAGTCAATCACTAGCAATGGCGGCCAAAGGGAAGACACGAAATTGTTACAGCGCTCGCAACTGCACCAGCACGGTGAGTTTCGGCATGTAAGCATCAGTGAACGACAGCAATCACGGCCATGTGGTCAGAATCTTCATGTGCCTTTCCTAAGATTGGTATTGTCAGAGAGAGCGCTCGAGTAATGGTGGCCAACAGCAAGACAAAAGCGCTCATATCTCCACCACCAAGGTGAGTTTCAGCACCAACTTTTTACGTTCAGGTCAGTGTATGATAGCAATCACGGCTGTGTAGTCAGAAGCGAATCCTAAGTACTCAAACATTGTTTACGCGGCACAATCTTTCCCCTGCCAGGAGTGTAATGATGGTTTTATTCCACTCTGTGACTTGAGATTCTAGTATGCAAACTTGTATGCTATTGTTATTTCATGTACACATTCTGGATTTTCAAATGACCCATGCACTCGAAATAGACTTGTGTGTTGGCCACATTATATATAAGATGCCCATAACTCTAGAATGGTAAGTCCAGTTTGAAAGATAAGAGCACCACTGTGATCAGCAATGAATGGGCTCTCTTAGGTAGTGTAATAGTAGGTTTTCCCACAAAGGGTCACAGTTAACTTTGACTCATGCAACCATTCCAATGACAAATCTCGCTCCTAACTGTGGTAGTGCCACGCAATATTGGAAAGGATCTTAATCAGTGAAATTTGACCTTTACGAATAGACTTCAAGTTTATCTTGCCACACCTAAATGTAAAGGTTCACTTTTCGCATTGTTAATGTACTGCAGTGAGTGCACTGCGAGAAAAATTGCACATGAGCGTGGTGGAGAGGCTAATATAGCACGAGGCGAAGCCGAGTGCTATATATTTATACCTCAACACCACGCCCACATGCATGCAATATTTCCCGTAGTGCACGAGTATAAGCGTACTTTAACTGAACATAATTATACAGAGTGCTTCCAGTGCTATTTTTTCAGAGGAAAGTATAGCACACTGTGCATTGTGGAAAATATAGCACATGCACTTTCATCTACTGTGGCTTCATACAATAAGTTATGTTACTGATTTGTGAATTGCTCCTAGATAGGACAACAGGAATGCATACTACAATTATTGCAGTTCGTACTAACTCTGTCAAATTTGTACCACCATAATAGTACTAGTATGCTCTTGGTCCCTGGCAGATCTATCTATTACAGTAGCTAGCGCTTCATACTAGTGAGCATGGCACGAGAAATACATTTTGCATTATAGTAGTTGCTCTCTCTGTGTAATAGGTGAGATCCCTGTGATACTACCAGGGTTATCTAGTGGAGAACACCGCCTTCGGGTGCGACCTCATGGCTGTATAGGATCGAGCTATAAACTGAGTGTCAAGATTACTGTCCCTTAGTGAAAAGCTTTGGATGGTGACAAACCTAAGGTGCTTAATTTGTCATTTTGAGTAGTTCAGTTTTTAGTATATAATTGCTCCAGCTGTTATTTTATAGGTGCATCAATCTGATGTTAGTTTTTGTGACAAGTGTCATTCAGGTTGGATTTTCTGATATTCCTGTGAAAAGATTGACTCTCTTTATGTATCTGCAGTACAAGACTGCTTGCCTTATCCAGGTCTAGATTTTGTTTATATACAATTGATGAGAATGTGAGAGTGCCACATCATGCACACCATATTATTTTAGATGTGCACGGGGAGAAGGGAGAGAGGTTGAGCAATGAATTTATGGAAACGTACTAACGATTAATATCAGTGGGGCTTCTTCTACTATCGGCTGCCTGGTCACAGATTTTCCAACCTGCATCCTGGTGTTAACATTGCATGCAGGGCTTTACTTTCTATAGCTAGTAAAAAGCTAGTAAAAGTAGTAAAAAGCTAGTAAAAGTAGTAAAAAGCTAGTCAAAGTAGTAAAAAAGTTCCAGAGTTTTCCTATAGTTAATGTCACTTTCGCGTATGTTTAGCTTCAAATCTATGTAACCTAAATAGCAAAGGATGCATGAGTAGCATATAGAGCTAATACAAGCATACATCCAACAAATGAAATTAGCTTAACTCATTACCTACTACTGCAAACAGCTTAAAGAAGCGGAAGAACATGTACAAAGTATTAACGCCTAATATTAAACCCCCTATATAAATTCTTATGGGTAACCTCCGGGCTCATTTGGCTGCTACGAGGTGCAATGGGTTAATTACAATGCGACGATAATAGGGAGTGCTTGAATATGCCAATGGAATTAGAATGGACTACAGAATTAGGATTAGGTAAGTTATTCCACAAAGACTGAATCATAATAATTATGAGGAAAAAAGGAGTACATGTATGAGCAATTGGATGGACAAGGGCTGTAATATTGTTGACGTCTTGGCCGTAGGAAATATCATTGACTAACCACTTAATGTTACAACAGCAGCATATTTATACAAAACTGCACTACCAAATATAGTATGACACAAAGTAGGAACAACGCTAGGTAACACATACATGTGATAACAAACACACCAATTATCAGTGGCAATGTTAGTGAGTGAACAGGTCCATTCCACAAAGGTGAGATCATGTGCATGCCTGGATGAAACAAGTGGTACCCTGCAAGAGAGATCGAGTTGCAGTAGGAGCAACGGACAACCCAATGCATGCACATAGTTGTGCAAAGTGCACCATTTCAGCTGTTTTCTGCGTGCAGCCAAGGTGGGAATATTGAGGTGCTCAAGCATAGCTAGTCGAGTGATTTAGATAGATCCCAGTGTTTGAAGCACACTTGGCAGACACTTGCTTTCAAGTGTTTGTTGGTCCTTCAGAAGATAAGGATCTCAAACTAACAGCTTGTTTCAAGGGTCCCACAGTCCTTACTACATAAACAATATCACCATTTATTCCCTATAGCTAATGGAAGGAAATTGTCACTGTTTGCCTGCAGCTGTACGTTCCAAATGTAGCTATATCTCACATGTTTGTCCCCATCTGGAGTATGCCAGCCACGTCTTGAACCCTTACAAATATGGGGAAATCAATTCCCTTGGGAACATACAAAAATTTGCTTTAAGAATGTGTGCAAAGCAGTGGGATAGTAACGCAATGATCTATTACAGCTGTTACAGCTATCACTTCAGCAATTAATGCAGACTCTTCCTGGATCTATATAATATTATGTACCATGTTTAAAATAGTACAAAATAGTCATGGTCTTTGTATTTTCTACCTGATTCTTGTAGAGCAAACTCCCAGAGTCACAAGGTCACAGTCTTACATATGCGCACACAGTTTCTATAACTCTTTCATACCCCACACCATACGCAATTGGAATAAAATTTTGTTTACTGTACATGCACAGTGCACCCACCCTACCTTCGAGCTTCTTCTGTATCATTTATTTGGGCATACATGCAAAATTAGTTGTACAGCTATACCATGCATTTCTGCAAAAATTCAAAATATTTAATTGATGTATTTGGTATATAGCGGCAACACGAACCATACAATCCAAAGTACAATAGTGAAAACCTGGTACACTGATAGATCTGTCTCTAATCTCTCGACATGAGGAGGATGAAGCAAAAAAACAGGACGTATGAGATTTTTATAAGAGGAATGTACAAAAAATAAACATTACACACAAAAAGGCATTGTTTCAGCCATACGGAAGAGAAGTACCCTCTTCAGACTTGCCAAATGCTCCAACAGTTCTTCCCTGAGAAGGAAATACGGAGACAAGCGAAACAGGATTACCGCTCTCTTGAGGAAGGCCAAAAAGATCTACTTCAGGAGCCTTATGAATGGTGGGAACAAAGCTTTTTGGAAAGCCATGGAGTACCTACCTGAACAAGAATAATCACACTACAATTCCGAGTTTCGTTTACACAGGCAAAACACTGATAACGAATAAAGCAACTGCAATTTCTCTCCACATGTTTTAACCAGTCCCATCCTCCTCTCTCCCTTGAAGATACCTTGCACACCAATATATAGCTGATCATCCATCTGAGCTTCACTGCACTGCGGATGAGCTTGTGGAAATTCTGTTATCACTAAAGCCTCGGGCCCAGATGGAATTTCCAATCTGAGAATGCTGAAGCATACAGCTCATGCCCAATGTTGTTTTACTTATCTAAAACTGAAATAGTTTAGTTTTTGGTTTTAGGTAGAAGTCGCATTGTTTAGTTTAGTTTTGTAAATCTCAAAAGGGCTAACTTAGTAAAGGCTCTTTTAGTTTTAGTAACCACCATTAATTTTTGGCTGATTTTCATTCTAGTTTAGTTGTAGTTTAATTAACAGGCTGAGACAGTCCTCATTTTAGTTTTAGTTTTAATTACTAAAGTGAAATATACCATACTAAAATGCATTATAGTTTTAGTTTTAGTTAACTAAAACAACATTGCTCATGCCATTGCACCAAGTTTCACTAACCTTTCTATTCGAACCAGGCAAGTTCCATGTGACTGGAAGACTTTTTTTTTTTTTTTTTCTATAATATTTTGTTGTACATAATATACAAAAGAAACTACATACAACAGGATGCATAAATAGCTAAGAGCTAGTTGAATATGCAACCAACATAAACAGGACATACAAATTAAATGACATTGTACACAGCATGTTTAAAAGTACTCAGTGAATTACAAGATACAACACCATAAGGCAAACTATTCCATAACTTAATAGTATCAGGAAAGTAAGAGTAAAGATACTGGGATGTATGACTGTTAAGGTTACAAAATGACAATTCATGCACATAACGGGTAGAATAAGGGTAATGGACCACACGAGATGTCAAAGGGGCCTCCGGGAAGACTGTTAGGTTGTTGACAATTTTGTACAGCAATGACAGCTTTAGGGTTTTCCTCCTAGATTCCAGGCTGGGCAGGTTCAGAGAGCTGAGCATCTCTGTGTATTCTCTGTCCCATGTTTTGAGACACACTCGACTGGCAAACCTTTGCACACTCTCTAGAAGATCACGGTCCTTAGCTGTGAATGGGTCCCAGATAGGGCAGGCGTACTCAAGGTGAGGTCGAATTAGAGTTTTTTAAGTGTACTCGTATCTGCATAATGGTAGAATTGCCGAAACAATAGACCCACGAGTCTCCTAGCCTTGGAAGCTATAGTGTGAATGTGTTGGGTCCAGGAAAGATCGGAGGCTATACTTATTCCAAGGTACCTGATACAATCAACAGTCTCAATATTAATAGGTGCTCCATTTAGAACGAGTGGGCTAAGCACACTCTTTTTTGACCTTCTGCGAGAAAGTAGCATAGCCTTGCATTTTGCTGGATTGAATTTGAGTAGCTTGGTGGAACTCCAAGCAGCCAAGGTATCAACATCATGCTGTAATGCAGTATGGTCGTCCTGAGTATGGATAGCTCGATACAGGAGGATGTCGTCAGCGAATACTACCAGTTTGGATCCATTAGAAGTACCTGCATCACAGATGTCATTGATATACACAAGGAACAAAAGGGGCCCCAGGATGGAACCTTGGGGCACTCCTGACAATACTGGTAATGGCTGTGAAGACACCCCATTTAGCACCACGGTCTGCTTTCTATCAGTAAGGTAGCTTTTTATCCAGTTCAGAAGATAGGGACTTAGACCCGTTGATTCCAGTTTGGCAATTAGTTGTCGATGTGATACTGAGTCAAAAGCCTTGGTGAGGTCGAAAAAGACGGCCCCCACTTCCTTGCCTTCTTCCAGAAGAGTAAACCATTCTTGGGTTGCAGAGAGAATTGCACTAGTTGTCGATTTTCCGGGTAAAAATCCCCACTGATTCTGCATTGGAGGATAATTACATTCCAAGTGTGCAGCAACTCTGTCATATATGATCTTTTCCAGCGCTTTGCTTATGATGGATAACAGTGATATCGGTCTGTAATTGGATAATTCATCGCTATTTGGTCCCTTGGGAATTGGTACAATGTTTGATGATTTCCATGCTAGAGGTAGTTCTCCAGTTTGTATAGACTGATTGAAGAGCCTGGTAAGAACTGGGGTAGTACTACTAGCAGTTTCTTTAATCATCCTAGCAGAAATGCCATCTGGACCAGAAGCCTTCTTACTGTCCAAGTTTACAAGGAGTTCAAAAACCTCCTGTTCAGAACAATACAGCTCTTGAGGGCATGCAGCTGGATCCAATCCATAGGAGATTCCTTCCTCAGATGTCAGAGGTGGTGTAGCTGTGTTGAAGCAGCTATGGAAGAATTGATTAAGAGCGTCTGCCTTCTGCTCGTCACATCTAATTCTTTTACCATCATGGTTAATGGCTGGAATTGTTGGAGCTCCCTTACCATTCAACAGCTTGACTGATTTCCAAAACTGCTTAGAATTTCCAGCTGGAATACTTTGTACATATGATCGTTTTGCACTTCGGAGTTGGGATATGACCTTGTTGCGCAGCTGTTTATACCTAGCCCTGAGGTTAGGGTTGCTTCTCAACTTGCGGTATATGATATTGCGTTTACGAATAGCATGTCTCACTCCAGCATTTATCCATGGCAACTTCCTTTTCTTAGGCAGAACTCCTTTTGGAATGCAGCGTTCGATGATTACCATGAATGTGCTTTCCCAAAGTTGCCAAGCTTCATCGATAAAACTTCTTGTTCCTATCCCTAAATCCTACCTCAGGGGCCAGTGACATTCATTACCAACTAGCTATAGGCCTATCTCCCTGCTGCCAGTGGACAGTTAGAATGGCATATCTCTAACTCTGTGTCAAAACATCTCTCAATACACTGTACTGTCCATTGTGATGCACCCTGTCAGTTCCAGGCAAATCAACAGTCTGAGCTCTACTATCTGCCAGTGATCATTGGTACCGCTTGTTGGAAGGTGGTGCGGAAGTCTGTGCAATAATTTACAACCTCAAAAAAAGCATTTGATTCTGTCCCCCATCGCCCACTACTGAACAAGTGGGTCTTGATGATCATCTCATGGGGTGGATATCGATTACTGACTACCTAGCTAACTGACAGAAAACAATTTGTGGGCGCTAATGGAGCATCATCCATCTCTTCAGTTCCCATAATCTCTGGTGTACCGCAGGGATCTGTTTTAGGCCCACTTCTGAATTGGTTTGATGGAGCCACCATATGCCAGCGAAAGCCTGGGCGAGAGGTGTCGTGCACTGAGTTGCGATCTTTGTCTTATACCTTAAGCTTATTATGGTAGCTATTATATATTTAACATGCCATAAAGCACCTCTTATTACGCTCGTACCTTGGTTGGTTTTTGGCTTTCAGTGCTCACTACTCGCTCCTCACAGAACTTTTCACCCGTTGAACGCCGCGCGGTTCACGACCACAGATCACAACCGTACGTACCGCCTTGCTGCAATCACTATCAATCTAATCAACATGAGCTCTGCCCGGCCTAGGGGTCACAAGTTAGCTACCTTAGAATGCATGCACCAATGAAAAAACTAGCCGTGAGTAACGAGGCCTAGCAACCGGTAAAAACTAGCCGTGAGTAACGAGGCCTAGCAACGACCAGCTCACGGTGAGGTTGCCAGGTAATTACCCCGTGCGCATGCGCAGCAGGGGGTAGAGTGATCGGTTTGTAGTCTGTCCACAGTCTAAGCGCGGTTTGAGCAGTGAAGGCCTTGTTGAAGGCTTATTTCGGGATAGAAGTGCCAGAATTCAGAAAATACTAGCGTCTACATAATGCACAGACCAGAGATCTACTCGAAAGGCTGAGAAAAGCTGCGTGAAAGTCGTGCTTGACCACACCCAATTTCTAACATTACTGCCACAACTTACGGTATCTCATTCTGCATGCTGACATCGCTGTAAATGCATGCTGTATGTATAATCGGTGGTAGGCCTATAGCTGTCAAGTCAAAGTTGCGCACGGAGTACGTGCTCTGCTGAGCACCTCTAGTTTTTTTAAATAACTCATTCGAGTGATAGGAGTGGCGTACGAAGATTCTGACTTCACCTTCATCATCGCTATCATGCACTGTCCTAACCGTACAATTTTGGTGCTGAAACTCACCTTGGTGGTGGAGATACAAGCGCTTTTGTTGTGCCGTCGGACGCCATTGCTCGATCGCTCTCTTCAACGTTGGTTGCCAGTACAATCTTACGAAGGCCCCACAAAGATCCTGACCACACAGCCGTAATCGCTGTCGTTCACTGACGCTCACATGTCGTGCTGGCGAAGTTGTGAGCGCTGTAATAAGTTCTTGTCTTCCCGAACGTGGTCCTCATGTGACATGTGCGTTAATTGGAATGAGCTGCCAGCGTAGCTTGCGCGACCAGCGAGTTGCAACCGGTTGCATCGCACTGATTCGCAGCTACCAGGAGTGCGGTTGCCCCTCGAAAAGAAAACCAAAGGAAAAAAAAACAAAACAGAACTTGAGGGGGAAAGAGTAAAAAAACAACAACCTAGCAACAACCCATCCCTCCGTGACAGGTCAGACATTGAAGTGTAAGCCTCAGGAGCGTTGGATAGGCGTGTTCGGAATCACAGGAGGGCAACCTCAAGGGGGTGACACTCCCATTGACGCCGTAGTCAGAACTGTGACCGGGGTCAAGATATCTTGACCGTCATTTTTGCTGCTTGACCGCTTGACCATAGATATCCGTGTCTTATATCTATGGCTTGACCGCATCGCAAAATGACTCTTGAACGTTTGACAGCGCTGTATTTCAGCCGTTGACCGCTTGACCGCTACGGAAGAATGCGTAGCGACTGCAGCCTTTCCTTAGTATACGGGGTCAAGATTCGCTGATAAGCCCGGTAGCAGCTCTGACTACAGCGTGCATGGGAGTGTCACCCCCTTGAACCTGCTTTCTACCAGAACACCTTCAGCTTCGGTCGTCAGATGGGAACCGGCGTACTCGAGCTGCTAGGCGCCTAGGCCGGGGAGTAGAGAACCGGTATGTACGGAGTGGCCCAGAGTCGTACTCGGTTATTGGGGAGGCGAACACTCAGACCCCAGGCTGCAAAGCAAGTGCTTAGTATGGTGGCCGATAGGGGAAACCTATGGTGGCCGATAGGGGAAACCCGAAGCGGGCGCCCGACGCCCGATACCCGATGCATGTCGGCCAGTACCCGATGCATGTCGGCCAGTACCCGATGCATGTCGGCCAGTACCCGATGCATGTCGGCCAGTACCCAGGGTTCTCTTTACTGGGGGGGGGGGGGGGGGGGGGGGGCGGGGGGGGGGGGGGGGGGGGGGGGGGGGTGGGGGGGGGAAGATTCCCCCCCAAACACTCCAGCTTCCCCCCCAAAATTTCTGACAATTAATTCAGTAAAAGTAGTGTCAGGAACTGCAGCATGTAGCTACACCTGTGTGCTTTGTACCGTCTCATGTTACGCTGCATAGCATTTCCATACTATGTCTCAGAGTGCCTCAGAACCACTCTCAGAAGGCTCAAAGTTCCAAAATTTTCTGGGGGGCATGCCCCCAGACTCCCTTACAAATTGCGTCTTTGTAAGTTGCCAAAGGTCTGCCAGGAGGAAGTCTAGCATGACTGTCACATGCATACACACTGGACACTATGACCTCAATTTTGTCTCAGAGTGCCTCAGAATCACTCTGAGAAGGCTCAAAATTCCAAAATTTTCTGGGGGCATGAACCCCCTTACAAATTGCGTCTTTGTAAGTTGCCAAGGGTCTGCCAGGAGGAAGTCTAGCATGACTGTCACATGCATACACACTGGACACTATGACCTCAATTTTGTCTCAGAGTGCCTCAGAATCACTCTGAGAGGGCTCAAAATTCTAAAATTTTCTGGGGGGGGGGGGGGGGGGGGGGCATGCCCCCAGACCCCCCTACAAATTGCGGCCTACGGCCGCAGTCCCCGTCCACCATCATTCTCAAGACCTTCTCCCCCAAACTCAAAATCCTAGATTGAACCCTGCCAGTACCCGATGCATGTCGGCCAGTACCCGAACCATGTCGGCCAGTACCCGAACCGTGTCGGCTGTACCCGAACCATACTGGCCGACAAGGGTCGGGTACTGGCCGACACGGTTCGGGTATAGCCGACAAGGTTCGGGTACTGCCGACATGGTTCGGGTACTGGCCGACATGGTTCGGGTACTACCGACATGGTTCGGGTATAGCCGACATGGTTCGGGTATAGCCGACATGGTTCGGGTACTGCCGACATGGTTCGGGTACTGGCCCTCACGTCGGCTAAGGCGTGTCTCAATCAATTTCGCGTAAGCGGATAGATTACGGAATTACATTATTAATCCGCGGACTATACCTCGCGGCACAGTTGTGTTGTATGGAACGCTGTGTGGCTCTTATTTCTGCGATCCAAAGTATCAGTCTTCTGTTAGTCGCTTGTTTTAGACTATCATGAATGGCGTTTGAGTGTAGGAAAGAGCTGTCTTTGTCCGCGCTTGGTGTGGGCACTAGGGCTGCGAAAACTGCCAAGTGAATACCTAGCGTCACGATAGTGTGATGCTTTAATGGCTTTTGCGGGTACGAAAACCTATATACCCATCTCGGAACTTTCGGTTGCTCTCTGCGTTCATCTATGAATGCTTGAGGTGATGCAGGGTGGAAACACTGTCCAGGATCAACTTGGAGCGCGAAGTAAGTTTATGAATATTTAATTAGTACAGTTCAGGCTAGTAAATTCATGCAAATCCGTTCGTATCCCTCGAGGGCTTATCTCTGTGCAGCGTTTCCAGTTGATTCATGCTTCTTCGTATTGTGCTGATTCCATTGGTGTCCGTTTCCTTAGCATTTGTACACGATTTCGTACCCGCAAAACCGAAAATAAAGTTAAGGCAATTAAACTTTGACCCCACCCAATTATGTACATATAAGCATGTTACCATGGTAACGCTTGTTAATAATAATCTACAATATATTTGCTACTTTGCTAATAGGTGATTGTTGAGTTAGACCATGCGCTTTGTCTTCAGCATCAGCTTTTCTGAGTCCAAATTGCCTCCTTTTTGCTAACAGAGCACTTGTGATTCGCCTTAACCGACATGGTTCGGGTACCGGCGACAAGGTTCGGGTACTGGCCGACATGCATCGGGTACTGGCCGACATGCATCGGGTACTGGCCGACATGCATCGGGTACTGGCCGACATGCATCGGGTATCGGGCGTCGGGCGCCCGCTTCGGGTTTCCCCTATCCGCCACCATAGTAACCCGAAGCGGGCGCCCGACGCCCGATACCCGATGCATGTCGGCCAGTACCCGATGCATGTCGGATGCATGTCGGCAGTACCCGAAC
Organism: Axinella damicornis; assembly: GCA_963931865.1. Classification (NCBI taxonomy): domain Eukaryota; kingdom Metazoa; phylum Porifera; class Demospongiae; order Axinellida; family Axinellidae; genus Axinella; species Axinella damicornis. The sequence goes on from OZ007512.1 coordinate 5,474,296, forward strand.
CTTGTCGGCTATACCCGAACCGTGTCGGCCAGTACCCGACCCTTGTCGGCCAGTACCCGAACCATGTCGGCAGTAGACTACCCGAACCATGTCGGCCAGTACCCGACCCTTCGGCAGTACCCGACCCTTGTCGCCGGTACCCGAACCGCATGTCGGTAGCACCCGAACCTTTCGGTCCACGCTAACATGACGTCATTGGCCGCATGGTCATTGTACTAGTAGCCACGTGTTTTATTTAGCAATAGTGCGGCGCAGCCATGGCCAAGAGAAAGCTGATAAAACTCTCTCAAAGTCTTCGCAGCAAGGCAGATGATGGCCGACATGGTTCGACAAGGTTCGGGTACTTGCCGACAAGGTTCGGGTACTGGCCGACACGGTTCGGGTACTGGCCGACATGGTTCGGGTACTGGCCGACACGGTTCGGGTACTGGCCGACATGGTTCGGGGTACTGGCCGCCACGGTTCGGGTACTGCCGACATGGTTCGGGTACTGGCCGACATGGTTCGGGTACTGGCCGACATGGTTCGGGTACCGGCGACAAGGTTCGGGTACTTGCCGACAAGGTTCGGGTACTGGCCGACATGCATCGGGTACTGGCCGACATGCATCGGGTATCGGGCGTCGGGCGCCCGCTTCGGGTTTCCCCTATCGGCCACCATAGCTTAGCGAGTGTGCCATCCCGACTTCCCGCCAAAACTTGTTACAAATTCAATATTTAAAGCCAAACCGGAAGTAGTCTGTTGCGCAGGCGCGCAGGCTGACCTTTAAACCTTTGAGCATAAATGGTGGCCGAGTCCAAATCTAGCTAAGGTCTTCAGTTTGTAGCAGTTTTCTACATAGTATTACTCTGCTCTTAGCTGCATGGAATCTCTAACGAAGTTTGGAGTCAGCACTGAACTGAGTTGGTGAGTAGACTAAGCCGGGCAGACGAAAAGAACCGTGTGGGGTCTGAAACTTCAAAGACATTGGTCTTACTTTGCTTCTGTGACGAGGAAGAATGTGCTGTCACCGAAAGAAACGTTTATGGAGGACGTCTGGGTTTTGGTGAGTGTCATCAGCGAGAAGAAAGTAGTCCATTAGTTGTCTGCTTTAACAAAGGAAAGCAGTACAGAGGCATGGCTTTATATTTATAATCAGGAGAAGACAGCAGGGAATGTGAAGAGCAGTACACACACTCACGCACACACACACACACACACACACTTGGGTTCTACTACTGGACTCGTGTTAGTCACGCAAGCCAGCCTCTTTTTTTTACGAGGGGGAGGGAAAAAGAGTCTGGTGACTTTTCTCTTGGGCGATTTTCCAGTGCCGGTTAGAAGTACATCCCGTCTGCTGAAGGACTTCTTCACTGCTAATTCTTGCTTGGGGCACAACCTTGGATAGCCTAGTTGCGCTTTGCAGCGATGGCAATCGCACACACTCATGCACACTGTCCCTCTGATTTACGCTATGAAAACCATGTGACTGCTGCAATCTCATTGGCTCTACCCACATTCCGGCAGAGAAAACGAAATGTTGGCTTAAGTCACCAGACTCTTTTTCCCTCCCTCTCCAGGCGCGCCCCCTCGTAGAAAAAGAGGCTGTCTTGTGAGACTGGACTCTTGTGCTCAAGTTTGGGAGGGACTTGGCCTACCACTTCCCGTCATGTGACCTCTACATAGCAGCTGCCAGGTAGATTCTTAGCTGCCAGGTACATTCTTCATACACTGCTAGAGAATCTTCTGTATACAACCAACAACCTTGAATTCCAAATTTGCCAAGCAATTTCCATTATAATATGCATACATGAACACTGTATACGCAGTAGCACATGTTCACCCCTAATGCCCTATCTAGTGCAGCTGCATGCTTATCCTTCTGTGTTCTATGAACACCTAGTTTTCATTGGTGGCTTGATATGGTGTATCAGACAAATTAGCCTCATTCCCAGGCCATTCGCACTACCAGTATTTGCTCGCTTACAGTATGAAATACAGTGGGGGAAGGCCTGGGAGATCTGGTCACGTGCAGTGCCATCAGGTAGACAGATGGTAGACACACAGAGGGCGGTACCCAACGAAGAATCTTGACGTCCTGCTTTGTATTGTCCGTCTGAGGCTGGATGTCATAGCGTTCGCGAGGTGGACGATCAATGCCGTTCGTAGTTCACAATGCTGCGGACAGCTCGACTATTATAATTGTTAGGCACCACTCCCCGTGTGTCTACCCTCTGTGAACCTGATGTCATTGCATGTGACCATATCTCCCCCACCTTCCCCCGCCGTGTGAAAGTTAAACTCGCTAACATTTTTCAATACTAGTAGCGCCCAGAGGATAGCTATACTCAACAGTGAATTGTCCCGCCACGCAAACATGGAGCACACACTCGATATCTTGCATTCAGAGGCGACAGTTCGTGGGTATCACGACTACCAAGACAGCTGGGATCCGGGATGCAGCTATCGTGTATCGGTGAACATTCCTTGTATGAGAGAGCCTGGGAATCCCTTCACTGTGGCAGTGATGAGATTGAGTGTTACCATGTCGCAAAAACTACGAACGATCGAGTGTGCACGTCGTCCCGCACTACTGGTTTAATTGCGCACGGTGGCGGCGGCAGCGGGTTAACCTACAATTCTTGCCAGAGACTAAGTCCAAAAAGGGTGCGTCAGATAGAAAATTGCATATGGTAGTGGATACAGTTCATAATACTCAAAACCTATGGCACACCCACTTGGTTCAGTTTTAGCTGCTAAAATTGCATGTGACTCCTACCTGGACATGGGCCAGATGAGGTCTAGCTATGTGAAAGTAAATGAATCATAATTATCCGCTTTCTAGAAAGTAGTTTAGGCTATAATTCCGTATTCCATTCCAGCGCTACACAGAGCTCTCAACCACTTAAGGCTAATATGAGTGAGAGCTTAGGTGAAAATGAGTGAGATCGGTGTCTAAATGAGTGGGATAAGCCATCGAAGTCAACGGTAATAAGTTATTAGCCAAGTTCTATCAAACTCAACAGTAATAGGTGATTATCCAAGTACAAACAAAAACATGACTATGCATTATGTTTGCTACTATGCACCTAGCCTCGTACCCAGGCCTTCAATCGCCATGGCCTGGGTACGAGGCTACTATGCGCCCTATTGTAAGCCATTGTTGCTTTCCTTGCAGACTCAAGAACCTCTTTAGGTGGTTCGTACTGTTCACACAAAGCTGTGTTTGCCAGTTTGATAGTAAGAATACTGGATAGTGTGCCATCAATTACCTTTGCTCTCTTTGGTTAAGGCACTGGCAGTTGCTCATGATCCAGTGTCACTGATATCCTCCTCACTGTCAGCCATGGGAATCACAAACTCTTCAGTTAATAGTAGTAATACAGGGGCGGCGCCGCCGGTCCGGCTGGTCCGGCTTTGGCCGGACCACTTTTCCAGCCGACCTGATTTTAATATCACGTGCAGTGTAGTCACGCATAATCTACGCTTGATCTTAAATGCAGACTCGGCAATGGCATCCGTTTCTCGACCTAGTTGTGGGCCTACCATTGAAACTCCACAGCAGCCAAGGTCTTTTCTTTCCCAAAACGGCCATTTTGATGCTACGAGAGCGCTTCCTCATCGCTAAAAATACATGCGAAAAAATTTTTCCGCGCTTTGCGCGGACAGATCAGCGCTTCGCGCCTCTGTCAACACGCACAGCGCCTCCGGGCACCGCCTTCCGCAGTGCGCTACGATAGTGGGCCGTACCACTTCTTTTATGCCGCTGCCGCCCCTGTAATACTTCCACTATAGTCTCATGCAGGTGTGCGGCGCGCATTCAAACCTGTTGCTTATACATGCACATAAGCTCTAGACCAGTCCGCCGCGCCCCTATGTAGTCTCGTTCCTGTTCTTACATCTGCTGCATGGGAACGAGCATAACTGTCCTCAGCGTGCAAAAGTCTGGGAAGAGGCTGCCTGGAATAATGGATTGCGTGAGAGCGTGAGAATCAGGCCGCTATGCGTGAGAGCGTGAGTTGCTGGTGAAATGCGTGAGAGTTGAGAGCTCTGGCTACAGTCCAGTGATTCATAACTGCCTTCCTGGTACTGGCTGTAGCACTGAATGTGGCGAGTGTGAGCTGTAAACTCAAGTACTTATCACTAAGTAAAGACATCTTACAGTCCTGGACCAGTGTGTGAAGCAGTTATAGCTGCAGTTTTCCCCGCACTGCGTATGAAATTAGTGGATGGATTTTGTTACCTTGCAAATGTTGGATATAAGTAGTGACAATTCAGAATGACCTTGGGATGGCCACCCAGCCATTGAGTGCTGTGCTATTAGATGTGAATAGTTGTCAGTACACTTATCAGTTGAAGTGGTGTCACTGGTCTTTCACTTTATTGATGTGACTTCCCTCAACAGGTGAGGAGACAGTGATGGAGTTTGCCAAAAGATATTTAAGGAGACAATAACGCCTGCCCGAGAGTACTCCCAGCGAGCCTCAGGTGAGAGGATTCATTGGTTGTCTCATTCCCAGTCTCCAAACCTCACTCCCCTCCCCCTGTGTGCGGTAGGCATGGGTCACTTCCTCCCCCTCCCCAGAAGTGATCCAGGAAACTTCATTTTATAACAGCTAGGGAGGGGGTGCTATTGTGTGAAAGGCTGTTTGATTTTATGTCATCAAGAGGGGCTCTTGTGGCAACTTTGCACATTTCACTGCCCTGCTAGTGCTTTCCGCCTCCGTACCATCTTTCCTACCACCATGCACGGCGTGGTGATCACACAGTCATCATGAGTGATGGCGAACCAAAGGTGTGGCATGGGTGTGTCCTTCAGTGTAACATGGAGGCTACAGCCCCCCATAGCTTCCCTGGGTCCACCATGCAGTAGATAGGGTCACTCCCTCAGCATATGGTCACTCCCTCTCCTCCATACCCTTGTTCCCAGTTCTCCATCATGGCTTGCAGTGCATATTGCAGGAGAAAGTGTGGTAAAATTTGCACTCCTCCGAACGTAGGTACACCTTGAGTACTCTGTGAGGAAAGGCCTACTCAGGTTGAAACGTTGTGTGATTAAAAGTATTGCATCTCGGTCACGAATTTTGAGCACTCCTACCTACTATGCACTATTGACCCAGTAGCCGAACCTAGTAAACCAGTCCTTGTTCGGCACCCTCCCCCCTACTTTTGATGTACTGTCTGTTCAGGAGTGTGCATCGCATGTGAGTTATTACAGAGGCCTGCCATCTCTCTCAGATTTACTCTGACTGCATGTCGCACAATCAATGTGGAGTGGCTCACCTTCATTATGAGTGGTGGATTCCAGTTTCACCCATGCTTCTTTCTACTGAAGCAGGTTGTTTATCGTGTGGGATTGTAGCAGGTATGAGGCTTGTGGGGTTAGCTTTGCTTGACCCAATACCTTAAGCCTGATCATGCACTCTGACCTTCCTACCCCTGGCATGGTTTTGTACTACCCTTAAGCCCCCACGGCATCTTGGCCTAGCACCTCTGGGATCATGCCTGGGATCATACCTTGCTCTTTAACCAGAGTGATTCGGAGTGATTCTTTGCTGTACGTCTGCTCAGGAGTGGCTTCAATGGCTGACATTGATGAGGGTTCCAATTAACTCCTGCTGCATGGATAAGCAGACTTGTTTTCGCTCTTGTCAACACACACAGGAATTAACCCATCCTCCTTTAGAGTAGCCACTTCCCTTCCTTGCTCATTGCCTTACAGTTGAGAGATTAAGATAGTTTGTTGTGAGGAAACACAGTACATGCGAGATGATATTCAGAACGACCAATCAGATTTGACCTCTGAAATTTGTTTGAGGTACAGGAATGTTGTTCGCCCTTTCTCCTGGTGTAGGGGGTCTGGGTAGGAGACTATAGGGTCTGTCATGCCATGGAAATTATTCCGTGGTGTTATTCTGAATAGCATCACAATTTAAGTCCCAACTTGTTTTCAGACTCTGCTAAGAACATGAGCTGAGGTAGTGTCATGTGACTATAGTCCGCTGGATTTCATGGTAGTAGCACAAACAGCATTCCAGGGCAGACATATAATCAGATGCCACTGTTACTAAGCAGGCAGTGAAGTTTACATATGAACAAGAAGGCACTTGACCCAGAGGTGGGGACTTCACCTTTTGTATTCATTGTGACCACAGTACATCCTGTTCCAAGGAGTTCCAACACCCACTTTTGAAATTATTACCCAAACAAGTATCATGCCTTCCAGACACTCAACATGTGATCAAACAATATACACGTACATGTACCTTGACTCATCCTCAAGGCAGATACCTATTGAACTGAACTGCTGTCTACAATAAATTACCTGCATGTGCATTGCATCTATCATGGGTTTTCTGTGATCACACTGTTACCGGTAGTTGTGTAGTTGTCTTCTCAGTCAATGAGTCACCACACCCTCCTTAGCATATAATCATGGCGACAGAATGAATCATTCATGATCCCATCTCATACACTGCTGCCATGCACTGACAGTGCTTACCAATCATCTTCCATGCCTAGCCTCAGTGCCGTCACTTCATAATTTGTCTGTGCCATAGAGCCACACCCACTCATTGGCATCACAGCAGCTACCCCAGCTGCTGCTGACGTCCCTAGCTGTGCCTGTGCATCTGTGTTCACTGTGTAGAGAGCTATGTCCTCTGGAGTGTGCTGTAGTGTGATCATGTGATCAGTAAACCGAGGGCATGACTTTAACTCATTACCTACTACTGCTAGCAGCTTAAAGAAGCAGAATAACATGTACAAAGTATTAACGCCTAATATTAAACCCCCTATATAAATTCTTATGGCCTTATGGGTATCTTCCGGGCTCATTTGGCTGCTACGGGGTGCAATGGGTTAACCTATTATACTCTTTGTCTCCTCAGACACTGAATGTGACGTTTGAGAAGGAGACGGCCACCAGTGCCCCGGCAAGCCTGTCTAGTGCCTCAACCCTGCATGTTCAACAGCCAGACCTCTCCTGCCACACCTCCTGAATAGACGGTGACCCTGGGTCAGTCCATGTTCAGCAGCCAGACCTCTCCTGCCACACCTCCTGAATAGACGGTGACCCTAGGTCGGTCCATGTCCAGCAGCCAGACCTCTCCTGCCACACCTCCTGAATAGACGGTGACTCTGGGTCGGTCCATGTCCAGCAGCCAGACCTCTCCTGCCACACCTCCTGAATAGACGGTGACCCTGGGCCGGTCCATGTCCAGCAGCCAGACCTCTCCTGCCACACCTCCTGAATAGACGGTGACCCTGGGTCGGTCCATGTCCAGCAGCCAGACCTCTCCTGCCACACCTGCTGAATAGACGGTGACCCTGGGTCGGTCCATGTCCAGCAGCCAGACCTCTCCTGCCACACCTCCTGAATAGACGGTGACCCTGGGTGGGTCCATGTCCAGCAGCCGGACTTCTCCTGCCACACCTCCTGAATAGACGGTGACCCTGGGTCGGTCCATGTCCAGCAGCCAGACCTCTCCTGCCACACCTGCTGAATAGACGGTGACCCTGGGTCGGTCCATGTCCAGCAGCCAGACCTCTCCTGCCACACCTCCTGAATAGACGGTGACCCTGGGTCGGTCCATGTCCAGCAGCCAGACCTCTCCTGCCACACCTGCTGAATAGACGGTGACCCTGGGTCGGTCCATGTCCAGCAGCCAGACCTCTCCTGCCACACCTCCTGAATAGACGGTGACCCTGGGTCGGTCCATGTCCAGCAGCCGGACTTCTCCTGCCACACCTCCTGAATAGACGGTGACCCTGGTTCGGTCCATGTTCAGCAGCCAGACCTCTCCTGCCACACCTCCTGAATAGACGGTGACCCTTGGTCGGTCCATGTCCAGCAGCCAGACCTCTCCTGCCACACCTCCTGAATAGACGGTGCCGTCCAGGAGAAGACTAGTGGGCATATTCTCTTTTACTGAGTCTCATGTGACAGGTCCTCAGTGTGTGTGGTTCTGTACCTCATGAAATGATTCATACTCTCATAATGTATTACAAAGATGCAAGTTACTGCTGTATTTTTGCAGGTGTCTGTGAGCTGACCTGTTTCTGTAGAGTACTCCTGCCACTTGTAATGTTCCCAACCCCAAGGGAGTGTTCACTAGCATGTATTATGCAACTCTTGAAAAATATTAATGGTTCAGATCTATAATATTATAGGTCCAATCTAGCTCCCATGTACTCAGGAGAGTATAGTATCGGGAATGTAGTCACGGTCAAAATTCTAATTCTGCTTTGTCACAGATACATACAAGGTTATAATAAAATCAGTGGTTCCATGAATGTTGTAGAAGGTCAACAAGGAACCGAGAACAACTGCGATGTAAACATACTACACAACTCAAAATATTAGATAAGGAATATATAATCATGTTCTAGCTACAGGTAATGGAATCCGATATCACCTTAATATTGTTTCCTCCTAAAGAATTAAGACCTCTACTGTCCTCATTGATCAAAATTCCATTTCTGAAATCTAACGTTGGTTGCTGAGCTGCCAGTCTCCCTGAGAGTTTCCACTTGTCATTACAAGAGACGCATGGAATCATCCTGTGATGTGCATGAGGAGTTTCTTCTGAATCTTCTAGGAGTTTCTTCTGACATTGGAGGCAAGCCTACTGCATGCATGGCCGCTACACTCACCGGCCGGAGAACCTCGAGCTCCTGCAGGAAGCATGTACTCCATGCAATGGGAAACCACCTTCCCATGACACATGCAGTGACGTAGACCGTCACTCTTACCCGAGCATGCGTACTATAATAATAATTATTATGATCTTCATTCTGTAATAATTTTGAAATAGGTCTGTGAATCAAATTAAGTGGCCTAACCCACAAATATTGAATTTGCCCCCCCCCCCCCAACGTAAATATTAAAGTGTGTCATAATTACTGCTTGAAAATTTGGGCAAATGATGAAAGGGTATGCATTTTGTGCGATTCATGTGATTTCAGCATTCACATTGATTTGTGGGTTATAGGCCACAGATGTGAACCATAATGAGTTTTAATGTTGTTAAAACAAGTTAACAGCAGAGGGAGGGGCACATTACTGCTTATAGCTGTCACATGTGCCTCACGTGCACTCATGTGCAGTTGCGCGCCATTTCATCAAGATCGCGGCAAAAGAAGAACAGCTGCAAGTTAAAGTCTCATATCATGTGTGCGAAAAGAACGGCCTCCGTCGATAGAATCGATAGAATGTCCGACTCCGAGTCAACCTCTGAAGAGGCCCCGGCCCCGGGCCCCTCCCGTCCACCAGTAGACCTCCCAAAAGCCCTGCGCGTGGCGGAGGAGCTCCTCCAAGCCATTAAGAACGCCGGTGCCTCGGGTGAGAAACTCTCCATTCAAACAGCACCCCCCCCCCCCCCCCAGGCATGCAGCAGCCTACCCGCAAACCCCTCTTACCCTCCTCTCCTCTGTCTTCCTCTGCCCTTTAACTTCCCCCTGCTTTCTTCCTCTCTCATCCATTTTCTCCGTTTCTTCCTTCCCCTCCCCTATTTCTCTAGCTATGCCTTCCTTCCGCTATGTTCTATTCCACTCTTCAGAGAGTGTGATGGCCTCATCCTCCATGGTGGGCCTGCCGAATAGGCTAACTTACAAATTGAGAGCAAACAAGTCGACCATATCTAGACTGTGCATGCCTCATACAGCGCACACAGGCCGGCATCCGCTGATAAACACTGTAGTCAGGATCTGGTCTCGATATAGGAATAAGCCTCAGATCCAGCACAAAAGAACAGCCTTTCAAGGGCTAGCTCAGCAGGTTTTAGCCTCCAGCTCAGCTACGCCAGCAGATACTCAGCACAGATCCGTGCCATACCCTGACAACCCAAGTCTCACCACAGCCTGCCCGCTAGCAGCACTTGGTTCTGGTCTTGCCATCAACGGCCAGCCAGGGTGCAGGCTAGCCTGCCCGCTGGCAGCACAGTACACAGGCCTGGTGGCCTAAGTCTCACTCAAGCCTGCCCGTAGGTAGCACAAGACACGGGCCAAGCGGCCCAAGTCCCAGTCAAGCCTGCCCGCTGGCAGCACAGTACACAGGCCTGGTGGCCTAAGTCTCATACAAGCCTGCCCGTAGGTAGCACAAGACACGGGCCAAGCGGCCCAAGTCTCAGGCAAGCCTGCCTACTGGCAGCACAAACTCAGGCCTGGCAGTTAAGCCGGTCTGTTGGTAGCACAAGACACGGCCAAGCGGCCCAAGTCTCAGGCAAGCCTGCCCACTGGCAGCACAGAATACAGGCCCGGTGGTCATACAAGCCTGCCTGCTGGCAGCACAGGTCAGCAGTCCAAGTTCTTGCACAAGCTGGCCCGCTAGACCTTCGGCCTCAAATCTCATGCAAGCCTGCCCACTGGCAGCACACAGTACATCCATAGCGGCCCAAGTTTCCTGCACTTTCGCCTGTTGGCAGCTCAGGTTACAGGCCATGTCTCGTGCAGACCAGCTGACTGGCAGCACTGGATACAAGACAAATCTCAGGCAGGCCTGCTGGCCCGACAGCACAGGATACAGGCCAAGTCTCATGCAAAGCCTACCCACGGCCAGTGCTGGATACAGGCCTTCGCAACACAAATCTCACACTGGCCAGCAGCAGCGGTGGCTCAAGTTCTAGGTAACATTGCCCACCAGCAGCACTCCCAAGGTCACTTCCCCGCTGGCAGCACAGGGTGCCCAATGCAAGTGTGCCCAAGGGCAGCACAGGGGGCGGGGGCATGCTAGCGTATAGCATAAGGTGGACCCTGAGCCCCATGCAAGTCACCCTGCCGGCAGCATCAGACTCAGGCCAGGTCAACCCCCCTCCCCCCTCACCTATCTCTGTTCGAAGGAAAATCATTGACTCTATACCAACCATAAAAAAATAAAAAAAATAAAAACTTATTAGAGTATAATGCCTGGTATTAAATTACCCATATAATTTCTTATGGCATATGGGAGCTCATGATGGCTTTTGCAGTCATTGGTTGGTAAAGAGTTAACCTTCACCACTACCACCCCTCACACTTACACCACACACTGCATAGACCCAGAGCCCAGGCCCACTGGCGGCCTCCCTGACAACCTACGGGTTCTGTCCCCCTCGCAGCCATTAGCCCAGGAAAAGTCTGGCATGGCACCAAATGTGGCAGACCTGCTGTCTGAACTCCCTACAATAAGCCCTGCTCCAGAGAAGCAACCACCACAGCAATTATTCCTGGGGCACGGGCTCCCACCGATCCCAAAACCCATGGCGGAGCGCATAATTGCAGGGGCTTACATTGACTTTGCAGATCTTCCCCCAGCCAAGGGCAAGATCCGCCCTCTCTCGGCCCCCGAAGGCAGTGTCATATTGGTCAATGCCTATGACCTTCTCCAACAGCGTCGCCTCATTCCAGACCTTGCCACATGGCTCCAGTGCTGTACACTATACACCGCAGTCATCTGCTCCCGACACCCCACCCGCTGCAACGACTTGCTGGGCTACATGGCTCAGATTTCAAAATGCAGCCAGAGATTCAAATGGCCCTCTTGGGTCATTTATGACCTTAATTTCAGGCAGGAGGCGGCCTCGAGAGGTCTAACTGACTGGGCCCAGCTTGATGCCAGCCTGTTCGCCCAATGTTTTACGGGGCAGAGCAAACAACACGAGCCGTGGTGCAGGACATGCCACTCTCTGGACCATGGCTCTGACAGCTGCCCCTCAGCACCCCCACAGCAGAAGCGCCCAAAAATCACAGCAGCGTACCAACCCACTCCACCCCCACGCTCCCAAGAAGTCTGCAGACGTTATAATAAAGACCTCTGCACCTGGGAGAAGTGCCGGTATAGGCACTGTTGCCTTAAATGTGCCGGGTCTCACCCTGCCTCCCGTTGCCCTAAGAAGCCTGGCACCAAACGGCCAGCCACTCCCCCCGTTGATTAGGGACAACAGAAGAAAACCTGTACTGAACTTCTCGTAGCTAGGCCCCCCCCCCCCCCTTGAGTGGCATCAAACCATTTACAGGCATGTCTATCTCCGCTCATCACCATGATCCTATATATCTTGTGCTCAGTTTGCCTCACCAGTGAACTCTACAAAAATTGTTATTGCCAACAAATAAAATAAAGGTATACATAACAATTAAAATAACTAATTATCACGTCATCACAGATGCAGGGCATCGTGTGACTCAATCATACAATGCCAGTAACTTACCGGGTCCTCTGTTTCCCCTATTAGGCCCCTCCAATCGTATCCCTGACTGTTTACAGTCCCCATACCCATACACAGCGCAACTGCAACAGTTGCAAGCATGTATGCCGGCAGAGAACCCCCAACTACCCCAAGAGCTCCTTGGGATTACCACTCCACTGGTCCTACACCAGTGGCAACAGCGGCTGCTCACCCACCCGGATAAACAGTTCTCAGCACTAATACTGGAAGGCATCCAATTTGGTTTCCGCATAGGGTTCAACTACCAAACCCAACAGCTAAAACCACGCAAAAAGAACTTACGCTCAGCAACAGAACACCCAGAGGTAGTTGAGGCTTACCTCCGCAAAGAGGTGGCTCAAACTCGCCTCATCCCCATCCCAAACCCAACCTCTCTTCCATGGTATCAAACCAATGCCTTTGGGGTAATCCCCAAGAAGAACAAGCCTGGCAAATGGCGCCTGATCGTAGATCTATCAGCACCCCAACACCACAGTGTCAATGACTTCATTCAAAAGGACACCTGCTCTTTCTCCTACATCTCCATCGATGATGTTGCCAGAACAGTAGCCCGCCTGGGCCAAGGGTGCCTCCTGGCAAAAGCCGACATAAAGGAGGCATTCCGCATTGTTCCCATTCACCCCTCAGACAGACTACTGCTAGCGATGCAGTGGGGAGATCAACTGTATCTTGACACAGCCCTGCCTTTTGGTCTCCGCTCAGCCCCACTCATATTTACAGCAGTGGCAGATGCCATAGAATGGATTATTCGTCAGCAAGGCGTTCAGGATATCTCCCACTATGTTGATGACTTCATATTCTTCGGGGCCCCACACTCGCAGGAATGCGCAGTAGCCATGGGAATCGGCCTCCAAACCCTAGATATCCTAGGTGCTCCAATTGAGCCAGATAAATCCGAGGGCCCTGCAACTATTCTCCCTATCTTGGGGATCGAGGTAGATACCAATCTCATGCAGCTCCGTCTACCAGAAGACAAACTGGTGCGCCTGCAACAATCCATAGCAGCGTGGCGGACCCGCAAATGCTGCACAAAACGGGATCTCCTCTCCCTGATAGGAACCCTTCAGCATGCAGCAAAAGTCGTGAGACCAGGCCGCGCCTTCATACGGCGAATGATAGACCTGTCAATGGTTCGATCACACCCAAGTGCCACCCTCCGCCTTAATCGAGAATTTCGTGCTGACTTAGAGTGGTGGTTTCAATTCGCAGCCAACTGGAATGGAGTTTCAATCTTGGCTCCAGCTAAGGCATCGGTTCCTGACGGGCTAATCACCTCAGATGCCTCAGGCAGCTGGGGCTGTGGAGCCTACCACAACCAAAGGTGGTTCCAACTTCAATGGACTCAGTCGACCATCAACTGGCACATCACCTCCAAAGAGCTACTCCCAATAGTGGTTGCAGCAGCCATATGGGGTAGCAGGTGGGCCGGCAAGACCATCAAGGCCTTGTGCGACAACATGGCAGTGGTGCATATCCTCAGATCCCACCACAGCAAAGACCCAACCGTAATGCATCTCGTACGCTGCCTCAGCCTCATTGAAGCCATATACGACTTCACCATAGTCAGCGAGCACTTACCTGGAAAACATAACTCCCTCGCAGATGCCCTTTCAAGGGACAATTTAGCATACTTTCTGTCCTATCATCCACAGGCCCAACCGGATCCAACCCCAATCCCAATCCAACTTCGCAAGTCCCTCACTTCCGAAAGACTGGACTGGACCTCGAAGAACTGGGCAAGTCAGTTCAAAACTACTATCTCCAAGGCCTAGCCCCCTCTACCATCAAGGCATATAACTCAGCCAAGACCCGTTTTATTACATTCTGTGCACGGAGCAAACTCACACCAGTCCCAGTAACCGAAAACCTATTGTGCTTCTATGTCTCTTATTTAGCTGACAATAACCTTGCACATTCCACTATCAAATCATATTTATCAGCAATTCGCCACCTTCAGATTTCTCACGGTTACAATGATCCACACATTGGTGATATGCCCCGTCTGTCCCTAATCATGAAGGGAATTAAGTCTCACCAAGCTAAACAAGGCAGACAGAGCCGCACACGCCTTCCTATCACACCCCCAATCCTAAGAAAAATTAAACAAGTGTGGTCACACCCTCCCTCAAAGTTTGACAACACTATGCTCTGGGCAGCAGCAACTCTCTGCTTTTTTGGGTTTATGAGAGCTGGAGAGATCACAATTCCTTCAGACAAAGGTTACGACCCAGGAGCTCACCTATCCTTCCCTGACATTGCAGTCGATAACGTCGTTAACCCCTCCACCATGCAAATCCGCTTGAAATCATCAAAAACCGACCCCTTCAGAAAAGGGGTCGATCTCTATGTGGGACGTACGAACAATGACTTGTGCCCAATCTCAGCAATGACGGCTTACCTGTCGATCAGAGGAGGGGGTGATGGGCCACTATTCCACTTCCTCAATGGAAAACCCTTGACAAGAGAGCGCTTTGTATCGAAAGTGAGGGAGGCACTTTCAACAGCTGGCATTGAGGAGACCAAATTTGCTGGCCACAGTTTTAGAATAGGTGCGGCCACCACTGCCGCGCAGTGTGGCATAAATGATGCAACAATTCAGCTACTAGGCAGGTGGGAAAGTACGGCTTACCTCTTGTATGTCCGGACACCTCGGGACAAACTAGCAGCGGTTTCAGCAACAATTGGAAAGTAACCACCTCCCATCTCTCACTTAGATCACACCACTCATTTGTACTCAAAAAATGTTTGGTCACATAATTAGAATAATTATTACATGACATTGACAAGTACTCAGAATCATCATTTTTCTTGGCCTGGGCACCGTCCCCATCATGCATACATTAAGAAACAGGAAGTGTTAAGAAATTGAGAAATCTATACTTGGAGGGTCAGATTCTCATCTTCCTTGGGAGTAGGGACGGGATATCAGATTTCCCGTCCCTCTTCTTACCCTCCAAGCATCCCTGGAGAAAAGAAGAGATATCACCCTCAGCAAATCACTCCACCCATCAGGGTGTGTCCCTCATGGGCTGATGTGCACCTCCCTCTGCCTTTCCACCAAAACAATAATAGGCAGCCCGGGGATCATTGCTGCTCCCCTGGGCTGCCTATGAATCTTCCTCAAAGCTGTTAATTTCAGTGTAAGGAAAGGGACAGTTTGCCAACTTTTATTGTCTTGGTTGCACGATTCCCTTAGCCTCATTCCCCGGCCCATACTATTTTTGGTGCAGCGCGGGCCTGGGAAAGAGGCTATGCTCTTATTTTCAGTTGCAATCACCTTGGCCCGGAGAACATCTCAAACATACTCCTGCTATCGCTAGAGCCCATGAAGTGATTTAGAATTTGGTGTGAGAAATTATTAGCCTTTCATGATCTGTTGCGATTATTTGGTCTCATATCTTTGATTGTGGATTGATAACACTGCATGCATGGCTGCATGATTGCAGAGCTGTGATCAGCTGGAGTCAGACAAAACCAATGTGTTAGCAGGTTTGACTTGTTCACAACCATTTTGCAGTACTTACCCGTCGTTTATCCCATAGCTAGCAATACGTCATCCCCTGATCGAAGATAGGCCAATTAATCCGCAGCTGTCCACAAATTCGAAGTTAGTGCATAGTATTGCATGTAGAAAGACTTTCATATTAATTTCAGCAGGTGATCTTGCCAGAGCAGAATACGTTAGTGTTAATCATTATCCTCAGTTGTACAATGCAGGCAGGCACATTATTGTATTTTCACAGTGCACTTTGTGTGACATCCTCAGCTGTACAATAGCTACAATATTGGCAGGCACATTATTGCATTTTCACGAATCACAATGTACTTTGTGTGATATCCTTAGTTGTACAATACAATATTGGCAGGCACATTATTGCATGCATTTTCACACTTTTGTGACATCCTCAGTTGTACAATATAATATTGGCAGGCACGTTATTGCATTTTCACAGTGCACTTTGTGTGATATCCTCAGTTGTACAATGCAATATTGGCAGGCACATTATTGCATTTTCACAGTGCACTTTGTGCGATATCCTCAGTTGTACAATATAATATTGGAAGGCACATTATTGCATTTTCACAGTGCACTTTGTGTGATATCCTCAGTTGTACAATACAATATTGGCAGGCACATTATCGCATTTTCGATTCACAGGTCACTTTGTGTCGCCAGCTCATTAGATGATGCCACATATACCCTCTCATGCAACACTGGTCCGTGCAGCAGACTCATCATGCATGGTTGCAGTGTTGAACTTCATGTGTACATACGTACATTCAGTGCACATTATCGTACACTGTGCATTTGCTTTATTGAACTTCATGTGGATGGATGCATACGTACATTCAGTGCACAACAGTAGTAACTCTGTTACTATTGTTGTGCACTGAATGTACGTATGTATCCATCCACACTGTAGGATAATACCGTGCACACTATAAAATCGAACCCGGCCCTTCAGAACCAGATCAAGTCAAATATTGCCGGCCCCTCATAACTTGGCAGGAGTCTTCAAATGTGTTTCATGCAGAAATGATCAAGCTGCTAAATTTTTGGCCATTCTTGTTAAAAAAAATGATGGTGGGCACATTAATTTTTGCATTGCATTTTGATTTGCAATTTGTGTGGATTCCAGCATTTGATATAAGTTAATTCTCATAATTATGCTGGGTTCAAAGACGTCCAGAAGGCAGGTCTGGCTAATTATGTATAGTTTGAACATGCATGACCCAAAACTCAGCATGAAGCTCGATCCTGATGCACAATTTGAAGACTCGTTGCCTTAAGTTACGAGGGGCCTTGATTTGGTTCCTGAGGGATTCAATTATAATATAGTTGTGTGCACAGTATTCAAATGGGTACTGAATGTACGCATGCGTATCAACATGAAGTTCAACAAAGTAAAGTTTGTAAAACAGTGTAATTGTGAGGTGCTGAAGATCCAGTAGCACCAACAACTTGTACACAAAATTTTAAAAACATCAACAATAATGATACTATAGAGCAATTGTCATACTACAATAATTGCAGTCATAACCAAATAATTATCGACACTAAAGACGTAAAAGATGTGAATAGCATCTACAAACATAGTGTATTCTTAACCTGTTCAGCAAGTGACGTGTGTTCTGCATCAATCAACAGTTCAATGAGATTTCCCCAGGTGGCGTCCGGACTGTCCAACCAGAGTCTGAAGATTTCTTGACAGCAGATGACGGAACCATTCAGTTTGTGTGCATGGTCTGTTTCAATGCATTTGACTTTTCGTGCGTTTGGATCGAGGTTCATAAGAATTCCAATGTTCTTCCAGTCTGGAGCGACGTTCCCAATAATCTTGACTTTAACCCCTTCAGAACTTTTCAGCATCATCAGCTGGTCCATCCTGGGCTTGGTGTCTACAAAACAGTGAAGAGATACGTCCAGGAGTAATAATAAACACACGATACCTGCAGTATAGTGTTTTATACTGGTAAACACATGATACACACTAAACACAATATACACACTAATACTTGCGCAGTGTAGTGTATTACTGTTAGGGCATCAGATACTTTGATGATGCTTACCTGTGATGGCTTGGGATCCATGGTGACCGCACACGCTGGGAGGTGACTGGGTCGCTGCACCAGAGGCAGTTGCATCTGAGGAATGATAATCATAGGAACCACAATCATCAGGAAACTATTATCACAAGTAATTAAAAATGTAGCAGGATGTAGGGATACCAGAACGGCAAAAAGTAAGGAAACAAGAGGGATGATCGAACATAACAGTGAAGTATACAATCACCCCTACAGAGATCTTCTTCCATAATACATGTACAATGAAAAAAGATATGTAGGGGTGATTGTATACTTCACTGTTATGTTCGATCATCCCTCTTGTTTCCTTACTTTTTGCCGTTCTGGTATCCCTACATCCTGCTACATTTTTAATGTTTTTTATTACTTGTTTTTTTTGGCAGCAGGCGCATGTTTGAGCTGAAGTTTTGCTGCAGAAGTCAGTGACCTCACAGGCATCTGGGCAGTAGGTATCCTTGCGTTGGTATCTGGACAATATTACTCAGGTATTATACTTCCAGCATTGGCTGAAGAATCAGACCCGGGCATCTCAAGTCAACTGTTCCCTAGACATTCATGTTGAGAGTTGAGATAGGCATTCACCCTGCTCACAGAATACAGTATAGGTAGCAATATAGCTAAATCACGCGTACAGAGACTAACCTCAGTCTTATAAAGAGTGCTTCGTTTGTGAAACGCAACGGTGAACGCATCTACCCTGCTGTTTATAATTTAGCAATCTTGAGTAATAATTACGTTCGTTGCTAAGTGATCGTTTAAGTGCGCATGCGTACAAACGTGAAATTGGCGTGACAAACGAAGCCATAGTTATTGAGTGGGCAGCTGCAGCCGCCTGGTGAAGACTTGGAGGTAGCGAAAAAGCGATGGGACGTTGCACTGCTCGGTTGAAAATGCTGCTGTTTCGTGCGAAAACCATCGTGACAGATTGAGGCAACGTAGAGCTACGTTGTCTGAAGAAGAAGAAGAAAGAAAAACAATTTACCCGTTTTGCGAGTGTCTGGTGTGGTACTTTCGCGACGGGTTTTCGCGACGCGAGGAGTCTTGTTGGTCATGAAAACACTCGAAGATGAACGGTATGTGGTTATAAAGGCTTATAAGTGTACCGTTTCTGAGATTTGGAGAGATTTTTTTGTATTAGCATATATTGCGTGTACGTCGTATCCCTACATATAGAGTCTACCGACTCTATGATTACCACAATCTTGCACATGATGCAGTAGTTACATGTAATAGCCACAGGATACTCCAAGGTATTATGTTACAGTGAAACCTGTATACATGTTAGTGTGATGACAGTGCACCATGTGGTTTGTGTTCAACACTTACCAATTGGGTCAAGTTTGGAGGTCTGCAGAGTTGGGAGAGAAGGTGGAGTACACACTGCTCCTCTTGATACTGCATGTGCAGATGGGAACAATACATGATGTCTATAGTCTATAGTGCATGTATTACAGCACAAAATACTTTATATACTCAGGCATACCTGTGATGACGTGGGATCCACAGGGAGTGGGAGATGACCGGGTTGCTGTACCAGAGGTGGTTGCATCTGAGGAAGAAACCATTCAACATGCAATAGGTGCAAACAAATCAGTCTACTATGAAAAGTATAGACAGACAAACTTATTGTTAACTGAATCCATGTAGCTAGGTCACAGAGAAGCATGCACCATAAGTACTCTGCTGGTGCAAGTAGCTATGCATACCCAGGGAAGGGTGAGGTCCAGCTGCTGCGAAAGAGTCTGCTCTGCTGTCCACCAATGAACTATCCTGAACAGAGAAGAGCAAGAATATACACTCTGTTTAGACAAGATGAAAATAATGCACAAGCTTACATTACACACTTCAACACACTACACACACACACTGGAGTCACAGCCTACCTCATTGAACCACATCAGACAGCCATCAGGGAGGTCAAACCGACGGTTGGTGATGGGACACTTCAGGATACACGGTTTTCCATGAAGCAGCATGAGTGTGGCGGGATGGGGTGACTGGTCGGAACCTAGCTCTTCTGGACAGAAGAAGGCAAAGGAATGTGCTGCCTTTCGAGAGCAGTGTAACGCTTCACAAACCTCACTTATACTGCTGGTGATGCACTGGCGAACCTCACTACATACGCCTGCAAGAGGAATCCTGCGATTCGAAGCTCCTGAGAAAGAACGAAGCTCGATGGATAGGAAACCGGGTAGCACCGTCAGCTGAAAGGATTCGTATGGGCCAACAGAGAGGCAGATTTGGTCTCGAAAGATTTTGTCCTGCTCCAAGCCCCACTCCAGACTTGACTCCAGTTTATTCTCGAGTAGGTGAACCGCCATCGACCCAAACAGTCCCTTAGGACAATATCCACTATCGAACGTCACCAGCAGAGGGCAGGCAGGAGAGGGAGTCGATGCGGGCATTGCGGACTGGCTGCTCTCAGAGTGTGTAAGGACACACGGGATGAAATACTGAGAGGAAGCACCATCTTTCCTGAGCTCTGCTACGATGTTGAGGTGTTGCAAGAGTGCGACAAGTTTTGAAGGAGGAAAAAATTCGGTCGACTTGGCTAGCTTTTCGAAGACATCAAGTGGGAAGATTCCTTTGCGTGTGAACAGCTCGCGAAGGGATGGATCAGTGCGGTCAAATGTGAAAGTGGCAACAAGAAGGTCGGTGATCACATCAAAGAGGTACTGAAGGTCCTTGATAACGAACTCTCTGAGTTCTGGTACATCACGGTAGTAGCGAATCACTCCGACATTCTCATGAAGGAATTGCAGAGCATCACTCATCTCATCACATGTTCTAATTCCACACTTCTGAGCAACTCTGAAGCATTGCTCGTATTCGAGAACAGGCGCCTTCAGCTGCTGCAAGATATTGCTAAACATGAGCCACGAGACGGGAGTATTCACTCTATAGTTGTCTCCGTGCTTTCCAATACGCTCCACAGCAGCTCGGACCTGCTGCACACCCTCATCGCCTTCAGACAGGTTGTTGACTGCAAGGATCAAGTGAGATTCGGAAGCAAACTGGACCATCCCCTCCCGATAAGCTTCGGTCCTTTTAACTATTGCCTGGAGAGCGTTGTCTATCTGAAGCAGGCGTTGGTCTGACACACGGTCTTTGTGTGTGCCGACAAAGAAAGCTCTGGGCAAGATGTCAACGGTTTCACTGCCTACCATTCGGGTTATACTGGTGGAAGCAATGGTAGCAAGACTCTGAAGAAGAGTCTCCTGTACTGTGAGGCCAGCCTCGTACGGTACAATGGACTCCTCACTAGAGTTGATGTACTCCACCTGATACCTGCTATTGAGCTCAAGATCAAGACGGAACACCAGGAAGAAGATGGAAGGACCACAGACAAGAATCGGAAGCAGCTCCTGAAACTCTGGCTGACCTCCTGTATCAGTGAGGTACACTGTCCAGTGGTCATCGAGCAGATCCTTCAATTTGTGCCATTTCTTCTGGAAAGAATCACCGAATACTTCAAGTGGATGTTTGGTACCTTGTTCCTCTGGTACCTGTGGCTGTGAGGAAGACTGCGGACTGGGGGAAGAAGTTGCTGGTTGATGTGTCTGGGTACGTGGGGTCCATGTAAAGAGGTTTCGAAGAAACTTTGAGAGAGAGAATGGCTCACCTGGCTGTGTCTCGACTGGAAGATTTGCGGTGATTGAAGCAGACTGAGCGATATCTTCAGGTGCAATCTTCGACACATCGCACATCAGCAAGGTGGCTTCATCGTCAAGATCCTCCAGTTCACACCAGAGCAGCCCAGACACATGTACCGTGGACTTCCTGATCTCCACACGCACAACCTTTTCAGCCACCCCAGTACTAGCAGACGAAGACAGACACTTTCCAAGGAGACGACGCATCAACGAACTCTTTCCGGACCGTGGCATGCCGATAAAAACACAGTGAATAGCCGTCTGGTTAAGGGACTCTCTCTCCTGAATGGCGCGCTCACAGGCAGCAAGGTGCTTCTTCTTCCCCTCTTCTGGTCCTGGCAGAGAAAGACAGAAGAGTCGTTGCAGACTGTAACAAGCCATGGAATGCTACTGCATTCTTTCAATGGCAAGAAATCTTGCGCTCCATACTTTTATAACTGAAGGGTGATTGGTGAACACACACAACAGCACTGAGCTCGTTCTCAACATGGATTACTTTCAGTACTATATTCTTGAAGTTGTATGTGTAGCAAAATCTAACACAGATAGATGGTTATACTGCAACACACTTATGTCTTAGCTATATAAGCTCTCACAACAAGTAATTCTGCCCAACACAGCATATATGCACTACCCAACACAGCATATATGCAGCATACTACCACTACACACAATGTGCACACAGTACATGTACGAATTAATACTTAATTAGCTTGGACTAACTGAAACTTACCACAATGTACCAATTAGGCCTGCATGATATGGCGATATTTACTGTTATCGACGGTATGCGTGCATGGCGGTGCGTTTTTTGGACATGAACGGTATTTCGAAAAACGGATAATTAGGACATAATTATGGTAAGTGCACGAGGCAACTTAGTCGCAACGTACACGCGATGGTTCTACATGTTCTACAGAGCCTGGTGAATCTGCTGCAGGCGAAGCCGAGATCTTGGAACGAGCATCGAAGCAGACGAGTAAGGCAAACCACGATCACCTGACCGCCAAAAATGCCACGTGCGTATGCAAGCCACCAAGCGAAGGACGGTAATCTTTACAGCCAGATTGTACTTTTATTAGTTATACCTTGCCTTGGCCTCTGCCCTTGCCAAGCTGTATGGCTACTTTTGTACGATATTTCGTGGCATCATGCATGCGTGATGATATACCGTGGGGTAAAAAAAATAATATCGTGCAAGCCTAGTACCAATCTGGAGTATGGATGTAACAAACGGACACGTAGAACATAATGCTGGGAGCAACATAGGTACATTACGATTGGGATCAACATCAGAAGCACCCTTGCAATGCCCAGAATACTACAGCCAATTAAGAATCTTCATGTTTGTAGCTCCCTTGGTCCGAAATTGTAAACACAAATCTACACAGACACCAATGCACAACACACATATTTAAGTGCAACACACACACGATCACACTTGCACTGCACACAATGTTTTAAACACGTGTATACTTAGGCACATGCCCACACAACGTACAGTACCATGTGTGTACTAATCATTCATACATTACTGACACACAGTGATGACATTATACATGCACACAATCATACAACTGAACCACAGTTCAAAGCAGCAAGCTGGCTAGGTTCAAATTCCCAAAAGATCAACACTGCTAAATGAAACACAAATTAGCTTTGGCTCCCGGGAGTTTTTCATGGTCATGTCAGGACAGTGAAGCACCTGAGTTACACAGGCAGACATCCTGACATGTAAGGACACCTCATGCTCAAACTGATTACAGGTTTCCGGGAAGGGTGTTTACATACCATGAATATGTCACCAATCTTCACAAGTGAGCAAGAAACTAGCACAAGCTTACTGACCCTGATACAGATGGGGCTTGGGGGGTTTATTCTGCGAAGTGTCAGCAAAAGTAAACTGGTCACCCACTGGGCTCAATACCTGATTACCAGATCAACATTCCCACCACTGAGCCATGCTGACCTCTCAGCAGAGGAGTGCAACACTGCATGGACTACTAGTGGACTAGTCTACAGGCATTCACACAATCTCTATGTGAGTATGACATCATCAGAAGCTGTAATTACCACTTAGTGAGTATGACATCATGGGAAAAGAACTGATTAGGAGATCGAGAGAAGCTTGCTAAACAGAAAGGAATCTGGCTAAATATTTTACCTGAGACGTCAACTGGAAAGAGGGTGTGTGTTCAGAATTATATTCCAGTTATGCTTAGCATCTTTACTGTCGTGATCAAAATGGCCTGGATTAGTAAAATCAAGTACCAATAGTTGACCACCAACTGCTTGATTCATTATGAAAGATGTCACATGATTCACATCTATACCTTTAACATATTTGGCTTTGACCTCCTCTGCCTGCTTGTGGTTCACCCTGTGTAGAGCTTCAGCTACACGCTTCCAGGAGGGGGTGGGAGATCTGATGTAGTCGTCTACCACTGCTTCCATTCTGTGATGATCACTCTGGTAGAGGCTTTCGATCTCCTCCAGCTTAGAGTATGGCACACGAAGCCTGTCACCTAGGTTCTCCCAGCAGTCCTCTACCTCCTTCACCACCTCCATGAGGTTTTCAGTGGTGAGGGTGGGGTCAGCTGGGTGGGTAGACAACATGGGGGAGATATCACGTACACATGTTGTAATTATTCAACAAAGACCAGTCATGGCCTTCCTGTTTATAAACAAAGTCAATCCAGGAAGAGTCAGGTTCACGTGCAGAATCCAAACACAAGCAGACACAATGCATGGATACCCACAGTGACTATAAGTGGGCAGGTGGGAGGTAGGGGCACAGTAACTATTTTCATCAGACAACACACTATTGCATTGAGTATGTCCCTTGTATTAGTACAGTGCACTATAATAACGTACTTGGAGAGGGTCATGGTACTGGTGTGCTAACAAACAGTACTATCGTCGGACTGAGAACTTCAATTCTGAAGTTGAAATATTATTCTTTGGCAGTCTTCTTCAGTCAGTAATGGTGACAGTCTGACCAAGTATCCATAGTATAGCTAGCACTATAATGATGAATCCACACACAGGGAAAACAAAAAGGCTGGGTAATGCAAAGCAATCATGCATTATGGGAATTCTGTGGAAACTGACTGTAATGGGACATGAATGTACCGTACGTCTGTATCTTCAGAGTTACTTCCCACTGTGAGTATTTTAGTGTGTTGTAGTAATCATGTCTCTTGCATGGCAACCATAGGTACATGTATACTAGCCATGCATGGAGTATACACAAGTAAGCCAGTGAGTAGACCCTCTATTAGTGTGCACACCGCACGACACAAGTCCGATTACAGGAAGTCAAGAAATACACATACCGTTTGGCAAGTATTGTTTCGTCTTTGCCAGTGCTCTCTCCTCTTCTTCCTCGTACAGTACTCGAGCCAGCCACTCCCAGGAGAGTATTGGGTGAGTGTTGACCCAGTACCCTCCCACAGCGTGGCTCTTCTCCCTTTCTGAGGATGACTGCAGCTTGAATTCCTGTAGCTTGGAGTCTGGGATATTAAGTCCAAATGTGAATGGATGACCTCCTTGGGCCACCCTCTCCAAGTCTCCCACCTCCCCCATCACCTCCGTCACATTCTCCACAGTGAGGGTGGGGTCTGAGGGAGAGACACAAGCAGAAGGGGACGACAGTGAGGAGAACAGCAAATAAACAATGTTGTGGTCACCATCAGTTAATCCACTCCATGCTAAGTCAGCAGAAACACCTGGAAGCATCTGATAACATTCAATCAGGTGATGACATGATTGTACACTATACATCCCTATAGTATCAGTAAATAGTACAGAAATTGCACAGTACAAGGTATTGTCATTGCCATTGCAACGAAAACCTGGACATGATTTAAGTGGTAACCACCTCAGGAGTGGCAGAAACAGAAAAAACTAGAGCGTAGTCATGGAAATACTTACACGCATGCTATAGCACCTGCAATAACACATTCTCACAGAACAACACAATTCATCAATTACACATGGACTCGCATACACACGTGATTGCCAGATTACATGACTTCACAGTAGTATACTGAGGCAGTATCGCAATGACGGAGGGTACACATACAAACCCTACAAACACAGATACGGTTTTGAGCAAATAATAACAGCAGGGCCATAGGAAGTGGTACGGTCCGTATGCTCATGGCTGCACCAGTTTAGACCTGATCTTGGTCTCCTTCCCAGATTACATGCATGTACTATAGTCGTGGGATTAGACCACTACACATGCACATGCCTATCTTGTTACTCCATGTGCGTATCATCGCAGCACATGCGCAGCAGGGGTAAAGTGAATAGAAGGTACATGCCAGAATTGAGCATCTACGTACCTCATAGACAAGAAATCCACTCAAGCGTCTGAAAAAGCTGGGTGAATGTTGAAAGCATTGTCTGTACAAACTATCGAACAAAACCACACCTCGGTTTCAATATTATTTACAGTAGGCTTAAATAATGCATGTTGATATTCATAAAGCACACAGTCCATGCAATCTGATCGTTGCTGCAAACAGGCAATCCCCTGCAAGCAGCGCACGGGGTAAGTGCTCTACTGGGCAGTCTTGTTTGTGTAAAGAATTGGTGAGACCCTCCACCGACGTTGTTTACGAAGTGTAGATTTGGAAGCTTCACTGTCCCAACATGTCTCATCCTATTCCTAAGTTGTGCTCCGTTCAGCTCACCAAAATTTGATACTGAGCATGAAATATTCATGCCAAAGTATAGTCGTGTCAGACATACCAATTAGAAGTCTATGGCTCAACAGGTGATATCCACTTAACATTCAGAGCTACCACAAAATTGAGGGCACCCTCACAAACAACCATGTGGAAGGATGGCACAACAAACTCAACTGGTGGCTGGAAAAATTGGATTGTAGAGAAGTATGACTGGGACGAGAAGGAGGGTCCAACTTAGCATTATAGCCACAGAACATGTCCCTTCAAGTCGCAGCAACCGTAGTTGGACGCTCCATGCATCTCATTATGGGTTCCTGGTACTAGCAAGTGCATTGTATACGTACAATAATTTACTGACACTAAAATGATGAGGGGGTATTTAATTTTGTGTAAATACCGTAGAGTATGTATTAAGCGCCCAGGGTTTTTGGTAGTCTCGTGCCCAGACCACACCCCCCGAGGGGGGTGTGGTCTGGGCACGAGACTAGGTTTTGGGGACAATAGAACGCTGCTGAACAGGGGGTGGGCGCTAGATGCGTACTCAGACTACTTAGGCATGTAGTATCCGCCCACCCATTCAATGACCGGCTATGAATATCTAAGTCCATTTTTCCGCCAACGGGAATTTCAAGTCAATTTTATCTTTTGATTACGTCATTAAATAGTAGCGAGGAGCCGCGATCTTGCACAGTTGAGTTGCTTGAGGGAAGCTCGTGTAGCTCCGAAGTCGGAAATCCTTCGGAGCTTAGATTTCTTCCAGAGGTGTAACTGGTCCATACCTTGTCAGCAGTGATGTCCAAAGGAAAGACGAGTCGATCTTCACCAGCTACCAGTCGTCAGTTGGCGAGTAGTGCCATACCGTCTCCTCAGCCAGTCGGATGTTGACAGACAGCACTGAAGCAAGCGAGGTCAGAACAAGTTTAAAGTTTCTCATGATGTTTAGTAGTTACTATTACACTTGTATTGCAAGTTTGGTTTCAAAATGTTTGTCAGAAGAAATTTCCTTGCCGTATATTAAAAGTACAAGGAAAGTCAGTATGCAGTTACACATATATGAGACTTACCAAATCATGTGTACAAGCAAGATTCAGTCAGCTTCATTGGATAAGTCACCGTCACTTCATCCTCAGCTTCATTGTTAGATAGGTTGCTGGTGTCATCTCCAAACACCCAGTCATTATAAGCCAGTTGCAGCAAGAGTGAAGGAATTCGATTGACGTGAAGTCACATCGAGTTGCTCTTTTGCAGCCATGTTACATGTAAGCAAAATTGGCAGGGGGGTGGTTTGAAACTTGCGCGTGACTAAAACCATGTTAAGTGACTGTGGTGATGAACAAGGGACCTGGCGTAAAGATGGCGTGCAGAGAGTGAGAATCGGTTGAAGTACGAATGAGAGCAACACTGTAACGTGTTGTGGTAACAACCCAAGCCAGGATCCGAGTGCCTTCTTCCATCGATTTCCAAGCGATCCAAGTAAGAGACCAAGATAGCTCAGTGTGTTTGGGATGGATGCGAGGCAGCCGAGGTCGCAGTCGCAAGCTTGTTCCAAGCACTTTCCCGATAGTGATGCCAAGAGAACCAACAATGCAGGAACAGAGTCTGAACACTTGAGGCAGGGGGGCCGTAGACATAGCAAGACCGCTTTGTTCTCGTTCGTACTTCTCACACTCCCTCACTGTCTTGAACGTCCAGGTCTCGTGTTTATCACTGCGGTCACTTAAATTGTGTGATCGGTATAGTTTAGTTTTAATCACACGCACATTTCAAACGCCCACCTACTGATTTCGCCATTCTCTGCAATACTTAACGTGGCTGCAATAGAGCAACTGGATGTGACGTCACACATTCCGTGAATACTTTCACTTGCATGCAACTGGCTTATTCATCAGCCATCTCTATGTCCTCCCCAGTGCTGGTTAAGGTCTCCTCCAAGGCCACTTCTGCTATGTTGCACGAGCATTTTGCCACCTGGAGTAGCTAGCTATGTCTCTCTAGTGCTACTTCTGTCCTATACAAGTACTGCCATCCCACAAGAGACCCTTACTGACCACCGCCAGTCTCACAGTTGCTAACAAAGTGAGCCAGCAAGTAGCTGTGCATTGCACACATAGCAAATCGTTGCGTGCACAGTTGAGAGGACCATAATAATTATAGCAAGATCTCCAGCAAACGTGCCGAACAAGCGGCACTGATCGCCATAGGCTTCCCTATGTAGCATGAATAGCACACCTTATCACCTTCCTGTAGGTGCCCTTCAAAACCTATAGTGTTTCTCAAGTGATTTTCCATTGTATCAGGCTGAAGGCATGGTCTGGATTGTGTGTGCTTTAATGATATGCTGCATCAGGAGCGCATGAGCCGCCGAAGGCGGTGAAGGAGCGTCGAACTCAGCATGCACGTCCTAGCAGAAGTAGTAGGTATTCTCATGTCCCAACTTTTACCTTATACGGCAAGAGGCAGTTACGTAATAGTGTGAAAGACAAATTGGCATTTGTGCGGTACCGCAAAGGTCTTCCATATAGAGTATGACCGTAAGGCGTGAGGGATCACAACATTTCTGTACTAGTTCGACGCTCCTTCGCCGCCTTCGGTGGCTCATGTGCTCCTGGCTGCATGCAGGACAAGTTGTTAGGTGTAGGTTGGAGCAGATTATAAACGTATAGTAATGGCGTCTACACAGGGGGGTTGGCACTGGGACTTCATCGATGCAATGCAGTTCTTGTTCTTGAAGTATAGCCATCATCCTCTCTCTGCTTGCCATTTTACTTCTTGCATACACCTTTTCCCTGCAGCTGCTGGTACAGCATTGGCCCCTGATTTTCTCCCATCTAGGTACATGTACATGCAAGGGATCTGCTGCCATCCTTGTTACATCCTGGCGACAAGGACGGCATACATGTACAGTGCCCTATTCGCCTACCCCGAGGATTTCACTAACTCACGTGCCTGTTCACTCTTCCATTGTTGTGGTGATGACATTAATTTTCAGAGTGACTGTTGCTGCACAGTTCACAGGGTCTTTGCTGCTCCCTGGGTCGCAAATGACAGCGCTAGGCTCCACTGACTGCTTCTCCTCCTGGACTCGTTCATATTCTGTTTTATCAGTATTGCATAATCATTAGTGTATAATATTATTGCAAGATATTACCTCTCTTTAATCTGAAGAAGTAAGAGATCGGAGCAGCTGCAGCCTGGATGGATACTACAATAGTGTAAACTTTGCTTGGCCGAATCTGCTACTGTATTATTCGGGAACAACTTCATTTTTTTGCGAGAGGGGGCTCCGTATATCTACTGCTGGTTCTTGCATACTACTTTGTGTTACTGGTGTCAGAAGAAAATCCCTCGTGGGGTCTGTTGGCATGGACGAAATGGACGCTGTTGCGCGGAACTGTTGGTAGCCAGTGCTAGCCACCCATTCGTGGAAGTAGTGGAGCTCTAACACTGCAACAACAGAGAGCGTACATCGATGCAACTACCTATCACGTTTAGCAGTTGTAGTCTTCATACTTTTCGAGTTATTTGTAACTGAAGTTTCTAATTAATTATTCATAAGGTACGCTTTACCCGAGCTTGCTGACATCATCACCAAGATAAAATAATACAAATTTATATTGACTTCCGTTACGTTGGCCGAATGACTTTAAGCACGCCGTAGTTCTTACTTCACTGCCTTTTTGAATGCACAACCTCGCCCAGAGGTTAAGAAATGCTGCTCAAAACTTTTGTGATGGGTGGGCCCTTACTACACTGCTTTTGGACCCTGTGCAGTAACTTTCGCGTGAAGAGGGGGGTGGGCGCTTGATACGTGGTGGGGCTTGATACGTACACTACGGTACTGCAATAAAATAGTAGTACATGTAGACACACTGGGAGTAGACGAAACAAGAGTAGATCAAATGGGAGTACATCCTTACGATCATCTCCGTATGTGTGGTTGTGCACATGTTGATATGGGGCATGCATGCAGGAATGTCATGTCATGTCAGGAAGGACTTATACACTGTACAAGAATGTGGATACACTGATGGAGTCACATGACTTACCTAGGACAGGTTCAGCATAATGCCTTATGGTGTCAGCAACACCGGTCATATTGATACGATCTAATCTCCAAATGAGGTATCTCCATGATGGTTCCATATCACTCCCCCTCCCAAGCACCCATGTGTTGACCACTGCGTGAAGTCGGTCATCATCAGATTGGTGTTGTTGTTCAATCTTGTTGAAATTGTGAATAGACGAGCACGAAAGGGGAGTGTCATAGAAAAGCTCCATCCCCAGTGTCCTCCAGTTCACTCCCTGCACAACAGTCAGGACATTGTCCACTGTGAGGGGTGGGGCTGAAGTGGAGAGGGACGGGGAACAGTGTGAAATAAACTAATGTCCTGTAACACGACACACTAATCCCTCTGAGCACCCTTTCATACATGTGCTGTAACACATACCAATAAAGTGGTGACAGTGTATACTGAGCTGGCAGTGGTGACAGTGTGTACTGAGCTGGCAGTGGTGACAGTATGTACTGAGCTGGCAGTGGTGACAGTGTGTACTGAGCTGGCAGTGGTGACAGTGTGTACTGAGCTGGCAGTGGTGGCAGTGTGCACTGAGCTGGCAGTGGTGACAGTGTGCACTGAGCTGGCTGGCAGTGGTGACAGTGTGCACTGAGCTGGCTGGCAGTGGTGACAGTGTGTACAGTGAGCTGGCAGTGGTGACAGTGTGTACAGTGAGCTGGCAGTGGTGACAGTATGTACTGAGCTGGCAGTGGTGACAGTGTGTACTGAGCTGGCAGTGGTGACAGTGTGTACTGAGCTGGCAGTGGTGACAGTGTGTACTGAGCCGGCAGTGGTGACAGTGTGTACTGAGCTGGCAGTGGTGACAGTGTGTACTGAGCTGGCAGTGGTGACAGTGTGTACTGAGCTGGCAGTGGTGGCAGTGTGCACTGAGCTGGCAGTGGTGACAGTGTGCACTGAGCTGGCAGTGGTGACAGTGTGTACTGAGCTGGCAGTGGTGACAGTGTGTACTGAGCTGGCAGTGGTGACAGTGTGCACTGAGCTGGCAGTGGTGACAGTGTGTACTGAGCTGGCAGTGGTGACAGTGTACACTGAGCTGGCAGTGGTGACAGTGTGTACTGAGCTGGCAGTGGTGACAGTGTGTACTGAGCCGGCAGTGGTGACAGTGTGTACTGAGCTGGCAGTGGTGACAGTGTGTACTGAGCCGGCAGTGGTGACAGTGTATACTGAGCTGGCAGTGGTGACAGTGTGTACTGAGCTGGCAGTGGTGACAGTGTGTACTGAGCTGGCAGTGGTGACAGTGTGTACTGAGCTGGCAGTGGTGACAGTGTGTACTGAGCTGGCAGTGGTGGCAGTGTGCACTGAGCTGGCAGTGGTGACAGTGTGCACTGAGCTGGCAGTGGTGACAGTGTGTACTGAGCTGGCAGTGGTGACAGTGTATACTGAGCTGGCAGTGGTGACAGTGTGTACTGAGCTGGCAGTGGTGACAGTGTATACTGAGCTGGCAGTGGTGACAGTGTATACTGAGCTGGCAGTGGTGACAGTGTGCACTGAGCTGGCAGTGGTGACAGTGTGCACTGAGCTGGCAGTGGTGACAGTATGCACATGCACTGAGCCGGCAGTGGTGACAGTGTGTACAGTGAGCTGGCAGTGGTGACAGTGTGTACTGAGCTGGCAGTGGTGACAGTGTGTACTGAGCTGGCAGTGGTGACAGTGTGTACTGAGCTGGCAGTGGTGACAGTGTGTACTGAGCTGGCAGTGGTGACAGTGTGTACTGAGCTGGCAGTGGTGACAGTGTGTACTGAGCTGGCAGAAGAGGTTAGAGGACATGTAACTCACACTGATAATAGGACAGCAGATATACCATGCACTGAACAGTGGCATGATTTCAATGCTACCCGAGTTCCAGAGAACATACATGTATATAGTCATTTATAGAGCATGTGACCTCTAACCCTCTTCAGGAGCTGAAAAGTATTTGAAATTACATCGCAAGCTACTGTTCAGGCAGTATTCTGTAACACCATATGAACTGGATTCTTGTGGGACAGTTGTGCTGACTTCAAAATCAAAAGCAGAGAACAAATTATTGCCAGAAAATTGATGTCAGAAGGCGAATCAAGAAGTGCCCAGTAGAGCACCTACCGCTTGTAGCAACGTTCAATGCACGGATATCGACATCATTTCAAACTGCTCAAATTCGTCCACGGACGTATATTATGTACTGATGCACAAAGCAATCACTCTACCCCTTGCGGCGCATGTGCACACAGGAGAGAATGCCCCCCAGGAGCACCAGATTAAATCTGGTGGGTACCAAACACTTGTGCTCAAACCACAGCATGTTAATTCCAAACTCTTGTTTATAGGCAATTACCTTACAGTCATGACCAATGCAGGCAGCTATACACAGCTATGGGAGCTAGGGTCAGAGTGCACGCTCCATCTAGCATCAACATAACATTATTTCAGTACAGTCTCCAACCCACTGGGTTCATTCCCAGGCCACTTTGCACTGCATGAGACTACTGACACACAGGAAACTGAGCCGAGTGATTGCTCCTGCTAGTGGGTGCATCACGTGTGACCAGAGCTTTGACAAGGGTGAGGTGGAGCAACAGCTGAACTGCTTAACCAGTTGCAACAACATAACTACACTTTGTGAATATCATTTGCACACAGGATGCAGCTGTTGTATATTCAGACGTATCAAAGTTCCATTTGAGGGGTCACCTTCAGGGAATTTATAGCTCTGGGGGAACACATTAAAAATTCTGAGAGGAGCTGATTGGTGGGAGTTACAGTACATTAGCGCTAGTATCCATAGGCTGTAAGGTGGTCTAGAGTCAGTTAGCTATAGGGTCTGTACAAGTGGGTGACACTCCCATATTTGCTGTAGTCACAGCTGTAAACCGGGCATCTTGACCTGGTACACTTAAGGAAGGGGTGGAGTCGCTATACATTCTTCCGCAAAATGTGCCTGCGGTCAAATGGTCAATGGCTGAAGTAATGTGTGACTCTATAGTGAGGTGAATTCAGCTTCATTTGATGATGTTGAGCTACAAAATCAAACAGTGAACGTTATTCAAAGTGATGATACCTTAGCATGTGATCATTGTAGCCTGATTATAGGTGAATAACACATGAATATTGTACCATGCTGAGTGAATGCTCTACTACACTCTGGGTATCCATGACTACTCCACTGAACAGCTGCAGCACTAGTGGGGCTAGTGAGGGAAAGCAACATACTAAACAGCAACTTCATTAGTAGCAATCCAAGGGTTTCACAGTGCAGTGTGTGTGTATCAGCCAGGAGCCTAGAGCATACCGGTAGATCCTGGGACGAGGAGCTTAAATAAGGCTGTAATTACCTGTATTGAGCATTGGGACATCAATTGGCTAGAGCCCCTAGTCCTGACCTCAGGTGAAACCGTCCCATAGCCACAACAATAGACCGTGACTGTGGTCACAATTGGTGACCGGCCGCCCGTGAGATTGTCACAATTAATGGTGCTAAACTCATGATGGCACTTTACCAATGGTATGTGAGCAGTGTGTCGTATTAAGCCCTTGGTGCATCTCATGCAGTGATGTAGATGCGTTCATGTTTGCACGTACCTGTGAGCGACAATATTTACTGGGAGCTACAATAATTCCTAGGAAATACAGTCACTCTGTTATACTAGAGCGACTGCATATCCTAGGAAAATTCGCCGCCATGATGTTTTTGTTCCTGGCAGCGAAATTTCCTGTGACACCAGTGCTGCAGCTGTGCATGAACCCATCTATGCAGAGTGCAGAGTGCAGTAACAATCATTTGGAGCCAACATACTGATCTGGGTACACTGTTCACAATGTTATTTGGTAAATATTCATTACATAATTGGAACTTAGATACAATATTCATTCACGTGTATAGTGCTTTGCAAAAGGATAGCTATGCTCATAGTCATGGTATTGGATCTGGTTACATCAAAAAATTAGTCAGAACTATTGCCAAAAATAATAGTGATTAAATTAATGCCTATTTGTGCTTGTATTGGCAGTCCCTCTGTCCATCCCAGACTGTGAGAAGGTCAAAACATGACCCTCGAAGGGAGCTCACTCGACAACGTACATTGGTACGGTCTCTAGCCTCATTCCCAGACTGTTTGGTGTGGGGATGAGGCCACTCATCAACAGGAGATTTAACTGAGAGTGATTGCTCCTGCTAGTGAGTGCACCAGTTGTGACAAGAGCTTGACAAGGCAAGGGGGTGACACTCCCATAGACGCCGTAGTCAGAGCTGCGACCGGGCTTATCAGTGAATCTTGACCTCGTATACTAAGGAAGGGGTGGAGTCGCTACGCATTCTTCCGTATACTATCAGCGGTCAAGCGGTCAACGGCTGAAATACAGCGCAGTTGAACGGTCAAGAGTCTTTTTGCGCTGCAGTCAAGTGGTCAATCAGCAAAAATGACGGTCAAGATTTCTTGACCCCGGTTGCATGCAGCTCTGACTATGGTGTCAATGGGAGTGTCACCCCCTTGCAAGGGAGCAAGTTTAGTATGACAATGGATGATTCAGAACTGACTTACCAACTGCAATCGCATGTAGGCCTGCAATAATTACATTCTAGGCATTCGTTGAGGGGAATACTTTAGCTGCGGGGGATATTAAGGGAGGAACCAATTTGGGGGTGGGGCACTACACCCCCAAATTGGTTCCGGATGGGACACTGCATTCTATTATAGCCAGCCCCTTAGAGTCTGGTCAGACAGTTATGTAATACTGTAAATTGGCCTCGCACTAACCTGTGGTCGCTTTCTCAGCCATAGCGAAGACCGCGCAGCTTGACACACCCAACAAGTCGCTCTCGGGATCCCGGGTCCAGACAGTGAGCCAACATTGGAATCAGAAATTGGGAATAATATGGTGGGTGGAGTTTGGTAAAGCTTTCGTGCACGTGTGCAGTTTGGTGTTGAGGTAGCTAGCTAGCAGCACGGAACGGCGAGATGCAGCAGGATCTCATCGCGATCACGAAGACAGTGCAGATGGCAAGGTTAATCAGTCTGTAGCTAAACCATACTACGTGTGTATTCTCGTCCCCAGACCCTCCATGCGTGCGTGGTTGGAGTACGCGTGGAGGGAGGGTCTGAGGACCAGACTATTGGAAGATGCTTGTTGTGTGAGTGACTCACAGGGCTATAGGGCATGCATGCAGTGGACCATGGGATGTACTCACAGTAACACATGTACATGTTTTGGCCCCGGTGCCAAGCAAGGCATGGGGCCTATCTTAGAAGGGGGTGACACTCCCATAGACGCCGTAGTCAGAGCTGCGACCGGGCTTATCGGAGAATCTTGACCCGTATACTAAGGAAGGGGTGGAGTCGCTACTCATTTTTCCGTATACTATCGGTGGTCAAGTGGTCAACGGCTTGTCATAGCTACAACTGTAGCAGCAAAAATGACGGTCAAGATTTCTTGACCCCGGTTGCAGCTCTGACTACGGCGTGAATGGGAGTGTCACCCCCTTGTCTTACCAACATATTCTGCAATTAACTAAAAGCTGGGTGGGGGCCTGGGAACGAAGCTAGCTTTTTGGTACGATCTGCTCAGGAGCGTGAATTGTGTGTGAGCATAGGCTCTATTATCTGCGGTGTAGAGTAATTACAGGCCTGCCAACTCCCACAGATTTACTGTGAGTCTCATTGTTTTAGAGCTAGTCTCACACTCGCACGGCAACGCAAGAAAGCTCACGGGTAGCTGATCTTCCTCTGTGATTGCCCTGGTCTCATTCCCACCCTCCTTGAATGGATGGAAACGATGCTGACCACTGACCAGGTCCCCAATCTGATGTTCGGCACCAGGCCGGACCCCAGACCACTGGGCGGGATGTAGTGTTGTTGCTAGAACTTTCAATGGAAGTGGTGCAGGCCAAGTGTTCACAGTCTGAGTTCTCTATATCAGCCATTATGAATCACTGGACTGTTCCACTGGAGTGGAATACCGGAATGGTGCTGGAGCAGCCTAAGCTGCCTCACAGTATATTACACTCCTGGTAGGGGAAAATTGCGCCGCGAAAATAATGTGCATACTGTTTGAGTAATTAGGATTGGCCTACAGAGATTCTGACTACACTTCCGTGATCGCTATGATACAATGTACACATATATATGACCTGAACGTAAAACGTTGGTGCTGAAACTCACCTTGGTGGTGGAGATATGAGCGCTTTTGTCTCACCGTTGGCCGCCGTTGCTCGAGCGCTCCATTGACTTCCGGTGGCAGTACCGTTCTTAGGAAAGGTACACGAACATTCTGACCACACGGCCGTGATTGCTGTCATTCAGACAATGATTGCTGTCGTTCACTGATGCTTACATGCCTAAACTCACCGTGCTGGTGAAGTTGTGAGCGTTATAACAATTTTTTTAAATTCCTTGGAGGTAAAAGAATGTTGTTCCCTTTTCTCCTAGCCTTGTTCCCAGGCGCTCGGTAATTGGGGAGAAGAGCGCCTGGTATCCATTGTTCGCGCATGCGCGGCTCCTCAGATTTTTGTGGGGAACTTGGAAACTACTGTTATAGTAGTCCGTGTTACACGACCGTACATTACTGAAACACAGAGTCATTTACATCTACAAGACGCAGCTCTGTTCAACCAAGCCGTGCCGTACGCCCTCAGTAAGGGTCGGAAAGCCAGGAATGTTGCTGAGGACGAACAACTGACAGCAATACAGCATGTACATAATGGAAAGAATGTGTTTGTATGGTTACATGCGGCCAGGTCGAATTTATCTGTGGGGTCTTACTGTTTGTATCATGCTTCGCGTCCACTTCGGAAAGGCAGAAGTGGCATATCGCCGTCCACAGACTTCGAAACCATGGCCTCGCATGATGCTGGAGTCGTATATTTTACCGAATGTTATTTCAGCTTACGTATTTCGATGAATTATATAACAGAACTGTTTGCATGCATGAACAGTGGATACCAGGCGCTCTTCTCCCCAATTACTGAGTGCCTGGGAATGTTGTTCCGGTTTCTCCTGGTGTAGGGGTCTGGGTAGGAGGCTAGGGTCTGTCATGCCACCTTAGCAACAGGATGTACCTTAGCAACAGGAGTGCAACAGGATGTACCTTAGCAACCACTTAGCAACAGGATGTACCAGTGCTGCAAGTTGACACATGAACAAGAAGGCACTTGACCCAGAGGTGGGACTTGAACTCCTTTTGTATTCACAGTGACTCTAATTAACCACTTGCCTAGACATCCGTCCTCATGCACTGACTGGTACAGCGTTTTGCTGAGATCTTGCAAATTCAGCAGAAACGAAAACCGCTACTGAGCATGCGCACACCCTGTTGTTGAATTACTGCACATGCTCAGTAACGGTTTTCGTTTTGCTGAATTTGCAAGATCTCAGCAAACTGCTGTATATACCTGGACTGGAATGTTCAGGTCACATGACAATACCTCAGCTCACACCCTTACTGTAAACTTTCTTTCTTCTAAACTTTCTACTGTATGTGTTTTTTACAGTTGGTGTGCCCGAGTGGCCTGGGTATGAGGTCAGGGTATAGTTGGTTAGCCTCGTTCCCAGGCGCTCTTGGTAATTGGGGTTAGGGTTAGGGTTAGGGAACGAGGCTAACAGTTGGTGTTCCAGAGTGGCCTGGGTATGAGGTCAGGCTACAGTTGGTGTTCCCGAGTGGTCTGGGTATGAGGTCAGGGTACAGTTGGTGTCCATGGAGTTGCTGTCGCCATACCATCCCCAGTTGCTGCTCCTCTTCCCTCCAGGAGAGGTTCATGTCCCTCGAGAAGGAGGTCTTCCCCTTCATGGCACAGGATGGGGGAACTGTTGCCTTTGACCTTGAAAGTAAGTTTGCAAAATCTAGTGCTATTTGTATAATGTGCAGTACTTGAATCATTGGACACTGTAGGATGACATACTCCTAGCCTCGTTCCCAGGCCATTCCCACCACCAGTATTTGATCACTTGCCGTATGCTAATACGGCAGGGGAAGGCCTGGGAGATCTGGTCATGTGCGATGACAGTTAACATACTCATACATTTGTTAGGTTTTTGGAGGCCATATCATTAACCTGGTTCCCAGGCTGGTAGAGGGGAGGAGAGAGAGCCTGTTATGACCTGGTTCCCAGGCTCGTAGAGGGGAGGAGAGAGAGCCTGTTATGACCTGGTTCCCACTCTCATAGAGGGGAGGAGAGAGAGCCTGTTATTACCTGGTTCCCAGGCTGGTAGAGGGGAGGAGAGAGAGCCTGTTATGACCTGGTTCCCAGGCTCGTAGAAGGGAGGAGAGAGAGCCTGTTATGACCTGGTTCCCAGGCTCGTAGAGTGGAGGAGAGAGAGAGCCTGTTATGACCTGGTTCCCAGGCTGGTAGAGGGGAGGGGTGAGAGCCTATTATGACCTGGTCCCCAGGCTCTTAGAGGGGAGGAAAGAGAGCCTGTTATGACCTGGTTCTCAGGCTCATAGAGGGGAGGAGAGAGAGCCTGTTATGACCTGGTTCCCAGGCTCATAGAAGGGAGGAGAGAGAGCCTGTTATGACCTGGTTCCAGGCTCGTAGAGTGGAGGAGAGAGAGCCTGTTATGCCAGGCTGGTAGAGGGGAGGGGAGAGAGCCTGTTATAACCTGGTTCCCACTCTCATAGAGGGAGGAGAGAGAGCCTGTTATGACCGGGTTCCCAGGCTGGTAGAGTGGAGGAGAGAGAGCCTGTTATGACCTGGTTCCCAGGCTCGTAGAGGGGAGGGGAGAGAGCCTGTTATGACCTGGTTCCATGCAGGCTCGTAGAGTGGAGGGGAGAGAGCCTGTTATGCCGGGCTGGTAGAGGGGAGAGAGCCTGTTATGACCTGGTTCCCAGGCTGGTAGAGTGGAGGAGAGAGAGCCTGTTATGACCTGGTTCCCAGGCTCGTAGAGGGGAGGAGAGAGAGCCTGTTATGACCTGGTTCCCACTCTCATAGAGGGGAGGAGAGAGAGCCTGTTATTACCTGGTTCCCAGGCTGGTAGAGGGGAGGAGAGAGAGCCTGTTATGACCTGGTTCCCAGGCTCGTAGAAGGGAGGAGAGAGAGCCTGTTATGACCTGGTTCCCAGGCTCGTAGAGGGGAGGGGAGAGAGCCTGTTATGACCTGGTTCCTGTTATGACCTGGTTCCCAGGCTCGTAGAGGGGAGGAGAGAGAGCCTGTTATGACCTGGTTCCCAGGCTCGTAGAGGGGAGGGGAGAGAGCCTGTTATGACCTGGTTCCCAGGCTCGTAGAGGGGAGGAGAGAGAGCCTGTTATGACCTGGTTCCCAGGCTCGTAGAAGGGAGGAGAGAGAGCCTGTTATGACCTGGTTCCCAGGCTCGTAGAGGGGAGGAGAAAGAACCTGTGATGACCTGGTTCCCAGGCTCGTAGAGTGGAGGAGAGAGAGAGCCTGTTATGACCTGGTTCCCAGGCTGGTAGAGGGGAGGGGTGAGAGCCTGTTATGACCTGGTCCCCAGGCTCTTAGAGGGGAGGAAAGAGAGCCTGTTATGACCTGGTTCTCAGGCTCATAGAGGGGAGGAGAGAGAGCCTGTTATGACCTGGTTCCCAGGCTCGTCGAGGGGAGGAGGGAGAGCCTGTTATGACCTGGTTCCAGGCTCGTAGAGTGGAGGAGAGAGAGCCTGTTATGCCAGGCTGGTAGAAGGGAGGGGAGAGAGCCTGTTATGACCTGGTTGCCAGGCTCGTAGAGGGGAGGAGAGAGAGCCTGTTATCCACTGTTTGTGCATGCACTTAATAACCACATGTAGTTATGTGGGAGTGTACCATTATGACGATGCATTTATATACGCATGCTCACATTATACACACACAATACACACATCCATATACACAGGGTTCTGGATAGACGTTGGGATTTCATCATAGGCCCAGGTCTCTGTCCGTCCTTCCTGAGTGAGAGAAACTAGCTCGATAGAGTAAGCTGTAACAGCTATGTAAGCGTACTTGCTGTCAGCCATTGTATGCTTCCTTTCAGGACTGCCATTCAGTTTGAAGTCGGACATTGCCCCTGTAATTACTGCTGGGTACACTCTAGTCTGACCTTTGGAGCGTGGGTACAGTACGTCTCATCTTAGCAGGTGAGCAGGTGTCACTATTGAGGAACTGTGTTCGCTGTCAAGTGAATGAATTTTCACTGTTCCAGATATGGTCCACACATTGTACATTGATAGACCTGCTTCCACACATTTTAGAGTGGAGGTTAGGGAGGGGGGTTCCGGACATTAGGGGGTTCCAGACAGTAGGGGTTTCCAGACAGAAGGGGTTCCAGAAGGGGGTTTCCGGACAGTAGGGGTTCCAGACAGTAAGGGTTTTGGACAGTAAGGGGTTTCCA
Organism: Axinella damicornis; assembly: GCA_963931865.1. NCBI lineage: Eukaryota > Metazoa > Porifera > Demospongiae > Axinellida > Axinellidae > Axinella > Axinella damicornis. The sequence goes on from OZ007512.1 coordinate 5,514,775, forward strand.
GATACAGCCCCAGCTTTCACTCTCTAAGAGCATTTTTTGCTAATAAGTGTACATCATCAGAAAGTTTGAAGGCAGGGTATACATGTGCACTTACGGAAGGATTACTGAAGGAGTGAATGTGAGTGCCGCTGTGAATGGCCTTACAAAATTCCCTGTACAGACTCCTGCACTCAAATGGAGGCGCCTCCAGTTGAAACATTCTTGGATTCTTATGCCTCATACCCAGGCCCGCACACGGAACGTGGAAGAGGGCCTGGTTACACTTGGCAAAATTCCCGTATGTGCTCAGTCAGCATAATTTCATAAGCTCCTTACTTGGATGCATTCGAATTCACACGTTGGCTGTTGGTGATGGCTAAGTAGGAGGTGAGTTTTGAAGGCTAGAACAGCAGTTTTATCAAGTGGCTACACTTTTCACGAGGTAAAGAATGTAAATACTATGCAGTAATTGGCAATGGACGAACATGATTAGCCTACCCAAAATCAAGACTGCTGACCTCAGCACATATGGGAACTTTGCCAAGTGTCAGGCCCTCTTCCGCGTTCCGCGTGAGGGCCTGGGTATGAGACTAGGATTCATATGGGCTTCAACAGGTATATGGACCAATTAAAACATACACAAACAGCTAGTGTATACCAGGTGCTCTACCCCCTCCCCCACAATGCCTGGGTTTAATTTGACGCTAGTTTGTGCTGGGTATACATAGGCCCCCTCCCCCACAACACCTGGTTTTAATTTGACGCTAGTTTGTGCTGGGTATACATAGGCCCCCTCCCCCACAACACCTGTGTTTAATTTGACGCTAGTTTGTGCTGGGTATACATAGGCCTACACCAGGTGTTGGCATGCCACTTTATACCATACAAATCAAAACCCTCATCAGTCTAACCGCTAGCCCCTCTCCACCCGGCCGGTCAAGCACGCAGGTGTGGAGGCAAAGAGGGTTTAGCAAACCTTCACTTGATCACGAGTCTTTGGAAAATCACATGTACCTGTATACCGATGAAGTGCCAGCTAGAGTTGAGAACGAGTTCTGTATCCTTGGAGGCATCCAGATTGGACAAATTTAGCTCCAGTCTAGCATTTGAGATTCTCTCCGCTGGACTGATTACTCGGTTTACAACCATGAGAATCATGAATAAAACTTGAAACGAATCACTTCCTCATGTACTGGTCTCTTTCGTGCCAGGTGGAGAGGGGCTAGTTGCTAGACTGGGTCCTCATGTACTGGACTCTCTCCACCTTCCATGCCGGGTGGAGAGGGGCTAGTGGCTAGACTGAGTCCTCATGTACTGGACTCTCTCCATCTTCCATGCCGGGTGGAGAGGGGCTAGTGGCTAGACTGAGTCCTCATGTACTGGACTCTCTCCACCTTCTGTGCCAGGCTAGTGGCTAGACTGGGTCCTCATGTACTGGACTCTCTCCACCTTCCGTGCCGGGTGGAGAGGGGCTAGTGGCTAGACTGAGTCCTCATGTACTCGACTCTCTCCACCTTCCGTGCCGGGTGGAGAGGGGCTAGTGGCTAGACTGAGTCCTCATGTACTGGACTCTCTCCACCTTCCGTGCCGGGTGGAGAGGGGCTAGCGGCTAGACTGAGTCCTCATCTACTGAACTCTCTCCACCTTCTGTGCCGGGTGGAGAGGGGCTAGCAGCTAGACTGAGTCCTCATGTACTGGACTCTCTCCACCTTCTGTGCCAGGTGGAAAGGGGCTAGTGGCTAGACTGAGTCCTCATGTACTGGAGTCTCTCCACCTTCCGTGCCGGGTGGAGAGGGGCTAGCGGCTAGACTGAGTCCTCATCTACTGAACTCTGTCCACCTTCCGTGCCGGGTGGAGAGGGGCTAGCGGCTAGACTGAGTCCTCATCTACTGAACTCTGTCCACCTTCCGTGCCGGGTGGAGAGGGGCTAGCGGCTACACTGAGTCCTCATGTACTACATGTTTACCCTCCTGTAGGTCCGTATGGAGACTGTTTCTATGCTACGAGAAGAGGTTCTTACTCAAGATGAACCGTGCACAGCTGTACACCAGTGGCACACATTATACTGCAAGACTTGTCCATCGTAGGCTCTGCAACAGACTCTAAAATCATCGTGTAGAACTTGATTGTAAATTTAATACTAATCTTGCCATGGTTTGTAATCAAAACAGGTTGTACAATTAATTTTGATGCAAAGAAAGATTAGCACTTTGATCCTGGTCTCACATGACCATGCAGACCCCATTCCACCCTTGGTGCGGATTAGCCTCGTTCCCAGGGGTGGGCCTGGGTGTGAGGCTAGGTGCGGATTGGGGTTTGGCCACACAAGAACTATTTGATCCTCATGAATGTGCACACACAGAGAATTAAGTTATCCTAACCTAGTATCCATGGATACATTATGCAGGTTAGCCTCAGCTCATATTCCCATGCGCAGCCTCCACGCCCTGCTTGACATGGAAGCTTGGGAATAAGGCTATATGTAGTAGCTTGACATGAACACAATGACCTGCAAATTATTTTCCCACAATCATGTGTCCAGTTGTCTATACATCTTCTCCGTCTATTATGGCCTGCAATTCCTGCCACTTTATTCAATTCTTTGTCCTGGTGAGGCCTCCCTGCTCCTTGCACATGTAGGCTCTCGGTGGCAGCTGCTGAGCAGCATCCAGCTTGTACACCATCTACACAGGAAAAAACAGCTGTAGTTAATGCCGTCATACAAGGGTCCTACCCTTTACTTACCTCCAATTACGGTCAGAGCATCCGGAAGTTATGACCTTGTAGACCCGAGTCTTCTGATTGTGCAAACAACTCGGAGTGAAGAGAATGTGATGAACTGCACAGTCATTGAAGGCACCAATATACCGTGACATGGACAAAATAATGGGCTCCTACGCAAAGATGGATATATGTATTGAACGAGTCTCATCCACGAGTCTCATCCCCCCCCCCCCCCCCCCCCCCCCCCCCCCCCCCCCCCACACACACACACACACACACCACTCACTCTGTGTATTTGTATATCCAAGGAGGCCATCTCTACTCAGCCTCTTCCAACTCCCTCATCTCTTCCAAGTCTTCTCCTTCTAAAGAGTGATGAAAAAGTGGTGGAGCAGCACTGTAAGTCTGGGATCAGATACCAATTCAAGTTGGAGCCTCACCTACAGAAACACTATACTATACACCACCGTGCATTTGTATACAGTGGCAATGCCAAGGGAGACCAATCAATCGGCAAGGGAGACCCTCAATTCATAACTATAGCTAGCATGACCGTAGTGGCTACCTCTGCTGCAGGTTCTTTTATGAACTACCTATTAGAGCATACAGGACAGTTGACAACTTCATCCCTGCCTTCTTTCTTTGATTTCCATTGATCCCTCTCCTTCCCCCCACTCTCTCTCTTCATTTTACCTTCGAGCACATGATCTACGAGTAACAGAAAATTACGGAGTCTCAAGCCACAGCCCGACCTCGTTCCCAGACGCCAAGACAGTTCACTCCCAAGAGGCATGGGATCTGGGCACCATCCTATTTGCCTACGCCCTACTACGGGACAGTATTCGGAGTAAGCTACAAGGATAGCAACAGAGGTAGCGCCAATGGCAGATGGCTTAGCGGAGGAGGTCAACGGCATCGGTGATCGAAGAAAACGACAGAGACGGAGTCACGCTCAACACTCTCCACAGTTTACGCGTGCATTGGGAGTTTCCCGCCAAAAATTGAGCTACCGCGGATGCCAACCAATCAGATCATAGCGTCACCGGCGCGTGCACGATTGCCGGCACGCGCTACCGGCAGAGCTTCTGCGAGTATATAAACCGAGTCCAGTTGTGTCCGAGCCATTCGGGTTAGGTTTAGCTCGGGTAAGGTTAAGTTGAGGTGAGCCCTCACCCTAACCTTACCCTGGCTGAATACCTTTCACTGCCAGGGTAAGTTCAGGTGTAGATAGTGGGGCTGGGATGGGAGCATGGGGGGTGGGGCTGGGGTGAGAGCATTGGGGGGGTGGGGCTGGGGTGGGAGCATTGGGGGGGTGGGGCTGGGGTGGGAGCATTGGGGGGTGGGGCTGGGATGGGAGCATGGGGGGTGGGGCTGGGGTGGGAGCATTGGGGGGTGGGGCTGGGATGGGAGCATGGGGGGGTGGGGCTGGGGGTGGGGCTGGGATGGGAGCATGGGGGGTGGGGCTGGGATGGGAGCATGGGGGAGGGGGTGGGGTGGGAGCATTGGGGGGGTGGGGCTGGGATGGGAGCATGGGGGTGGGGCTGGGATGGAAGCATGGGGGGTGGGGCTGGGATGGGAGCATGGGGGGAGGGGCTGGGTGGGGGCGGAAGCATGGGGATGGTTGGGTGCATCCAGGATGGCTTTCTAATTCCATGCAAACATGCTTGCATGTCCATAAGTTTCATCACAATTTGCCAAGTCATCTATAATTGCATCATTCATTCTACATTTTAGATGATTTTCACAAAATTAATGTCTACATGACTGTACATGCCCCATACGCCTGTAGTCTTTGCATAAAGGATTGGCCTCGTTCCCAGGCTGCTGTACACTATGGGACAAAAAAGCTGGGGAGGAGCCTGGGAACGAGGATGAGCATAGAGGACACAATTATGTGATCTGTAGCCTCGTTCCATGCAGGCCCCGCCTACTTCTATATCAGCTGACTTTCAGCACGTCACGAAAACTAGAGTGGAGCGTTGAGAAGATACAGCAGCTTGGAAATAAATTATGTTCCCGCATAATAGCAGCCGTTGGTTCGACCACGTCGTCGATTGCTGTGTGACAATCTACGTACGACTGATTCCACGGTTGAATTCAAGTCCATCATCGCATCGATATCGTCGTTCAATGATTGTACTCCAATCTTGCTGGCATGCAGGAAAATTATGTCAGCAGCCTTCGAGCAAATGGATGCTGCTGAAGTGGTCGTAGAAGGGACTCTGGCTGTCTTCGTCATTGATGAAGTCGACTGCATGCTGACATGGTAAGATGAGAAGTTATGTATTGTACTCCTTCCAGCTTGTTTCTAGGCCATTTTGCAGAGAGAGGGGGCTGGTGAGGTATGAAAGGGAGAGGATTAGGGAGGATTAGATTATAAGGAAGTACCATCCATGGACTTTAATCATGGGTGTATTCCTCATTAGCAGACATGCCAACTCTCATGCATTGCGTGTGAGACTCACGCATTCATCCGTAATCTCACGCTCTCACGCTTACTACAGCAAAGTCTCACGCTAGCCGTTCAGGTTTGTTTTGTGGGAGGGGCCTAGGAATATGGCGCGCATACATAACACATGGTTGTTTGAGCCATACAGACAAGGACGACCGCAATTCCAGCCAGACATAAGTGGACTCCTATCCTGCAGTGTCGATCCGCATCGAAGAGGATAAAGCAACTGGAATGAATTGCTGTGCACACTGTTACGGTCTAGCACCATCTCACACATTTTCACAGCACATCTCACTCATTTCCTTGCTAAGTGGTTGGCATCTCTGCATTAGCTCCTGCTTCACAAACCACATTGTACTCAGTAGTTTTGTTGATATGATGTCTATGACTTGTACTCTGAAAATTCCTTTGTCGGATCTTGGCCTATAACGTCATCCACCTCAGCTATTAACTGCTAGCCTCGTTCTCAGCTGCAGGCCCCGCCCAGCTTTTGGGCGGAAATGCAGGAGAGGGCCTGGTATCTTTCCTCACGTGAGCATTACGTAATCGACAATCGACAAATGGCAAACATTTTCAGATTAAAAGTGAGGTTTAGCTCTTCTTGCTGTTCTGTGCCCCAGTGCGCCCAGGTTCAATCAACCATCCTTTCTATCCTGACGTCACTCACATGAGGATTGATACCAGGCCCTCTCCCGCGTTTCCGTACTGCAATTGCTTGGAAACTGGTCATTGAACTGTGCAACGAAGTACTCAGAGCTAAGGCTGAGATTTCTATGTTCTATGCCTCGTTTGGATGGATGAGGGTTGGTGTGATTGGTATATCTTAGTGCACACAATAGCCTGAGGGCATAGATAATAGAGAGTATGACTCTATTATCTATGCTGAGGGGGGTTCCCTGAGAGGTCAGTGGTTGCTAGTTCAAGAACACAATTCTCAGTCATTCCTGTGAAGTCACTAGATGGGATGCATGATGGTCTGTCTGAGGGGGTTTCCCTGAGAGGTCATTGGTTGCTAGTTCAAGAGCACAATTCTCAGCCATTCCTGTGATGTCACTAGATGGGATGCATGATGGTACGTCTGTCTGAGGAGGTAGGAATGGTGAGAGGTTGAGAACTTATTAGGACAACTCTCTCGCTATAATCAACTCTCACTCTGTTGTGGTTGTAAAAATGGATAATGAAATTGGAGAGAACTTGTTGTAATGTGCTTAGACTTTCAAAGAATTACAGCAGATTGCAAAGTCTTGGAAAGCAGATTGCCCAAAACCACAATGAATGTAATTCATAGGGGATAATTATGTTGTGGTTTGGGAATTCTTTGTTTTCCTGTTGCAAGACTTTTTCAATCTGCTGTACCAAACAACTGCCATGGCAGGAAGTTTGGTCTACCAGGTGTTACGTTTAAAACATTCCACCATAAACTCCTATCCTCCTTCCCAGGCCATTCCCACCGCCAGTAGTTGATCACTTGCAGTATGCAAATGCATGTGTGGCGGGGGAAGGCCTGGGAGATCTGGTCATGTGTGATGATGGCAGGTAGACAGATGGTTGGCACACGGGGGCGGCGCCCAACGATTATAATACCTGTTTTGTGCTAATCTGTCCCCGGTGGTTTGAATGATGACCATGTGCAGTACTGATCTTCTGCCTTGCAAACGCTTCGGCATCCAACCTTTGGACAAACAGTACAACAAAGGGCATTGAGATTTATGGACACCACCCCCCTTGTGTCTACCATCTGTCTACCTGCACGCTACCAGGTCTTCCCTGCCGTATTTGCATCCTGCAAAGTGATCGAGTACTGCTGGTGGGAATGGCCTGGGAACGAGTCTACTATACATGTACAGGATGTTATGGTACCTGTAGTGATAGATCACACACGTCCTTGGTGTAGTGTGTTGGAATGGCCTGGGAACGAGTCTACTGTACATGTACAGGATGTTATGGTACCTGTAGTGATAGATCACACACATCCTTGTAGTGTGTTGGAACGGGGCCTCATGCCAAGCTCGGTTTCTCCAGCTTTGTACTTGTGTTATGGTTGCTTCCTTATGTGTAGGTTGGGGGATATACCTGAGGACACCAGGACTGCCAGTACTACATCCAGTTTGGATGATACAATCCAACACCAGGGGGTGCTCCCCAACCACTTCCAGGTATTTTGCTTGATTCTTGTATTGCCTGTCTAATGTATTGAACAAACACCTCATGCTATAATACTTAAGCCCAGAGACAGGTCGGGGGGTTGTCTAGCCTCGTTCCCAGACCCTCCCCTGGGAAGGTGGGTGTGTAGTACCGAGAGTGACATTTTTCTGATTGGCTTTCATTGCATGACGATTTCTGACTTGTTGTCAGTCTCTGCTAAGAGTGTGAGCTGAGGTTAGGTCATGTGGCTAGTCATGCAGTTAGCTGAGGTGCTAGAGAAGAATGGTTTCACTTTCTGGTAGGAGACTGCTAGGGTCTGCCTCATGAAATTGACTTCATCGAATCCTGCATAGTGTCTATTATGGTTGTTGCTAAACAGCCAGTTAATTGAATCACTGTGGATATATATGTTCAAGTCCCCACCTCTGGGTCCAGTGCCTTCTGGTCGTATGTAAACTGGTGTATCCTGTTGCTAATTAGGTTGTTGTGCTGGGCAAAAAGTGCATTGAGTGTGCCTGCTCAGTTGTAACTTTGAATGCTTGGAAAGTAATTCTCATCTGAGCCTGAGGAGGAGGCTAGTTGTCTGCTTCCTGTGACTCTGTTGTAATGGCTTTCTCACCATCTGAGCCTGAGAAGGAGGCTAGTTGTCTGCTTCACATTCCTATACCTGTGACTCTGTTGTAATGGCTTTCTCACCGTCTGAGCCTGAGGAGGAGGCTAGTTGTTTGTCTGACCACTTCGTCTTTAACCTGTTGTAACTTCTTTCTCCCCTCTCCAGCTTATGATCTCATTGTCCCACGAAGCTGTACCACTGGGAACAGGTACGTGTATTGTACGTGTATGTACTCTGGTTTACCGAGTGCCTGGGAATGAGGATAACAGCCCACTACACTAGCTGTTCCATTCTGGTCTCTTGCATCTGTGAAGTGCTAGTCTCGTATCCCGGCCTTCTCACTCCAGCATGTGTTGCTTGCCGTACCAATTCCTGGGAGTGTGCACCTAGGAATGTAACAGCCCACTACACTAGCTGTTCCATTCTGGTCTCTTGCATCTGTGAAGTGCTAGTCTCATATCCCGGCCTTCTCAGTCCAGCATGTGTTGCTTGCTGTACCAATTCCTCATCTTATGTTAGTAATTGTAGGCCTACTAAAGCCCTATAACTTTACACGAAAGTTCTTGCAAATGGTTCGAAAAGCAGTGTATGAAGGGCCCACCCATCACAAACGTCTTGAGCTCCTCAGCTTAACCTTTGGTTAAGGTTTTTCGTTCAGAAAAGGCCGATATGCAGTGAAGTATCAACTACGATCACTGCCAAGCATTTCTGTAGCACTGGATGTGGAGAGTGTGAATGGGAAACGTATTGTTCAAGTTAAGTAAAGACGCCATACTGTCCAGTGTGTGTAACAGTAACTGTTACAAGTAGCTGAGCTCGCTTTGCTCGCTCAGCTACTTCCCCCTTGTTCGCCTACCGTGCGTAATCCGGCGCCGGACAGCTCTCTGAAGAGCTGCTTCTCCCCAATTGCGTCCGCTTCAGCTGCTGCTCGCCGCCTTCAGCTGCTGCTCCCGGGTCCGATTGCAGCATCCGCTTCCACTGCTGCTCGCGCTCCCCGTTTGCCTCCACCTCGCGTCCAGCTGCTGCTCCCCGATTGCGCCCGCTTCAGCTGCTGCTCGCCGCCCGATCGCGTCCGCTTCGCCAATTCGACTGCTGCTCCCCGATTGCGTCCGCTTGAACTGCTGGTCGCCCGATTGCGTCCGCTTCCACTGCTGCTCCCCGATTGCATACCCGGGCCCAATGTTCTCGAACATTCTTCGCGGAGTTCGAGGTTCAGTAAATAAATTAAAGTACGAAGGTCGCGCGTCACTATAGTCTAGTCCCGCCCCACGGACATCCCACTTCCGTCATGCACAGACACACACACACACACACATTAAAATCTTATTGTATTGATAGCTGCAGTCTTCCCTGCACTGCATACAAAGTTTGTGCATGGATTTCTGTCTCTTGGCAAATATTGGTCATCTGGTGACAATAGTGGGAATGTGACTTGGTCTTCCCAGGAAGGGGAGGGCGGTGGACAGGAGATTATCGTCTGAATGAGGAGATTATTGTCTAAATGACCCTGGAATGGCCACCCCTTGAATGCTGTGTACACGTGAATTGTTGTCAGTACAATCACATGTATGCACTTGAAGTGGTGTCACTGTTCTTACACTTTATTGATGTGACTTCCCTCACCAGGTGAGGAGACAGTGATGGAGTTTGAAGGTATTCCATGAGAGAATACCGGCCCGATAGTACTCCCAGCAAGCCTCAGGTGAGAGGTTTCATTGGTTATCTCTCAGCATCCCAATCCCATTCTCTCCTAACCTTGCTGCCTCCTCCCCCTCCCCCTTCCCTCCCCAGAGAAGAATGCTTTCATGGAAGGGGAAGGGGAATAGGGTCTACCTAATGTAATTTCAGCATTCCAGTCCAAGTGTATACCAGTGCAGGAGGATGGTTGTTGCTAAGCAGGGACTATGGTCTGCCCCATGTAATGTGTATACCAGTGCAGGAGGATGGTTGTTGCTAAGCAGGGACTACCATATAGCGGGTTATTTTCGTGGGTGGAAATTTTCGTGAAATGCTGGATACGGTCGTCAGAATTAATTTTCGTGGTTCTAATTTTCGTGGCACGTACCCGCGTTCGCGCTATATATATCGGCGCGGATGACGTATTTATGAAAATTAGTGCATGTGGCTGGCCGAAGTACAGTTTCAACGACATTGCGCTTCACTGTACAGCGTGAATGCGACGCTACTTCGTCAGTGAAACACGTGTGGGAGGCCCGGTGTTGGAGAAGAACTACCATGCTAATGCGAGAATGGCAACCGTAGGCCTATTGATCGCTGTGAGTTACTGGCCTCGTTTTTCGTCGCTGGGGTCCGACGTCCGGCGTCCAGTCATCTCGATCACAACGCGAGGGACAGCTGGTGATAGAGGATCCTGTCAATCAAGGACACTGTCAACGGGATGCAGTCACACAGGTACAGCTACGAAGAGCCGTACGTACAGTGTACTTAAACGACGCCACCTAGCTACGTGTTGCATAGCGCGATTATGGGTGAAAATTTCGTGGGTGGAAAATTTTGTGACTTGCCGATGAGTCACGAAAATAACGAAAATTGGCACCCCACGAAAATAACCCGCTATACGGTATGGTCTGCCCCATGTAATGTGTATACCAGTGCAGGAGGATGGTTGTTGCTAAGCAGGGACTATGGTCTGCCCCATGTAATGTGTATACCAGTGCAGGAGGATGGTTGTTGCTAAGCAGGGACTATGGTCTGCCCCATGTAATGTGTATACCAGTGCAGGAGGATGGTTGTTGCTAAGCAGGGACTATGGTCTGCCCCATGTAATGTGTATACCAGTGCAGGAGGATGGTTGTTGCTAAGCAGGGACTATGGTCTGCCCCATGTAATGTGTATACCAGTGCAGGAGGATGGTTGTTGCTAAGCAGGCAATTTTAATTCATGAACCTGATTACAGAAGGTCAAGCATGTCCCCTCCTCATGGTCTAGTGCTGTTTGCCTGGACAATGTCCCTGTGTAAACTTGCAGTAGATTAGCAAGGGTTGCTAAGGACAACAGATCCCTTAGTGACCTGTTTGAGTTCTGCATGTGTGTCTAGGTTGTTGCCATCACTGATGGACTCTATCTGTATGTAGGCCCAAATAAAGGTTACTTCATACCCTCCTCTTGCCTGGTGGTGGTGGTGGGGGGGGGGGGGGGGGGGGGGGGGGACATGCTTGACGTTTTGTGTTCAGGTTCATGGATTAAGGTTACAGGTTACAGTTTGCTGTTGCGCATGCGCGGTGCGCGCTTGCGGTTTACAGTCTACAGTGAAATGTGTGCGCGACTTTGGCGTCAATTTTTTATTGCTGAAGTAACATCTAACCGTATATTAGACTGGACTTCAATTCTACGAAAAAAGGGGCAGGGCGGCTTGAAAAGTTTTACCGAGATAAACATCCTGTTGGTGAGATACTGTGCATTCTGCTTGCCTGATCTGGCGAAAAGCGAATGGCTTTGTGGTATGAACGCCCATCACTCGTTTTTCCAACAGCAGCGAAGCGAAGTCGCTCCGAGCCGCCCTCCAGTCAGTTGTAAACTTCCCATGGATGCTGCCAAGCTGGCCTGTTAGCCCTTTCTGATTGCAAAATCTGACGCCAAAAATCGCCAACTCGACCTTGAAACTTTGATGCCACTGCCCGTGTTGGCATGTTGTACTCTGGCGCTAAGATCATACCAGCTAGAAGGTACTCATATTGCTGTTATACCTCGTTTTTGTTGCGTGTCTCTAGCTAGTCGGAGGGACAAAGGTAACTTGTACGTTATGTATATTTAATGAGCACACGATATCCCGTAACCTTAAAACTGCCTGCTTAGCAACAGCCATCCACCCTGCACTGGTGTACACCTGGACTGCAATGCTCACATCACATGAGGCAAATGGAAAAGGAATTCTGGAGGAGTACACATCAGAAACCTGGAATACTAGCAAGTACCGAACCCGGACAAGAACTGTAGGCAGACCTGCCCAATGGGCATTATATAGTGATGGAACCGTCCAACCAGGCCTATGACCCAACAACCAGTAATGGGTTGGTCAATGACAGTTACTTGTATGCATACTCCGAAGTGTGATGTGCACATGACAACCATATTATTTCGGGTTACTGATGTGGCAGTCCTCCAGAATTCCTTCTCCGTGTGTGTCTTTGTTGTTGCTATCATCAGAGTTACAGACACGACTCCCTCCCTATGTATGCCTTCAGACCCACCCCCTTGCCTGATGCGGGGGGGGGGGGGGGGGGGGGGGGGGGGGGGGGGGGGGGGGGGGATGGATGTTCCCCACTTTGTTACAGTTGCAGTCTTTGTGATACTTGCTGTGTAGGTCAAGAGCCACATTGTGCCACCATGTGCATGCTTAGGCCCAACCCACTTAAGCTGCAGACAATATCAGCTCTGGTGACTCTAGCATCAGATTCCAACGCTGGTGACTCTAGCATCAGATTCCAATGCTGCTGGTGACTCTAGCATCAGATTCCAATGCTGGTGACTCTAGCATCAGATTCCAATGCTGGTGACTCTAGCATCAGATTCCAACGCTGGTGACTCTAGCATCAGATTCCAATGCTGCTGGTGACTCTAGCATCAGATTCCAATGCTGGTGACTCTAGCATCAGATTCCAATGCTGGTGACTCTAGCATCAGATTCCAATGCTGGTGACTCTAGCATCAGATTCCAATGCTGCTGGTGACTCTAGCATCAGATTCCAATGCTGGTGACTCTAGCATCAGATTCCAATGCTGATGACTCTAGCATCAGATTCCAATGCTGGTGACTCTAGCATCAGATTCCAATGCTGGTGACTCTAGCATCAGATTCCAATGCTGGTGACTCTAGCATCAGATTCCAATGCTGGTGACTCTAGCATCAGATTCCAATGCTGGTGGCTCTAGCATCAGATTCCAATGCTGCTGGTGACTCTAGCTTCAGATTCCAATGCTGGTGGCTCTAGCATCAGATTCCAATGCTGGTGACTCTAGCATCAGATTCCAATGCTGGTGACTCTAGCATCAGATTCCAATGCTGGTGACTCTAGCATCAGATTCCAACGCTGGTGACTCTAGCATCAGATTCCAATGCTGCTGGTGACTCTAGCATCAGATTCCAATGCTGGTGACTCTAGCATCAGATTCCAATGCTGGTGACTCTAGCATCAGATTCCAATGCTGGTGACTCTAGCATCAGATTCCAATGCTGCTGGTGACTCTAGCATCAGATTCCAATGCTGGTGACTCTAGCATCAGATTCCAATGCTGGTGACTCTAGCATCAGATTCCAATGCTGGTGACTCTAGCATCAGATTCCAATGCTGGTGACTCTAGCATCAGATTCCAATGCTGGTGACTCTAGCATCAGATTCCAATGCTGGTGACTCTAGCATCAGATTCCAATGCTGGTGGCTCTAGCATCAGATTCCAATGCTGCTGATGACTCTAGCATCAGATTCCAATGCTGGTGGCTCTAGCATCAGATTCCAATGCTGGTGACTCTAGCATCAGATTCCAATGCTGGTGACTCTAGCATCAGATTCCAATGCTGGTGACTCTAGCATCAGATTCCAATGCTGATGACTCTAGCATCAGATTCCAATGCTGGTGACTCTAGCATCAGATTCCAATGCTGGTGACTCTAGCATCAGATTCCAATGCTGGTGACTCTAGCATCAGATTCCAATGCTGGTGACTCTAGCATCAGATTCCAATGCTGGTGGCTCTAGCATCTGATTCCAATGCTGGTGACTCTAGCATCAGATTCCAATGCTGGTGACTCTAGCATCAGATTCCAATGCTGGTGACTCTAGCATCAGATTCCAATGCTGGTGACTCTAGCATCTGATTCCAATGCTGGTGACTCTAGCATCAGATTCCAATGCTGGTGACTCTAGCATCAGATTCCAATGCTGGTGACTCTAGCATCAGATTCCAATGCTGGTGGCTCTAGCATCAGATTCCAATGCTGCTGATGACTCTAGCATCAGATTCCAATGCTGGTGACTCTAGCATCAGATTCCAATGCTGGTGACTCTAGCATCAGATTCTAATGCTGGTGACTCTAGCATCAGATTCCAATGCTGGTGGCTCTAGCATCAGATTCCAATGCTGCTGGTGACTCTAGCATCAGATTCCAATGCTGGGGACTCTAGCATCAGATTCCAATGCTGGTGACTCTAGCATCAGATTCCAATGCTGGGGACTCTAGCATCAGATTCCAATGCTGGTGACTCTAGCATCAGATTCCAATGCTGGTGACTCTAGCATCAGATTCCAATGGTGGTGACTCTAGCATCAGATTCCAATGCTGGTGGCTCTAGCATCAGATTCCAATGCTGCTGGTGACTCTAGCCACATTGTGCCACCATGTGCATGCTTAGGCCCAACCCACTTAAGCTGCAGACAATATCAGCTCTGGTGACTCTAGCATCAGATTCCAACGCTGGTGACTCTAGCATCAGATTCCAATGCTGGTGACTCTAGCTCCAGATTCCAATGCTGGTGGCTCTAGCATCAGATTCCAATGCTGGTGGCTCTAGCATCAGATTCCAATGCTGGTGGCTCTAGCATCAGATTCCAATGCTGCTGGTGACTCTAGCATCAGATTCCAATGCTGGTGACTCTAGCATCAGATTCCAATGCTGGTGACTCTAGCATCAGATTCCAATGCTGGTGGCTCTAGCATCAGATTCCAATGCTGCTGGTGACTCTAGCATCAGATTCCAATGCTGGTGACTCTAGCATCAGATTCCAATGCTGGTGACTCTAGCATCAGATTCCAATGCTGGTGGCTCTAGCATCAGATTCCAATGCTGCTGGTGACTCTAGCCACATTGTGCCACCATGTGCATGCTTAGGTCCAACCCACTTAAGCTGCAGACAATATCAGCTCTGGTGACTCTAGCATCAGATTCCAATGCTGGTGACTCTAGCATCAGATTCCAATGCTGGTGACTCTAGCATCAGATTCCAATGCTGTTGACTCTAGCATCAGATTCCAATGCTGGTGACTCTAGCATCAGATTCCAATGCTGGTGACTCTAGCATCAGATTCCAATGCTGGTGACTCTAGCATCAGATTCCAATGCTGGTAACTCTAGCATCAGATTCCAATGCACACACACACTTACATACCCATACACACACACTCACATACTCGTACACACTCACACACACGTTTCCATAGAGAAGAAGATCATGCTGTTTTTGCCAGGGGTAGTGATTAATTCTGCTATGGACAATCATCACAGCATGGCCGTCTCTGTCTTATTTCACCTGAGGAACTACTGGCGGAATGGCTTCAAACATGCGGTACAAGAGACTCTGAAGAGTGAAGTGGATCCGGATCTTCTGCACAGTTAACATTAACTCTGTAATGATATGACTGATTTGCAATCAGTGGCCATTCTAACCACTTGTTGTCTTCTGTGCTCTGTGCATGTAATTATTATGTTCACTCCCTCACCATTCACGTTGTGTGTCCACTACTGCGTCAACCACTTCTTCCCCTCCGTATTACACAAGATTCATGGCCTCATTCCCAGACCACGCTGTTTTCAGTTGCACAAAGAACACATTTTTTCCGGACTGCAAGTGATGAATTAAATTAAGCTGGGCGGGGCCTTGGAATGAGGATAGTAATTGGCTTCTGCAGAAAACTCTCATCAGTACAACAAAGCCTGAAGATAGAGTCCATCCTAGCTGCGCCCTAGGTGAACATAATCAATTGGAATATATCATGTAGCCTGTCTTTGGTTTGCACGTGTCACTTCTCTTCTGATGGAGCAGCCTCGCTTAAGGTAGCACATACCCCTTTACGTTAGGTTACCTTTAACCATCGGTTAACCGTCGGGGGCAAAGGTAGCAAGTTTACGTTAGGTTACCTTTAACCGTCGGGGGCCCCCGACGGTTAAAGGTAACCTAACGTAAAGGGGTATGTGCTACCTTAAAGTTTGAGTTCAATATCTGCTTGGAAATTTGTTCTGTTCATCTTTGATTAAAATCTGTATACTTCTGATCTACCTTAAGTTATTGGACCACATTGTCAGTCTGGCACGTACCTCCATGTATGTATAAGCTGACCAACAGGCTGTGATCGAGGCTTAACCTGGATTTGAATTGCATGGTACCTGTAAGCTATAATCCATACACCACCTGAGCAACCAGAAGGACACCTGTGATAGTCCTGTGATAGTATACCCCAACACCATGCACTGAAGGTGGATGGCTGTGTGCAAATTGCCATGTCTGCTGCTCCACAACCGTAAATAATTATACAGCTTTTTGACCCACGATAGCCAGGTCATTATTTGAAGCTGCTGAGAACTCGCACTAGCTATTCTACAAACAGCAATACTTCGTGGTTTCAATATTATTTTGTCTGAGATCTCTAAAGTCATGGATAACGCTAGTATGGTAGTAAGTCAATCTGTCACGCACTCTTTACCAACCAATGACAGCAAATGCCGCTATTACGTAGCTCCCATGCAGAAGCCCATCATATATAACAATTTATAGTGATAGCTAGGGAATTTAGTCCTGCATGGGTGTTATACCTTGATTCTTATTGCTTCCTACGGTTGGTACAATAGTATTAATTATTTCTGCAGCTGCTTGCTGAATCCTAGCTAGTAATTCATTATTCTGCACTGCAATTGCCTATTATATGACTTAAAAGCAAAGTGAAATTGAAAAATGGCGGCAGCTATCCGAGTCTGTGTGCTAGAGGGCACTTACGCGAAAATGACGGAGCTAGGTTTACCCCTATCACTCGCAGTCGAGCTTCAATGTCGCGGCCTTCGCCTTGACTCATCATTGTGGACAGCGCGCCTGAGTAATGGCGGCTATTCGGTCTCACTTTTCTGGCCCTCGCAGCGTCACCGCCCTAGGCGTCGTAGACGACGAAGGAAGCCTGGGACCAGCCTCCAACTACCAAATCCCATCACTACTAATATCCATGGGACTCCGAGCAGCTCTCGTGTCCAGAAAACAAACTTACTCACTGGATCTCCATCTAAAGCACACCTTGGGAGAAAACCAGCAACCTCCCAGGCGGACACTGTATTGGTGGCAGCAGAAGACAGTGACCCCGAATTGACTAACCCTTCCAGTCACAATGCAATGGAATCCCTGGCCTCTGGTCCTGAGGAAACAGCCAAACAGACCTGCCCAAGCCCGGCTATCAAAGATTCTGACTCTGAGGGTGAGGGTATCAATCTCAAGTCTTGCTTGGAAGTCCATTATGAGAAGCGGGATGGTGTTCATGGTGTGCTGGTCCATGATGAGAAAGACCAGGAAGAGTGGACACCAGTGCGTGGGCGAAGGAAGAAGGTACGACGCAGTGAAGTCCAATTGCGGAGATTCCCTGCTCACTGCCGCCCAACACCGCTAAGTGACACTGACACCAGTTCAAGCGACTCCGATGTTCCACTTACCATCCCTAATGATGCAAAAGTGAAGTACTCAGTGATTGATGGAACTCCAGGGCTCAGCATTGCCACCAATAGAATACGCACTTGGACTCCAATTGCTTTGAGAACTCGAGCCAGAACTAAGAACTCAGTTAATAGTTAGTAGCAGGGTACGTGTTTGAGATTAGCCTCAGGCTATTCATGTGTCCTTTGTGTTTGCATGTACACATAAAATGTTATAGAAAAAAAAAAAAAAAAAAAAAAAAAAAAGAGGAAGTACATGCAACACCAGAGTTTCAAAGTTGGAAACTAGCGTGTTAGCATCACCACAGGGCATTAATTACAGAAAACCAACCCGCTGATGTAACAACCCTGTTAAATATAATTATGCACAATACAATCTACAAGCTATATCATGCATATGTACACCATCCCGCTTACGTATATACTGGAACAAAAATATCTAATTTTAGGGAGGGGGCCGGGGGCAATGGATACATGAAATTTTGGCCAGTAATATAGTGAAACATCAACAAATACCGAGATACGTAGCACTTAACAATCAATGATACTTGTACTAAACGATGCTATAATGATACAAACGAGAAAGCAATATTACGGACCTAATACATTCTTAACTTGTTCAGCAAGTGTCGTGTGTTCTGCATCAATCAACAGTTCAATCAGACTTCCCCAGGTGGCATCCGGACTGTCCAACCAGAGTCTGAAGATCTCTTGACAGCAGATGACGGAACCATTCCGTTTGTGTGCATGGTCTGTTTCAATGCATTCGACTTTTCGAGCGTTTGGATCGAGATCCATGAGAATCCCAACCTCCTTCCAGTCTGGAGCGATGGTCTTGATTATCTCCACTTTGTCCCCTCCAGTGGTCTTCAGCCTCATCAGCTGGGCCATCCTGGGCTTGGTGGCTACAAAACAGAACAGAGATACATCCAGGAGTAAACACATGATGTCTGCAGCCTACAGCGTGCATGTATTTCAGCATCAGACACAGATCATGCCTACCCGTGATGATTTGAGATCCACCGCTGGGAGGTGACTGGGTTGCTGCACCAGAGGTAGTTGCATCTGAGGAATGACAATCATAGGAACCACGATCATTAGGAAACCATTATCATCACCACAATCTTGCACATGATGAAGTAGCTGTATTACAGTGCCAAAAATACTTTTATATACTCAGGCACACCCGTGATGACGTGGGATCCACTGGGACTGGGAGATGACCGGGTTGCTGTACCATGAGAGGTGGTTGCAACTGACGAAGAAACCATTGTACATGCAATTAGTACAAACAAATCAGTCTAGCATAAAAAGTAGACACTTCACAGCCATAGACAACCTTACTGTTAACTGGATCCATGTAGCTAGGTCACAGAGAAGCATGCACCATGTGGTAACATGACTTCAGATACTGAATACGCTTTTTGATCCTTTAGACTAGAAGTGTTAGTAGTAAATATTATATGTGCAACATCCTGTGCTTTTGAGTTTACCACTGATCTCATTTCTGTTTTACTCAGTGAAGTTTGCAGTGCTAGTACCTTATTTGGTCTTTTGGTTAATGCTTTTTCTAGAATCTTCTTTCCTGTTGAGTTTTGTATAAATAGCCTAGGTTTTGTAGACAGTATCATTCCAATCCCAGGATTCCACTTTGAATAGCCAACTGTTATTGTAAGTGTAATGGAACAACTCGAGTTCACCAATATTTCCTTTGGGCAACCATGAACCTGTTGTGCCTTCACCCCGTCAATTCTGGACTGTAGTAGAGCAACCAATTGTTGTCTCTCAATGTTAGCGCAGTGACCACTTGTTACTGCAATCTAGGATTTAGCAATTCCTAATCGTGAATTCCCACGATATTACACACCATAAGTACTCTGCTGACCGGTGTAAGTAGCTATGCATACCCAGGGAAGGGTGAGGTCCAGTTGCTGCAAAAGTGTCTGCTCTGCTGTCCACTGATGAACTATCCTGAGCAGAGAAGAGTATAAGATTACATGTACACACTTACCAGACATAATGTAAAGGGGGAGAATTAGTTACCAGAATCGATACAAGAGTGCTATACTATTTGTGTTGCACATGCACTTCCAAATCATGTGCTGACCTTGAACCAGCTCTTGTGCTTGTCTTCAAGGAGGAAGTCCTCCACTTCACAACATGGCTCATGGAAGCACTCCATATCCACTGGAGCAAGATCCTTTGTCAGGCAGACAGCAGAGTGTGGCTGTCCTCCAGGCTGCAGACCACCAGGACAGTAGAAGCCAACTTGCCAGACAACATCTTTCATGTGGGGATACTCGGAAGATACCTCCCATAGAGCCTCCCACAGCTGCTGGCGACAGGTGGTCAAGACATTGAAATCCATCGCTTGTCGAGCTTCTTTGTGAACGAGACGGAGCTCAAGGTAGCTAGGATGCTGACGAAACTCCACCCTCCTAGCCGGCTTACCTTCTTGCCTGACTTTGAACTGGATTCTATTCCTAAACCGCTCTCTGACATTCAAGTCCCACACGGGAGACATCTTGACCACCAGTGCTGGGAACAGACCGAGAGGGACATAGCCGGTGGAGTGAGGGACAAGCAGGAGGGGGGCTGGGTTGAGAGAAGAGAGGGTGGTAGGGCAGCTAGCTTCCTTGACTACAGAGTGGTCAGGTTGCAGGAGACAAGGCATGATGTAACTCCTGGTACCTACTGCAGTATGGACACTCTCGTAGAGAATGTAGCGATCCTTGAGAAGAGCTACAATCTCTGATGTAGGGATCGGGTCAGCAGATTGTGTGGCACAGATGGACTCCATTAGGTCATGGGGGATTTCCCCAGTGCCTCGAATTGACTTTGCAGTCTGAATGTGGCCTGGATTGCAGGCAAAGGCGATGAGGAAGGTTCGTGTCAAAGGATGCAAGATGATGTTTGGATCACAGATAACTTTGTCACAGAGACCAGGTACTGTGGGGTAGTACAGCAGAGTACCGTAGTACTTGTGGATATAGCGAAGGATGCCATTTTCGCCTAGTAGCTCTTCCTTTTTGATGCCACAAGCTGTTGCTACCTTGACACACTCCTCCACAGTGCACCATCCTGGCTCTTTCTCATACTTGGCACGCAGTAGGAGGTGAAGCATTAGCCATGCGGTCGGTATACACTCTGCCTCAAACCTGGTCTCAATGATGGCAACAATGACCCTCCGTAGCTCCTCAATATCCCCTTGATCCTCACTCATATTGTCCAGAGTGGCTATGTACTTCCCTTCCTGGACATTGGCTGGATACAGAATATCCTTCATAATGAAACTCTTCAAAGCTTCCTGAACAGACCTGTCGAGAGTGAGGACAGCTTCCTGATTGGTCTCGTCAAGATATGAGCCTACGAGCAGTGCGACCGGCCTCTCCTTGTGAGCACCAGACTGAAGAGATGAGATGCTGCAGAGTATGCGCTGGAGGACCTCCCTTGCTGTGAACACTGACTCATACTCAATGGAGCTAGGACCCTCCTTCCCTTGAAACAGAATGTGGTATGTCTTGTCAAGGTTATGGGTCAGGTTGAGGAAGAGGAGGCTGAGTGATCGTCCTTCTAGGAGCAAGGGGAGGATCTCATGGCACTCGGGGTGGCCTCCACAGTCCATCATGTGGAGGATAGTCACGTCTTCAATTGCCTTTAGCTTCTCCCTGACTGCTTTCCAGTCTTGTGCCTCGACTAGGCTGGTGAGAACAGCTTGTTGCTGATAGAGTGCAGCTGATGGTTGTGAAGGCAAGACATCGCGGTCTTTCTTTGAGGTGTGCAAAGACTGCTCTTCAGCACCACTGCTGCTTGCTGCAACAGAAGACTGGGAAGAAGATGAGGTCACAACAGGAGAGGGTGTGCTGCTGGAGGATGACTTGAGAATGCGACTATACAGAGTCTGTCCCTGCTGTTCCAGATTCTGGAGCGTCCATTCTGCTATTCCTCCCACACCGGTGATCATAACCGACTGTTTCACTGTCTTCTTGTACAGCTCAACTGTTTTTGGCTTTTCAAATCCAGTGCTGGGGATTGGGGAATCTTTTGGGTCAAGACACCGTAACTGGTTGGAGAGGCGCAGCATTGCAGTGGTCTTCCCGGTACGGGGTAGACCGCAGATGAGCATCTTGTGTGAGTTCATTTTCAGACTTCCTTGCTGTTCAATGTGTCGTTGGATTAGTATTCTGTCCCTAGCAGCTGCTGCAGGTGCATTACACATGGCACACTAACATAATTATAGTAGCAGGTACAATAACGATATTAATTCATGTGGGTATTAAAATTAATTATGGAATTAATTACTGGGTTTTAATGATGCAACCTATTTTCATATGAACAGTTAGTACTGCAGACATGTGAATAATTTGTGCATAGACAATTTTGATGATAGAAGCATGAAATTTGGCACACTGTTAGAGCATGTCCTTGGGAAGATTTTTGGCTGTAGAGCGATCAAAGATCTGTCCCATGACAAAAGTGGCGGCCATTTTCAAAGATGGCTACCATTGGCTGCTATATACATAGATAGATAGATAGATCATTAATTTTTGACAGGTAAGTGCCATCAGCCCTGGGCTGGGCTCCCTGGGATTCCTGTACCTTTGATATGGTAGATGAAGTCCATTTCGGGACATATAATTATGGGAATTGATGTACCTCATATCACTAGTTTATATAACCTTACAAAATAGTTCACGTGTCTGCAGAACATGAAACCATAATTAAACACCATGCATAACACTGCTGTATTAGGTGAGTACTAGCACTGTAACATTGTCATGTCTCTTGCAATCATAGTGTGTGCAATATGGAAAAAAATGACTGCACCTTGTGAGATCTGCTGTGATGGCGAAGACTCAGCAGGATGATCGTGATTTGTAGACTCTTCCTCACCTGCAGATGAGGAAGTTGAAAGTCACATACAATGGTGTAGAAGAGAGTGTGAGAAAGGTCTGAGAAATTTAATTTATTGAGAGCCGGTGTCTTGGCTCTGTCATACCGTCCCTGCATGCAAACATTGCTTCCTGCAACCATTGAGTTACTGAGTAACTAACTCTGCTGTAGTACTAGTTCTAGGAAAGTTTGGGAACAGTTGGTCTGCAGTTGGAAGCTGTTCACACTCAGCCCTCCCTGTTTGCCTAGTCCAGCTTAACTACCTTCTCCCATTTCCAGCTATGGGTCACCCACTTTGGTCAATATTATGTGCAGCAATCATGTAACATACAGAAAGGTGAAAATGTTACTCGGCAGGGCAACGCAGTGTGAAGACATTATGAAGAGAATTAGTGCACCTTGTGAGAGCTGCTCTGATGCTTGAGGTGGTGGAGGATGACCTTGATCGGTAGATGATGTGGGGTCTTTCACACCTGCAGATGAGGTAAAAGATATATCCATTAGGAAACTTGAAATGCATACTAGAGAGAGAGAGAGAGGGAGTCTCAGAGAGTGTGTATGCAACATAGAAAATGAAGATCTGGTTGCTTGACTTTGTCATAGTGTCCTTATGGGAGATTCCCTGTTCACTTACTTGCAGTTTTGGATAAAAGGCAGTATTTCCACCTACTCAATATTATCGTACAAAATAATGAGCACGCCGGTTATAGAACAGTCCTTGGTACAGACAAGATAGTGTACATATGTATGCACATGCATACATGGCATATGTATTGTATGTTTCAGAAACTGTCATGTTCAGGATATGTTGATAGCACTTAGTGGGTTTCCAGCTGGCGAATTGAGTTTATTTGCCAACGACAACTTGACAGCGTGAGAGAGGCCGGGGGTACTAATTAATGGTGACTTTGAATCCCAAAATCGGACCTTTGCATTGAGTATGTCCCTTAACATACACGATCAAAGTAGTCATGTACGCATTTAACATATAACTGAACCACCGTTCGGCAGCACAGCTTGCTAGGTCCTTATTCCATCACCCAAGAGGCTAAATGAGCAAACTAACTTCAGTTCCAGGGAAAGTTTGTCAGGGTCATGTCGATCAGGACAGCTATATAGTGAAGCACTGAGCAGCTCCAGCAAGAGAATTACAAAGGCAGACATCCTGGTATGTAATAAAAGATACCTCATGCTCAGAATGAATCCATATGCTGATTGGGAAGGGTGTTTCAAGTGTTCACAAGTGAGCAAGGAACTAGCTCAAGCTCACTGACCCTGATACAGATGGGGCTAACAGTGGGCCTGGGTAGGATGACTGTACAGGAACAATGTGCATAAGGAAATACCATAACTATTATGTCGGAATGCAGATTTGGCGGCTACTAATTTACTGAATCTGTTCAAGTGGCAACTGCACTGGTGGTGGGGAGTGGCGGAATGAGGTAGGGCAAACTCACAATGTTAGTGTGCCATGTGTAATGCACCTGCAGCAGCTGCTAGGGACAGACTACTAATCCAGCGACACATTGAACAGCAGGGAAGTCTGAAAATGAACTCACACAAGATGCTCCTTGCGGCCTACCCCGTACACCCAGGCTGCTTTGTAGGCAGCTAGCTTATGGCTCGAGATCACTCCAATCAACATACATGAAACATCACACACTGCCAATATTATTATCTGCAGGTTTAAAACTTAGTGATTTTCAATTTTGCTCGCTAATACTAACACACGCAAAAGACAGTGACCTTGGTACTCTACCATTCAACGGAATTTATTCTGCAAACTGTCACTAAAAGTAAACGGGTCGCCTTACTGGGCAGTAACACAAGCTCAGTACACACCACACATGAACCAGTGGCGGTGGAAGCAGTATGAGATTGGGGGGGGGGCTGAGGCAGGGGCACAATTTTACGCTGCCGAACGCAGTGTATAGAGCGCCAATCAGTCCACGCGAAGCTTGCAAGTTCCGAGGATCGATGCTGTAGAGAGACGTCAAGCTAGCTACTATACGGGCGTGCCATTCTGGTGAAGGGCTGGGGGGGGAGGGCTGTCTGTCACGTGGCCGAATGCATTAACCAGACATCACTGAATTGCATGTGAAGCGGATCGGCAGAGGACTAGTCAGTCAGACTGCGCTTCGTCACTGTCCTGTGGCTGTAGATATCCCTAGGTAAGGCTCTCTGTGTGACTAATGAATGCCTAGAGTATTACGGTGCTTTCAGTGTATTAATATTGGGGAGGGGGGGGGGGGGGGGGGGGGGGGGGGGGGGGGGGGGGGGGGCGACAGTGAAAATATTTGGGGGCTATAGCCCCCCTAGCCCCCCCTGTTCCGCAGTTTGTAATCATGGAGTTCCTTTTGTCACAAACGCACAGACACAATTGCACACACAAATGCATCACACAATATCAGTGCATGACACACACACACACACACACAAACACACTTTGTGCTTGTATATTTCAGCGCACACATAACCTATTATACTATTTTAACCCTTTGAAGCACCCTCGCAATGCTCAGACTATAGCCAAGAGCCCTCATTCAGGTAACTGTGTACATATGGAACATATACAGTTGTCTCCTGAAAGAGCACCCACGCACGTGTGGTGCACCTTACATGCTCACTGAACAGGGGGTGGGTGCTCTTTTCAGTGTTTCTGCACTCAGCCCCAAAAGAGCGTACACCATTGTTTATGTAGCAGCAAGCGTGTGTGCCAGAGCCATGTCATCTACATCACAGGAGTCACTAGCACTGTCATCTGTTCTTCATTCTCACTGTCAAGTTCAGGGATGGCACTCCTCACCAAGTCATACCATCAAGCACTTGATGAGGTCCCGGGTGAGTGATAGAAGCTAGCCTTGTGTATCTTCGTCTTCAAGGACAAGCCAACACATACACCTTTGATATGACACAGATGCACAGACTCAGATTTCCAGCAGCAAGTTTCTTACTGCAGATACGTGTAGCGCTTCCCAAAGCTTCACAAATACACTCGATTTTGGTCTGTCACACGAGGCACAAGGCTAGCGCATGTGCAAGGGTGGGCGCTCATTTCAGTAAAGTTTGACCCTATACAAGAATTGGTGGGTGTTCTTTCAAGGGTAGGTGCTCTTTCGTGAGACTATACGGTATACACAATGTGCACACAATACATGTACACAGAACAAACGACTACTTAGCTTGGACTGCAAACACTAACTGAATGTACCAAACTGTAGTGTGGGTGCAACAACCATCGGGCTAAGTAAAACATCGAAATGATGCATCATGAGAGCTGGGAGCCATAGAGACACAGTTAAGTTAACCCTTTGAAGCACGTACCCTCTCAATGCTCAGACTACAGCCAAGAGCCCTCATGTTTGTAGCTCCCTTGGTCCAACCGTGATTGTTGTGTATTAAACACACACAACACATGCACTAACACAACCACAAACAAGTGCAGCACACACACATAAACACACACTATTTATGCACACATTTCCAACAAACATAATACATGTACACGATTATTACGTAAAACTGAACCATTGTTCAAAGCAGCACAATGTCATAATACTTGTAGACAATTAACATACATTGTTGAAAGCAGCACAGCCGGCTGGTTCAGGTTCCTAGCTTTACACATTGCTAAATGAGCAAATTAACTCTGGTTCCTGGGAACGTTTGTCAGGGTCATGTCAGGACAGTGAAGCACCGAGCTGACCAACAGCTCCAGCAACAGAGTTACACAAGCAGATATCCTGGCATGTAAAGACACCTCAAACGATTACAGGTTTCCCATCCTGATTGGGAAGGTGTTTACACACCATGAATATGCCACCAATCTTCACCAGTGAGCAAGGAACTAGCTCAAGTTTACTGACCCTGATACAGATGGGGCTAACAGTGGGTCTGGGTAGGACGACTGTACAGGGACTATGTGCATATAAGGAAATACCAACGTCATTATCATAGTGGGTACTAGTTTTAGTGAATTGATCATAACTTATCGCGGGTACTATTATTACCGATACTCTGAATCAGTTCAAATGGTAACCGCACTGCTGGTGGCTAGTGCAACAGGTAGGGCAAACTAATGATGCCTCAGGTCTTCCTCTCACCTCGTGGATATGTGCATCCACCAGCTCATACTATACAGCTAGTGTCGTTCCCATACGACCCATGCAGGCTGCTTTGTACGGTAGGCGGCTAGCTTATTTTTTTCGCCCAATTAAGTACTTGTAACGTCACATACTGCCAATAATATAGGTTACGGGTATAAAACTCACAGAATTTGCTAAATTAGTACCGCAAATACTTAAGAGACTCTACCATTCAAGGGAGTTTATTCTGCGAAGTGTCACCAAAGTAAACTGGTCACCCACTGGGATTAGACCTCAATACCTTCTGATTACCAGATCAACACTCCTACCACTGAGCCATGCAGACCCCTCAGCAGAGGAGTGCAACACTGGGCTACTAGTGGACTAGTCTACAGGCATTCACACACCCTATTCACAGGTAATTAGTGCTTAAGCCTAACAAGAATAGTTTACAGCTTGTAATTACCACTTAGTGACTATGACATCATGGGAAAGAGAAGCTCGCCAAACAGAAAGGTGAAGAAGATTGTGGAACTGCTTAAGGGAGCTGTTACATTAGGATGTGTGAACAGAAAAAATAAACTGGCTAAATATTTGAGATGTCAACTGGCAAGAGGGTGGTGTTCAGAATTATATTCCAGTTATGCTTAGCATCCTTACTGTCGTGATCAAAATGACCCGGATTAGTTTGATATTAAAATCAAGTACCAATACAGAGGTAGAAATAAGGATTCCGTGTTGAGCGGTCAAATGTCCTAGCACTTTAGATTTTGATTGGTCAATTACAAAATATGCTAGGTCATGCCCGTCACCCCAAAAAAATCAAAAGAGCTGTGCTCTCCAAGCTAGATTCAAATCCATGTTGGTTGTGTGTATATGTGTACTGGGGAAAAAAAGAATTTGGTTGACTAGAACTCATGCATAAAGAGAGAAAAAAGAAATTGGCAGATTCGAACCAGGTACAGTCAAATGGGTGCACTTAGATGGTTGTATTCACGCATGTTGATCGGTCACGCCTACCGAACAAGTGCATTAGTGTGCGGTCATTTTAGCTAAATGCACGGAAATTGACCGATGACCGCATGTTATTTCGACCTCTGCAATAGTTGGCCTTCAACTGCTTGATTCAGTATCAAACACGTTACATCCGCACCTTTGACATATTTGGTGATCCCATCTGCCTGCACGAGGAGGTTCTCCCCTTGTAGAGCTTCAGCAACATGCTTCCAGGAGGCGGTGGGAGATCTGGCGTAGTAGTCTACCACGGCCTCCATTCTGTGATGAGCACTCTGGTAGAGACTTTCGATCTCCACCCTCTTAGAGGGTGGCACACCAAGCAAGAAACCTAAGTCATTCCAGTGGTCCTCTACATCCTTCACCACCTCCATGAGGTTGTCAGTGGTGAGGGTGGGGTCAGCTGGGTGGGGAGACAACATGGGGGAGATATAATGTACGTGTTGTAATTATTCAACAAAGGCCTGTCATGGCCTTCCTGTTTTATCAACAAAGTCAATCCAGGGAGAGTCAGTTCACGTGCAGAATCCAAACACAAGCAGACACAACGCATGGGTACCTAAGTGGGCAGGTGGCAGGTGGGGGCACAGTAATTATTGGTGATTTTCAACATCAGACAACACACTATTGCATTGAGTATGTCCCTTGTATTAGTGCAGTGCACTATAATAATAATGTACTTGGAGAGGGTCAAGGTACTGCTGTGCTAACAAACTATACTATCAATACTTGGTCAGACTGTCATCAGTAGAGAATTTCAATTCTGCATCAGAGAATTTCAATTCTGAAATGTTTCGACTACTCTTTGGTAGTCTTCTTCAGTCAGTAATGCACAACTCTACTGGTGACAGTCCGATCAAGTATCCATACTATAATGATGAATCCACACACAGGGAAACAAAAAGGCTGGGTAATGCAAAGCAATCAATGTATTATGGGAATTCTGTGGAAACTGACTGTAATGGGACATGACTGTATCGTACGTCTGTATCTTCAGTTACTTCCCACTGTGAGTATTTTACAAGTGTGTTGTAGTAAATCATGCCTCTTGCATGGCAACCATAGGTACATGTATACTAGCCACGCATGGAGTATACACAAGTAAGCCAGTGAGTAGACCCTCTATTAGTGTGCACACCGCACAACACAAGTCCGATTACAGGTAGTCAAGAAATGCACATACCGTTTGGCAAGTATTGTTTCAACACTGCCAGTGCTCTCTCCTCTCCCTCCTCATATAGTTCTCGAGCCAGTTTCTCCCAGGAGGGTACTGGGTGAGTGCTGACCCAGTACCTTCCCACAGCATGTCTCTTCTCTTTCTCTGAGGATGACTGCTGCTTGATTTCATGTAGCTTGGAGGCTGGAACACCAAGCCCAAAGATACCCATCACCCACTCCCAGTTTTCCACCTCTGCCATCACCTCTGTCACATTCTCCACAGTGAGGGTGGGGTCTGAGGGAGAGACACAAGCAGAAGGGGAGGACAGTGAGGAGAACAGCAAATAAACAATGTTGTGGTCAGCATCAGTTAATCCACTCCATGCTAAGTCAGCAGAACCACCTGGAAGCATCTGATAACATGATGACATGATTGTATACACAATACGTCCTTTTAGTATCCACTAGAATGACCATAATTCACAATGGCAATTGGCTCACAGAACACAGTTGGAGCGATCTATGTTGTACATGAGTTGGGGATAGCTTGAGCACATGGTTGGATTGTACTACAGCAATTGGACATGCGAGAATTGGTAACAGTCACCCACGTAGTACTGTAGTTTACATACACACTGATGGTACCATAACTGTATAATTACATGTGAGCAATGTGTATAATTATGCGATAATATAATCAGTGCAACTAACTTCACAGTACAGTTCCACTCACTTCCCACAGGTAATGCAAAGCAATCGTGTATTATGGGAAGTCTGGAAACTGACTTTAATGGCCTGGGACATGATTGTACCGTACGTCCGCATCTTCAGTTACTTCCCACTGTGAGTACAGTGAAACCTGCCTTAGCAGTCACCTGAATAAAGCGGTCACCTCCACATTGCGGTCAGCTTGGGAAACTCTAGAAATATGACCTCATAGTCTCCATACTTTACTGTTCTTCTATAGCGGTCACCTGCGTATTGCATAATGCGATCACGTTGATCCACCCAAAGCACGCTATAGCATGCTGCCAATAACAGCCGCCGAGTGAGCGTGTGCATTTAAAATTATAGAAAGTGCCAAACTGAACATACAAAAATGAAACAACCATGCATGGCAACCATAGGTACATGTATGCTAGCCATGCATGGAGTGTACACAAGTAAGCCAGTGAGTAGACCCTCTATTAGTGTGCACACTGCACAACACAAGTCCGATTACAGGTAGTCAAGAAATGCACATACCGTTTGGGAAGTGTTTTTTCGTCATTGCCAGTGCTCTCTCCTCTCCCTCCTCGTACAGTACTAGAGCCAGCTTCTCCCAGGAGGGTACTGGGTTTGTGTTGACCCAGTACCCTCCCACAGCACGGCTCTTCTCCCTCTCAGAGGATGACTGCTGCTTGATTTCCTGTAGCTTGGAGTCTGGGATTTCAAGTTCTATGGCCACCCTCTCCCAGTGTTCCACCTCCCCCATCACCTCCACCACATTCTCCACAGTGAGGGTGGGGTCTGAGGGAGAGACACAAGCAGAAGGGGAGGACAGTGAGGAGAACAGCAAATAAACAATGTTGTGGTCACCATCAAGTTAATCCACCCCATGCCAAGTCAGCAGAAACACCTGGAAGCATCTGATAACCTCATTGTACACTATATACATCCCTTTAGTATCAGTAATTGGACAGATGTACAGATGTACGTATTCAATTGGCTCACAGAACACAGTTTGAGTGATCTATGTTGTACATGAGTTGGGGATAGGCTCATAGCATATGGTTGGATTGTACTACAGGGAATTGGACATGCAGCATAAGACAATTGGTAACAGTCACCCACGTAGTACGGAAACACTAGTTTACATACACACTGATGGTACTGATGAGCAAAACACGCTGATTCTCATGGTGGATACGAGGGTAAAGAAGTGTGGCAGTAATCCTGAATTCATAACACAATGTGAAGTACACTAAAGTACAATAGCCATGCATGGAGTATACAATTACTACACAAGTAGGCCAGTGAGGATTGTCATTGCCATAGCAACGGAAACCTGGAACTTTATTTTAGTGGTAACCACCTCAGGAGTGGCAGAAACAGAGTGATTGCTCCTGCATCATGTGTGACCAGAGCTTTGACAAGTGGAGCAACAGCTGAACTGCTTAACCAGTTGCAATAACGATGTAAAACTACACCTCATGAATATCATTTGCACAAAGGTTGCAGCTGTCGCAAATTCTGGTGAATTTTCATTGGAGGAGTCACCTTCAGGGAGGTTATAGCACATTAAAATTCTGAGAGGAGCTGGTTGGGGGGAGTTACGTGTAGGTTAGTGCCCTAATGCGGGTCACTACGAGATTTTAGAAACCCGAGTGGGAGGGGCGAGAATGACGCAATAGCAACCGAGGCGAAGCCGAGGTTGCTATTGCGTCATTCTCGTCCCGACCACGAGGGTTTTTAAAATCGAGTAGGACTCGCATTGGGCACTAACCGGCTTAGACCAAGAGCGGCGACGAAGATGGCTAGTCAGAGAGACAGAGATGTGACATCCACGAGTATTTGGGCGAGCTTGAGACAACCGCCACCCGAGTTTGCCCGCCTCAAGTTCGTCTGAGTCACGGTACGTCGGTAGGCGATCACTTCGAGGGTCCATTTGCGGCTCCAAATTCGGATGTGTTTGTGCAAGCGTCCCAATTGTTGGACAAAAGTAGGGAAGAATTGGACGAGAACGTTGAAGGACCAGCTAGCTATATCTACGGCTATGCCTTGAAAGTATTATGATACCGCAGCAGTACGAGCGGACAGTTGATGAAGGACCGAAGCGACTTGCAACTGAGTGCCGATTTGCTGCCCTTGTCACTGTGAACAGGCAGAATGTTTTCAAGGGTGGTGATGGACCGAGTGGCAACATGGCCAGTGGTATATGCTGTTTTCAAGGAGTATCACACTTGACCGTGAACTTCAACTTAGCTAGCTACATGTAGGCTAGCTTTGCTAGTCAGTGCTGATGCTTTCTGTGCACTCGTTGTGCTTTGCACTTTTCTGTTCACTCTGTTGTGCTGTACACTCTGTAATTGCATACCTTATTTGCTTTGTGGTTTGTTTAAAATTGGTTTCCATGCTCATTAGAGCGCTAGGTGTCTAAGTGACAACTTAGTAACCTGGCAACTTAGATACCTGCGGGCGGGGAATTATGGCATATAGTTACCTCATCACATCAAACGGAATTATTCATACAGTGGTCTAACTGATGGTGACCACAACATACCCTAGCTAACACATGCAATAACACATTCTCACAGAACAACACAATTCATCAATTACACACAGACTCACATACACATGTGATCACCAGATTACAGTGACTATCAACATTGCTTGTAACCTCAAAACTTAGGTAGTACGTATACTGAGGCCTGAGGCAGTATCGCAATGGTGGAGGCTACACATACAAACCCTACAAACATAAATACTGCCTTGTGCATTAACAGCCGGGCCATAGGAAGTGGTACGGGGCCGTATGCTCATGGCTGGGTGAAAGTTGAAAGCGTTCTCTGTCCTAATATTGTTTATGGTAGGCTTGATTTCAATATTGATTATGGTAGGCTTAATGCATGTTGATATTCATAAAGTGCACAATCCGCGCAATCCAATCATTGCTACATGTATATACAAACAGGTGATCCCTTGCAACTAGTGCACAGGGTAAGTGCTCTACTGGGCTCTTGTTTGTGTATAGAATTGGTGAGGCCCTCCACCAACCTGCATGACGTTGTTGACAAAGTGTGGATTTGGAAAAGCTTTACTGTCCCAACATGTCTCATCCTATTCTTTCAAGTTGTGCTCCATTCAACTCACCAAAATTTGATATTGAGCATGAAATATTCATGCCATAGTATAGTTGTGTCAGACATCCCAATCACTCTCATCAGAAGTCTATGGCTCAACAGGTGATATCCACCCAACATTCAGAGCTACCACAAAGTTGAGGGCACCCTCACAAACAAACATGTGGAAGGATGGCACAACAAACTGAACTGGTGGCTGGAAAAATTGAATTGTAGAGAAGCATGACTGGGACAAGAAGGAGGGTCCAACTTAGCATTATAGCGACAGAACATGCCCCTTCAAACTGCAGCAACCATACGTAGTTGGACGCTCCTTCTCATTATGGGTTCCTGGTACTGTATAAGAATGTGTATACACTAATGCATGGAGTCACATAACTTACCTAGGACATGTTCAACGAAATGGCGGATGGTGTCAGCTACTACGGTTTGATGTCCACGATCTAGTGCCCAAATAATCCATCTCCAAGATGGTTTCACACCTACAGCTGCCCCACCACCACCAAGCCAACACTCCACCACCGCCCAGAGACGGGTCTCATTACTAGTGTCCTGGAGTTGTTCGATTTCGTTGTGATTGTCACTTGGAATGAGACGTTCACCCAGAACTGTCCATGGCACTCCCTTCACAAGCTCACAGACGTTCCCAACTGTCAGCGGTGGAGCTTAAGTGGAGAGGGAGGGAGAACAAATGGAATGTTACAAACTCCACCTCTATTCTGACAACCCAACACAGATTACTTCCACAGTACAAGTCTCCAGTGATCCAAGTTCGTTGCACCTTCTGACTTAGCGTCGCAGGCCAGACTATGACCACACCCACTCATCAACAACACAGTGTGAACTAGTGAGGCCAGACTCCCACACACAGGCTTGTGTGACATAATAGCCACCACACCCACTCATCAACAACACAGTGTGAACTAGTGAGGCCAGACTCCCACAAACAGGCTTGTGTGACACATTAGCCACCACGCCCACTCATCAACAACACAGTGTGAACTAGTGAGGCCAGACTCCCACACACAGGCTTGTGTGACACATTAGCCACCACGCCCACTCATCAACAACACAGTGTGAACTAGTGAGGCTTCATTTGATGATGCAGGGGATCATGACGTGAAGGAACGTCCAACTTGCATTATAGCCACAGAACGTTCATTCAATCTGCAGCAACCTAACCGTGCCCTTATTTGGAACTTCTTTACGTAACACGAGCCAGCGAGGGGGTTCCCCCCGTGAATAACAATGTAACACTGCAATATGGATTCCCTTGTTCTCCTAGTTGGTCGCTCCTTCACATTATGGGCTCCTGGCTCCACAATTCAAAAGCTTGAGTGAATGCTATTCAAACATGATACCTCTGGCATGTGATCACTGTAGCCTGATTAGGTGAATAACACATGAATATTGTACCATGCTGAGTGAATGCTCTACTCCACTCTGGGTATCCATGACTACTCCACTGAACAGCTGCAGCACTAGTGGGGCCAGTGAGGGAAAGCAACATACTAAACAGCATCTTCATTAGTAGCAATCCAAGGGTTTCACAGTGCAGTGTGCGTGTATCAGCCAGGAGCCTAGAGCATAGATCCTGGGACGAGGAGCTTAAGACTTTGTGTTGTAACTGTATTGTGCATTGGAACATCGATTGGCTAGAGCCCCTAGTCCTGACCTCAGGTGAAACTCTCCCATAGCCACAACAATAGGCTGTGACTGTGGTCACCATTGGTGACCGCCAGAGAGCATGTCACAATTAGAATGCTGCTAAACTCGTGATAGCACTTTAGAAATACTATGTTACGTAGCAGTATGTCATATTGTCCTTGGTGTATCTCAGTGATGCAGAAGCGTTTATGTTTGCACGTAACTGTGAATGACAAAATTTACTGGGCAGTACAATAATTCCCAAGTTTACGGTTACTCCGTTGTACTATAGCGACCATCTATCCTAGGAAATTTCGCTGCCGCAACGTTTTTTCCTGGTGGCAAAATTTCCTGTGACACCAGTGCTGCAGCTGTGCACGAACCCATCCATGCAGAGTGCAGTAACATTTGGTGCCAACATACTGATCTGGGTACACAGTTCACATTGTTATTTGGTACAACTGGTAAATATTCATTACGTAATTGGAACTTAGTTACAATATTGTTCACGAGCAGTAGTGACAATATTCACGATTTGTGTCTTCCTGTGTACAATCACCTAGCATAGCACTAGCAGACTATGGATTTACGGTACTAGTAGCAGTAATTGGATAGCTATGTTCATAATCGTGGTATTGGTCGGCTTGAATCAGGTGTCCATCAAAATCCTATAACAAACTAGTGGGAACTGTTAATTGCCATACATAATACTAATGGCCATTTCGTGCTTGTATTGGCAGTCCCTCTGTCCATCCCAGACTGTGAGAAGGTGAAAACATGACCCTCGAAGGGGCACACTCCATGTTGTGACAACGTACATTGTGGTACTATCTCTAGCCTCGTTCCCAGACTGTTTGGTGTGGGAATGAGGCCACCCACCAACAGGAAATTTAACTGAGAGTGATTGCTCCTGCTAGTGAGTGCACCACGTGCGACCAGAGCTTGACAAGGCAAGGGGGTGACACTCCCCATAGACGCCGTAGTCAGAGCTGCGACCGGGCTTATCAGCGAATCTTGACCCCGTATACTAAGGAAGGGGTGGAGTTGCTACGCATTCTTCCGTATACTATCAGCGGTCAAGCGGTCAACGGCTGAAATACAGCACAGTCAAACGGTCAAGAGTCTTTTTGCGATGCGGTCAAGCAGCAAAAATGATGGTCAAGATTTCTTGACCCTGGTCGCAACTCTGACTATGGCGTCAATGGGAGTGTCACCCCTTTGCAAGGGTGAGGTGGAGCAAGTTTAATATGACAACGGATGATTCAGAACTGACTTAACCAACTGCAATCGCATGTAGGCCTGCAATAGTTATATTCGTTGAGGGGATTACTTTAGTGCGGGGGACTTTTCTGGGAGGAACCAATTTTTGGGGGTGGGGCACTACACCCCCAAATTGGTTCCTGTGATGGACACTGCATTCTATTATAGCCAGCCCCTTAGAGTCTGGTCAGACAGTTATGTAATACTGTAAATTGGCCTCGCACTAACCTGTGGTCGCTCTCTCTGCCATAGCGAAGACCGCGCAGCTTGACACACCCAACAAGTCGCTCCCGGGATCCCGGGTCCAGACAGTGAGCCAACATTGGAATCAGAAATTGGGAATACTATGGTGGGTGGAGTTTGGTAAAGCGTTCGTGCACGTCGCACGTGTACGTGTGCAGTTTGGTACCATGGTGAGCTAGCTAGCACTGCACGGCGAGATCAGTCTGATGCAGCGGGATCTCATGACGACCACGAAGACAGGGCAGATGGAAAGGTTAATCAGTCTGTAGCTAGACCATACTACATGTATATTCTCGTCCTCAGACCCGCCATGCTTGCGTGTAGGGAGAGTCTGAGGACCAGACTATTGGAAGATGCTTGTGACATACAGGGCTATATGGGATGTACTTACAGTAATACATGTAGATGTTTTGGCCCCGGTGCCAAGCAAGGCATGAGGCCTATCTTACAAGGGGGTGACACTCCCACAGACGCCGTATAGTCACCGGGCTTATCGGAGAATCTTGACCGGTATACTAAGGAAGGGGTGGAGTCGCTTTGCATTCTTCTGTATACTATCGGCGGTCAAGTGGTCAATGGCTGAAATACAGCGCAGTCAAACGGTCAAGAGTCTTTTTGCGATGTAGTCAAGTGGTCAAGCAGCAAAAATGACGGTCAGATTTCATGACCCCGGTTGCAGCTCTGACTACAGAGTGAATGGGAGTGTCACCCCCTTGTCTTACCAACATATTCTGCTCAAAGATGGAGCTGTCCAATCAGCTTGAGGCCTTAATTTCATGGCGAGATAAAATAGTGATGCTCTGTGGTAGGCTCGTTCCCCGACCCCGCCCAGCTCTTTGTCGCCACCAACTAAATGCTGGGTGGGGGCCTGGGAACGAAGCTAGCTTTGTGGTACTATCTGCTCAGGAGCGTGCATTGTGTGTGAGCATAGGCTCCATTATCTGCGGTGGTGAGTAATTGCAGGCCTGCCAACTCTCACAGAATTACTGTGAGTCTCATGGTTTCAGAGCTAGTCTCACGCTCACACGGCCACGCAAGGTCTCTTGGTTTTAGAGCTAGTTGGTCGTCCTCTGTGGTTGCCCTGGTCTCATTCCCACCCTCCTTGAATGGATGGAAACGATGCTGACCACTGACCAGGTCCCCAATCTGATGTTCGGCACCAGGCCAGACCCCAGACCACTGGGCGGGATGTAATGTTGTTGCCAGAACTTTCAATGGAGGTGGTGCAGGCCAGGTGTTCACAGTCTGACTTCTAAATCAGCCATTATGAATCACTGGACTGCTCCACTGGAGTGGAATACTGGAATGGAATACATGTACTGGAACAACCTATACTCCTACAAAATGCCTCACTCGGTAGAAGACCGTCATTCTCAAAGTTACGTCACTACAGTTGCTACAGCTTGTTGAGGCATCTACCTTTCCATGAGGTCACATGAATATTCAACCTTGAGCTTCAACTGTATAGTCATAGATGATTATTTTCGCCTGTTATCTATGCTTCAAAAGAAACTGGAGTTGTATGTATAATTAGCCCGCCCCCCTCTCCATTGGCACACCCCTTTTTTCAACCACTCCTTGAATGCTGTGTAGATGTCAGTACAACAAACATGCATTTGAAGTGGTGTCGCTGTTCTTTCACTTTACTGATGTGACTCTCCTCACCAGGTGAGAAGGAGAGCGATGGAGTTTGAAAAAGATCTACATTGAGTCGAGAATGCCGACCTGAGAGTACTCTTGGCAAGCCTCAGGTGAGAGGTTTCAATTTTTTGTTCCCATTCCCAGTCTCCCCTCCCTCTGTGTGCAGTAGGCGTGGGTCACTTCTTCCCCCTCCCCATAGGCGACTCAGGATCTTTATAACAGGGCTATAGTGTGAAAGGCAGTTTGAATCTGGAGGCGCTATGCTGTCCCACCACACACAAAGCAACCAAAAAAGCATAATGATTTTCTGTCATCTGTCATCAAGGTGGCTCTTGTGGCAACTTAGCCTCGAACCCAGGCGCGGAGGAGGGGGAAAAGAGCGCCTGGTATCCACTGTTTGCGCATGCGCTTAATTATTACATAAAACCACGTGGATTTATGCAGATGACGTCGCAAAACTATCCAGGTGTAAACAATGACGTCTATACCACACAACGAAACCACGAAGACAAGATCGCAGCTTTGACTCTCACGTTTGGAACTTGGTCTGTCATCAGTGCCATGAGGGATGAGACTACAATGACTACGCTGTCATCTCGGGCAAGCTTCACATCAAACACGAACGGTATAACACAATGACTTACCAAAACCAGTGCGTAGAGAGAGTCTCTTCGTATACTCACTTCAGAGATGCCCTCTGTTCGGGTTCAAGCGTCATCGCTTCACACCCAAGTCGCTGAAGGTACGAAAAGCTTTGTCTACATCTTGAATAAACTCGCCATTATTGACAAAATACGATCGTGATACGGTTACGAACACGTATCTGACGTCAACAAGCCACGGGAATGACGCGGTCTTATCCGGGATTCCCGGAATGTCGGGAAATTAAGCGCATGCGCAAACAGTGGATACCAGGCGCTCTTTTCCCCCTCCTCCGCGCCTGGGTTCGAGGCTAGTGGCAACTTCGTGCTTTCCACTGCCTGCCACTGCTTCCTGCTACAGCCCCCCATAGCCCTCCTGGATCCTCCTCTGCTCCCTCCATGTGCAGTAGACAGGGTCACTACAGCCCCCCCCCCCCCCCCCCCCCCCCCCCCCCCCCCC
The DNA here is from genome assembly GCA_963931865.1 of Axinella damicornis. Taxonomy (NCBI): domain Eukaryota; kingdom Metazoa; phylum Porifera; class Demospongiae; order Axinellida; family Axinellidae; genus Axinella; species Axinella damicornis. Next base: position 5,552,997 of record OZ007512.1, read on the forward strand.
CCCCCCCATAGCCCTTGGATCCTCCTCTGCTCCCTCCGTGTGCAGTAGACAGGGTCACTACAGCCCCCCATAGCCCCCCTGGATCCTCCTCTGCTCCCTCCGTGTGCAGTAGACAGGGTCACTACAGCCCCCCATAGCCCCCCTGGATCCTCCTCTGCTCCCTCCATGTGCAGTAGACAGGGTCACTACAGCCCCCCCCCCCCCCCCCCCCCCCCATAGCCCCTGGATCCTCCTCTGCTCCCTCCGTGTGCAATAGACAGGGTCACTACAGCCCCTCATAGCCCCCTCCATGTGCAGTAGACAGGGTCACTACAGCCCCCCCCCCCCCCCCCCCCATAGCCCCTGGATCCTCCTCTGCTCCCTCCGTGTGCAATAGACAGGGTCACTACAGCCCCCCATAGCCCCCCTGGATCCTCCTCTGCTCCCTCCGTGTGCAGTAGACAGGGTCACTACAGCCCCCCATAGCCCCCCTGGATCCTCCTCTGCTCCCTCCGTGTGCAGTAGACAGGGTCACTACTGCCCCCCATAGCCCCCTGGATCCTCCTCTGCTCCCTCTGTGTACAGTAGACAGGGTCACTACAGCCCCCCATAGCCCCCCTGGATCCTCCTCTGCTCCCTCCGTGTGCAGTAGACAAGGTCACTATAGCCCCCCATAGCCCCTGGATCCTCCTCTGCTCCCTCCGTGTGCAGTAGACAGGGTCACTACAGCCCCCCATAGCCCCCCTGGATCCTCCTCTGCTCCCTCCGTGTGCAGTAGACAAGGTCACTACAGCCCCCCATAGCCCCCTGGATCCTCCTCTGCTCCCTCCGTGTGCAGTAGACAGGGTCACTACAGCCCCCCATAGCCCCCCTGGATCCTCCTCTGCTCCCTCCGTGTGCAGTAGACAAGGTCACTACAGCCCCCCATAGCCCCCTGGATCCTCCTCTGCTCCCTCCGTGTGCAGTAGACAGGGTCACTACAGCCCCCCATAGCCCCCCTGGATCCTCCTCTGCTCCCTCCGTGTGCAGTAGACAGGGTCACTATAGCCCCCCTGGATCCTCCTCTGCTCCCTCTGTGTACAGTAGACAGGGTCACTACAGCCCCCCATAGCCCCCCTGGATCCTCCTCTGCTCCCTCCGTGTGCAGTAGACAAGGTCACTATAGCCCCCCATAGCCCCTGGATCCTCCTCTGCTCCCTCCGTGTGCAGTAGACAAGGTCACTACAGCCCCCCATAGCCCCCCTGGATCCTCCTCTGCTCCCTCCGTGTGCAGTAGACAAGGTCACTACAGCCCCCCATAGCCCCCTGGATCCTCCTCTGCTCCCTCCGTGTGCAGTAGACAGGGTCACTACAGCCCCCCATAGCCCCCCTGGATCCTCCTCTGCTCCCTCCGTGTGCAGTAGACAGGGTCACTACAGCCCCCCATAGCCCCCCTGGATCCTCCTCTGCTCCCTCCGTGTGCAGTAGACAGGGTCACTACTGCCCCCCATAGCCCCCTGGATCCTCCTCTGCTCCCTCTGTGTACAGTAGACAGGGTCACTACAGCCCCCCATAGCTTCCCTGGATCCTCCTCTGCTCCCTCCGTGTGCAGTAGACAGGGTCACTACAGCCCCCCATAGCCCCCCTGGATCCTCCTCTGCTCCCTCCGTGTGCAGTAGACAGGGTCACTACTGCCCCCCATAGCCCCCTGGATCCTCCTCTGCTCCCTCTGTGTACAGTAGACAGGGTCACTACAGCCCCCCATAGCCCCCCTGGATCCTCCTCTGCTCCCTCCGTGTGCAGTAGACAAGGTCACTATAGCCCCCCATAGCCCCTGGATCCTCCTCTGCTCCCTCCGTGTGCAGTAGACAGGGTCACTACAGCCCCCCATAGCCCCCCTGGATCCTCCTCTGCTCCCTCCGTGTGCAGTAGACAAGGTCACTACAGCCCCCCATAGCCCCCTGGATCCTCCTCTGCTCCCTCCGTGTGCAGTAGACAGGGTCACTACAGCCCCCCATAGCCCCCCCTGGATCCTCCTCTGCTCCCTCCGTGTGCAGTAGACAGGGTCACTACTGCCCCCCATAGCCCCCTGGATCCTCCTCTGCTCCCTCTGTGTACAGTAGACAGGGTCACTACAGCCCCCCATAGCCCCCCTGGATCCTCCTCTGCTCCCTCCGTGTGCAGTAGACAAGGTCACTATAGCCCCCCATAGCCCCTGGATCCTCCTCTGCTCCCTCCGTGTGCAGTAGACAGGGTCACTACAGCCCCCCATAGCCCCCCTGGATCCTCCTCTGCTCCCTCCGTGTGCAGTAGACAAGGTCACTATAGCCCCCCATAGCCCCTGGATCCTCCTCTGCTCCCTCCGTGTGCAGTAGACAGGGTCACTACAGCCCCCCATAGCCCCCCTGGATCCTCCTCTGCTCCCTCCGTGTGCAGTAGACAAGGTCACTACAGCCCCCCATAGCCCCCTGGATCCTCCTCTGCTCCCTCCGTGTGCAGTAGTCAGGGTCACTACAGCCCCCCATAGCCCCCCTGGATCCTCCTCTGCTCCCTCCGTGTGCAGTAGACAGGGTCACTATAGCCCCCCTGGATCCTCCTCTGCTCCCTCTGTGTACAGTAGACAGGGTCACTACAGCCCCCCATAGCCCCCCTGGATCCTCCTCTGCTCCCTCCGTGTGCAGTAGACAAGGTCACTATAGCCCCCCATAGCCCCTGGATCCTCCTCTGCTCCCTCCGTGTGCAGTAGACAAGGTCACTACAGCCCCCCATAGCCCCCCTGGATCCTCCTCTGCTCCCTCCGTGTGCAGTAGACAAGGTCACTACAGCCCCCCATAGCCCCCTGGATCCTCCTCTGCTCCCTCCGTGTGCAGTAGACAGGGTCACTACAGCCCCCCATAGCCCCCCTGGATCCTCCTCTGCTCCCTCCGTGTGCAGTAGACAGGGTCACTACAGCCCCCCATAGCCCCCCTGGATCCTCCTCTGTTCCCTCCGTGTGCAGTAGACAGGGTCACTACAGCCCCCCATAGCCCCCCTGGATCCTCCTCTGCTCCCTCCGTGTGCAGTAGACAGGGTCACTACAGCCCCCCATAGCCCCCTGGATCCTCCTCTGATCCCTCCGTTTGCAGTAGACAAGGTCACTACAGCCCCCCATAGCCCCCTGGATCCTCCTCTGATCCCTCCGTTTGCAGTAGACTGGGTCACTCCCTCAGCATATAATAGGTGAGGTCACTCTTAGGCTGGTTCTATATCAAAGTTACCATGGAAACCACTAATCACACCCCAGGGTGCTATTCTGGAAGATACAATGAGCACCCCAATTGCAATGAACTCCAGCTGCATGGTAATGAGACTTACTTCCCAGCACACAGGAAACTAGACTCACACTCCTTTTGAGAAGCCACTCCTTGAACATAGGTTCTATGCAGCCTGGTGTGTACACACCAGGCTGCATAGAACCTATGTTCAATTTTAAGAGAGGTCCAATCTGTACGGCTCCTCCCCTGACGGAGAGGTGACTCCTAGCGGGGTTCTGACGGCACATACTAGTAGTGACATAAATCCACCTTTATATGGCTCCTCATGAGGAGGTGTTTCCGGTCGACTCCTAGCGGGGTTCTGACGGCACATATAGAGTAGTGGTCGGCTGGGTATGAGACTGTTGTATTTCGGTACTGCCCATGCTGTATAAGAAAGGAGGTGGGGGGTTTGGTTGTTGCCTGGAGTTGTGGCCTAGTGGTTAAGGCACTCGTGGCTCATGCGAGTGACCCAGGTTCGATTCCTGGCGACTCCAGATTTTTCACCTCCTTTCCTAAGCCTGTGTAAAAGCAATCAATTAACTTCAATGTCCACTTCCCTTCCTTGTTAATTGGCTTACTTTTGGGTAGTTTGTAGTGAGGTAGTGTCATGTGATTATAGTCTGTTAGCTGATGTGCTACGTGAGCATCCAGTCCATGTGTATACCAGTCAGTGCATGGTAGTCTCGTGCCCAGACCCCACCCCTCACGGGAAAGAGGGCCTGGTGACTTTGCACAGAATGCTCGGTCTTCATTAAGAAGCACACACCTTTTTGTCAGGAATTTCAGACTGCCAATGAAATCATAGAATTCTTTGTTAATCGCTACAAGTTGTTGAAAATTCACACGTAGGACTTCCGGTTCTGTCTGGTTTCAGGCGGCTAGCTGGGCTATGAATATCTAATGAAGACCGAGAAAGTTGCTGAAAGTCGCCAGACGGATATTCCGTAACTTTCCGGCTGGGCAAGAGACTATGTAGTGCATGAGGACGGATGTCTAGGCAGACAGTTAATTAGTGAATACAAAACGTCTAGTCCAAACCAAGTGCCTTCTTGTTCATATGTAAACTTACAGCACAGGTGCATCCTGTTGCTAAGGTGTTGCCAAGAACTGCATTCACTTGTAGAAACATCTCAATGAGATTGGGTTTTTGAGGTTTCTGGAGTCCTTGCAATTTTCAGGCCAGAATGAAACACTGGAAGTCACGAGAAGGCGAAATTCAAATCATAAGAGCTCGAGTGCTCTCGATCTCACAGAAAATGGCTTTGTGTGAACCAGGGCGGACAAGCGCTTACAGCACTGGCGTGAGGTCCTACAATGGTATTCTGTACACTGGTCACTGGTAGATCCAGAAGGCTGACTAGTAAGAATGCGCGATTGGGCGCTTTGCGGCATCACTCGTCTGTTGCCGTATTGTCACTCATGCCTGCGGCACTCGTGCAATACGGCAACAGACTCGTGATATTTTCCAGTACTTGGTAAATAATATATATTTACTACTCTGTGAGAGGGGTGAATGCCTATCTAAAGACTCAACAATGTATGCTACCACTAGTCTCGGAAAAAGACCCTCCCTGTGCCAAGGGTCTGGTTCCGAGACTACGCTACCACTTGCTATTATCTGGTACTGAGGATTTCAGGTTGCTTCTCACAGATCCAGTCAAGAAATCAGCGCATGGGCATAAGTATGGCCATGGAAAAGGCCTTTGCACTTGAAGCCTAAGCTAGCTGGGAATGGCAAATTACTGTGTTCGTTCGAACGATTGTGCATTTGTTTACGGCAAGACAGCTACGCCATCTAAACGGCGAAGGCGCACACCGCACACTCTCTCATCAGTGCACATGTGCCGAAAATTTGAAATGGATCTTGGACAAGCAACTTGAAATCCTCAGTATAGCTAATATTATGGTCTTCAGACAGGGAGTGCTGCCGGGCTTATAGTTATCCATCTTGTTGACTTGAGATGCTTGGGTCTGATTCTTCAGCTAATGCTGGCAGTGTAAATATCTGTATACCAAAGCAAGGGCACCTACTGCCTGTGAGGACACTGACTTCTGCTCTGTGATGGCAAATTTCAGCTCAAACATGCGTCTGCTGCTAAAAAGAGAATTAAGTAATCAAAAACAAAAATATCTCTGTGGGGGGGGGGGGGGGGGGGGGGGGTTGTATACAGCAGTTCGTGTTATTAGCGCTTCGTTCGTAAGAGCAGCTCTCAGCTGAAAGTTCCCTTCCAGGTTGTAAACAGTCTCCGCGTAAGTCCGCAAGCAGCGAACATGGACCCTACAGGCAGCGATACAAGTACTCCAGTTACGGGCGCAACGACGAATTCAACTGCCAGCTCCACCCCAACGACGAGCTCCGTAGTGTTGAGCGTGCCCGTACTCCCCTCCACATCTTCAAGCGAAGTTTCCGGTGAGTAAAACTGAGCAGCAGCCAGTTGCACGAACAGTAAGCGCTGCCTTAAGCTTCTGTTTGCATTCCCAATGTTTATGTAGCTATAGGTTTATGGGTGCAGCCGCAGCGTGGCTGAGCGCGGGGAACAGCCATTAATAGTCTTTGTTGGTCTATGTGCTTCCCCATTATTATTTGCAATGGCTGGAACGCGCACTCTAAAGCTGAGTTGCAACCATGGCCAAGCAGCTTGCTCGGTAGCTAGCTGCGCTGCTAGCGCAGCAACTGCTAGCCGAGTGTGCATATATACCAGAACTAGAAATGCGCGCCGCCGACAGACGCGCGCAGTGCAGCCCTGATACGTACGTATGTACCCATGTTTCCTACCTTAATAGCTGCATAACAGCTTGATGGTACATGGTGCTAGCATGCAAGGTAGCAATTGCAAGGCCTGTGCTTATTGGCAAGCTGTATGGCAAGTGTGCCAGGGCAAAGCAGCGGCATCGGCGCTATTATCTATGGCAAGCGTGCCAGGGCTATAAGCAGCGGCATCGGCGTTAGTATCTAGTCGTGGCAAGCGGCCAGCTGCTGAGCACAGAAATGCGCTGCTCCGCTTGATGCACGCAGGGGCATCAGCGCATGGCAAGCGTGCCAGGGCTAAGCAATGGCATTGGCGCTATTATCAAGCTATGGCAAGCGGCCAGCTGTTACAACAGAACTGCGCTACTCCGCTCGATGCACGCAGTGTTCGACGCACCTAGCAAGGGGGATGTTTTACTAACCTAACATCCGCGCCAAGCTGTACCACGTCAAGCAGTGACCAATTGCTGGCAGGCGGGTCAGCACCAGCTAGCTATAGCGATGCCAATGGCGTCACGCGTAAATGTGCGTGGGTGCAAGCTGCATGCCATCATAGGCTCCGTTGAGATTTATTATTTACACTTGCAGGTACAACACCACACTTGACCCCATCTGCTCCAACAATGGGTATTATGCCACCCGCTAGTATAATGCCTCCCATTGCCATTATCAGCACTCCAAATCCCATCCCAGCCTCCCTTGTCAGCGACCCGCTCACAATAGCCGCAGCCATGGCTGGTACGTCACCCATCCTGGCTAACACTGCGAGCACTGGAACGGTACTTTCAGCGGTGCCTACTGCTTTGGCCACAGTCCCAGTGCCTGTTGGCATGTTTATGGGGGATGGGCTGATCCCACTACCACAACGCCTGCTAAAGAGGATTCAGGCAATGGAATTCATTGACATGGCGGAACTTATGCCTGAAACCTGGTTGTCTGAATCGACGGACAACGCTCACAACAGCTGTTGTGGAATGCTGACAGCAGCCAGGAAGCGCAAATCCCCAGTAGTAGATATTCTACTCTGGCTTCAGTGCTATGCAGCATTGGTGGCAGCTTTGGCACTCCAACACCCACAAAAAACGCCAGAGTTCATGGCGTATCAGTCCATCATTATCAAGTGCCACCGCGATTTTGAAGGCCTGGGGTGGGTGTATTACGATCGGGCTTTCCGCAGACAGGCAGCCTTGTCGAAGGACCTCAATTGGTCATGGATAAATCCAACCCTATATAGCCTGTGCTTTGCTGGGAAGGCGAAGAAGAGTGCCATCTGCATCCACTGCCTCAGCAACAACCACAACTCCGCCCAATGCCCAGAAACTCAGAGCATGTGGCCCCCACAATGCACATTCGTTCCACCGGCCTATACAAGCCCTGTCCCAGGTCCATCAGCTACAGCATCTGAGCTATGCAGGCTGTTTAATGCGAAGGGAGAGTCCAAGTGTCGCTATAGGAGGTGCAGGTACCTCCATGCATGCGCACGGTGCAAGGGTGACCACCCTCAATCCGCATGCCCAAGCCGGCTTGGTCGCAAGCAGCAATACGAAGAGGCCCCGGGCCCAAAGTTCTCAAGGCTGTACTGAGAAGTGGGTCAAGACCATGGGGACATGAACGAATGATATACAACGAGTCAGGACAAGATCATTGTGTAACATGTGATAGCCGGGTTTACTACTATCATCAGTGCTCATATTTGAAGTTAATATGCATTATCATGCCATCTATGAGGGATTTGTCATATATACTTGATTTAAACAAAAATTATACAGGGCGAACAGTGAACGTAATGCAGACAGATAAATACATTGGTATTATTTACATCCACCACTTTATGGCCAAGCGGCCAGGGGGCATAATTAGGATAACCAGTTTGAATATATAAATATAGGAGCTAGCATGGTAGATTATTCGCTTTGTCCATTGAGTCCTCTCAATGTGGCCAGGGGGTAATTGCCCCTTATCCGGAATGGTATGCAGCAAGAATAATCTACTATGTTACTCCCCCCCCCCAACCCACATTTATATTGGTCTACAGGTCACTATCAATACATGGCAGATCTGGCAGAGCTTGAGAAATGCACCTCCCAAAAATCTAGTCAGTCGGATCCACGACTATCAGTCATCTCCACACCTTTGAAGGTTGAGCAGTGGTCAAGCCTGCTGAGCAAGCACCCAGATCAGCAGTTTCATGCATATCTGGTTAAAGGCATATCAGAGGGCTTCCATATCGATTTGACCACTCACAAAAACTCCGCTCAGCAAAGAGGAATATGAGATCAGCAACAGAGCACCCAGACATAGTGCAGAAATACCTGTGCGAGGAGATGCAAGAAGGCAGGGTAGCTGGTCCTTTTCAGCCAGGGGAGGTCATTGGGCTGCACATAAGCAGGTTTGGGGTCATCCCAAAACGTCACCAGACAGGGAAGTGGCGTTTGATCATAGACCTATCACACCCGGAAGGCAATAGCGTGAATGACGGGATCCCACCAGATCTGTGCTCATTGTCATATAGCAAGGTCGATCAAGTTGTGCAGGGCATTCTGGAGCTGGGTAAAGGGGCAGAAATGGCAAAGATTGACATAAAAAGTGCCTACCGCATCGTGCCAGTGCACCCCCAGGATAGGCCTTTGCTAGGCATGGAATGGGAGGGTCAACATTATGTCGATACAGCGCTCCCATTCGGCCTGCGGTCAGCCCCAAAGGTGTTCACTGCCTTGGCAGATGCTCTAGAGTGGATTTTGACAACAAACGGCATCCGCTTTGTGTGGCACTACTTGGATGACTACATAACTGTAGGGAGTCCAACATCAGGGGAGTGTGCATTCAATCTCGACCTCATGGTCCACCTATGCCAGCGCTTGGGCATCCCTTTGGCAGTGGACAAGCAAGTTGGTCCCACTACTTGCATAATCTACCTGGGGATAGAGGTCGACTCCATAGCAATGGTACTTCGCTTGCCCCAAGATAAGCTCATCCGTATTCAGGAGCTAGTAGCAGCATGGCAAAAGAAGAAGAAGAGCACCAAGAGGGAACTGAGTTCGTTGGCAGGCCAACTGCAGCATGCAGCAACAGTGCTCCGCGCAGGACGCACGTTCCTTCGACGTATTTTCGATGCCCTAGCTACACGGGCAGCAGCACGACCTGATCACCACATTCGCCTCAATCAAGGCTTGAGGTCTGACCTGGCGTGGTGGAATCTATTCCTCCCTCAATGGAATGGAGTAGCCATGATGCACACAAGAGATCAGCAGCTCCCAGAGGAGACCGTTACAACTGACGCTTCAGGATCATGGGGCTGTGGGGCATACTGGGGTTCAGAGTGGTTTCAACTCACGTGGGACGATCGCTGCAGGAGCGACAACATTGCAACAAAAGAGCTGATCCCCATTGTTGTAGCAGCAGCAATCTGGGGCAAGAAATGGCAAGGAAAATTTGTACAAGCCAGATCAGATAACCAGGCAGTGGTGGCCACCATCAACAGTCGGACCAGCAGAGACCCATCCATTATGCACCTTTTGCGTTGTCTATTTTTCATCGAGGCCAGTTTTGACATAGTGCTGTCAGCAGCATACCTGCCAGGCAGGCAAAATGAGCTAGCCGATCACATATCGCGCAATAATATCTCCCCTCCTCTCCTCCTGGCATATAACATGCAGAGCGGGCCACTACACGTCCCAACACCCCTAAAAGAGCTACTTATGGGGACAAAGCCAGACTGGACCTCAGCTGCTTGGACAGAGATGTTCAATTCTACTTTGAAAGAGGTCTAGCGCCATCTACGCATCGTACCTATCGATCAGGTATCAAGAGATTTGTTAACTTCTGCATAGCACACCATGTAACATCGCCATTGCCTGTATCACAATCTTTGCTGTGTTACTATATCACCTTTTTGGCCAAGAGTGGTTTAGCCTACGGGACCATTAAATCTTACCTATCAGCAGTGAGGTACCTGCACGTGGCAAATGACCTAGTGGACCCAACATCTGTTCCTATGCCAAAAATGAAAATGGTGGCTAATGGGATACGGAAGGTACAAGCCACATCATCTCATCAGAAACCCCGCCTCCCAATCACACCCATGATACTTAACCGAATAAGGGCACTATGGTCTCCCAAAGCACACGACTATGACACTATCATGCTGTGGGCGGCAAGCTGCCTATGTTTCTTTGGATTTTTCAGAATGGGGGAAATTACAATCCCCTCAGACACAGCGTACGACCAAGGTCGCCACTTATCTTATGCAGATATTGCAGTTGATCGGGTTAGCTCTCCTACATTGCTAAGATGCCATCTGAAGCAATCAAAAACAGATCAATTCCATCAAGGAATAGACATTTTCGTGGGAAGGACTAACAATCAGCTGTGCCCAGTGGCTGCCATGATGGCCTACCTTGCAGCAAGGGGAGCTTCTCCAGGCCCACTCTTCATTTTTAAAGATGGTCGACTCCTATCGAGGGATAGGTTTGTGGATCAAGTCAGACAGGCGATCGGAGCTCTTGGACTGAACAGTCAGAACTATGCCGGTCACAGCTTTCGGATCGGGGCAGCAACAACAGCAGCAGAGTGCGGAGTCGAAGATTCAGTAATCAAAGCATTGGGACGCTGGAAGAGTTCTGCGTTCCAAGTTTATATACGCACACCAAGGGATAGACTCGCCTCCATCTCCCAGCTGTTGTCCTCCCACTCATGAACAGGCATTGCAGTCATGTCCGGCATAACTCGTAGATGCAGTCACATAATTATGTATTTCTGTATCACACACCCCTGAATACAATTATGACAGTTATTAATGTTATTCTTGGAGGGTAGAAGACTGTGTCTTCTCCTTGGACCAGAGGAAAAAGGAAGCTCCTTCCAACCTCTGACCCTCCAAGTTCTAATAGGCTAGGACAGAAAAATCAATAGGGGGCAGCAGGAAATTAATGAATGCATTTATGCATAGATAAACTTAGCTCGGATACTGTAGCCTGTAGGCAGCCAAAACAGCAGTGACAGTGGTCATCAACGTTTCCTGCTGCCCCGTGAGCAAGGCTCAGCATATCCTCCATTCCAAGAGATAGCAGATAGCGCATATATATCAGAAGTTCTCACAGTTAAATGACGTTTATCAGGTTAAACGGAGTTAACTTGAGAATGGACCGCGCACGCCCCCAAGTAGACGCATGCGCATTGGGGAGGCAGTTGCCAGGAGGGGCTGCTGTCCTGGAGACGACGCAGTGCAGCAGTTCGTGTTATTAGCGCTTCGTTCGTAAGAGCAGCTCTCAGCTACTTCCTCCTCGTTCGCCTACCGTGCGTAATCCGGTGCCAGACAGCTCTCCGTGCAGAGCTGCTCCCTGATTGTGTCCGCTTCAGCTGCTGCTCGCCGCTCAATTGCGTCCACTTCAGCTGCTGCTCCCTCCGCTTCAACTGCTGCTCCCCCTTTGCCTCCCCTTCGGCTGCTGCTCCCGATCGCGTCAGGTTCGGCTGCTGCCCCCCGATAGCGCTTGCTGGATTCTTCGCGGAGTTCGAGGTTCAGTAAATTAAACTACGAAGGTCGCACGTCACTATCTAGTCCCGCCCCACGAACATCCCACTTCCGTCACTCACAGACACACACACGTTAAAATCTTAATGTATTGATATACTTGCATTTGTCTGTGTGTGGGTGTGTGGGAGTACATGAGCTTAAGGTAGCCGGTGCTGGGAGCACAGTACGTCTGCTTCCTGTTGGTAAAGAAACCATTAATTGTTCTCTTACAATGGACCTGCTGTCTGTGTTCCATCCGCTATTTGCTGTCGCTGCTTTGAATGTGTGTTGAACACAGTGTACCTCAGACTGACTCTGACTACATACATTTGCCTGTGCATATGTCACATGACTGTGTCCAGACTGTCCACCCTCCTCTGAATTTCACCTTTCAGGTGCCTATATACCTGTCTAAAACTTAGTTTGTATGCTGTCATGTAAACAAACATGATTTCTGCATGTCACAGCATGTCATTTCATCAATTTCCCTAGCTGACTAATTGATTCAGTACTACATCGTTTAGGAACTGACATCTGCCACACTACTGACATCAGAAAATAAGAGTTTCTACATGCTGTGGAGTACGTACCTGAACCAGGCTCAACACTAGGGAATTTCCCTAATCGACTATGTAATTGAACTGACATTAGTCACACCACTGACATCAGAAAATAAGAGTTTCTACATGCTGTGGAGTACGTACCTGAACCAGGCTCAACAACTAGGGAATTTCCCTAATCGACTATGTAATTGAACTGACATTAGTCACACCACTGACATCAGAAAATAAGAGTTTCTACATGCTGTGGAGTACGTACCTGAACCAGGCTCAACAACTAGGGAATTTCCCTAATCGACTATGTAATTGAACTGACATTAGTCACACCACTGACATCAGAAAATAAGAGTTTCTACATGCTGTGGAGTACGTACCTGAACCAGGCTCAACAACTAGGGAATTTCCCTAATCGACTATGTAATTGAACTGACATTAGTCACACCACTGACATCAGAAAATAAGAGTTTCTACATGCTGTGGTGTACGTACCTGAACCAATACATGAACCAGGCTCAACAACTAGGGAATTTCCCTAATCGACTATGTAATTGGTCACCAGCCCTCAAAATCATTTGTGACCCCATGACTGCACTGTAAAATTATTCATGACCCTGTGACCTCCCAACTATACTGCCACGCTGGTGAAAAGCAGCGAAGCAGCAGCCATGGGGTTATTCAGCGAAGGAGACTGAGCTCAGACGTGACACAGCAGAGTGTTCAGCAACACACTCTGTTCCTTGGAGGCATGGCAAGCATATTGTGCCTTTGTAACACATCTCGAGCCTCAGACCACTCGCTTTTTACAGCAGGAAACAGCAAAAGTTCCCACCGCCAGTATTTGATCACTTGTAGTATTATACTATTACTGCATACTGCAAGTGATCAAATACTGGCCGGGGAATTGGCCTGGGAATGTGAGGCTAAGCAAAAGTAATTCTGCTTCGTCTATGCGGTCACGGCTGTATTCCTCAATAGCCTCTTCATCATATTGCCAAACTGTTGGGCCACAGGCTCCTCAACAAACGGATTCTTCCCTGGCACATCCTGTCACTCAAACTGGTAATTTTAACAGTTAGTTAGTAAAAAATATGTAACCACACCCTTCAAAGGCCCACATGCAAAGGCTGGTAGTACTAGCTACAGTATAGTACCAAGCGCTGTTTACCTCTTGCCATCGCTACTAGATAACTGTGCATGTGTATAGCTAGCTAAGTGTGTAGGTTTGCATTCCACTTTCCGTAATTTTTTTTGCCTGTGACCGCTTGGGAAACCATCATGACCCTGTGACAAAACCATCGTGACCTTGTGACCCTGTGACAAAACCATCGTGACCCTGTGACCCTGTGACAAAACCATCGTGACCTTGTGACCCTGTGACAAAACCATCGTGACCCTGTGACAAAACCATCATGACCCTGTGACCTTGTGACAAAACCATCGTGACCTTGTGACCCTGTGACAAAACCATCGTGACCCTGTGACAAAACCATCGTGACCTTGTGACCCTGTGACAAAACCATCTTGACCCTGTGACAAAACCATCGTGACCTTGTGACCCTGTGACAAAACCATCGTGACCCTGTGACCCTGTGACAAGACCATCGTGACCCTGTGACAAAACGATCGTGACCTTGTGACCCTGTGACAAAACTATCGTGACCCTGTGACCCTGTGACAAAACCATCGTGACCCTGTGACCGCACAGAAAAACCTCGATGACCCGGTAACTGTACTGTGACCTCGGTCGCAGCTCTAAGTATTGCACATATCGGAGTGACCACCGCTTGGGTTGTTTTTGATGAATTCAGTGTTAGTTTAGGAACTGACATTAGTCACGCCACTGACATCAGAAAATAAGAGTTTACCTGAACCAATACCTGAACCAGGCTCAACAACTAGGGAATTTCCCTAATTGACTATGTAATTGAACTGACATTAGTCACACCACTGACATCAGAAAATATTTGGGGCGAGCCTGAGCGAGCCCCACATAGTCATGCTCTTCAGGATGTCCGTCCGTCCGTCCGTCCAGTTGGTGTCTGTCCGATTTAGCGTATGACCGTATATCCAAGTGGAAAATCGTAATGTTGCGCCGCCCGCCCGTGTGCTTAGGGCAGCACGCATACAAGTCGCCCGCACGACAGTACCGAGTAGAGCCTGCTACGCTTTACGCCGGTGCTACAAACTACGTAGCTACTACAGACTTGCAGAGGTCAGCTGGAGGGAGAGATTCTCTCAGGGTACTCCTCTCAGGTACAGTGTAGCCTCATTCCCAAGTCCCACGCCCAGCTTTTCGTTGCTTGCCGTACGTACAGTAGGGCAAGCAACAAAAAGCTGGGCGTGGGACTGGGAACGAGGCAACCACAAACTTGAAACTGCAGCTGCAGACCGTCAATGATGAACGACAATCGGCTACATCGCAGGCCCCACCCCCAGCTTCCCTTATTAGCTGCGCCGCGCTGCCAGGGCCTCCCAGCCTACGATCACTCAGTTATTGGCTAGTCTGGCGCAGCCAGACCCTACGTCAGTTTGTCAGGCGAGCCCCACAATGCCCTGCATTCTCCTAGTTTTGTTCAAACACTCTAGAATTTCTACATGCTATGGAGTACCTGAACCAACAGGCTCAAACGACTAGGTAATTTCCCTGGTTGACTAATTGGGTTGTAATTTTAGGAATGAAAGAATGACATCCAACAGCCTTAGTTGGTGAACAGATAATCTTTCAGGCCCTACCTACCTGGCATCCAATTGGCTCAGGCCTTAAATTATGTCTGCTGTTCTGCCCAAATGGCCAGACACTGCACGGTACAGGTACGTGGTGTTCCAGAGTGGCCTGGATATGAGGTCAGGGTACAGTTGGTGTCCATGGAGTTGCTGTCACCAGTTGCTTCTCCTCTTCCCTCCAGGAGAGGTTCATGTCCCTTGTAGGAGCTTTTCCCCTTCACGGCACAGGATGGGTGAACTGTTACCTTTGGCCTTGAAAGCAAGTTTCCAAATGTATCTGTTTGTATAGTGGACACTGTGTTAGCTATGAAAACGATGTGGTTCCTACTAATCCAATTAAATTCTTGTACAGCACTTAACAGCTGCTTCAAAGAAGCACAGCTTGTGATATATTGTGTTGAGATCTAGTCTCGTTCCCAGACCCCGAACGCGCACGCGCGAAAAAGGGGTCTGGGGACAATGCTACATGCTGCCTGACCTTTGAGGGGCGTGACCACGATGACGTAATCAGTAGATTCCAGATGAAAATGGCAAATTCGACATGTTTGATGATGCCCAGTAAAGCGGTGAGAGATATTCTTTGTACTAACGAAGGCAGCACTCCTCTTCGCGTCGTTCTGGGCTGTATCTACCAAGTCTACTTAGCCGACAGGGAAACTGCGAAGCAATTTATTGCTCTAGCTAAACTCTGATTGGCCATCCCACATTCCAGACATCAACGTCATAGGGTCGAGCTGACTGTAGCATTGTCCCCAGACCCCTTTTCTCGCGGGTTGGGGTCTGGGAACGAGAGTAGTTGAGATTATACCACATCAGTACATTCTAATCAACTGCACTGAGTGTCTACCTTCATGCTTGTTTGCTCGTTGTTGTGCAGGTAGGATCCTTCGGGGACCATTGGCAAGGGCTGTCGAATAGGACCCAGTGTTGTCATAGGACCAGGTGCACGTTGTCATGGAGGATGGTAATGAAAGCGGAGCGATAAGGGATACCAACGTGATGGCCATTGTCATCGAAGTACTCAATCAGTGGGTGTGTGCTAAGACTCTCATCGAGCCTGATCGCAAACATAGTGGCTGAAGTGCCTCTCATGAATATGGGGAGCACCTCATGAAACTGAGGCTGTCCCCCAGTATCGATCAGACTGATTCGATCCCGTTTGAAGATACGATAATAGTTTCATTCATATTCAACTGTATTATTTGTCTCGGCCCAAACCCAGGCTAACCCCAGTGTGGTTCACTTCCAGTATCACGCACGCTGGGGCTGAGACTGCTGTATTGTGTGCAGTTGTGCGTGTGTGCCATGCTACACCTGCTCTGCGTGTAGCTGCTACCTTGCCTCATTCACCACAACTAGTCGCTCTCCATCCTGAACCTAGTCTATCGAGCTAGACCAATTTTTCATGAAGTTGGGGCAGGGGGCGTAGGGAAACATTTCCCTAATCCCCGCCCACAACTTCCTGAGTGAGAGAAAAATTGGTCTAGCTCGATAGACTATCCTGAACCATAAGCTGTAACAGCTATGTAAGCTTACCTGCTGTCAGCCATTGTATGCTTCCTTTCAGGACTGCCATTCAGCCTGAAGTCGGACATTGCCCCTGTAATTATTGCTGGGTACACTCTAGTCTGACCTTTGGAGCGCGGGTACAGTACGTCTCATCTTAGCAGGTGAGCAGGTGTCACTATTGAGGAACTGTGTGTTCGCTGTCAAGTGAAACAAAATTTGAATTTTCACTGTTCCAGATATGGTCCACACATAGTACATTGATAGACCTGCTTTTACACGTTTTACAGAGTGAGGTTAGGGAGGGGGGTTCTGGACAGTAGGGGGTTTCCGGACAGTAGGGGGTTCCAGACAGTAGGGGGTTTCCGGACAGTAGGGGGTTTCCGGACACAGCCCCAGCTTTCACTCTCTAAGAGCATTTTTTGCTAATAAGTGTACATCGTCAGAAAGTTTGAAGGCAGGGTATACATGTGTACTTACGGAAGAATTGCTGAAGGAGTGAATGTGAGTGCCGGTGTGAATGGCCTTACATACAGACTCCTTGGATTCATATGCCTCATACCCAGGCCCACACACGGAATGTGGAAGAGGGCCTGGTGACACTTGGCAAAATTTCCGTATGTGCTCAGTCAGCATAATTGCATAAGCTTCTTACTTGGATGCATTCAAATTCACATGGAAGGTAGCTGTTGGTGATGGCTAAGTAGGAGGTGTCTTGAAAGCTAGAACAGCAGTTTTATCAAACGGCTACACTTTTCACTTGGTAGAATGTAATTACTACGCAATAATTGACAATGGACAAATGTGATTCGCCTACCCAAAATCAAGACTGCTGACCTCAGCACATATGGGAATTTCGCCAAGTGTCACCAGGCCCGTGTTCCGTGTGTGGGCCTGGGTATGAGGCTAAGATTCATATGGGCTTCAACGGGTATATGGACCATACACAAACAGTTAGTGTATACCAGGTGCCCCACAATGCCTGGGTCCTCATGTACTGGACTCTCTCCACCTTCCGTGCCGGGTGGAGAGGGGCTAGTGGCTAGACTGAGTCCTCATGTACTGGACTCTCTCCACCTTCCGTGTCGGGTGGAGAGGGGCTAGTGGGTAGACTGAGGCCTCGTGTACTGGACTCTCTCCACCTTCCGTGCCGGGTGGAGAGGGGCTAGCGGCTATAGACTGAGTCCTCATGTTACATCCTGTAGGTACGTATGGAGACTGTTTCTATGCTACGAGAAGAGGTTCTTGCTCAAGATGAACCGTGCACAGCTGTACACCAGTGGCACACATTATACTGCAAGACTTGTCGATCGTAGTCTCTGCAACAGACTCCAAAATCATCGTGTAGAACTTGATTGTAAATTTAATACTAATCTTGCCATGGTTTGTAATCAAGTACAATTTGTATGCATATTATGTGTTATGGTAATGATAATCAGTGGGATTCGAACTCAGGACAGAGCCTGAGTTGATCACTTGAGACTCTGACTCCACTGCACACCGTATAAGGTATGTGGTATGGCTGCTCAATGTCTCACCTTGGAATGTGGATGGGTGGAGCAGCATATTGAGGTTCATAATGGAGTCACTCCCCTTGCCCCTGCTCCCCCTTCCAGCTGCTGGGTCTCCCCTCCCTCCCTCAGCTGCAAGATGTCACTCCATAAGACCCAAGTGTCCCTCTGGTGCATGGTGATGCACATGTAGGCTCTCGGTGGCAGCTGCATGGTGGTGCACATGTAGGCTCTCGGTGGCAGCTGCATGGTGATGCACATGTAGGCTCTCGGTGGCAGCTGCATGGTGATGCACATGTAGGCTCTCGGTGGCAGCTGCATGGTGATGCACATGTAGGCTCTCGGTGGCAGCTGCATGGTGATGCACATGTAGGCTCTCGGTGGCAGCTGCATGGTGATGCACATGTAGGCTCTCGGTGGCAGCTGCATGGTAGCAATGTTTATAATGAGCTGTGTACAGTACATTTCCCTGAATTTAATTGCAGACAGTAGCTAGCATTTCATACAGTATTTTTTAACAACTCTTTCATGCACCTATTCGTATGACTACTGCATCGATCATGTAGCTATGATTCAAAATCAGTACCTATAAAGCTGATTGCTTGCAATAGCTAATTGTTATTGTTGATTAGAAATGAAAACTGAAGTTGATTCTCTATGGTAGAGAGCAGTGCATATATATGCACGGGTGTGGAAGATTGCATGAGTGATGTATCCCATAGCTCTCATCAACTAGCTAACAGTAGCTATCAGGAACCAATACTAAGACCAGCCTCAAACCCAGGCTAATAATAATAGCACTATAGATCCAACTCGACCCTAATGCTAAGCCACATTACCTATAGGCATAATTATAATAGTTCCATAATCATTATGCAAAAAAGTCTAGCAGCCTTCCCTCCATGCCAAAGGAAAACAAAAGAACCAGAAAAAAAGGAACAAGAAAAGAAAAGAAAAAAAAAATTTGAGGGGGAAAGAGAAAAAAAAAACAACCTAGCAACAACCCATCCCTCCGTGACAGGTCAGACACCGAAGTGTAAGCCTCAGGAGCGCTGGATAGGCGGTCCTGGAATCACAGGAGGCTAACCTGCTTTCTACCAGAACACCTTTAGCTTCGGTGGTCAGATGGGAACCGGCGTACTCGAGCTGCTAGGCGGGGAAGTCGAGAACCGGTATGTACGGAGTGGCCCAGACTCGTACTCGGTTATTGGGGAGGCGAACACTCAACCCCCAGGCTGCAAAGCAAGTGCTTAGCGAGTGTGCCATCCGACTTCCCGCCAAAACTTGCTACAAATGAAATATTTAAAGCCCAAACCGGAAGTAGCCTGTTGCGCATGCGCGCAGGCTGACCTTTGAACCTTTGAGCATAATGGTGGCCGAGTCTTAGTATTACTCTGCTCTTAGCGGCATGGAATCACTAACGAAGTTTGGAGTCAGCATTGAACTGAGTTGGTGAGTAGACTAAGTCGGGCAGACGAAAAGAAGCGTGTGGGGTCTGAAACTTACGTCATTGGTCTTACTTTGCTTCTGTCACGAGGAAGAATGTGCTGTCACCGAAAGAAACGTTTATGGAGGACGTCTGGATTTTGGTGAGTGTCATCAGCGAGAAGAAAGTAGTCCCTAGTTGTCTGCTTTAACAAAGGAAAGCAGTACAGAGGCATGGCTTTATATTTTAACTCAGGAGAAGACAGCAGGAAATGTGAAGAGCAGTACACACACACACACACACGCACGCACACACCCACACACACACTTGGGTTCTACTACCGGACTCGCGTTAGTCACGCAAGCCAGCCTCTTTTCTCTGCATGCACTGGCGATGACGTGTGTTTGTACGTGTTAGTTATAGCATGGCAACAAGGGCTGTATGCCAGATATTGGCACTGCTGTGACGTAAAGCCTGAGGGCCGCAGGCCCGAGGGCTTTACATCAGCAGTGCCAATATCTGGCATGCAGCCCGCGTTGCCATGCTATAACTAATTTATTGCATGCGCCTGATTGGATGTTGCTTGGGGATGTGTGTTGCTAAGTGATGATGTCACAGCAGTGCCATATGCCAGATATTGGCACACCTGAGCCTTTGAACTTGTAGGGTATCATGCAATAAATGTTGTTGATGTGCGTCAATGAATACTGAATTACTGATCTTTGTCTCCTTTCTGTGCAGGCTATCAGTAAGCTTGCTAATCTTCACTGAAACGGCACAACTGAGCTGCTCAGCTGATACTACTGTAAGTATGTGTATGGTTGTTGGGGGGGGGGGGAATGGGAGAGGAGAAGTATGTTTTTGAAACCCCAAATAAAATTTATGTAAGGGACACAAAGTCATCCAAGTGTGAATCATACTTGACAATAGCAGTAATGGAATGTGCAAATCATTCATTTTACAGTCACTTGCCCTTGGGCGTGAAACTCAGGCATTTCGTGCCCTCATGCTCGTGACTGTAAATTGCGTACATCCCGACTAAGCGTGATCTAACTGGCTAATCTGACGTTGTTTACTATAGCTTGTGTCACACTGCAGCACTGTTGCTATGGAGACTCCTTGGTGACCGCTGTATCCATGGTTTAGCATGGCTTCAGTTCAGTACAGCAGCGCAGAGCTGCTAGTTGTTGATAAAGCATCCTTTGTAGAGAGGTTTGTTATATTGTGTCCCTATCTCGGAGGGTCCACTATCGGAGGTTTTACTGTATACCTGCTGTCTGCATTAAATTAACTGCATGTACATTGCATCAGGAGCGCATGAGCCGCGAAGTAAACAGTAAACACAAGTGTGAAGCCCGGCAGTAAAAACCAAAAGTTATTATGCAATTAATCCCCAGGCTCGTTCCCAGGCTCCTCCCCCAGCTTTTTGTCGCATACTGTACAGTATGCGACAAAAAGCTGGGGGGGAGCCTTGTAACGAGGCTACTGGTGTATACTTTTTTCAGATTTGATGTAATCTCAGAGCTATAGCTAGCTTCCGAGCAAATCTTGTTAAACCATCTTTAGTGTCCAACACTTGTATCAGTCTTGCAAGCAAACCGCTGAGACAAAAAAGGCGTCTTGTTAAGGTTGATCCTCACTTGGATGTCAAACGCAATTCCTGGAGCTCCAGGAAATGTCTCTAGTTCTTTTGATTGGTAATTTTCAACAATGTATGTGTATGTGTCATCTGTAGGGAAAACAGCTTGTAGATTTGAGTTGAGTTCTTGCCATGTAAGTGTAGTTGGTGGTGGAGTCAGAGTAGATGGATTGGACAAAGATTTGGGTGGTGGACATTTAGACTTGTGGAGATCAAAGGCACACAGTGACTCAGTCTCAGTCTCATTACCAGTAAGTGTATTGGTGGTGGAGTAAGAGTATATGGATTGTACAAAGATTTGGGCAGTAGCGCAACAAAGAACTCAGAGCTATGGCTGAGATCTGTATGTTCTATGCCTCATTTGGATGGATGAGGGGTCATGGGTGTGATTGGTATCTTAGTGCACACAATAGCCTGAGGGTATAGATAATAGAGAGTATGACTCTATTATCTATGCTGAGGGGGTTTCCCTGAGAGATCATTGGTTGATCACTTGCAGTATGCAAATGCATGTATGGTGTGGGTCATGATTAGACAGATGGTTGGCACACGGGGGCGGTGCCCAACGATTATAATACACATGTACCTGTTTTGTGCTAATCTGTCCCCGGTGTATTGAATGATGACCGGTACTGATCTTCTGCCTTGCAAACCCTTTGACATCCAACCTTTGGACAGACAGTACAAGAAAGGGCATTAGATTTATGGACACCACCCCCCGTGTGTCTACCATCTGTCTACCTGCACGCTACCAGGCCTTCCCCTGCCGTATTTGCATACTGCAAAGTGATCGAATACTGCTGGTGGGAATGGCCTGGGAACGAGTCTACTATACATGTATAGGATGTTATGGTACCTGTAGTGATAGATCACACACGTCCTTGTAGTGTGTTGGAATGGCCTGGGACGAGTCTACTATACATGTACAGGATGTTATGGTACCTGTAGTGATAGATCACACACGTCCTTGTAGTGTGTTGGAACGGCCTGGGAACGAGTCTACTATACATGTACAGGATGTTTTATATTACCTGTAGTGATAGATCACACACGTCCTTGTAGTGTGTTGGAACGGGGCCTCATATGCCATGCTAGCTTGTGTTTCCTAATCTGTAGGTTGGGGATATACCAGAGGACACCAGGACTTCCAGTGCTACACCCAGCAGGTTGGATGATACAATCCGACATTGTACCACATCCAGGTATTTTGCTTGATTCTTACTATTGTCGCATTACATGAGTCTGTCGACCCTAGTCAAAAGTTTTGAACAAACACCTCATCTTAGAGTGTAGTTGTACAAATTCCACCAATCAGATTACTCACTGCAAGGTATCTAAATCCCATAGTGAAACCTCGTACGGCCACAGGGTACTGTACTTGTAACAAGTTATTGTTTAATGTCTACTTGAAATCCATGACAACTAGCTACTGTATTATACAACTGCTTTAGAAATAGTAGTGTACATAAATATCTGTGTACTCAGTCTCTGTGTATGCGAAGTACAAACGGTTCATGAGAGCTCGAAGGAGGCGCCTAGGCTAAGCGGTCAATGACGACACTGGTGGGGTGGAGCGAGCCAAGTAAGTTGAGGGGCGGAGCCATGTGACTGCTTGATCGTGCACAAGTCACTCGAGCTGCGCGAGCGCCTTGCATGTCAGCAGCCTTGTCGTACTCGTACCCAGTCTGTTATTTCGTCGAAAAGACCTCCGACTCGTGGGTTATTTTGTTGACAACTGAAGCGCTAGCATAGCTGTTGCTATACTCTAAATCGGTTAGACACTGAGACCAATGGGATCTATGCGATTTAGAAACCCTCGGGACCTTAGTAGCGCCCTTGCTGCGCTCGAGACGCTACAGCCCAGGGCCCTCGGGTTTCTAAATCGCATAGATCCCTTTGTCTCAGTGTCTAACCTATATTTAAGCCCAGAGACAGGTCAGGGGTTGTCTAGCCTCATTCCCAGACCCTCCTCTGGAAAGGAGGGTGTGTAGTACCGAGAGTGGCATTTTTCTGATTGGCTTTCATTGCATGACAATTTCCGACTTGTTGTCAGAGTCTGCTAAGCGTACCAGCTGAGGTTAGGTCATGTGGCAAGTCAGTTAGCTGATGTGCTATAGACTTTCGCTTTCTGGTAGGAGACTGTAGGGTCTGCCTCATGAAATTGACTGCTGCATAGTGTCTGTTATGGTTGTTGCTAAGCAGCCAGTTAATTGAATCACTGTGAATACAGTGTATAAAGTCCCCACCTCAGGGTCCATGTTCATATGTAAGCTGGTGTATCCTGTTGCTAATTCCGTTGTTGTGAAGGAGGTACATGTAGGCACTTCCCTGCCAGTACATGCTTTGGCATAGGGGTCCATTATTACCCCGCGCACGCATGGCGAAGTGGGGTTAAGCAATCGGTTTTGTCCGTCTGTCAGTCGTCTGTCACCCGCAAAAAATTGAAATCTCGCCACATAGACCCTCAAAAAACATCCAAATGGAGTCAAACAATAGCAAATAGCAAAAAATTGCTCTATGTGTACCTGACTGAAGTCAAGGCGCTCCATTTCGCTGTATTGCGGCTATTTCCTACTTTTCATAACTATTCATAACATTGGCTCCACCTCTTCGTGACCTCAGAGTCCCATCAAGAACAAGACACACAGTGCATTTGGAAACTTCATGCATGCTTCGAGATGACCGCTAGGAAACAGTGTTTTCTCACGATCTATTTACTTCACAGACATCGTGGCTATTGTTTCGGCTGTTTTTCCAGCTATTTCCTATTATTCGTAACATTTGGCCCCACCTCTCCAGCTTCACAATATTATATACGATAAGCGGTCACTCCCACACCTTGGATATGGCCATACACGAAAACAGTGTATGCGATAGCCGCCTCGGCAGAGATGTCACGTCGATTGTAGCTGCACTGCATGCATCCTGGCATGTAGCTAGATGTTCAGCGCGGGGTATGAACACCTCTAGTTATGAGTGGAGTCACCTCCCTCTGATGTAGGGGTCCATTATTATGAGTGTTGGGGTTAGAGTCATCTCCCTCGAGATCTGACGTAGGGGAGTGTTGGGGTTAGAGTCATCTCCCCCTGACGTAGGGGTCCATTATTATGAGTGTTGGGGTTAGAGTCATCTCCCTCTGACGTAGGGGTCCATTATTATGTGTGTTGGGGTTAGAGTCAAGGACAACGGATGCACGGTCGTGCAATGCTGTCTCTATAGTCTATGTATGTCTCGACACTCCATGCAGTGCTGAGACAAAAAGTGTATTGAGTGTGCCTGCTCAGGTGTAACGTTGAATGCTTGAGAAACAGCTGTTGCTATGGAAAGGAATTCGCATCTGAGCTGAGGAGGAGGCTAGTTGTCTGCTTCACAGTCCTACCTGTGACTCTGTTGTAATGACTTTCTCACCATCTGAGCTGAGGAGGAGGCTAGTTGTCTGCTTCACATTCCTACCTGTGACTCTGTTGTAATGGCTTTCTCACCATCTGAGCCTGAGGAGGAGGCTAGTTGTTTGTCTGACCACTTCCCTTTAACCTGTTGTAACTTCTTTCTCCCCTCTCCAGCTTATGATCACACTGTCCCATGAAGCTGTACCACTTTGAACAGGTACGTATGTACTCTGGTTTCTTCATGCAGCCTGTGTAGTAGCCTCGTTCCCAGGCTCTCTTTAATTGGTAATTCTCCCCAATTACCAAGTGCCTGGGAACGAGGATACCTAGGAATGTAACAGCCCACTACGCTAGCTGTTCCATTCTGGTCTCTTGCGTCTGTGAAGTGCTAGTCTTGTATCCAGACCTTCTCACTCCAGCATGTGTTGCTTGCTGTACCAATTCCTGGGAGTGTGCATCGTATGTGAGTAATTACAGGCCTACTAACCCTATCACCCCCTCTTCACACAAACGTTCTTGCAAAGGGTTCAAAAGCAGTGTATAAAGGGCCCACCCATAACTAATGTCTTGAGCACCTCAGCTTAACCCTTGGTTAAGGATTTTCAGGCCAATATAAAGTGAAGTATCAACTACGGTGTGCTTTCACTGCCAAGCATTTCTGTAGCACTGGATGTCGGGGGTGTGAGTTGCAAACCTATCGTTCAAGTTAAGTAAAGACATCTTACAGTCCAGTGTGTATAACAGTTATAACTGCAGTTTTCCCTGCACTGCGTACGAAATTAGTGGATGGATTTCTGTCACTTGGCAAATATTGGTCATCTGGTGACGATAGTGGGAACGTGACTTGGTCTCCCGGGCGGTGGACAGGAGGTTATTGTCTGAATGACCTTGGAATGGCCACCCCTTGCATGTGAATTGATGTCAGTACAATCATGTGTGTGCACTTGAAGTGGTGTCACTGTTGTTATAGATGTGACTTCCCACACCAGGTGAGGAGACAGCGATGGAGTTTGGAGGTAGTACTCCCAGAGAGCCTCAGGTGAGAGGTTTCATTGGTTGTGTCTCAGTGTCCCATTCCCAGTCTCTCCTAGCCTTGCTGCTCCCCCCCCCCCCCCCCCCCCCCCCCCCCCCCCCCCCCCCCCCTCCCCATCCGGAGAAGAATGCTTTCCGAATGCTAGGGTCTGCCTCATGTAATGTGAGCAGGGAGGATGGTTGTTGCTAAGCGGGCAG